>CM056195.1:131701878-132301878 GCA_029692085.1 Gymnothorax javanicus | reverse complement strand
CAAAGCTCAAAAAAGGAAAATTAGTTGAAGCAATAATTGAAAAATGTCTGCTGTAAAAACAATCATTTGCACAGGATAGGCTAACTATCCCCATTTACTGCCCACTCTTTTTCAACTACCACAATAACTGGGTCACTTAAAACATCCAAAAACTAGGTTGACATGGTTTTCATTTTGGCCGTTTCAGCACAGATTTCTCGCAATACTCATTTGGTTTCTTTGTGATTTCAATTACATAATTACTCACTACATACAGCAAACAAAGTTGAATTTTCTAAACAGTTAGGTTTGCAGACATGAATTAATGCTATTAACACCACAATGACTGGGTCCCACACCATAAGTCAGCTAAAAGCTAGTGTTCCTGCGACAAATTTGCACTGTTCAAAACAACCAGGAAGCACACATGATCCAAACCTCTTTTCAAGATGGATAACTGCGCAGGTACACATGTAACATACAAGGCCAAGGCATACCGAAATAACAATATCAGTACTGTTTGACTGAATGCAACAGATTTGATATTGGATTCTCATTTGTGCTGAAGACAACAACTTCGCGGGCTTACCTTGACAAAATCTCGCCGATATAGCCCTTTAAGTCTACTTGGCGCCGAAGGAGTTTATGGTTTTAGTTTGTAGGAGTAGACTGATAGCACATAGTCAACATAGTCAAGGGGAGAGAATTTGGTATACAACCACTGCTTTTTTCGGCTTTTTGTTTGCCAGACCGATTTAAAATGGGATGCCAATAGCTACATTTTGGGGGGTTTTATTAGTGAGAAGGTAGTTTAGAATTCAATATCAACATTTACCATCACGAATGCACATACTGCGCATGCCCTAGCAACCAGGTGTGTCATCAGTAACATGGCTGCCGCCATTATATGCTACTATAACATATGGTAGCCCTATTATTAAACTCGAAATTTTCTTGCTGGATGCACACTTGACGTTTTTACACACCTTAATGTTTCTTTGGATACCAAAACATCATGGCAAGCTGAAAAAGTACTGATTTCATTTGATATTGGTGGAGGTTGTATACAGAATTCTTTCCTCATCAGGGTTTACAATATCGGGCCATCCGGACACAAAATGTACGCTGCACACCCTAGAATGTTCCTTGGGAACAAAAATTCTTCCTGTTTATAGCCCGAATCCATGCTGTTCCCTGCCTTTTACCGAGGGGAAAGTGAAAGAACTTAACCCCTTAGCGCTCGGAGCCGTGTTAACCCGCGAACAATCGCCGGGCTTGAGTCCCGGATCCGTCTATGAACGATAGCTCATGCGAGTTGTGTTTAACAGGGCAGCAGTGAATACTGCCGTGCGCGCTGGCCCGGATTATTTTCACTGATGGTCGTTGGCGTAATGGGTGATAAGAACTGTTCTGTTTTGCATCTAAACCATCCAGACACTGACTTGAGTTCATGCGGTATACGAGAAGGATGCAATCAACTACACTATATACATCTTTTACTTACAAAGAAGCAGATTAGGCGGTGACAGAATGACGGCGACGTGAAAAAAAAAAAAAAAAAAAACTTACATAAAAAATTCTTGACAGTATGGCAAGTTTGGAAGCACGGTTCGACGCTTGAAGGAATCTCATAACTCACGCACATGTAGCGTGACTCTTTCCTTACACCGTTCTTGGCACAAACTACACAAGATTCGCACAGTCTCAACTTTTTCGCAGTCAGCAGGTGCGGACTAGCCAGTTGACACTGCGATCATCACCACTTGTACCGTAGTTGTTATCAACAATACAACGCGGTTTCACTATTCGCTCACCCTGACGATTCCTCTTCACTGTTTCGCACATGTGGCCCGCGGGCTGACAGCATCTTCACAAGCTTTTTGTCCTGCCACAGCAGGATCAGCATCAGTTCGTTTGGCTGTCACAATGTGATCATGGTGAAAATGAACTTACAAACTGAAAGTAATGGAATGTATGCAAGTTACTTCTTATATCACCCAAGACCAATCATAATGTCACATGAACTCAAACCATTGTCTGTGTTTAGCTGCAAAGCAAAAAGCATTCATGATAACAGTTCTGCGTGTTGAGATGCAAAGCGAGCAACGTGATAAGACACGGCCCCGGGACTCGAGTCGGTCGGCAGTAATACGAGTACACACATTTCCGGGCAAGTTCAATAAGCCAGCTGATAAGAGATTGGGCAGGCGTGAGTTGCGGTAATGTAAATATACGGGAAACAAGTGGTTAATATCCCCCCCTTTCAATGTGATTTGTGCATCTTCTGGCATATGTAGTCTGCAAAGAACATGCGCGCAACTCAAATCTCTCCTAAGCCAAACTGGTCTGTTGCAATCACTGGATCTTAAAGGGCCGCTAAGTTGATTCCCATCGTTTTTGTTTATCAGCCAATCGGCGAGCCGCACCTGAGCAAATGAACCGAAATAGAAGGATTATCTAAGCGTGTACACAAAGCGTGGGATGATGAATGAAATTGGTCATGTGACAATGCAAGATGTCAACAAAAGCAAGTGATTTGTTTGTAAACACTGGACGCTCAACGTCCCGTCTGAGAATCGACCTCTGATGCCCTTTAACAAGCAGTCAATTTGTCTTAACCAGGTGCATTTATGTTTAGCGCAGTTATTTATCCTATGAAGCCACATTTGAATGAATATCCATACATACCATGAAGAGGAAAGAAATATTATGACACATTAGGGTGATTTCACACATAGTCCCTTTTAAAAGAACCAAACTCAGTCCTCTAAAAGTGGACAAAAGAGGACCAACAGAAAATGAACTCAGTTCTTTTTGTGTTCACATTGTGAATTTATTTCAAAGAGGACCGGATTCTCTTTCTGGTCCACTTCAGCTCTGATAGGGCCTCAGTCCTCTTTTTGTTCACACTGTAGTTCCCTCCAGAGCAGGGGTGTCAAACTGACCCGTAAAAGGGCCAAGAGGCTGCAGGTTTTCACTCCAACAATGCAGAAGCACACCTGATACAACTAATCAGTTGTGCAGGCCTAGATCATTTGATTAAATCAGTTGTATCAGTTGTGCTTCTGCTTGGTAGGATTGAAGGCCTGCAGCCTCTCGGCCCTTTTACGGGTCAGTTTGACACCCCTGCTCTTGACACCCTATATAAAAACAATTTATTTTCGTAGCATCCACGAATCTCCGTTTCTTATCCATTGTAAGCTGTTAGGGATAACTTGACGTTGTTTTTCAGATCACAGTGGGGGAAAAAAATAAAACTTCCGCTGGCTGCCTGAAGAGCAAGAGAGCGATATGTGGACAATGCACCATCAATGTGCTGAATGTCTGTTGAGGGACAGGAATTATCACATATTCATATTGACAATGGAGGGGTTTCGTTAATATGCGATTTTGCACCACAGGGTTTACATTCGGGATCGGAAAAATGAATTGTGTATTAATAAGCAAATTCCTGTCATGGTACCCATACTGTCAAACACTGCCATAAGATTTCACGCGATAGTTTCCATATTTTGCCATAACATGCGCTGGAAGTGATGAACATAGACGATTTTGTGCAAAATGTGGCAGTACGCCTATTCAAATAAAATAAAATAGCGCGCTGTTGCGAGCGGGACCCCTCAGCTTTGCGCTTTATTGGCGGCCATATTGATTATCGGAGTGGGACACAAATCGATAGAGCTTCCTGTAACCACCCCTAACACACCACCAAAAAATGAGAACATTTGGCCAAGGTGTTTGAGTTATCGTCCGGAAAGGAAAATGAAGATGGCTGGCATGGCGGCCATATTGATTATCGGAGCGGGACACAAATCGATAGGGAGCTTCCTCTAACCACCCTCAACAGACCACCAAAAAATGAGAACATTTGGTCAAGGCATTTTTCAGTTATCGTCCGGAAACCAAAATGAAGATGGCTGCCGTGGCGGCCATATTGATTATCGGAGCTGGACACAAATCGATAGGGAGCTTCCTGTAACCACCCCCAACATACCACCAAAAAATGAGAACATTTGGCCAAAACGTTTTTCAGCTACCGTCCGGAAACGAAAAGTTAACTGACAGACAGACAGACGGACGCAGCGCACCACGACAATACCCCTCGTCCGACTTTCGTCGGCTGAGGGGTAAAAATCTATACATGAAGGATCATGAAATAAGATATGATCTTTCTACAATGTCCTTCTGTTGAAGTGAATTTGTATACTATTATGTTATTAAAGTAAAAACTAAGTCCTTCATGGCTACATGAAGGACCATGAAATAAAATATAACCTTTCTAAAATATCCTGGTGTTGTAGTGAATTTGTATACTATTTTGTTGTTAAAGTTTAAAAAAAAAAAAAAAAAAAAAAAAGTCGCTGGCTTCCGTCAAGTAAAATGTTTACACATGTGTGGTACAAATCGAGCAGGAATTCTACGCACTTCTGCAGTACTAGAATTGCGCATTCAGAGAACCGACTGGGCACACGGGCAGGAGGTACGGATAGGGCACCAAAGGGTGCAAAAAGGCGAAGGGAACCCGGCGCGCTTTGTGTTCACTATACGTAGCTTAAGTGAACCGTACTGTGGCTTTTAAACGAACCATACTGAGACCACCTCCCGTGGTGGTCTGAGCACAGTTCGTTTTAAAGGGGTCTGAGTGCGGTGGTTGAGTTCACATATGCACAAAAAATGCTGAGTCATCGATCTAAGTTCGTTTTGAGGGCTGAAAAGGACCAAGTGTGAAAACACCCTTAGAAACAACTGCATAAAAAGGAAAAAAACTGAGCCCATCAAAGTGAACAATCTGTGGTTTCCTATTAGTGAAACTGTGGACACATGGTCGTGAAAACTAAACACTTATAATGCAAGCAAATAATAGAGTCATACCAGCTTTGTATCATGTTAATATCATTAAGTTCAAGCAAATAATTTAGAAAGAATGCAAAACACCCGTCTTCAGCAATTTGGAGCTGACTGATTTTCTCAGCGTCTAATTTAATTTGTTTAACAGTGTTGCTTGCAATATGGTAAAACTGACAGTATTCTTTATGGCAATCATGGGTTTTTCTGTCAAAATGTGGCTTTAGACAGTAAATAACCGCTTTAAACATGAAATGCACCAAATTAGGACAAATTAACAACTTATTAACCCTCTATTAACCACCGTAGCATATCTGCTACATAAAGTGAAAGGGTTAACAGCCTGGACACCCTGCTGGTTTTGTTTCTTATTGCCAAATAAACATTTGAGAATAACTTGAATGGTCCGTCACGTTAAAATTTTAAAATTTAAAAAAAAAAAAAAAAAAAAAAAAAATATATATTATTTTTTTTTTTTTACCATTTTTCCAAATATTGGCCCATATTCAACATATTTGCCTAGGGAAATGATTTTTACACAATTGGAAATGGGTTTGGTTAATAGAGGGTTAAAATTCTGCAATGCAGTGGTGGTTGGAACGAAAACCAGAATACACAGGGGTGCCCCAGGACCGAGAGTGGGAACCACTGGTCTAAGGTGTACTGAAGTTGCTTTTCCCAAAGAAGAACCATATCACTTGACTGATTGTTCAAATTAGTCCGAGGACGTATTCTAGAACAGCAATAAAGCCAAACTCTGGATACCAAAATTATCCTGACATACTCATCTGAACAGTCAGGCCAAAAAAAGAGACTCACCAGCCTGGATGATGAGCTTGGCACACTCATTGCAGGGGAACAGGGCAACATACATGGTGCAGCCCTTCACGTCGGCAGAATTCTTATTCATGATGGCATTCAGCTCAGCATGACACACTGTGGGAGGAAAATTTACTCTTTATTAATAAAATGTTTATCAATAGACATTCTCAAATACATACATTCATGCTGAAAAATGGATGCACTCGGGAACTTGCGCACTGATAAGCGAGTTCTGTACCAGGATAGTCAGTGACAACAGTTATCACTCGCCGTAGAGAGCAGTAACCTTCGACGCAGGTGTCTTAAAGGGATAGTTTGGATTTTTTGACATGAAGTCAAATGAAATGTCTTAGTGCATGAGAGGTCTTTTTTTTTTTTTTATTGAATGAGTCTTGTGAGTTCTTGCTAGTTTGCTGTAGTTCTGGCTAGTTTGCTGGGGTCAAAAAAAAAAAAAAAAAAGTTTTGCTTGCCAAAACAACATGAGCTTAAAACAGTAATACATTTCAGCCACAAAACCATGGTCTGAACCATATTTAATTTGTATATTGCCAAGATATGACATGGTATACCATAAAGCACATTACATCACTGGAAAGACCATGTTTTCATTGACAAATACAGCAAATATAAAGTTTGAATCCTGAAGGAAACTCATTCTCATTGCGGGCAGTTCCATGAAACTGGACAACATTTTGGACACTTAATCAAGGTGTTTCATAAGACTTATAAAGCAGATTTTCATTTTGGGTAAAGGCATCAACTAGTTAATACATTGACAGGCCATATGAAATGCTTCCGGAAAATAACTTCGCGAACTTCAGAGACGTGCTAACCAGAGCACCGTTAAGGCCTGTAGAATCATCTTCTAGCCAACAATATCTCTCACCCCGTTGCCATTTCCTTTGCTCAGTTAACGATCAAACAGTTGATTCTCTCAATTAACAATTAAAATTGGTAGATGGAATAATCAATTTCCGTAACATATTTATCATCATAACATTAGTGTTGTGTCATAGAAAAGATGAACCGCAAGCTCGTCAAACTAACAGTCTCTTTTGTTGACATGAAATCTGCCTTGAAAAAAATTTTTGGCGTTACTTCGTTACTTCGCCACAAGAGGGCGGCAGTGCACTATGAATGAGTGGAGATACTAGTAATGTTGCCTACTAGACCGGCAGCCCAGAGCATTTTGATCAAACGAACGAGGTACCAATATTCAAGGGCGGGGTCACTTAGGCAATAATCTAACATATGCAGACATGGACGTCTGCCGGGGACCATCTGCTGCATTTGGTCCCTGGGAACCCCAGAAAGGAGCAAAAATATGAGGTGGCTCAAACATTCCAAGGTACCACATGAAAATTGTCTAAGAGGAATAAAGTAACTCCACAGAGTTCAGTACAGCACATGCCACACAATTTGTCTGTTGTCTATGACCCACCAGACACCCAAAAAGGGCCTAAAAACTGACCTGGATCAAACATTTGAGGCACCAATTGAAACTGTTTTTAATTTAAGAAGTACAAAATACAGAGTACCAATTGCCCCCTACCAGACATTTTGACTGCTGCATAAGGCCCCCCAGACACCCCTAATGTGGGCCCTATGGTACAATTGGGCTCCATCAGACATTGTAGGTACCACATAAAACAAATTTAGAATTAACAAGGACATCTAACATAATACAAAATGGCCCCTGCCAAACAAAGTGTCTGCTGCATAACATCCCCAGACACCAAAAAAGGGTCTCAAAATTTGTGCTGGATCAAACATTTCAGGTACTACCTGAAACTGCTTCCTACTTAAATACATCTTATAGAATACAAAAAGGCCCCTGCCAGACAATATGACTGCTGCATAAGACCTCCCAGACACCCCCAAATATGGACCCTATGGTACAATTGGGCTCGATCAGACATTGTAGGTACCATATAAAACTAATTTTGAATGAACAAGGACATCTAACACAATACAAAATGGCCCCTGCCAGACAAAGTGTCTGCTGCATAACACCCCCCAGACACCCAAAAGGTCCCAAAATTTGTGCTGGATCAAATACTTCAGGTACCATTTGAAAGTGTTAACTTAATAAATACGTCTTGTAGAATAAAAAAGGCCCCTGCCAGACAATTTTTCTCCTGCATAAGGCCCCCCAGCCACCCTTAAATGTGGGCAGCCCTAAGGTACATGTAGAGGGCAAGATCTGGTATCCCAAAATCTGACCTTGCCGCCAGACAAAAATACCTGCTCCATCTTCCAGGTGTTAGTAATATCTATTTTTGGTGTTAGTCTTCCATGTGGCCATGGATACTATGTATCTGGCTTATCTTTGAATTAGGTCACTTTCTACAGTTTTGTTTTATCTGGTGCTTAGAGGCTTGTTTTCAGGCAGTGGGCAAGGGGTGAAATGGGAGAGCCTGATCAGACCTCAACCGGCAAAGAATTCAGTATTTTCTGATTTTCCTCATAAAAATTGGGGAAATAGAATCTGAGACAATGGAGAAATAGAATTAGTTTGTCATCAAAGTAAAGTAGGTAAGTAAATTAGTATTAATGATAATACCGAACTAATATGATGGCGTAGCCTAGGCTGAGCGGAGTGGTGAACATTATCTAATTAGCTACATGTACATATCTGTGTGAGATATTGGCTACTGCTACTGTAATCTCATCTGCCAAGGCTATAGGCCTACTGTAAGTCTAAGTACTAGATACATTATATGTCCCCCACTTTGACTTAGTTTTATGAATATGGCTTTGGGTTTCTTCGAATGGCAGAAATTACAGCAAGAGCCAGCTTTGAGTTGACCAATTTTAGGTGCTTAATGGTGTATTTAGGCCAATTCGCCCAGCTATAATCGGTCCAGGTGAGAGAGCCAACAGTGGCAACACCCCACTTCAAGATCATCTGTGCAGAGTCCCCTCCAGCAGATGGTCCAAATTGCTAAACTGCACCCCTTTTGTGGGTCTTGCATGGGATAGACGGAGCGTTGTTCATATCATCGGAGCACCCGGATCCCGGCCTTTGCCTTCCATTTTTGCTCCCTGTTCCATGCATAATACCCCTTTTATGCATTAAATGTGTATACATCATTTCTGGCCATTTCCAAATCCCAATTGCACTTACGCCATTTTTTGTTTCAGGCAGAAGACACACCTGAGATGGATGATGACCGCCCTCCTGGCCATGCCAGCCATGGAGCTCCTGATCAGGTATGCATATTTTTTCAGTGGGACTCTGGTTTATTTCTGAAATGATACATGAATCTTGGATCATGCAAAGTTAGCTTATAAAATGAACAGTAATACTATAAAGACCTCCTCACTACCATTGGGATCCTGGTGCCCAACCCATTATGTGTCTAAATGGACCTGGTTTAATTTATCATAATACATTACATATTTCTTTGCAATAGGAATGTAAAGGCAACTTTTTTTTTCATTTCAGGCAGCAAACACACCTAAGATGGATGATGACCGCCCCCCTGGCCATGCTGGCCATGATCCAAGGTACATGTATCATTTCACAAATAAACCAGAGTCCCACTGAAAAAATATGCATACCTGATCAGGAGCTCCATGGCTGGCATGGCCAGGAGGGCGGTCATCATCCATCTCAGGTGTGTCTTCTGCCTGAAACAAAAAATGGCGCAAGTGCAATTGGGATTTGGAAATGGCCAGAAATGATGTATACACATTTAATGCATAAAAGGGGTATTATGCATGGAACAGGGAGCAAAAATGGAAGGCAAAGGCCGGGATCTGGGTGCTCCGATGATATGAACAACGCTCCGTCTATCCCATGCAAGACCCACAAAAGGGGTGCAGTTTAGCAATTTGGACCATCTGCTGGAGGGGACTCTGCACAGATGATCTTGAAGTGGGGTGTTGCCACTGTTGGCGCTCTCACCTGGACCGATTATAGCTGGGCGAATTGGCCTAAATACACCATTAAGCACCTAAAATTGGTCAACTCAAAGCTGGCTCTTGCTGTAATTTCTGCCATTCGAAGAAACCCAAAGCCATATTCATAAAACTAAGTCAAAGTGGGGGACATACAATGTATCCAGTACTTTGACTTACAGTAGGCCTAGCCCTGGCAGATGAGATTACAGTAGCAGTAGCCAACATCTCACACAGATATGTATACTTAGCTCCATTAAAAACGTGCAGGTGAGGTATGTACTGTATTTGCGGCAAATTGGAGAATCGATTGATTTTTATTGCTTTTCCAGTGAGGCGTGAGAGGAAATAAAGAAAAGCATGTGGTATGGTAATCCTGACGCACACCACCTGCATGCGCCAAGCACTTCAGTAATAACAAACATTGAGCTGTTCGTGATGCGTACAGTGACACTTGACTTGTTCTTTTTGGTGTGGTCAATAGCCTACATAAAGCCTACAAAAAAAAAAAAAAAAAAAAAAAAAAAATGCTACTGCATCAAGAAAATGCAACGGCTTGTGACACGGGAGAGAAAAAGAGCCTTTGGCATGTTACGGGCAGATCTCAGCCGTCGAGAGGTGGTGCGTCATTTGCACTGTCACCATTCAACAATCAATCAGCTGTCTATCCGAGAATGGAACACAGGCACTGTCACTGACCAACCCCGCTTAGGGCAGCCACGAGTGACGATGGCGGCTAAAGAGCGCCACATCTGGTTACAGCCTGTACGTGACAGATTCCGGACAGCAACCCAAACTGATCATGAGATGAGGGGTCCGAGACGATTGAGGGTGAGCACAAGTACCATTTGACGCCGTCTATGTGAGCAACACATGCGTGCACACGGGCCCACGGAATGACCCTTTGGTTTTGGAGATGAGAAAGTTGTTCATTCCACGAGGAAAGTGATTATTCCAGCCAAGATAGGACAGACAAGATGCAAAATAGGCACAGAAGTTGTCCGGACAGATATACCTATGCTTTTAAGCAAGACTTCATTACAAAGAGCAAGTGCATTTTTGGACATTGCACATGACAAAGCAACAATGTTTAGACAACCTGTAAAACTTCAACTGACATCTTCAGGGACATTATTGTGTGAGAAGTGACAAGCGGATTCTGGTATTACCCCTGGAACGAATAGAATTTGATTGGGAAGAACTTCCTTTGTGAAAAAAGTCAGTTTTAATTTAATAAAATTATGAATAAACATTTAAAGTGGAAACATTTTTTACTCATTTCTTCAGCCATGTTGCCATGAATGCCTTGTTCTCAGTCTGGCCAGATGGCATCATTTGTGCCCTACAAACCTCAGTGGATGTTAACTTTAGCATGAAGAAATTTACCGATATTGTGCAATTCCATCATAACCACTGCACATTTGGTTTTACTGTCTTTTAATCTTTCCATCTATCATCTGATCATGCCAATGGAGTCGTTCAGTTCTGCCATTTTGGCAAATCACAAGAGTCATACATGGTGACTCTGACACACACATGGTGATACACACTCGGTTTTGCTTGCATGCATGCCAGCGTTAACACTACAGAGGCCATATCAGACATCAAAATCCTTTATTAATGAGTGATTTACAATCATACATCTTGTCAGTTTTGTAAAATGAGCATGTCTCTTCAGTTATTTATAAATTTTGGGGCATTTTGTGGAACGTCTGCTGATGCTGGCTATGAGCATAACGCACTTTGGCGCCGTTAGGAGGCAGAGCGATAGCGGTTTGTAGATGTCCCTGTTGGCCTATCCACATAGTCGGGGGGGGGGCATTTTCTCGTCGCTGTATCTTGACATGACTAACTTTTAGGCTTGAACAGCAACAACCAGTTGATCTCAGCTCAACTTACTTAAATTTTCTGTTTTTTGTTCCAGTCAAAATTGACTAGTCAGAGCCAGAAGGAACCAGCATATAGTAAGTATTAGGAATTTGATCCGTGACATTGCTTAGCCAAAGGATGGGATGGATTCAGTCAAGTTAATCTTCTTCATTTAGGCAGTCAGTGACATGTTAGTTGAATGTCTGTAATGTCATAGATCAAGTTTGATTGCCTAGCGTATGTGCAATCAATATTTGATTCTTTTCAGTTTTATTTTTAGCTGTGGTGCCTTTTATTTTCTAGTCTGCAAGTAAACCAGGCAGGTGAGAACCGTTGACTCGTCTTCAGTCCAGGATGTGTCTTGTGCCCTAATTTGACACATTACTAGTCTGCAGTACCGGTATGACCTAACCGGTGGATTTATGTATACTCAGCGCCATTAAAAACGCACAGGTGAGGCATGTTCTGTATTTGCGGCAAATTGAAGAATCGATTGATTTTTATTGCTTTTCCAGTGAGGCACGAGTGGAAATTAAGAAAAGCGCGTGGTATTGTAATCCTGACGCGCGCCATGTGAACGCAAGGGTGAGCGCAAGTACTGTTCGACGCAGTCTATGTGAGCAACACACGCGTGCACACGGGCCCTACAGAAAACCCAGTTTTTGCCCATTTACGCATGGCTGCCGTTACCGTGGTCGGTCAGAGACAGTCCCCGTTTTCCATGCTCAGACAGAAACAGGGAAATACAGTGCCAAAAAAAAAAAAACAGAGGCAGGTGCCCACAGTCAGAAGTGAAGAGTTCCTACTCCTGTTGATGGCAAAAAATGGGTTTTCTGTCGGGGTCGTGTGCACGCATGTTTTGCTCACGTAGACAGCGTCAAACGGTACTTGCGCTCACCCTCAATCGTCTTGGACCCCTCAATCGTCTTGGACCCCTCATCTCATGATCAGTTTTGGTTGCTGTCCGAAATCTGTGACGTAGTGGCTGTAACCAGATGTGGCGCTCTTGAGCTGCCATCGTCACTCGTGGCTGCCCTAAGCAGGGTCGGTCAGTGACAGTGCCTGTGTTCCATTCTCGGATAGACAGCCGACTGATTGTTGAACGGTGACAGTGCAAATGACGCACCACCTCTTGGCGGCTGAGATCTGCCCGTAACATGCCAAAGGCTCTTTTTCTCTCTCCTGTGCCACAAGCCGTTCCATTTTCTTGATGCAGTAGCATTTTTCATTTTTTTTTGGTTGGCTTTATGTAGGCTATTGACCACACCAAAAAGAACAAGTCAAGTGTCACTGTACACATCACAAACAGCTCAATGTTTGTTATTACTGAAGTGCTTGGCGCGTGCAGGTGGTGCGCGTCAGGATTGCAATACCACGCGCTTTTCTTTATTTCCTCTCGTGCCTCACTGGAAAAGCAATAAAAATCAATCAATTCTTCAATTTGCAGCAAAAATATAGTACATACCTCACCTGTGCATTTTTAATGGCGCTGAGTATATATATATATATTTTCTATAATAATAGCATCAGTATAGGCATGTTTTTTTTTTTCCTTCATTTTCTTAGCGACAAAGGGAACAAGTGAAGCGCCTTCGCAGCGGTTGGTGGATTTGAGTGAATGTCCCGTGCTAGGGTCAAGGTGCCTGCTAGATGAGCTTGAAACCCACCAACTCAAAAACAATTTGAAAGCCCTGACAGACAAGTTAATCTGCGCTCATGATCCCTCTAGGCTGGATTCCTGTACCGCACTTCCATCTAAATCCACAAACAAGTTATAAGAAAGCCTCCAGTTGGTACAAAATGCGGCCACTCGCATAGCACCTGGAATTAGACGTTTTGAGCATACACTGCCCATCCAAAAAGACTCCGTTTGGATATAAAAATTTGAAAAAAAATATTACGACTGGATCATTATGGCGATTGATACGTTTCAGCTGGCAATAATAATTTTAACCCTTAAAGATGAAGCGCATAGCATTTCAAAAAAAGTAATGTCGGAAGACGCATCTCTTGGTGGTGGAAAAGATGTGAGACTGTTTCAGAAGGGGCAAGTTATTGGCCTGTATCTAGCAAAGAAAACTATGAATGAGGAAAACAAGCATGAGGTATCATTTTCACTCACAAATTGGTCACCTCAAAGTAATTACCTTAACCGCAGTGAGAGTTATTGGGCTGTGCTGGCGAGGACTGCAGGGTCGTCCGTCTGCTCAATAAGAGACGGCAGGCGGCTCTGCGCTGCCTACATTTTGCTGGTCAAAGAATTTTTTTCTCCCAACATTGCTAGCTACTGCCGTATTTTGCCGTAGCTGCCTCAGCGTACCCCATTTACGGTAGCGAATTTGTTTTCTCCACTCTGGTTCCGGGCTCTTTATATAACCAATTAACATATGACCAATCAGCGTACATCTGTCTCGTCAGATAATTGATGAAAAGATTAAGACACAGTAAAACCAAATTGCAGTGGTTATGATAGTGTAGCACAATAAATTACTTCATACTAAAGTTAACATCCACTGAGGTTTGAAGGGCACAAATGATGCCATCTGGCCAGACAGACACAAGGCACTACACAATGGTGCCTTGGCCGGGTCAGATGTTAATGTGGGCATTGCCACTTGTCCAAGAGTCGAATAAAGTTTAGAGGTAGACCAGCCAACATTATTATCATGGATGTCCAAGAGCATTGTATTCACTGTAATTGTAATGTGATTCACAACGCACTGCGTTACACTGACTTGATCCTTGATCCTCGATCCCAATGTCATTATTTCTATGAACCTTTGGACAAACACAGCATCCTTGCTCTGAGCAGGAGCGAGGTATCCCGTCATGTAAAACTGAGGTGGACAAAGTCCGGGATAGCGACAGATCGGGGTGCCTTCGGGTTAATGGGAGGTATATTGCTTAACATTGAAGTAGAATAATAGGTTGTCATTCGAGTTTTCTATGGTTGTTTCTATTTTGACCCTGTGATAAACCAATGCCACGAATAAGCACATATTCAATGTTGTCCATTGTTTTAACTGCCGATTGACTTTGAAATCTGTACTCAGTTGGCAAGACCCAGTTGAGCTATATTTCCCAGACCATTTGTGACATAGAACAGACAAAAAAGGATGATGTAAGAATTTATTATTGGACTTCTGTATTTCACTTTCCAAAGTCAATGCATGTCACACAATACAAACAGGATTTATGCGTACTATAATATCATAAATACACCTACAGTGCCGTGAAAAAGTATTTGCCCCCTTCCTGATTTCTTATATTTTTGCATAATTGTCACACAATGTTTCACATCATCAAACAAATTTAAATATTAGACAAAGATAACCAGAGTAAATATAAAATGCAGTTTTAAAATGATGATTTCATTTATTAAGGAGAAAAAGCTATCCAAACCTACCTGGCCCTATGTGAAAAAGTAATTGCCCTTGTTAAATCATGAATTAACTGTGATTAACCACATTTTTTGAGTCCAATTTCACTATCCGCACCCAGGCCTGATTACTGCCAGACCTGTTAAATCCAGAAATCACTTAAAAAGAACCTTTCTGATAAAGTGAAGTAGGCTAAAAGATCTCAAAAAGCAATACATCATGCCGCGAACTAAAGAAATTCAAGAACGGGTGAGAAACAAAGTATTGACATCTATCAGTCTGGAAAGGGTTACAAAGCCATTTCTAAGGCTTTGGTACTCCAGCGAATCACGGTGAGAGCCATTATCCACAAATGGAGAAAACTTGGAACAGTGCTGAACCTGCCCAGGAGTGGCTGGCCTATCAGAATTACTCCAAGAGCGCATCGACGACTCAGGAAGTCACAAAAGAACCATAAACAACATCTAAAGAACTGCAGGCGTTACTTGCCTCAGTTAAAGCAGGTGTTCATGATTCAACAATAAGAAAGAGACTGGGCAAAAATGGCATCCATGGGAGAGTTCCAAGGTGAAAACCACTGCTGACCAAAAAGAACACGAAGGCTCGTCTGACATTTGCCAAAATACATCTGATCCCCCAGACTTTTGGGAAAATATTCTGTGGACTGATGAGACAAAAGTTGAACTTTTTGGAAGGTGTGCGCCCCGTTACATCTGGGTAAAACTAACACAGCATTTCATAAAAAGAATATCATAACAAGAGTCAAACATGGTGGTGGTAGTGTGATGGTTTGGGGCTGCTTTGCTGCTTCAGGACCTGGACGACTTGCCGCAATTGATGGAACCATGAATTCTGCTCTCTACCGGAAAAACCTGGAGAATCTCCAACCATCAGTTTGTGACCTCAAGCTCAAATACACTTGGGTCATGCAGCAGGACAATGATCTGAAACACACCAGCAAGTCCACCTCTGAATGGCTTAAAAAAACAAAATGAAGATTTTGGAGTGGCCTAGTCGAAGACCGGACTTAAATCTGATTGAGATGCAGTGGCAGGACCTTAAACAGGCCGTTCATGCTCAAAAACCCTCCAATGTGGCTGAATAAAAACCATTCTGCAAAGAAAAGTGGGCCAAAATTCTTCCACAGGGATGTGAAAGACACATTTCCAGTTATCGCAAACACTTGATTGCAGTTGTTGTCGCCGAGGGTGATACAACCAGTTATTAGGTTTAGGGGGCAATTACTTTTTCACACCAGGCCAGGTAGGTTTGGATAGCTTTTTCCCCTTAATAAGTGAAATCATCATTTAAAAACTGCATTTTGTATTTACTCTGGTTATCTTGGTCAAATACCAAAATTTGTTTGATGATCTGGAACATTTAAGTGTGACAAATATGCAAAAAAATAAGAAATCAGGAAGGGGGCAAATACTTTTTCACGGCACTGTATATGAAAGGAACCGCTCCGCTGGATACCTCATTGGTCAACTGGATCTGCTTAAAGGGCTCAGCTGTCTACTTTTGACCAATAGCCTCCTACTCTGAAAGTTAAAGAAGGCTGGTGGTTCAACATTCGTTGTCAAGACAAGATCTCGAGCCAAAAATTAATGCAACTGACCGAAAATAAAATTTTCTGACGTTGCATATGGTTGTCAAAACAAAGACGCAACAAATTTGCACTGTAATCAAAGCTACAGGGGTTCCAAATAAATTTAAAGTGTGCAACTTTTTGCCAGGCAGTATATTTCCCCAGTGCTGGCCTCCCTACACTGGCTACCAGAAAAATAAAGAATGGTTTCCTGTTTCATTAAAATGACTGCCGATAGACTTGGATAAGTAGTACTCTTATACAAGGTCCAAATCATAAGGCACTATTTGTTACGACGTGGCCCTGCCGTTAAATCATAAGGGACCAACATGTATCTTAACCCCTTGAGCATGGGAAACGCACATCCACGGGCTGGCTTGCAGACCCATATACCGGGAACCGCAAATGCGCGGAGTGCTCTGTTGACCACCATGGCCTGATTGAGTATGTGGCCGCGCTGCCGTGGCCAGGATAGTTGGGTAGCTCTTGTGACGATCGCCAAGGAAGTATTTCATGCACATTCTTTGCCCGTTTCTTCGCCTGTTTGCTGTGACGATTGCCAGGAGAAGTATTTTAACCACAATTTTTGGATGATGGCGCAACACGACAATACAAACTGAATTTTTATGCTTCATTTTTCACTCTGTATAAATGAATACAGAAAAATCAAAAAATATACAAAATTCACATTCCAGTATACCCGTTTCGTGCGGTACAGTTTGTTAAACGGTTCGATGCACAAACTAACTTCGCAAGTGTCACATCTGCACCGGAACTCACGGTGAACTTAGTTCTTCGAACAGACGACGCACTGTTTCCGCGGTTTTTGTGTCTTTGGCGTGGGTGGATGGCTCTCCAAGAAGTGTCGTCCAAGGAGTCTGTTCGGACCTGGCGACTCCGCCCATTCTCCTCTCTAAACTCACATCTTCAGCTCAGGATACACACCCAATGAGCGATCAGGTACTTCATTAGTCTGACCCAATGTTGGTACAAAATCGTTCACGGCAATCGCCTCACAGCAGTTGCATATTGATACCACGCACCATCCAGCAGACCCATCTGCGAATTCGTGGTTCCCGGCCATGGGAACTGATCGCCTGCACACACATATGCGGGTTCCGCCTGACTGCCTCGTATGCATTGCATATACGCCGGTCATTTGGACATACAGTCGAAAACAAACCCGTACGCAAGGGGTTAAAGATCCAATTGCTCCTTATTATCCCAAAGACTACATTGTTCACAGAGAGCGGGCTTTCTTCTCACTCCAAGAGCGAATAAAATAACTGTGGGGGGAAAGAGCTTTGTGTTATCGAGCGCCTCTCCTGTAAAACAATCTTCCACTTAATGTATGAGAAGCAAAGAACCTCTCTCTGAGTCTAATCTCAAAGTCTACCTTTTTAGCCAAGCCTATAACTAGGCCTGGAGTGTGGTGGTCTGGTACCCATTATAGTCATTGGTGGACTGGACCGTCTTTGCTGTTGCCCTCCCATGACTCTTGCAGTGGTTGGGTTGAGGCTGTACAGCCTGCCCTCATAATGGTGCTGACTCACTGTATTCCATTCCTTGGTTATGCTGCCATAAGCCAGTCTGTCGCAGGCATTCCTACTGACAGTCAAAATTTCTGATCCCAACAGTGCACGCCTTCCTACTAAGCACCACGACCATGGGGCCTCACCATTCAGACTACTGAGGTGGGGCATCACGATCAGCACGGACGACGGACGGATGACAGACGACAGACGGACACGCAGGTGACGACAATACCCCTCCGGGCCGGAGTCGGCCAAGGGGTAAAAACTACAAAAACCTTCCACCAAATCTGCTGAAACCGCTGGTCCACTCCCTAAAGAAAATTCAAATAAAACACCACAAGTATACTGCTGGCGCTGCAAAGGCACTCACCCACCAGCTTCCTGCCCACAATGGAATAGTAAGTCTTCCTCTGTTAAACCTACCAACCAATCACCCAGTGCTCCTCATGCCCAAGAAGGCCATGCAACAGTTAATGCGCTCAGTACTACAGTTTCACAGTCACCAACCTCTTCAACGAATTCAACTACAAATCTATTTGCAGATTCATCTCTCCGCCAGTTGATGGTGCCACTGAAAGTGGGCCCATGGGATGGAGCTGCTATCCTTGATACTGGCTCATCCTTCACATTGTTGAGTGAAGTCGTGTGGAATGGAGTGAAGGGACCACAGGAGGTTTTAAGACCGTGGACGAGGGGACCCTTGTACTTGGCGGATGGAGAGAAGAGACAGCCATTAGGATGGATAGAAATTACGCTTACTCTGCAATCCCAATCTGTCACACTACCCTGTGTTGTACTACCTGTACAAAGCCTTGCATTCCCTGCAGTGATTGGATTGGATTTCATTAGCATTTCTGGTCTGCAGTTCGATGTCTCTGAAAGCAGTTATTGGTTTAAGTCAAACAAGAAGCGACGCCATCAGTTCTTGAGGGAAACAACGCAGCTGGACACTACCCTGCCAGCCCCACTCGCTTTCTTCTCCGCCATCCCTCCTTTGGATCTGGTTCCACTGCCACCTTGCTATGACCTCCTTCAGGCTGCTAGCCAACAATCCCATCTGGATGATTTTGGAAAAAGCCAGTTACTGTGTCAACTTCAGAAAAATTCTGACACCTGCACATCAACACTAAAACACAAAATCTTTTTAGCCCATGACATCCCCATTAAGCAGAAATCCTCCCGTGTTTACGCCCACAACACGTCAGTCTCACTGATTTGTCCCCGTTTCGCGCGACTGAATGAACGCTGTTTTAAATTAGCCAGTATCGGAGTAGCAGGAAGTGCGTGAGTGCATCAATGGCAGTGCGGTCTGCGGTCTGAGCACACAGCTCTTTGAGTAGCAGGAAAGAAAAAGTGAGGCAGTTTAAATTCCTCTCCGGCTCGCTTGCTCTCTTACCCGGATTAAAACCTTGATTCTTCACTCCACGTCCACCAGCAGTTCATTCGCCGGATCACAGAAACCCCACAACACGGAAATATCGTTTTCACTGGAGGCAGAATAATCTGGAAAACCCGGAACGGATCCAGGGCCATGAGTAGTTGGGGAGAATACAGTGATTCCATGGTTTTTTAAATAATAAAAATAAAAATAAAAAAAAAGAAAGGAAACGCAAGACGGAATTAATTGTTTTTGTTTGGGCACTTGGGAGAAAGGAGTTCCTTTGCATGTGGTGCTGTATTACAAACTGAAGGTTTTTCTCTCTTTGAACTGCACTGGAAGTGCATTGATTGAGCTATTTTTTTCTGTGAGGGGGAATAAAACTGACATGTTTTGATGTGAACTGTATGTGGTACAAAACCCGTACCGGATCTATGAGTCGGGGTCAATTTGTTTGCTATCTGTTTGAAAAGTGTGTGGTTACTGATTGTGCTACATTTGGGAAATTTTCGGTGTGAGGGCGTATGTTGTTTAAAAAAGAAACCAAAACACTGCATCCTTTGTGTGGTTGACTAACAAAAAACCCAAACAAACAAACTAAATCTCTTATGTCAGGAGAGAGACCTGGCTGGCACCCCCAAAAAAACCCCAAGGGAAAAATAGGGTAAAACTAATAGTCAAACTGTCACAATGAGTACACGTGTCAGTCCTTTCAATCACTTGTCACACAGCCAAATCACTATTCTTTTGCAAGCAGCCATTCTTCTTAAATTTTAATAAAAAAAAAAATAAAATTTATGGACATGCACTGTTGAAACCAAATATTAGATACTGAACCAACCGTTTCGGGGTAAAGGTGTACTTCCCCAGTTTAAAAAAGCCATTTAATCAAATGCCTGGGCTTTATCGTGTTTGAGATACTGGGCTTTCTATAATAACAGATAGAAAAACAAGTTGTCTCCGTTTTTGTTAAACTGCTCTAAAATTTGAATAGTTAAAGGGTCCCTTGAAGATTTATGCAAAACCTTAACAGTGCATGATTAACGCCCTTTAAAGCCATTTTTCAGGGATGCTTCAGATATTTTGTCTTTGGGCTCCATTTCAGTGAAAAGCGGGCGTATGGAAGAACATACTCACCATATGGGTATTTGGTGTCCAGCCAGTCAGACGACAACCGTGCCCAAGGCAGCAGGTCATCATTGCAAGCATTAGGCATCCCATTGTAACCTATCCCCACAATCTTCCTTTCCTGGTTCACAATGCATGCACCCACCTTCAACAAAAAAAGAAATTTCACTCTCAGTAGCCCTGTGCTCTCTTCTGAGGCAGAAGTCATCCCTTATAAAACAAAAAAACAAGCAAACAAAGACATGAAACATCAGTTTATTTTGTAAAATTCCAAGTACAATGACCACGGAGATCAGTGTCTTCTGAAAGTGCTTGGGACAGTGATAGGTTCAACATTTCACACCTTCTCGTCAGTGAGCCTACCAATGCTTAAACTGAGCCAGATCCCGGCAGAACACATTTTGAGAACTCTCCAATTTTGACCGTATGCTTTCCCGTATCTATTGACGTGGATCTGGTACCTCTGGTATAATAAAAACAACAAAAAAAAAAAAGACATAGCAGGCCTTAATTTTTCAAATCTTTGCGTAAACTATTTGCCATTCGCGTGAATACAGACCCGACCGTTAGGTTACAAAAAATATTTTGCGTAACAGATCGTTTGCATCATCAGTTATGCAAAAATGAAAAAGGTTTCAGTTTATGCTGCAGTTACTGTAGCTACTGGGGATGTGGTCTTGTTGAACTGCGATCATTTTAAAGACCACCAGCTGCTGGCATGGGGAGAACATGCAAGCTTGACCTCTTCCTTAAATCAACCCAATACGGTCTTGAACTGCTGTCGAAAGTGCCAAACATCAGCAACCATGTGAAATGCTTCCGGGAAAAAAACCCAACCCGACATCTGTATTTATCAGCGACGTGCTGAACCGAGCTAAGCTGAGGTCTGCAGAATCATCTCCTTTTAACCAATTGCTCTCATCCTGATGCCGTTTATTTTGCACGATTAGCAATCAAACAGTTGATTTGCTTAATTACTTATTTGTATCTGTTGATGGTCCAATTCATTAAGATTGCAGGTTTCAGTCACATTTATAAATTTAAATGGCCATGGAACTGCACAGATTTGGATAAATGAGATTGCAAGATTTGGGCTTACATTTGGCAATTTCTTTCGAATGGGATCATTTATATCTCACATTCACGTTTGATCTGCTCAACAAAATGTTTGCCCAAGTTTTGTATTTTTAGATGCTTAAAATCCAGGGCGATTTTAAAATGAATCTCCTTTTTTGAATTGATAATCGGCTTAAAATTCTACAATGCAAGATGGAATTCAGACGAATATTCTTTTTCTAATTCTTTAAATTATTGGCATTCTCTCAATCTAACACTGTAGCGTAGTTATGTCTGTCAGCTCTTCTCTATCACTTCTTAATCATTATCTGCAACAGGCTAAATTGCTTGATTGTTATTTAGGCTCAGTATACGGGAGCAGATTTAGGGTTGGCCAACTGAGCCTTAAAAGATGATGGAAGCTGCATCACCTCGTTGGCAATTAGTGGAATTCTAATATGAATCATCTTTCTGGAAGCATTACAAATGATTGTTGTTTATTTAAGACTGCTCGTATGTTTCAAGAAATGGCACATGACTGCCTACACACCCCACAGCAGCAAGTGCTCTTATTATGGTTTAAAATAATTGCGGTTTAACATCGTTGCTTCCCTAGTACCTACCCCTCCCCCCTTTTTTCTGGTGTTATCTAGAGACTTCAAATGTTTACCCAAGCTATGATAGAATAAAAATCCATTCCGTTTACCACAGTTACCGTTTACGGATCAAAACTCCGACCTGTCAATAGCCTAGCCTCGTTTGGCTTGGCGTCTATGGTAATTGGCAGTCCTGACAATCAGAGTGACCAAACTGCGCAACAGTCTTGTCTCTTACAATGTTTTTAATACTCCAGATGTACATGTGTTAAACTATGAAAACTGACAAACTGGCACACACAAACAACTTTCAAACTTTTGATGCGAATGCAGTGACAAATTAAACCCCAAAAGACTGTTTTCGTAAACCGAGACACATGTTTTTGACACCTGAAATTTTATGACCTAAATGAAAGAATGAATGAAAGACTGACCCGATCATGCTTTTTCACGCACTAAAAGGCAGGACCCGAGTGGCAGATTTGGAACTTCGAATTGGCTTATATAGTCGTCATCCGTACGAATAACCACTGTACAATGTGTAAGTCGATACGTTTTCCTCGTAACAAATTTTATGTCGTGAATAGGTCCATCTTTGGGTTAAAATATTACCATAACAGCTATTTGTTGACAACAATAATCTATTGACTCAAGCAAAAAAAAAAAAAAAAAAAAAAAGTGTGAAACATAACCCAAGAATATTAAACTCTGAAGTTAAATAACGATTACAATATTTCCGAGCTATATTAAAATCACAGGACTGTCACAATATGGCTTGGAAATACTCTTACTTCTCTGACAGACTACGGCATATGCCAAAACTTCTAATGAACTTATTGTTTACTTCTGTGTTGAGACATTGTTTTTGTAATTGACTCCATTTTTAAGATCAAACGTAATTGTTGAATGAACACAGAACAGACCGGTCAGCTAGATGACAATCACCGCACGCGTTACCCACTGCCGTCATCATGGCAACAAACAGGCCGAAGTTCCACAGCATGTGGCAGGTTTACCAGTGATCGCATCTTGACAGGCTGGACAGGCTGCACACGGAGAGCCGTTATGAATGGTGAATAGCCTACGCGGGCCTACCGTCCATACACATGCACGCAAATTTTATGAGGCTATGGCTTACAACCAGCTGCAGAATTTTGCACGAACAGTGACCATTCGTGCGAAATTCAGTTTGCGTAACCTTCATGCAACCTGAACGATCGTTCACACCAAAAATTAAAGCCTGCATAGCCTAAAATAAAAGTATGTGTGTGTGTGTGTGTGTGTGTGTGTGTGTGTGTGTGTGTGTGTAATGTTGTTCACGAAGTCATGACCATATTGACATTTAACTGTTTATAGGAAGTTCAATTCCTCAAGCTGCCCAACTCTAACTGAATCAGATAAAAGATTTAGGCATTGAAGATCCAATAAAAACCATTTACACTGAATTGGAAAAGATGCATGGAAACACTATTTACAAGTAGTTTGTTGCTGAAACCAGATACATTCCGTCCTTCTCCAATTTTCAAAAAAAAAAAAAAAAAAAAATTGAAACCAGCTCTCCAGCGTTGTTATGCCAACCTTCCTTTTTCAAAGAACTGGGGTCAGATCATTTTTAAGACTTAAATGTTAAAAATGTACATCATCATACTGAAATGCCCTGGCCCTTTCAGTTTTTACTGCATGGGCATACAAAGAAAGAGGGTTACACCAACTTGCAGTCTGAAAGAGTGTTTGAAACCATGATGAAAGTTATCAAAGACCGCTTACTAGTTTATATAAATGACAAGGATCAAAAATATAGTAATTTACATAAAATAAGCACGTAGTACATGAGCCATCAATGAGTCTTATTTTCATTTAAAGATGTGATTGCTATTTTGTGAAAGGTAAAAAGTTCTTTTAGTATTTTTACAGAAATATGCTTTATACTCTATTTTTGCTTTACTGTTTGGATTCAAACAAGATATATAAACGCCACATGCGCCAAACGTACATGATGCAATTAAAGAAGCATTGTTAGATTGTCTTAAAGAGCATGGAAACCCTTCCTTCATTATCGCTCTACTTTCGTGTTCTGTTTGAGTACACACCCAAAACCATTTTGGAGACACCTGTTCCACCCAGTGGTTCTTTGTCGCCATGTCACCAAGGTTTGAAAATCACCATTTCGCGCTGCCTGGTTGCCTGGCTAAAAATAGGACAGCGCTTTTGTTAGAGGCATTTGACGTCAGCTCTAGAACACAAATCGGCGTGCAGAAGGCGCCAGGCGCACACGAACAGCCATAATTTTCATTCAGCCATTGACTCGCATTTTGGTTGTTTATCTAGCTCTCTGAACGATGGTTCAGCGTTCTGTTGTCAAATTCTGTGGAAATTCTGATAAAACCGGACATAGTATTCACAAAGTATTCCCTACTCAGACATAGTATTCCCTCTCGCAGTCTACCTCTCCCCATTAGCAAAAGTTGCTCAGACTAATTGTTAGAACCGAGGAGAGTCCAATTTATTTTTGAAAGCCTCGTTATACAGTGCACTACGAAATTATACGGCGTTTTCTTCCGCACATCAATGACAACAAAACATATCAAGTCGTTATCATTTCTGCGCTCGTGTAGCAGGTAAATTAGTTTGCGAGGCTCATCGAGCAATAAGCCATGAGAATCCGTTCTATAGTCTGGATGTAGTGACAGCTAAAGTGTGTTGTTAGGTACGATGCACAGCTGAGTGATGGCGAAAATAATTGCTGCGAAGTCAGGGAAAGTTTCGGACTTTTTGCAGTTTGTCATCCTTGCAGAGTCACATCAATTATATCAACATAGCCGGCTTCGTCATTAGCATTTCTTAATCATTACGTGTCATGCATTGGTGGTGGTTGTTCAGTTAATAAATTGCTTGATTGTTAAGCCGCTTTCACACCGGGCGCGAAAAAGAATTTTTCGCACAACAGTTTACATTCAAAGTCAATGCAAAGACTTTGCATTGACTTTGAATGTAATCTGTTGTGCGAAAAATTCGTTTCGCGTCCGGTGTGAAAGCAGCTTTAATCAGGCAAACTTGATTGCAAACAGTTTAAGAGCAAGCATGCGGGAAAGGATGATGTTACTGAAGGCCTTCCTGACATCTGACGGCACGCCACTGTATGCAGCTAATAGTCCAGTACATTTGCGGAGATCGGGGATGTTAAACTGTGTCAAGTCATTCCTAATACACTTGATTAATTTACCATTGTTTTCCAATAAACGTTACCATAATTCAAACTGTAGGAAAATAACATACCAAGTCGTATTGCCAACGCAATTTTGTAATAATACCGCATCGTCAGGAACGGCCCGCTTGGTCCTGGATTTCTTGCCTTGCTGGTGGCCCGTACAGGTAGGGTTGAGGACCATCGTATTCCTCCATATCAGCCACATCAAGAACTAATTCTGTATCCGGATTCCTCATCACTCCAGTCGTAATCTAGACGGAATTCCCACTAGATTCACTTAAACTGTATGACACCATGTTGACCTTGCCTGTTTGTGTTCTAGCGCTGATGTCATGCTTACTTCGGGTGCGCTCGGGCCGGGGTCAGCATGTTCCGCTGGTGATCAATAAATTTAACTTGCAGCGATCGACTTTTGTAAAAAATAAAGAAGTTTTGCAATCTTTGAGTAATTCTCTATCATATAATGATTGCCTATCCCCTAGGGTTTTCGTATTATTTAAAACAAGAGATACTTACAATAGTAGAGAAGAAAGTGAAATAAAAGAGCTTCAGCTCTTCAACAAAGCTGGTATACAAGCAATAGTTTTGGTAATTTGTGTGTTTTAAGACCTATACGTGACTTGACGTGTGATGTGTTGGTGTTATATTTGAATTTTAGATTTTCTTCGGGCAAGTGTTTTTCAAGTTAACGGTTTGAAAATTTGCTTGCCCGACTAGGCAAGCGCTGAAAAAAAAAAAAAAAAAAAAGTTATGCTGCACCCTGGATTAGCAAATAACACTTAAAAACACCAACCCGCAGAGCCCTAAACAGGCAGATATAATACCAAACAGTGTTCGAAATAAGGAAAAAAATTTGGTTGTCCACTGGACAACCTAGGAAACAAATCAGGTTGTCCGCAAGAATTTTTAGTCGTCCCGAGTGCCATCATTAGCATTTTAAAAAAAATTACACACATACACACATATTAAGTTGAATAATGCTAAATAATGCTTCAATTTGTTGTACAGGTGATATTCAGAACAATGCAATAACATATAAAACGATAAACTCTCCTGCCAAGCTAAACATCTGTTAAGCCAAACCACTCTCCAGCAACTCAACAGCTCGATTCATTAGCATGCCATTTCTTTAATATTTCTGAGCCCTGTCTTCCATCACAGTCTCAGGCAAAGACTGGTCTTCATGACACAGCATTTCCTTTGATCAGACTCGGCATTAACTCGCTATATCACTTGCAAGAACGTGTCGAACTATTTGACGTGGCTTGGGACGAGTGAGAGATGTATACTAGGCTGCATGTACTTGAAAACAACGTAGCCAAAACACAATCTAAAGATTCCCGCTACCTAGGGGTGTTAGATTACCAATGATAAATGAAATTTTATAACAGGCTATACAATTTCCGGTAACTTACCTCTTGGTGTCAAAGAGCAGTTTCATGCTAGAAGACAGCCAACTGCCAGACTCACAGCGGTATTTTTGATTGAACTCTGAATATGCGTATAACATGTTAACGCTTATAATATGAGCACATAGAATTCACCAAAAAGGGAGGTGCTCATAGTCACATTTTCGAATCTACATTCCCTTAGGTTGTTTACCGTAAAATCCGGCTCATTCGTGCCGGGAGTTTTCCTTGACTAGATCACCCAAGCCTGAATTGAAGTGCGCGCCGCAGTCCATCTCTATGTCATTGTTTGGCGGGGTACTTTATTAAAAAAAAAAAAAAAAAAAGACTCACGTTCTCACCCGTACGAGATGTGTGAAAGTTACGCGCAGTAGGTCTTACATATGACTAAAATGGTTGCGTCCATTGCAGAGGGAAGTAAATAAAATTGACACATTCAATCTAATAAAACTGCCGGGATCGTGAGCAGTGAGCATTTTAGGTTGCCCGTATCTATTTCAGGTTGTCTAGACAACCAGATAACCGCTTATTTCGAACACTGCCAAAAACAACTATCAGCTCCTGTCAAAGTTTTTCAATGCTGAAGTGAGCCAACCAGTCCATTCTACATTCAGACACAGATTTCTTCCTTCAGAAAACTCACATCTTCGTATCTGCCGCATAATCCTTATATTAAATCTCATGACTTGTTTCAAAGAGATAGTTCTGACTAACTATTACAACATGGATGGCTTCTCTCTTCAAGTTGGAATGCAAAATAGTACTGTTCAGAGCTTAGTGCATCTCAGTGATGAACTTAACTGAAAATGATATATTGAGTACAGGTGTCAACCATCTTCACCTGCAGTCCCTGATAGCAGACTATACTGCTTGTACCAACGTTAAGAGCATCAGAATGATGTTGATAAAATCCCCTTCCATCAGATTCCTGTCTGTGACACCTGTCTGTGACACCTGTCTGTGGCGTCGCCCCCCCCCCCCCCCATCAGACCCTCGCCACCCCGAAATTAAAGTTTTTTTGAATTATTTTTTAAATAACTTATTGTAATATATAGCATCAAATCATTATCAACTAAACTAAAAGTAGGTACGTTACTATCAGCGCATCGGCCGCCGCGATATTGGTTCCGATAGCGCGTTGCGTAATTTCCCGAAGTGGCAGAGGTATACCCATCAAAACCGCCTTTTATGGGCAAAAGAAAGGGAATTCCCGGAAATCCCGTTGAGAACATTGATAAAAATGACCCCGAATTCCCCTTGTTACCTTGTTTTCAATTTCCGATTTCCCAGATGGCCGCCTGAGCGCTTCAAAGTTTGAGGTGACAAAAACACCCTTCAATTTTATAGAAGCTAAGTAGGAATTCTAATAAAAACTGCACAGACTATTAGATTAAGTATTCAAGATCCAACAGACAAAAAATTATGAGATTTGGAGTGCCAGCAGTCTGTTTCTACCGTCCGCAAAAAAAACTAACTGTGGTAAAAATTCCAGAAATGGCGCCCCCATTGAGGGTTGCACAGCGAAATTCAATTCTGTTTTCATTCATCATTTTGGAATAGGCAGATAATATTCCAATGAACATTATCTGAAAGTTTCATATGAATAACCAAAGAATTAAGAAAGTTATAGCATTTTATGCAAACCATGTTTTCGGTCACAGGTTTCTCATTTTTTCTATAGAAAATAAAGGACATTTTTTACCCCTCATTTTCCAATTTCCAAGTTTAATAACTTTGTCAGCTCTTAACCTATCACATTGATCTTGGTGTCATTGGAAAGTTTATTTCAAGCTCTTTCAGGATAAATAAATCATTTCAGCACAGAACCATTTTGAAAATTTTAGTAACATACCTACTAAAAGCCAACCCCAATATGTATGCAATCTCAGTTTTTAATGTGTCGCGGTTGTTTAATTACAAATTTGCTTTTCTCCTCTGCATGCGCCGGGTGGGGCTCTGCTCTTTCACAAACACACACACGTACACTCACAGCAGCTCACACGCCCACAGAGTCACTCAAACAGCAGAGGAGAGGAGATGGGATGAGAGAGAGGAGTGTTGTTACAGTTAAGTGCAAAAAAAAAAAAAATTTGTAAATGGAATGACGTGGACCCCAACTGTCTGACAAACAGGCGAAAATATCAATTTATTTATTCATTTTTATTTTTTATTTTTTTAAACGCAACCTACGTGGCAAGGAGGATGCAAATGTTTGCTCTGTGGCTAGTACCAGCCAGAGTGCTAGCATCTCTCCTGTCAGCAGTTCAACTCCCGACAACGGCACGAACAGCTCTCCTGCTCCAGACCAAAGCATTGTTTCAGACTGCCTAATAGCCTTGAGCAGAGCTGTAGGTCATTTAAGCCTGAACTCACTTCAATTCCAGCACTCCAACCTAAACTGCAGCCAGTGTTAAAAAAAAAAAAAAAAAAAAAAAAAAAAACCCAGTTGTCAGGTCACCGCTGTCAGTCAGGCTTTGATCCAGCTTGGCCATCAAACAGTAAATATTCTGCATGGCTCTCTAGAAGACCAAACTTTGTGGGTAATTGAATGAATGACTGAATGAATTTATTAATACTTGATAGATACATGGGTGTGTGTGTGTGTGCGCGTGTGAGTGAGTGAGAGAGAGAGAGAGAGAGAGACAGAGACAGAGAGATAGAGACAGAGACACAGTCAGACACAGAAACAGACACAAAGAGACAGAGAGGCAGACACAGAGAGGCAGACAGAGATAGAGAGACAAAGAGTCAGACACAGAGACAGACACAGAGAGACAGAGACAGAGAGAAAGAGAGAGACAGACAAAGAGAGAGAGAGAGAGAGATTGATTGACTGGATTGATTTGATTGATTGATTTATTGACTGATCAGCCAGCTTTGAGCCTTAGAATCCACCTGTTAGTAATTAGTGCTGACTATATGAGCTCTGTGCATGCCAAACACTCAGAAGGGCTTAAGTTGGCTTTTTGCAGCTTATGCTTTGTCAATGCTCGAGTGAGTAAAAGAGTCATTGTTGGTCATTGTTCATCATGTTTTGTTAATCATGTGTTCTTAATCTTGTATTTTTATAGAGCTTTGTTCTAATCTATTCAGGTGAATAGGAAATTATTCCAGTGTTTTATTTATTTTTATTCTTTTTTAGGGATGTTCTGCCAATTATGTACAACCCCAATTCCGAAATAGTAGGGACAAAGTGTAAATTATGAATAAAATCAAAATGCAATGACTTTCAGATCACATGAGCCAATGTGTTATTTACAATAGAACACAGATAACATTTCAAATGTTGAAACAGATATTTTACATTTTTATCCACAAAATGAGCTTATTTCAAATTTTCTGGCTGCAACAGGTCTCAAAGAAGTTGGGACACAAGCAAAAAGGGCTGAAAAAGCAATTAATATATAAGAGAATCAGCTGAAAGAACATTTAGCAAGTAATTAACTGGCATCAGGTGTGTAACATGATTGGCTATAAAAGGGATGTCTTAGAGAGGCTGAGTCTCTCAAAAGTAAAGATGGCCAGAGGCTCTCCAACCTGTGAAGGCTTGCGTAAAAAAAAATTGTGGAATACTTTAAAAACAATGTTCCTCAACGTCAAATTGCAAAGGCTTTGAAGGTCTCATCATCGACAGTGTATAACATCAAAAGATTCAGAGAAACTGGAAAACTCTGTGGGTAAGGGACAAGGCTGAAGACCTTTACTGGATGCCCATGATCTCGGGCCCTCAGACGCCACTGCATCACTCACCGGCATGATTCTGTCATTGACATTACTACATGGGCCCAGGAATACTTCAAGAAACCACTGTCTGTAAACACAGTTTGCCGTGCCATCCACAGATGCCACATAAAACTATCATACAAAAAGGAAGCCATTGTTGAGCATGATCCAGAAGCGCCGCCGTGTTCTGTGGGCCAAGGCTCATTTAAAATGGACTGTAGCAAAGTGGCAAAGTGTCCTGTGGTCAGATGAGTCCAAATTTGACATTCTTGTTGGAAATCATGGGCGTCGTGTCCTCCGGGCTAAAGAGCAGAAAGACCACCCCTCCTGTTATCAGCATTCAGTTCAAAAGCCAGCATCTCTGATGGTATGGGGACGCATTAGTGCATATGGTGTGGGACACTTGCATGTTTTAAAAAGCACCATGAAAGCTGAAAGGTATATAAAGGTTTTAGAGCAACATATGCTCCCCTCAAGACGATCTATTCCAGGGAAGGCCATGTGTATTCCAGCAGGACAATGCAGACCCACATACTGCAGCTATTACAACAGCATGGTTTCGTAGTAGAAGAGTCTGTGTGCTGAACTGGCCTGCCTGCAGTCCTGATCTTTCACCGATTGAGAACATTTGGCACATAATTAAATGAAAAGTCCGTCAAAGGAGACCCAAAACTCTCCAGCAGCTGGAAGCCTGTATTAAACAAGAGTGGGATCAAATTCCAATGGCTAAACTCAAGAAACTTGTTTCCTCAATGCCCAGACACCTCCACTCTGTTAAAAAGAAGGGGGGATGCTACACCATAGTAAACAGGCCCTGTCCCAACTTTTTTGAGACCTGTAGCAGCCATCAAATTTGAAATGAGCTCATTTTGTGGATAAAATTGTAAAATTTCTCAGTTTCAACATTTGCTATGTTATCTCTGTTCTATTGTGAATAAAATACTTGCTGGTGTGATTTGAAAGTCATTGCGTTTTGATTTTATTCACAATTTACACTTTGTCCCAACTATTTCAGAATCGAGGTTGTAGGCAGCATAAACAGGGTTGTGAGGGGAAGTCAGACCTGGGCCTTTATAGAGTCAACCTGCACTTTCTACAGAAAAGACAACCTTGACAAACGCATGAAGACCACAAAGGAAAAATGATCAGAGTCCAAATTTTGCATTTTTGTATATGTTATATATTATCATAGTTCTAGCCGGGCCATTTTAGCATACCAGAACGCAAAAGTCGCACGCCGGTACGCGGGAAAAATCCGCCGCTACGCAAAAAATTGCTGCCGGTACGTTACAGATAGGTCACCAGTACCCGTATCAGCAACAACACGGATGGCTTCAGACTGTACCGATCAACCTAGTTTTATCGATTATCTGAAGATAGGCCCGAATAGCCACCGCTGTCGCAAGTAGCCTACCTGTAAAGACATAGAACTTTAGGCTCAGTACCAGTTAGCGGGCGAACAGCCGATCATGGACGCTTGGCTGGTTCGTCCACCTCCTGGGACTAGTTCCCAAAATGAAACCAAAGCCGCGAATGTCTCAACATCAGAAAGTTCGGACGACGATGATGCAATCGTCAGAGTAGAGCCTAGTAACATGCAAAAGCCATCAAGGACAGCGGACCTTGCTTGAGCTAGTGAATATAGCCAGCTAGAATTAGAATTAGCTCTAGGGAATGTCTATTTAACTGTCCGATGGATCCCGATCTTTTCTGCCACTTTGCAGTCTCTTTCGTTTAACATACGCAATTGGCACAGTTTTAAAATAATCACGGAAACTAGGTAGCTATATACTTCAAAGATACTGATATTGCAAATTGATCATTTCGCTGCCGTCATATTATCCACAAGTAATTGGACTCAGATATCTTCACAAGAAGCATCAGATGTTATTGCACAACACTTCCTATCAGATATAAAATACTGCATTGTCACTGACTATAAAGTTAGATTGGTTACTGGAATTGACATTCATATTGTGACTTAACAGTCCGGTAGCTTGATTACTGGCAGCAGGCTACGTTGTAAATTCATGCCAATTGCCTTACTTATATTGACTAGCTACAAGCACGTCGCACACAGATGAAAAAAATATTATAACATTGTTGCTAGCTCGTAATTTTAGCCATGGGTATCTTTCCAATATCAATTAACATTTCCCAGTTAGGCCTACTGATTCGGCAGCAAGTTTATGTGCAGACCTTCGTAGTGTGTGTTTAGCGACCTTGCCATGACATGGGTAGCGTACTTGGAATGTAGGTATCCCTTTCGCTAATAGTTGTTGCTCGTCTTTATGCATGGTCAAAGTAAATTGTGTCTCTTACGCCAAAATACTTTGAATTGTCTCACTCTGCAGCTGCTGGGAAGGAAATGCTGCGGGTCCGCAGTGCATTTACAGAGGGCTCGGCTCTGAACAATAGTAATTTCAAATGACAGTAAAATTGTCCGATCGTATTTCCCCTATGAATGGTAGGGCTTTGTTAGTCTGGGGCCATTTAGTGGCTGTTTTGGTAAGCAACCGGAACCAGGGCGAGAGAGACAGGATCCGGAATTCGATGGATGCCCCAAGCTAATAAAAATGTGGTGAAACTTTTAAATTTAAAGAATTTTGTACGTCCATGTTCAAATGATTAAAATGTTTCAAAACCGGAGACGGTAGTCGATGGTGCACCAGAATTTAAAGTTTTATTTTGGTGAACATTTTTACTTTAGTGAATTGGTGAATTCCGGATCCGCTCTCTAGACCGGAACCAGAATCCAGACAAAATTCAGAGTGAATGGAAACCAGGCTCTTCTCCCCTGTATGAAGAGCCTGGTGACGCGAGGCTAGGGCTTTGTTATATCTAATATGACAGGTTCCGCCTGCTGTCGCCCAGGCGAATCACAAGCTAGTGGAGAAAAAAAATTTTTTTTTAAATCGGCGGTAAACAACCTAGCAAGTTAACCTGAGTTGCTGGTTCGTGATAACTGTGAATATCGTTTCGAGTTTATGAAGAACGTTTTCCAGATTAATATTCAATGAGAAGTTGGAGTAGATCAGCATGGGAAAACCTACACCAGACCTTAATTTGATGCAAAAAACCAAGGCTTTTGAGAGGCATTTCAACATCAGCAATTATGCGCAATACCCAGGGATGAAGGAGGAAAATCTGTATTGCTGGGATTGGGTCCTGGGCCAAAACTGGACTATGACTGGGTGAAAAAGGCAATTAAATGATCATGAAACAGAAAGCTATTTATAGGGCTCTATGCTAAGTGATTTTTGTATTTTTGCTGTCGCTGCCAGTGTTTTGTGTATGTTACAAAATTTATTTGGGAAAAAAATTATACGGCCTTGCTGAGATGGTGAAATAGATTAACCGGTAATACAGCACAATGCTTTTACCCAAATTAACTTTACAGGGGAAACTGAATGAAATGTTTAGCCTCTGAAACAATTTTTGTGACCTCACGGATGTGTAAGAACACAGCAGTAATTATTCATTAATTAGATCCTCCTGAGTCCTTCGGCATGTGATACTTCTTGTTTACAAAAATTGACGTCATATTCAGCCATACGTATTAGCGTGGTTGGCAAGAACAAGTGTAAATCAATACAAAAAACAGGGGAAGTATGGCATCCTGCAGTTGTGGAACCGATTTGGCGGTCTCTGAATATGTAAAAAACCTTGACAGTACCGCAAAGGCAAGATACTTCTCTAAGCTCAAGTACAACGAAGGTCCGTGTAGGCTTCCGGATCCTTACAAGCTAAAAGGTTGGAGGAACGACCCCTCTTTGGGTCTGGGTCGGCTGGATCATCACTTAATTTTCCTACATCGAACAGAAATTCAACATTTGTTGATCATCATTGATCAGTGGAAGTAATTCACAGTCGTATGTTAACAGAACAATTTTAAAAAAGGGCGCCAATATATTTTGGGGGGTTTTATTCGTGATAAGGGAGTTTAGAATTTATTATTAATATTTAATATCGTGAATGCATATACTGCGCATTCCCTAGCCACCTAGTGTGTCATCAGTAACAAGGCTGCCGCCGTTACAGCTGCAGTAGACATTTAAAGTGGTAATCCGTAAGATTTCCGTTTTGTTACTGTCTGTTAAGTTAGTGTCTATCAGAGAGGGGGGATAAAACAACTATGATTGGGCCTATGACCCACGGATGAAAGCACTTGTATTTCATTCTTTGCCAGGTAAAGCAATCAGTGTGTCTGTGGCGACATTCCCACGCTATATTCAAATACAGGCGCACATCTAGTGACGCTCTTTACGTCAGTAAGCAGTGTTTGGTCTGTCCAGAAGGTAGGAGGGGCCGCAAGCTAGCTTGAAGGAAGTAAGGAACCCCGGGAGAAGCAATGGCAAGGTAGACGTCAGAAGGGATCCAGTTGCGGTACTTTCCCTAACCTGAACCTTGGCTCTATCCCCTAACCCTAAATCTAACTTGTCCCTTACACTATATGTCAGTTTTACGGATGGAATTAAGGGAGGACCGTTAAAAATGCAGCCTTCCAAGAACCGGAAAGTACCGCTACTGGATCCCTTGACGTCTACCCAATGGCAAATACCATACTGTGTAGCTATACTGTGCACAGTAGAAACTAACGTTAGCTGAGCCTCTGTTGAGGCTACTACTGAAACTAAAATTATACCGTAATTTCAGGAAGCAAACGGGAAAAAAGCTACGTTAACCGCCTCGACAAATCATTTTTATTTAAAAAAAAAAAAAAAAAAAAGTTATAACGTTACCTGTTAACCAACTACTGTTTTCATTATTGACACAGGGCTCTCAACTTTCACATATTCGGCTTGAGTTTAAACGACATATTCACGTTCCTGTGCTGTAGTCAGAAATTATTCTATCAGACTGTTTGTAGAGATTCTCAGGTGGAATTGAAGTCCTTGTGCACTGGAGTTTATCAGTTTCACATGTGTTACGCTGGATTTCGCCACTAGTAATATGAGAACAATTATGATTCCGGAATTCTCACGCGTTTCTTCACTCGGGGGTTGGAAGCAGTGGAATTGCATAAAAATGTTTCAAATGGTCTTATTTCATTTAAACAATTTGAACGATCGTGAAACACACGCATTTCGTGGATTGAATAATTACTGACTACAGCACGGGAATGTGAATGAAGCACAAATTCTCACGGCGAATGCGGGAGAGTTGGCAGGCCTTTAAGTTAATCGAATTATCATAATAGCCTAACATGTTACTGGAATGAGATGACTCTAATGGATGACCAACGCCACATAATTTTTACTTTTATTGAGCTCAACTGCCATGTCAAAGAGCATCTTTCCCGTCTGCATGAGAGTTGAGGAGGCGTGGAACTGGTAAGAGCCGTCAATTTACCAACGTCATACAGGCGACACTGTTGGGTCTCGACAAGAGTTATGGGAAATGAGGTCCAGAAGCGCACCTGCAATTACAGCTTACTGCCAAAGATGTCAATATAAACAAACCAACTCAAATCTTATGGATTACCACTTTAACTCCAAATTTTCTTGACTGGATGTGCAATGGACGTTTTTACACACTCGAATGTTTCTCTGGGTACCTAAAATTCAAGCCGAAAAAGTACTGATCTTAGTCGATACTGATGAAGGTTGAAAACAGAATTCTTTCCAATACTAATATCCGAACTGTCACTTAAATACTCACTATCGGAAAGTAAGGAACTTATCGAATTACCCAACACAAAAAAGATCATTCCCTTGTCATGACCGAATAATAAAAGGGGAAAACTTAGCAAAATGTTGTGGTAGAAATGATGGAAAATAACCTGGGACTGACCCGACAGAATGTGAATAGTACAAAAACGCGAGTGGGTCGACGGCATCCAGTTCTTGCATCGAATTGCATCAATCCAATTAGATTTTTTCGGTTCTCGATCAGGAATACGTAGGAAACGTATTCCTGAACCCTTCACAAAACAGTTTGTGCAGTGAATAACGCTGCAACTGACTGGCATTATGACGAAAAGTGGAAGACAACTTTACTTCACCTATAAAATCAATTGTCATGTTGTGGCTTTTTGCCAACCATGGTAGTCAACAAACCCACGTGACCAGGTTCGTGACATCAGGAGAAGTATCGCTCCGGTACGTTCAATAAAATTTCTGGCCAGAACCCTGATTATTATAATATTTATAATAATATATAATATTATAAATATTATAACAATATATTTTTAACATTTTTTCAGTGCTTCGATTCCAAGATCGTTTTGAATTTTTAATTCATCATTTCTCCACAACATGAAAATGTGACTGTTCACTTTTCCATTGTCGTCTTCACATGGCATCTGAACATCACAGAACAGCCTGTCAGCGGCAGTCAAGTTCAACAGCAGGTAAAAATCATATTTTAAAAATACTTTTTATCAATAACATGTTATGCTCCTTGGTACTGATGATGAATTTCATTTCAGACAACACTGTCCTTGCTGCTTTTGAGCCAGTAATTGTCCTGGAGCATGAAACCGTGGTGGGGCCATTCAAGTGCTTAAATTGGCAGATTAAGCATGAAATAGCCCATCACACTAACTATCCTGCCTTGCCACAACTGGCCAATCTTTTGGGCTGCACCCATTTCAACAAGCTTAATGTACATTTTAAAATTTTTTGTTGTACTTTTTTTTGTCAGCTTGGTTGTTATATTCACAATCAATAATATTTAGCATAATTTAGTTCAAGAAATAACAGAATTTAAAATGTCCATCATCTCTGAATGTATTCCTTTCCAACAATTTATCAGATTGGCAAGGCCACAAACTACAGATCTAATCGCATTGTAGACAAAATGCTGGAAATTCTTGCCGGGGTGATTGAGCAGCCCATATTAAGGGACATTTTTCAGTCACAAGCAATAGGAACTGAAATGGATGAAACAACAGATGTCTCTGGGTGCAGACTACTGGACATCAACGTTAGGTAAGCTAAATAAAAGAGCAACATTTCATTGACTAATAACATTTAACAATACGAGGAGATAATTGAAATTTATGTTATTTGGGCATTATTAGATACTTGGACTAAGAGGAGAAGCTCTTCTGCCAGTTCCTAGACCTGATCTACCCAACTGATGGGAAAGCTGATTCAATTGTGGCAGCTCTGAAAAATATTATTCAGACGAAGGGCATCCCAGTACCAGTTGGTCAACTGGCAACAGGGGAAGCTCAAACCATCCCTAAATAATGATTGGTCATGACCTGTTTTCAATCATTAATTTAAAGTACCATTACAGAAACTTTGAAAACTCTCAGCATTATCAGGTGTGGTCAGTTTTCATTAATAACGCATACCTGTCAACTCTCACACATTCAGCGTGAGTTTTAGTGGCATATTTACATTCCCCTGCTGTAGTCAGCAATTATTCAATCAACGCTTTTGCAAGAGATTCTCGCGCGGAATGGAGTATGCGCAAGGACTTCATACACAACCACTGGTATGCAACACCAAGGGTTTCTCCATTGGCATCTCCAATCTCACCCGAATTTGGAATGCCCCATTAGAGAACGATGTACAAGCTTGCTCGTATGCGATCCCATGTTGCCATCTCGGGAGAGAGGGACAGTTCGCAACTCTCCTCCGAAGCTTAGACCTGGCAACCGCTGCTTTTTTAAACTCAAAGGTCAAAAAGATCTACAGGATTCCTGGGTAATCCCACCCCCCAGGCAGAAGATGCCAGAAGCTTCTAGAAAGCACTAGTCTATTACAAAGAAGTGATATTACATCAGATCATGATTTGCTACCGACACACCACCAGAGGGTGCTGATAAACAAAATAAATAGCTGACCAGCAAGGCAGCAAAAACAGCATGTAACAAATCTCCATTTACAAATGATATACAGTAATTTATATAAAATACTCACACATAACACCGCCCCTCTTTAAGAAAAGAAAGGTTTGCTAAAAGCTTTCTTTTGTTAAAATTAACACAGTTTTATAATCCGTATAATCTTGAACTTTACACAAAAGGTATCATTGATCATTATAACAATCATATACATAACAACCAGTGCACTTTTCACAATCAAATAGAAAAGTAAAATTACATTTTTCACAATCAAATAATGAAATAAAATTACATGCGTGAAAGTGTATCTGGGATAACATTATCTTTTCCCCTGATGTGAGAAATATCCAAATCATACTCTTGCAAAAGTAAACTCCATCTCAGTAATCTTTGATTCTTGTTTTGGATCTTATGCAAGAATGTGAGGGGACTGTGATCACTGAAGACCTTGATGGAAGTAGCTGAACAAGTCAAATAGACTTCAAAATGTTGTAAAGCCAAAACAAGTGCCAAACATTCTTTTTCAATTGTTGAATAGTCTTTCTGATGTTTATCAAACTTTTTGGAAAAGTAACAAACAGGATGATCTACTCAATCAGTGTCTTCTTGCAGTAAAACTGCGCCTGCACCAATATCACTGGAATCAACAGCCAACTTGAACTCATTTTTGAAATTAGGAGATAAGAGAACTGGTGCATTTTTGAGGATAGCTTTCAGTTGGTCAAATGAATTTTGACATTTTTCATCCCAAACAAATTTTGCATTTTTCTTCAGTAAATCTGTCAAAGGTTCAGAAATGATAGAGAAATTTTTATAGAATTTTCTGTAGTAGCCAGCCATCCCTAGAAATCTCATTAGTTGTCTTTTAGTTGTAGGCTCAGGAAATTCAGTGATAACTTTTACTTTTGCATCAATTGGTTTGACTTCTTGTTTAAGGTATTTCTGCTTCTCTGGATTCATTCTGTAAGGATGCTGTTTCACAGGCTTGGCATCATCTTGTAGGATGACATCAAGGTATACCTTATCAGTCCTTGATGGAACGTCAGGGAATGTGTGACTATATTCAATTATGAGCTGCTTTAGCTGTTGTTGTTGAAAGGGGTCCAGGTGGGACAACTTGCAGTCAATATTTTGAAGAATGTCTGAATTTTCAAGTTTGGCTGGACCAGGTTCATTATCCAAGGGGCAGTCACAATCTTCTTCAGAATTTTCCAGTTCAATTGTATTTACCACATTGACTGGCTTTTGCTGTGTGTCTCTGTCAATGTATTCTTTCAGCATGTTGATGTGACACATTTGTTTTTGTTTCCTCCTTCCAGGGGTTAAAATTATGAATTTAGATCACTGACCTTTTTGAGGACAGTGTAAGGCCTGAAATATCGGGCTCTTAGAGGGTTTCCAGGAACTGGTAAAAGTGCAAGGACTTTGTCACCAGCTTTGAAACTTCTGTCTTGGGAATGAAGGTCATATCTGGCTTCATTTTGCCCTGAGCCTCTTTGAGATTAGACTTAGCAAAGTCACAAGCCTTAGAGAGACGATTACGGAAGTCAGAGACATACTGAAGCAAGTTCATTGGGACATCATCTTCGGCCAGCAACTTTTCCTTTAGAAGCTTCAGAGGTCCACGGACTGTATGCCCAAAAACAAGCTCAAAAGGACTGAACCCTAGAGACTCCTGAACAGCTTTACGGGCAGCAAACAGAAGAAGATGGACACCTTCATCCCAGTCTTTCTCTGTGTCAAGGCAGTAGGTCCTTATCATGTTCTTCAGGGTTTGATGGAACCTCTCCAAAGCACCTCACTCTCAGGACGGTAAGCTGATGACCTGTATTGTTTAATACCAAGCTCTTGCATAATTTGTTGAAATATGCCGGAAATGAAATTTGACCCTTGATCAGACTGAATAGACATAGGAAGGCCAACAAAGCAGAAAAACTTGGTAAGAGCCTTGATGATAGTCTTCGCCCTAATATTATGAAGTGGAATTGCCTGAGGAAACCGGGTGGAAGCACACATGATAGTCAGTAGGTACTCACAACCAGATCTAGTCTTCGGCAATGGTCCAACACAGTCAATGATGATCCGACTGAAAGGTTCTTCAAAAGCGGGAATGGGCTTAAGTCGAGCCTTTGGAATATCCCGGTTCGGCTTCCCAACCATTTGACAAGTATGACAGGATTTGCAGTACTCCCGTACATCAGACCTCATGGAAGGCCAGAAGAAATGGTTCCTGACACGCTGAAGGGTCTTCTTGATACCCAAATGACCTGACATAGGATTGTCATGGGCCAGACTAAGAGTTTCTTTGCGATAAGACTTTGGAAGAACAATTTGATGGGTGACCATCCACTCCTCATCTGCAGAAACATCAGGTGGACAACACTTTCTCATAAGCACACCATTTTTGTAGTAAAAACAGACAGGAACTTGAGTAGCCTCTTGTTCACTTGCAGCCTGTGGTACAAGATGCGCTAGATCACGAGCTTGTTGTTGCTCCTGAATAATTTTCCGAGACAGAATGTCATTAGAATGACCTGACAAGGCTAAGTCTGAAGATTTCCCAGACATCTCAGGACTGGAAGGTTCCTGATGAAAAGACTGCCCCATGAAGGTGTCAGCCAGGTTGAAGTCCAGGTCAGCATCATCTTGAATAGCCTTTTTGGCCATAGAATGATTAACTGCACATGAAGGATAGAGGTCTGGAATTTACTCCTCTATAGTCAGATTCTTGATCAATCAAAGGAGTGTCAGTTACAACAGGGTAGGGCACAACCTTATCCCCAGCAAGATCATTACCAAGAAGCAAATGAACACCTTTGAAAGGAAGAGAAGACCTAACACCAACAGTAACAGGCCCAGAGACCAAGTCTGATTTGAGATGAACATTATGGAGAGGTACACTAGTAAAACCACATTCTACTCCTTGAATAAGGACATTAGCCTGAGTAGACGTTTTGTCCGAAAAAGGCAGAATATCTGCAAGAATAAGATTGGGAAGACCCAGTATCCCTTAGAATTCGAATAGGAGCAGAAGAGGAAAAATCATGTGAAAGTGAGACAAAACCATCGGTGATGAATGGCTCAAAACCCTCCATAACAGAATCAGACACAGAAGGTAGAAGATCAGGTGAACTGACCTTTGATACAAGTGATTCTCTCTTAGTGAAAGCAGTTGGCTTGGTTTCTTCTCGTTGTTGTTTTTTCTTGAGAGTATAACACTCAGAAATAAGGTGACCTTGCTTTTTGCAGTATTGGCAAGACACAGAAGGTAAAGAATCAGAGGATTGCTTCTCACTGGAAGGTTTCCTCTCAGAAGTGGCCTTAGAATCATTAGAAGTGTTATTAGAAGAAGTCTTGGACTGAGACTTGCTTTGAAATTTAGAAAAAGTGGATTTTTGGACAAAAGAAGACTTATGAGTCAATGCCTAACTATCAGCTAGGGTGGAAACATCTTGCAAAGTAATGGCTTGTTTCTCCTGAAGGAAAGTCTTAATATCAGGCTGGATACATCTTTTGAATTCCTCAACCAAAATAAGTTGCCTCATTCTATCAAAATCTTTCTCAACTTTCATGGAATTACACCACTGATCAAACAACTGTTCCTTCAACCTGCCAAATTCAACATGAGTTTGACTGGCTTCCTTGCGAGAATTCCTAAATTTTTGCCTGGAAGCCTCGGGGACCAATTCATAACCCTTCAGAATGGCAGATTTGACAAAATCATAATCAGAACACTGTTGGACAGATAACTGGTCATAGATTTTCCTAGCTTTACCAGTAAGAACACTTTGTAACATCATTGTCCAATGCTCTTTTGGCCATTTCAAATTTTCAGCAATTTTTTCAAAATGGGTAAAGTATTAGTCTACATCATTTTCTAGGAAGGGAGGAACAAGTCTGATGTGTTTAACCACATCAAAATGATCAGAAAGTCCAAAAGATTTTGTAACAGTACCTGCTTCTATTTTCTTCATTTCCAATTTGTACTGCATCCTTTTTTCTTCTAGTTCTTTCTCCAATCTTCTTTCTTCCAGTTTTCTCTCCCTCTCCAACCTTCTCTCTTCCAGTTCTTTCAGGCGCAGCTGAAATTCAAGTCTTTGCAGCTCTGTTGCAGGCACCTCCACATCTTTAATCAATTCTGCTGCTTCTTCCCCAAAGGTATCTTCATCAAGGAAATGTTGCACCAAAATGTTGAATATTTCTTGTTTCTTCATTGATGATTTCACATCAGATAATCCAAGGGTTGAGGCTATTTGTAGCGAGTCCTTCTTCTTTGCCAGCACAATTGATTCGTGGGTTGGAGTTTTCAAAATTTTCAACATCAAGTCATGATTGCTGGTTTTTCAAATAGTCACAAGATTTAAAATAATTCAGCTTTAATCTTTGGTGAATCCAATGGTTGATCCAATGAATGGTTTATCTCGGTGGAACCTCCAATTTGTTATGACTTGAAAATCACAACAAAGAAAACCAGCAATGACAACTTAAACAAATTTATTCTTCACTGACAAAAAAAAAAACTTCCACAAATAATCCACTGTTTAATCTTATAATAACACTAATGCCACTATGTAACTCTGTTGCCAAAACAAAAACTCTGCTTCTCTACTGACCAAAATCACAGCATTTATATATACTAGCAACATTCTGGAAAGATCTACAGGATTCCTGGGTAATCCCGCCCCCTCCAGGCAGAAGATGCCAGAAGCTTCTAGAAAGCACTAGTCTATTAAGCCCGTGATCCACTTACGCTTTTAAGGTCTCCAATTGTCTCGATTCTCCCTTTCCGACCAGTTACGAGTGGAAATTTCTGTTACACGCGAGACTTAGGTGGATCATGACTTCCGACCCGTTCCAACCCTTCCGTGTGAATAAGACAGGTTCCGACTGGATCGGATCACACGGATCCCTCTTCCGACAAAATGAAACCAGTTTGATTTTTTTGGAAGGTATGAGGTGTCGGAATGACGTGGAGTATCGGTTCGTCAAGTGCAAACTAGGTGGCGAATATTTCCCCTGCAATTAGCCAATCAGAAACAGTTTACAAAAACAACCGCCATCTTTATTGTTGACGTAGGTAAAAATCAATCAGAAGTGCTCGTGTTAGTGGATCGTGATTAAATTTTTTCCCCAATCAATGACTTTCTACGATTGTTTGCGCGAGTTTCGGATGGTTCCCCGCGCTTCCAAAAGCTTCCGATTGGCCACGATTGCTTGCGTGCGGCAGCCTTAAAAGCGTAAGTGGATCACAGGCATTACAAAGAAGTGATATTACATCAGATCATGTTTTGCTACAGACACACCACCAGAGGGTGCTGATAAACAAAATAAAAAGCTGACCAGCAAGGCAGCAAAAACAGCATGTAACAAATCTCCATTTACAAATGATATACAGTGCTTTACATAAAATACTCATACATAACAGAATTAAATCTCATCAATTGAGCTTTGAAATTACCATTCTTGACAAAAGGATATCAGCAATGTCAGAAATGTCACTGATATCCTTCTTTAAAGGCATCTTTCGACTAGCCACCAAATGAAATTCCAATATTTTCAGAAAATACAAAGATGCGAAGAGGAAGGAAGTAGAATTATTGGAGCTCATATGACACGCGCAATGTTACTGGCTGTTGAAATTGTTCGAGTAATCACAGTGCAAATTAGAACAATGTTTCAATACAGCAGCAGTGAGAAGGTCAATAGACCAACTCTTGCGTAAAACTTTTAAATTCGTCAGGAAAGCAGCCAGAGGAGGAGGACCGAGTAGTCTGTGAGATCGCTGGCCACCAGAGCTTGTGGAACACCCTGCAACTTACATGCAACATCCCCCTTTGTTATCCAACACCATGAAGAAAACAAAACAACTGTCAGTTCGTCACAGACCTTCATAAATCTGGTAATAACAACAAGAAGATTCGCAACGATTGAATAAGCCACTGAGTACTAGGGCTGTAACAGATCACACATCTCGGGTTCGGATCATCTCACGGTTTTTGAACCACGGATCGGATCGTTTTTCAGATCATAAAATTTTTAAAAAAGAAGGAGGTGAATATTATTTTGTTTTCCCATTTTCCTTTTATTTGTAAAAGAACACTTAAAGTAAGGAACAACATTCAAGAGGTCAAATGTTTGAATAATCTTAAAATAAAATAGCATGCCATTTTAAAAGTGCCAAAGATGCATCAGGGATGGTAACTGATTAAATTACAAGTTTTACTACAAAAAACATGTCTTCTCCTAAATAAAAGCATTCATTCATTCAAAAAAGGACAAAAAACTGCAATACTCAAAGGGTAATAAAACAAAAGCGCAATAAGGAGGCATGATACCCACTTTGCTTTCCATTATTTAAGAATCATTAAGAAACCTGTCTTTATGACCATGGCTTTTCTGAAATCATATATCCAAATGGAGATAAAATCCAACCCTCAATAAATTTAAGTGCACAGGAGGCAAGAAACGTTCTTCCTTTAAACAGAAACGGATGAAAAAATAACCTTGGTCCTCCAAATCATAAAAAGGTGAGGGGGAGGCTGAAAGAAAGCTTCCGAACACACAGAAGCAAACGCTAGGAATTTGCCACACATCATTAAATTATTATTATTATTATTACAGGAACAAGGTGCTTTGGTCAGATGAAACCAAAAGTACATCTTTCGTTCAGATACAGCATAGATATGTTTGGTGTCGAAACAGATGCGTACAAGGAGAAGCACCTCATACCCACAGTGAGAAGTACCCAATACCCACAGTGAAATATGATGCTGGGTCAGTCATGTTTTAGGGCCGTTTTAATTCAAGAGGTCCAGGGGCACTGGTTAAGATTAATGGCATAATGCATTCCCCCCAAGTATCAGGATATTTTGGCTGACAATCTGGTTACATCTGCCTGAAGGCTGGGACTTGGCCGTAGGTTGGCTTTCCAACAAGACAATGATCCAAAGCATAGCTCAAGATTCACACAGAAATGGTTCTTTGACAACAAAATCAACATTCTGCAATGGCGATCTCAGTCACCAGACCTCAATTCAATTGAAAACCTGCGGGCTGAGTTGAAGAACGCAGCTGATAAACGCAAACCCACGAATGTGAAGGATCTTGAAAGGATCTGTGAAAATGGTCGAAAAAATTTCCCCAAATGTGGGCCTTAACGCCGTTATCCTTGCCAGCCGTGGTTGCACCCAGTATTAAATGAAGGGTGCCAATAATTATGAAACCTTGATTTTGTTGAGATTTATTTTGTGTTAAATAATTTTTATGATTTTGGTTGCTTACATCAAAACATTAATGAAGTTAAGTATTTCACGCATGTTGGTATATTCCTTTTCTCTAGGATTGTCTTTTTTTTTGTTGTTGTTGTATTGTTTGTGCATTGCCAGTCGGGGTGCCAATAATTTCAGAGTCCACTACATATACAGTTTTATGTTTTATTTCCTGCTTTGTAAAATTGGTAGAGTTTTTTTTTATTCACAAAACACCAATAACTTGGGCTTCAGATGTGATTATTACTGACCATCTCTGGTATGAAACAATTTTCATAGTATAAATCCTTTGGACACTTTGCTTGGAGATCTACTAAAAATCTCAGCGAGTCTCCATAATTTACAATGTCTGTTCACTTGGTTGTGCGTTTTACAAAAAACATCTATATAAAACATGTATGAAATCTAAATTATCGTTAAAATTGCTTTGATTCTACGAAAGTTGTAAATAGTGCTGCAATTTAATTCTACCAGCGGCCTTAATCACTCTCATGGTGCATTTTGCCAATATTAAGAATGTTGCCAGTTGTAGCACTAGTGACAGTTATATTAAAGTTGTATTGGTATAATAATGGTACATGATTCTTTTGTTGAAAACAAAGACTGTCTTTTCTGATGGTTCCTTATTAAATTTATTTTAGCCCCCCCATGGCACCAGGTTGACTGCTGAGCCCATGTTGGCACGCCAGGGCTTGCAAAATTCTAAAATGAACGGTAGCCCGTTGGGCAAGCGCAAGTGAATTCCTGGTTGCCCGAAAAGTTTTCTCCTTGCCCGAGACCTCGCAGAATTCGGCCTGAATGCCTCATTTCCACTATGTGGTACCGGCTCTACTCTTCTCTACTCCACCTGCCTTGGTGCCGGGTACTTTTCTGGGGGATCGTTTTCTATTAGAGGATAGTACAGCCTCAGTGTAGCTGGTCATCATAGCGGCGCAGCACAAAACTATTGAAAATATCTGTATGCCCCTTTTTGGATGCGGTTGATTCTTTACCACTCAAACGTGCCATGCCATCGCAGTCATTTTTTGAAGTGGTGTTTTCACACATTACATTAATGGTAATCATCATGCATTTGTGTGCGCTATGAGCTTCACCAACCATGTAACCAACATATCAGTTACCGTTTGAAAAGGTTTTACAATTTTTGCTGTTCATTATGAACAGAGAAAAAAAAAATCATCAGCGCCGAAAAGTGTATAATTAGCGAGGGGAAAATAATTCATATAGGCTGCATTTTCATAAAGGAAATTTACATTACAATGTATATTCATCAGCACCAACAAAATTTCATTGTTACCATGCATTCTTTCACACCACGGAACATTCGTTTATTTCAATAGAATTTCAATAATAATATAAAGGCCTACATGTAATGCACGAATTAAAACGTCACGTTTAATGACTTCTCCCTACTCCCTTTTATGCAACTTAAACAATGACAAAAAGCGGGTAGAGCCAGTAAAACGTAGTAGAAATGGGGTATAAGTTACTGTTACATTTTGTCCATTTAATGGACGTCAGCATGTTCAACATGATATTCTGATCATTGATGTGCGAGCACACTCATCAGAATATCGGTAAAACATAGGCCTATACTGACGTCCCGTTGCAAACGATTCATGGCCAAATCAACTGTTGACATTTTACAACGGCACACGATCGAAATATTCAGCAATTGTTGGAGGGTTGTGTAATTAAATCTTGTAAGTGGTTGAAAGTGGTCGTGTTCTTCTTGAAAAATCATTTACAACCTTATGGCTTTCCATTTCGTTTCTGTTTTGGAATGGCGTTTAAAATAAGTTTTTAATTCGGTCGTTGGAGACACTGACATACGTTACGGTCTTTTGACTCTAGATGAAGGAAGAAAAAAAAAAAAACAATTATGGATGCTTCATAATCCCTTTTGACCGACAATAAGCGGCTCGCATGCAACTCTAAAAACAAAATCAGATATATTTTAATGCCCGGATTGTAGCGATTTAGGTGATATAATGAGAGCTACATTTAACTCCTAATGAATGAATGTGCACCAGGTGCGCAATTGGGGGTGTGCAGTGAGTGGTTTAAACCAGCACCCGTAAATCCTCGGACTCATGTCGTGAAGTGAAATGACAACGAAGCATCTTATCTAACGGGTTGTCTTGTTTTGCTAGATATTTTGACATGGTGCGCGTTCTCTAACGAACATGAACGACTTCCGTATAATATTTATTGAGTAATCAGTTATCGAAGTGTTTATCGTAGTGTTTTACAATTCCACATTAATTCGGTCTCTGGCTCCAATGTCTCATTTTGAAAATTGTATGTTGCTCTGACAGTGGCCGATTGGCTTCCTCAAGCGCAACATCACAACATATTCTTGCTTGTGATATAGTGTTGCTGGTTTTAATGGAAAACGCGCCCTCGTATAGCTGTAAGATTGCTGGGTAGAGAGTTTAAATGCTCGCATTCCAACACCCACTCGAAGTCCGCAGACACTGCCCGGTCACCCCCTCTGCTCTGTCCATGTGGCCGCAACTACAAAACTGAAATATATAAATAAATAAGTAAATAAAATTGTGGAAAGTTGTGTTAATTATCCCTCTCTTCCCTTCATGTGTAACCACAAGCCTGTCGTTTCGGTTCTGAGGCAATTGAAATGAAACGCAATGTGGGAAAGATGCGAGTCAAGAACACCGCTTTAGATGAATAATTTTAATATTAAATAAATATATTCACTTTGCTGTGGGCCTTTTTAAAACAACAACAACAACAACAACAACAACACCAACACCACCACCACACAAAAGCAACAACAAATGTCGATAAAAGTTTCGCTTCTCTCACTCAAACATTATATTATAACCATGTTCCGAGAAAGTGATTTTGTGAGTGACTGTTCAATGGAACGGCCGTCCGATGTGACTCCTAGCGCCAGCTGCGCGCATGTATGCCTTTATTCCCCTGTTTGATGGTTGGGAGTCAAATCATTGCTTATGCCTGCACCAACCAAACTAGACTGTGGCGGATCAAAATCCCGCTATTTGGCTATGGCACTTGGCTACCGGTAATTGGAAAGTAGTGACAGTTACGCCTAAAATATTGTGAAATAGGCCATAGAGTTTCACCAACAAATCAGATTTTGGTTCAAATTAATTTAGTGGTCACATTGGTACAGTGAATAAAACGATAAGATCAGAAAGAAATTACTATGTAGCGTGAAATTTTCAGCCAGCCCGTCAGGCAAGCGCCTCTTAATTTCGGTTTGTCCAACAAAATTTTTACTTGTCCTGGGCTCTCAGAACAGCGATTTCGCGAGCCCTGCACGCACAGATATAAAATTAGTTTATATCAATGGGTGAGCAGCTCAGCCCCGCGCTTCCGGGGGCCTGTTATAATTATATTCACGTTATATACTACATGCAGGAAATAGAGCGCAGGTGACAAAATGACTAAACTGTGCAAAGGACTTCATGTGCGTCTGCACATCGACTGCAATCTTTAACGGCGCATAAACCCTGAATTTTCAGTGGGGAAGAGGCCATTTTACGGTAAATAGCCATTTCTAATCATTTTAGTGTTGCATTGAAGAACTGAGGGACTAGCAGCATAGCAGCGCAGTTGGAGTGTGAAATGCTTACTGGATACGCAAAATGCGTAGGAGGTGGCAGGTCTGTGTTAGTTTGAAAGTGATTGTTTGATTCTGAATGCAGCCACAACTCCAGTTATGAGAGGGTCTGCACACTTATGAAGCCAGATCTTCGTAAGTTTTTTCATTTTATTTTTCCTCCCCCCCAAATAATTTCAGTTTGTTTTCAAAACCTAAATATTATAAGTTATTGGTCACATTACAGGTGGCAAAAGTTCTGACATAATTTATCTTGGTTTAATTTTTTTACATCACGAAAACCAGCCATTTTAACGGGGGTAAGTAGACATTTTACATACCCTGTAAATGCTTTTTTTTTTTTTTTTTTTTTTGCCCTGATCTCCATAGTGGACAATAGAATGACAGTATTAATTTCACGATGAATTTCTGTTCTGAAGAGTGGATTTATTTCTGTAATAAATTGCCAAACCTTTGAGCCATTGTGGCTTTAGCTTGCTGCCAAGACTTAAACCAAACTTTTTTGTAGAGAAAGATAGTTTTTAAAGCAACTACTGAATGGATGCTGTTGGCAAATATCTTGGGCTGTTTGCAGATCAGGCTTGGTTGAGGAGCTTAATTCATACAATTCCTGGGCGACAGTGGTGAGACTCAAGTCCATATTATAAATGGTTTACAGGCACTGCTTCCTCATGAATATTCAATACACATTTCGCTTCTACCTGATATTGTCAGAATACTGCAACTGAGCGCATCAGCTGAACAGTTCCATAGACGCTAGTGTCAACATCTGCACAAAGGGTTTAATACTGAATGGGAGGACGAAGCAGAGAGTTATCCAAGCATGAGCTATGCATGGGGTAATAGGTGTAACTGGTGCTGAACAGGGAGGTGCAGCATTAGAATACCTGTGAGTTTGGATCTTTGCTCCTTTGAGCAGACAGGAAGGCAACTGCCATGAAATATTCAGGCCACTCCAGGTAGTCCTCTCTCTTCTTGCAAGGAATCATAGTCTCAGCCCTGGAAGACAAGAGAAACAAGGAGGAGACCTTGAGTGCAGGTGTGGCTTTGGATGTAGGCCATGCGTTTCTTGAGGCAGGCCCTAAAGTGGGACCGTTGCTCTTTACAGAATAGTTCACATCCTGATTGCCAGCTGGGTCATTCAGTGTCAACTCAGCTTAAGTGGTTGCTTGACCATCTCAGAAACAGACAGCTGCCAATTTTTTTTGCTGAAATGCCAACATTTTCATAATTTCTTACCCAACAGAAATTTTTAATAAATCACTCGCAAGTTAGAAATTGAACGAGAAGCCACTTTCAGATGTCCATATCTCTTTAAGTTCATGTCCTAGAGTGTTCAGATTTTCAGGAGATGTTCAGACATTTCTAGTGAATGAAGAGTTTGCAATCATAATATTTTAACTTTACTTTTGGATGGTCCGTAAGGTGCCAATACATTAGTAAAGACTTGCTGAGTCATGCATATAGATCACCGAAGTGTGACGTCAGGTCTCAATGGTAGCAGTTTCTCCAGATCTAAAACTCTTCAAATGCTGGCAATAGGGTAGCGTGTCTGCAGTTTCTCTGTGGTTTAAGTAAAAAATGCATCAGTGTTTCATTCCAGGGGCCAAATTCCAAAATTAGACCCAGTCTTAGACTTAAATGTCATTTTAAGTCAGACTTACTCTAGACACTTAAATAAGGCTGTTGCATAAAACCTGTCTATGAGTGACTTATTTAAGACCGACTTAGATAGCCGGTCGCGCTATATATCATGGGTAAAATAAGACACTTAACAGAGGAGAAAAACATGGCGGACACAACAGCGACACTCGGTGGCAGCGGGAGATCACTTAAGCGCAACAGAAAACGTTTGCTTGCTGGGGGAACATAATGCCGAAAAAAAGTCTTTTATTCAATAGTTTTAATCAAGCGAACTGAAGTTTGACATGTCATCAAGTTAGGGGAGAAAATTACAGAAAAGGCAAACAGTATCAACGGTCGTGAGAACAGTAAAAGATGTTCAAAAACGTTTTAAAAAATATGGTGCAAGAATCAAAAGCTGCTTTCACACCAGACGCGAAACGAATTTTTCTCACGACAGATCACATTCAAATTCAATGCAAAGACGCGAAACGCGGGTATTCGCGTCCTTGCATTGACTCTGAATGTAATCTATCGAGCGAAAAATTCGTTTCGCGTCCGGTGTGAAAGCAGCTTAAGACAGAAATATGGAAGAGGAAAAAATCCAGCCACTGGAGGAGGAACCCCTCCAAAACTACAAAAATAAATAAATAAATAAAAATTTAAAAAACAGAGCTGATAATCCTGTTTCCAATGTAAAATATTTTTGTCCTTTTTTGTTAGAAAGACAATAAATATTGCTGTATCTTTGTGTCCTCTAACAATTGTTCTAACAATGTTTTGCCATGGCAACAAAGCTCTCATCTCAGGCTTAGCCAGGGGGAGAGGTGGCCAATTTTTCTGCCTCAAATTAAGTCAGTCTTAAGCTTTGTGCAACAGACAGTCTAATTAGACTAGTCTTAACTTGACAATTTAAGACCAGTCTACAGTGAAAACCAGTCTTAAACTAAGTTTATGCAACCGGCCCCAGGGTGTAAAGATAAAACGTGAAATCATGCTTGCACTTTTTATTGCTTTCCTAAAATTTAGTTCAAAGGGGAAGGTCAGGACATCCCAATAAGGCAGCTAGCTATTTATTTCACATGAAACGGGACAAGACGCGCTGATAATGGCAAAGGTTACACATCAATGCGAGATTGCAAGGATGGAAATCTGAATAATTAATTTGAAAAAAAATCTCAGCCATTTGGTAATTCTGCGTTTCCTGTAGACTTTTGTTAATTGAACGATGAAAGAATAATGGAGATAAACTTATGTTTAAAATTATAAATAATGATAATTATACAGTGCTGTGAAAAAATATTTGCCCCCTTCCTGATTTCCTGATTTGATTTTACATATTTGTCACACTTAAATTTTTCAGATCAAACAAATTTTAACATTAGACAAAGATAACCCGAGTAAAAACAAAATGCAGTCTTTGAATGATTACTTCATTAATTAAGGGAAAAAAGCTATCCAAACCTATTTAGCCCAATGTGAAAAAGGAACAGTAATCATGAATTAGATTAACCACATTTTGAGTTCAATTTCACTAGCCACACCAAGGCCTGATTACTGCCAGACCTATTGAATCAAGAATTCACTTAAACAGAACCTGTCTGACAAAGTGAAGCAGGCTAAGCGATCTCAAAAAGCATCAAAAATATCAAAATATATTTAAAAATATTAATATCAAAATACATCACATTCAAAATGATCTAATATTTTTCATGAAATGGTAAAATGTCTCACTTTCAACATCTGATATATTGTCTATGTTCTGTTGTGAAAAAAATGAGGGTTTATGAGATTTGCAAATCATTGTATTCTGTTTTTATTCACGTTTTACAAAAAGTCCCAAAATTGGGGTCTGTGCACACACCCACACACAAATACACACACACACACACACACACCCCAATTCCGAAATAGTTGGGACAAAGTGTAAATTGTGAATAAAATCAAAATGCAATGACTTTCAGGTCACATGAGCCAATATGTTATTTACAATAGAACATGGATAACATTTCAAATGTTGAAACTGAGACATTTTACATTTTTATCCACAAAGTGAGCTTATTTCAAACTTTCTGGCTGCAACAGGTCTCAAAAAAGTTGGGACACAGGCAAAAAAGGGCTGAAAAAGCAACTAATATATAAGAGAATCAGCTGAAAGAACATTTAGCAAGTAATTAAGTTAACTGGCATCAGGTGTGTAACATGATTGGCTATAAAAGGGATGTCTTAGAGAGGCTGAGCCTCTCAGAAGTAAAGATGGCCAGAGGCTCTCCAACCTGTGAAGGCTTGCTTAAAAAAAAAAAAATTGTGGAATACTTTAAAAACAATGTTCCTCAACGTCAAATTGCAAAGGCTTTGAAGGTCTCATCGACAGTTCATAACATCAAAAGATTCAGAGAAACTGAAAAAATCTCTTGTGCGTAAGGGACAAGGCCAAAGACCTTTACTGGATACCCGTGATCTTCGGGCCCTCAGACACCACTGCATCACTCACCGGCATGATTCTGTCATTGATATTACTACATGGGCCCAGGAATACTTAAAGAAACCACTGTCTGTAAACACAGTCCGCCATGCCATCCACAGATGCCACCTAAAACTCTATCATGCAAAAAGGAAGCCATTATTGAGCATGATCCAGAAGCGCCGCCGTTTTCTGTGGGCCAAGGCTCATTTAAAACGGACTGTAGCAAAGTGGCAAAGTGTCCTGTGGTCAGACGAGTCCAAATTTGACATTCTTGTTGGAAATCAAGGGCCTCGTGTCCTCCGGGCTAAAGAGGAGAAAGACCATCCCTCCTGTTATCAGCGTTCAGTTCAAAAGCCAGCATCTCTGATGGTATGGGGATGCATTAGTGCATATGGTGTGGGACACTTGCATGTTTTAAAAAGCACTGTGAATGCTGAAAGGTATATAAAGGTTTTAGAGTAACATATATTCCCCTCCAGACGACATCTATTCCAGGGAAGGCCTTGTGTATTTCAGCAGGACAATGCAAAACCACATACTGGAGCTATTACAACAGCATGGCTTCGTAGTAGAAGAGTCCGTGTGTGGAACTGGCCTGCCTGTGCAGTCCTGATCTGTCACCGATTGAGAATATTTGGCACATAATTAAATGAAAAGTCCGTCAGAGGAGACCCAAAACTCTAGCAGCTGGAAGCCTGTATTAAACAAGAGTGGGATCAAATTCCAATGGCTAAACTCAAGAAACTTGTCTCCTCAATGCCCAGACACCTCCACTCTGTTAAAAAGAAGAGGGGATGCTACACCATGGTAAACAGGCCCCTGTCCCAACTTTTTTGCAGGGCTGGCGATCTGCGCACAATGCAATCGCAAAATGCCATCTTTTTTTTTTTTTTTTTTTTTTTTTTAAATGCGCTAATCTGCGACGGGGTTTTGAAATCCCCATCGCATATTTTGCAATGCAGTCTTTGGATAATGTGAATAAAGGTTTTCATCCAGTTTTGAACAGAAACGGGCTCCTCCAGTCTCTATGGTAGCGAGTGGAATGACCCTATTATTTTCCTATCTCCGCGCCAGTCCCGCCCACAGAACTAAAGAAAGCACTAGAGTGCACAACGTCATTGGCTGAACCAACTGCAAAACGTGAGACGCATCTGACATCTTGTGACATCTTGTGAATCGGCGGGGGAATTGCGCAATCAAACGCTGTACATGTGTATGCGACTAGATTGTTCACGGGTGTTTGTTGTCAGGAAATTCTTAATAGTTAATTTAAATTTTTTGAATTTTACCTAACTGTAAAAATATATAAAAGTTGTATATTTACGTCTAAGGAATGCTGTTTTCATATTTTGAACACATGTACATTTGCATTTATACCTTGAATTCCTGTAGTGCCCTTTATTCTACATAATGAAAATTTTTATTTTAATAATCAAATGTTCATCTTGGTTCATAATAATTACCAGCATTAATTTATTTCACAGTAAGAATATTCTGTATAATAAAAATCAGTCCGGAATATTCACTCATTCACAGCCTGAGCCAGGTGAGTGGCTTAGGTTGAAACAACTAATACTTACTAATCCCTATTCAGTTACTGAGTTACTACATGTTAGCTGTAAGTGGGACCCAGTTGGTAAGTCCAAGTAGATTTAACACTGCAATGCTACTGTAACTCAACTGCCTTGGTCTTCATTAGGCCATGTCGATTAGTGTTGGTACTGTTAGCCAAGTGTTCTAAGAGTTGAAAATAAAAAGTTAAACTGCATATAGAGACATTTTTGTGAAGTTTTATTTTTGCTACACAGTTCTGAAAGATGCTGCAAAATACTTTCAGTCTGCGTTGCGTTTTTGCTACGCATTTATTTTTGCTTAATGCCAGCCCTGTTTTTGAGACCTGTAGCAGCCATCAAATTTGAAAGGAGCTCATTTTGTGGATAAAATTGTAAAATTTCTCAGTTTCAACATTTGCTATGTTATCTCTGTTCTATTGTGAATAAAATATTGGCTAGTGTGATTTGAAAGTCATTGCGTTTAGATTTTATTCACAATTTACACTTTGTCCCAACCAGGTAAAGTAACGAATCAAAACTACTGAACGCAACTGCAATCACTTATCATACGGGCGGAGTTTGACGAGGTGGTCCAGCTCTTGGGAGGCCAGTGCTTCTCTAGCCTGGAATCCACACTGATAAAGTGCTGGTCTCTCCCAACGGTCACTGACTTATCAGTCTGGCCTCAGTCGTATAGCCAGCATTTAGCCCTTACGTCACTACTGAAGTGAATATATGAATATTCATGTTTTCTGCTCTTGGTGAGAACCACCAATCGAATATGAGTTAGCTGGCCGGCAACGGCATTCGTGAATGTTATTTGACATGAGCTTAAAAATTAGATTGTGGTTTGCTTGCATTTACTCTTGGAGTGGTTGTTAGGTTTTGAACAGGATAATATTTGGCCATATCTGCATTTTGTTTATTTCAGTAGGATTCCCCGGTATAATAAAGGCTAAATAATACTCAAATTACATAACGTATTTCACTGTAATTAGCATTAGCTATAGCTCAAAGGGTATGATTGCATCAGCTAGATTAAAGTGATACTCCACCCAAAAACTATAATTTGTATATCAATTACTCACCACTAGAGGTCTTGAACGGACGAAGTTGTTCTTCACCTGGCGCAACTTTATGGCCACTGGAGAGTTTTGAAAAATTATCCAAATTCCTTTTTTGCTGGAAGCAAATGGGGTCACGCAGTAGCAATGGGAAAACTCCACAAAACGCCCGTTGACAAACTTTCAAACCATCGTCTGATGCATCGTCCAGTATAATCCAAGTCAGCTTTGTCCACTCGTATCCTCAGAACTCTAGAAACACGGTCATTTTTCGCTAAAAATAAAAAAATACTTATGCTTCAAGTAAGCTCGCGAATTCAACGGAAGCCCCGCCTCCCGGCTCGTTCACTGCCCAGAGACTCTGCTGTCACTCAGATGAATACTCGTATTAACATGAACCGGGAGGCGGGACTTCCGTTGAATGAACTGTTGTATTTTTATTTATTTTTAAGTCTGTCTAAAGGGGGGAGGGGGGCACCCTTGCGACTGTGAGCCAATCACAGATCTCGCATGGATTTTGTGCGAATATTTGAAAGTCAAACGCTGGTCTACCAACTGAGGCCAGACGTACAAGCAAGTGACCGTTGGGAGCGACCAAATCTTGATACGGATGGATTCAAGGCTAGTGCTTCCCCACCGTATTCAAATTGATGCAGCGCTCTCCTCCAATTTGTGTGTGTGCAAGCCATTACCATGACAGTATGAATGAGGTCAAAATTAATCTCCCAGATCGGGTAAACTGTACGCAATGTCAGATGTAATGCATGTACAGTGAGGCGGCCCCGCAAAGAAAATTTTTCATGATTATTTATGTTAATGAGCCAGCATTCAATGAGAGGCTCTAGTCAACAATTACGGGAATGATTTCCCGACTTCAGCACTTCGCCATGTTTGACTAACGTGATCCCAAATAATTGAACTAGCCACAGAATGATATTTAATCACCACTAAGAGAAAATATGGCCTTCGCCACTGAGGCAAAGTCTAACAAAAATATTATCGCCAGCCAAACATTTTTATCGCATTGGCGAACGTGGTGAGGGGCTAGCGCAATCCCTGTGACTATACTTAATTTCACCCATAGACTGTATAAAAAGATGGACGCAGCACCCGGGTCTGAAAACTGAGGCCAGTTCAGAAATCTCTAAAATTTGCATTCTATTTAATGGCCAGCAGATGGCGATGTCAGTGGTTGCAAAAAAGAAGTTCAGTCCTATAGAAGTCTAATGGCGCTTTTCCACTACGTAGTACCGGCTCTACTCTACTCCACCCGCCTTGGTACCGGGTACTTTTCTGGGGGGTCGTTTTCCAGTAGAGGATAGTACTGCCTCAGTGTAGCTGGTCGTCATAGCAGCGCAGCACGAAACCCACAACGTCATCCTCAACACGACACACAATGTAGCTGCAGTTAAATCAAGTTTACATTTATTCTGTAAATTTTGCTAAAGATTTGTGTTTAAATCAGGGTACGCGCACTACCGTCACCACATTATGCCACTAAATTCCAGCGAGTGTTTAATTTTATTTTCTGTTTCACATTGTCGTGTCCGATTCAGTTGCACATTAAATTGCGTACCACCTAACAACGCAAAGCAATGATTAAGGCATGGAGAGCGAATGTACATTTCATCCTGAATTTGACGGCAAACAAACGGATTGTTAAAGCATGGGATAAGAGCGATTCCAGCATAATGGATGTGACACTTGTACTCAAAATCACAACTGATTGACTCTGTGTAGACAGAATTCTTTCAATATTTAAATTGGTAATGCACATTTTAAAAGCACCTTATGTGGGGAAATTGATGGCCAAAACATGTTTTGGTAAAGTACATTTAAGACATCAAAAATTGACAAAGAGATAATATGCATTATGGATGTGACAAAAAAATAACAGTCCCATTCATGAGACTATACATATTGATTGAACCCTGAATTTTTAAGGCTAATGTATAAATGTATGTATGTACATTATAAAGGGGCCCGAGTTGAACATAGAAACAGTTTAGTTTAAAATCTCTGTTATTTCAGGAAGACTATTATAAGGAAAAACCACCGTTATGGATCTGACATTATTCCGTTATGGATGTGACGCGTTTGAAATACACATGTACCCCGTTTGGGAAAGGAACTATCAAACCATTGAAATCCCTCTGTACACACTAAATAGTTCTCAGAATTTAAATTTAACATTGAAAAATAAAATTTTGAACAGTTTTCTTTAATATTAATATTTTCAAGATGGCCACAAAACAGAATGGATTGAAAATAAGTGGTGCAATGTAACAAAATCTAACCTAATTTGCAGTAACTACTTGGAATGGATCCTATAATGTTACAAAAAATGACACAAGGTGAGGGTGAATAAGTGTATTTATTCACATATGTATGATACAAATTAACTTATTTTAAAGGAAATCGCACCAGGCTGTCAAAGTAGACGTCTCTGTCGGCCTCAAGACACACAGCCTTGTTCTCCTCGCGCTGTTCTCCTCGCGCATACAAATGTTACAATGACAACGTTTACATGCACACCATTATTCCTGTATTATATATGAGAATATTCTAATTCCGTACCCATCATGTAAACGCGTGCAATAACCCGATTAAGGTAATTTTCCGAATCGAAATATTCTGAATGAGACCCCTGGCATAAGCCTGTTTTAATCTGAATATTGGGTCATGTTTTCTTAATTGGAAAATGCCCCTTATAGGGGACCTATTATGCTGATCCTTCTTTTAATACATATAAGTAATGTTATAATGTTGGATGTCCATGCTCAACCTCTGAAAAGTTTCTTAACATAAGATACATAAGATGCCGTAATCCAAGAACATGATTTCATGAATGTGATTTTCCTCTCTGAACAGCTCGTCCCGAGATCTTCACGAGATCTGGGCAAAACCTGACATCAGGTTGTGCCGTCCAATTAATACAGACCTAGCCAGAGCCAATCACGGTGCTGGACCTGCCCACACTGGAAACTATTCTAGCAGGCACAAACAACCGCGGATCATACTATGCCTTAGTAGCGTCTACACTTCCAGAAATACAAAAGAACCGCAAGATCATATGAGGTGCAGTTTTGTCAGTATCTCTCCCAAAGCTGCCTGTCAGTTTATTTTTGGATGAAGAAAAGCACCCAATTCTCTTCAAAAAGACGATGCCACCAGAAATCAGTGGGTAGCTTTTTTTGTTTGCTGGCAGCAAAAAGCCACGGTCAAAGGGAACGTTAGCTGTTCGTGCTCAGCATTTCACCAAAGACAGCTTTGTTAATAAAGGATAATTTGATGCTAAATAAGCGTTTCAGCTGCTTCTCAAACCATCTCTCCCAAAGCTGCTCGTCCATTTATTTTTGGACGCGAAGAAAAGCACCTGTTTCTCTTCCAAAAGACGATGCCACCAGAAATCAGTGGGTAGCTTTCTTGTTTGCTGGCAGCAAACAGCCACAGTCAAGGGGAACTTTAGCCGTTTGTGCTCAGCATTTCACCAAAGACAGCTTTGTCAATAAAGGATAACTCGACACAGGATAAGCATTTCAGCTGCTTCTCAAACCTGAAGCAGTTGCATCAATCAAGCGCTCGGAGCAACAAGCTGTAAGTAACAATATAACAGCAAATAATGAAAGTGAAGCCAACGTGTTACGGGTGGCTAGCAGGACCGCTGACGATAGTTAGCGCCAACAACTGGCCTCAAACGCAGGCTTTGTAAAATATCTGAAGATAAAGCCTGTATTGGTCGCGACTGTCCGTGACTAACAGAAGCGTAAGCTGTAAGTTGCTTTACGGCATAAGCCTACCTAACGTGATGGCATGTTGATTGTGGCTGTAGCACAGCGGCCAACGTAGCCAAGTCACTGTTGCCAATGTTTGTGTCCTAAATATGCAGGAGTAATATCAGAGGAAATTCAACAGAAGGTGTGTGAACATAAACCTCATTTAAAGCTAACTTTTTATACTTGTTTGTAATTTGGATGCTTAGTACAACTGTCCACGGTAACGGAACTTGCTGTCTGTAAAACCTGTATTGGAGGGGTTTATCTCTGTGGTTGTTATGACCGCTCGGTTACCAGCAACTGCATGTTAGTTTGCGTGCTCCTGGTTCACTTATATGCAGTAATTCTGATCGGTACGTGTTACTTCGGTAAGCATCAATGTGGCAGTTTCATCATAACGTTGCCTGATTGTAGCCACTACAGTTGAAGCTAACCGGAGAGGTGTGTGTCTGCAAAGTTGGGCTGAAAAAGCTGTAGTTAGACCAGACATAGGTTTTTCAGAGCTTGGGATATGTGTTTGGGTTTGTTTACGGCTGCTTGTGATGGCTTCACTTAACCATGACCGGGATCAGCCAAATACTTGACCAATATCTGGGCTAGCTCTCTGATGCTACCGCGGTTAAAGCAATGCGAAACGCACATGCTATAACATGTCTGGTATAACAAATGATTTCTCTGCATTGCCGTGGCGTGATTTCATCCCCCTTTAGAAATTGTTTTTGCTAATAAAAAGCCGAAAAAGGCGGAGATTGAATAGGAAATTCTTTCCTGTAGAAGTTATCGATTCATTAGCTCCACATAAGCAACTGTTCACGCTCACGGAACTTACGGTCTGTAAAACCTGTATTATGTTCATAACATAACCAGAGCTCCATCTACCGGTCGCGTACTATCCATAAAGCTGCTTTCACACCAGACGCGAAACTAATTTTTCGCGCAACAGATTACATTCAAAGTCAATGTAAAGACAATGCATTGACTTTGAATGTAATCTCTCGCACGAAAAATTCGTTTTGCGTCCAGTGTGAAAGCGGCTTAACACGCCCATTTTCCGCCAGCAAACGCTGGTCATTCCGACGCAATAAACCATTACCACGGGCAATTTCCGAAAAGGCCGTTTAGCCTGGAGCTTTCACCCCTCCGTCATATACCAGCGCAGAAGCTGTTCATTACTCCACGCTAACGACACACCACAGTTATGCACACGAACCAGCAGGTCCTTATAATACATACCAAAGCAGTCCATAAGTTGCTGGTCCACTTTTTGCTGCTCCTGCACTGTCCATGTTTCCCTCTAAACTCAGACCCACCGGATTTCTACGGTCTCTGGTCTACACTTGGGTATGTCGACCCGTTCTACAAATGTGTCTGTATGGGGTGGATTCTAGCTTTCCCTCAATCCTAGCTATAGAGCGGAAACACTGATGTACTCACCATAGAAGCCCGTAGGTAGATAGCAAATTCGACCTTGAGCTGCCAGACTTTCGCACTGCGTCCTCCACTTTCGCCCCTGCGTTTATTAGAGCAAGTTCATTTCATTAGATCTATTCACATGTACAGCATTTGAGTGCGGAATTCCTTAGCTCAGATGGCAGACGCGTCACGTTTCACACTAGGGAGGCGGACCCGGAAAACTGTGTTCTGTCGAGTCCCGCCCAGCTCCTCCTCCACAGAGCTGGCCAATCAGAAGAAAGTGGGCACACGGGGAGGGGGGTCCATAGCGGAAGAGCAGCCCAAACGAGGCGTTTCAGGCAGAGACTGCAATGGACTACAAAAGGGGTTTTTTGAGGATGGCAGTACGAGCTAAATAAGGACCCTTTTTTGGACTTTGAACGATCAGGAGTACTATAGGGGAGTCCAAGATCAAAATATAAACTTGGAAATGTAGCATAATAGGTCCCCTTTAACAGAATATACGATTACGTCTGCGCATGTTCATGTGGAGGATGATATGGATGAGAGCGAGTGTTCTAGTTAAATCATACTGTATTAGCGCTCAAAACACAACTACCGCGAAATTAAGCATTTTCACAAAATGTTAGCCAACTATTCGGATAGATGTCATATCACAAGCATGTAGCTCTCATCTCAACTACCATTGCTATTAGCAGAGCGTTGTTATGAGCAGAATAGCCCGAGTCATTAGCATGTGATAGCTAATAGCATGTAGGCTAGCATTGTAAAATAATGTTGCATTTTCATTAGACTCCTGTCACGTCCATAATGGTAACGTCCGTAACGCAGAGAAATATCATTTAGAAAGGAAGTATAATGACAATTTAATGTGAACATTTAACCTCAGTAAAAGTTTACTTTGCACCAAAAGTTTGGTTGGTATTGCATTTGAAACGGATGTTTAATGAAAACTTTTCTTAAAAACCGTAACGGACGTGACATCAGCTGTCCTGGAAAAGCAAGTCACTTGAACAAGCTCCCATAGTCAAAGTTTAACATGGAATCACTAAATATTCTATTAATTGCAAGGATATAACCTAGTGGCCACAGAGGATATAGAACAATATTGTTGGTTAGGCCTAAATGTATGATCCTTAGGTCTTACTTAAAAAAAAAAAAAAAACATGATTGGGTGTATTGAAAATGCAATTTTTAATATAGCCGCAAGCGGCGATGAGCGGGTTCCGTACCCGGCGCTGATCGCCAAATGTGGCAAATTCCTGCCCATGCCAACGCGAATGCCGCAAAGTCCCAGAAAGCAAGGTCCCACAGTGCAATTTTCGCCAAATTCACGCACTCAGGGTCAGCGTTAAGATTTTACCCAGCGAACAACCGTAGTACGCCTGTATTTCTGTCGGCTTTGGCGCGCAACAACAGTGTCCCCATCCTGCTTCTCTTGTTGCTTGGGAAAATGGCGCGATTGCCATTACCACACAGTTAGCTGTGTCTCCTGGGCCCAGTGCGAATTTGAGAGCATCTGCATAAATTTGGGGGTGGCTTGGTGTAGTGTGGTCTTCCGTACAGATTTTGATAGTTAAGATGGGCAGCTTTGTCTGTGTGCATTGTTGTGTGCCTCTTTGTGTATGTGTCCATGTGCATGGTGCGTGCTCAAGTGCTTGTGAGTGTCTGTGTGTGCATGTGAGACAGCAAAGTTGGTTTGATTGGGGGGGTAGTTTCAGGATAGTGCCCATCGCACAAACATTCAGCAAGCTTTAAGGAGAGTAAGTGTTAGTGTTTTGTGTGTGTGTGTGTCGTTCTGTTTGTGTTTGTATGTGTAAGTGAATGTGTGCCTGTTTGTGTATGTTTCTTAAGTATTAGTAGTAGTAGTAGTAGTAGTAGTAGTAGTAGTAGTAGTAGTAGTAGTGATAAATGCTTTTACAGCACCCCCTGTGACCAAACAGCCAAATAGTAGACATGTGTGTTTAAAAAAGTGTTTTTTAATGAGAAAAAAATTCATTACTCAGCCCCTGTCCAACCTAAAAACCTCAAATTTGGTACATACCTTTCAAATGCAAAAACCTATCATAAGCACTTGCTCAATCTGAAACATTCCCGGCCAACTTGCAAATATAGACATTTGTAAATTTTTTTTTTTTTTTTTTTTGCTGCTTTTTAGGCCATGCCCACCAATCTTTAGGACATAGGTTCCAGTAGTGTCCTACATCACCATGTCAAATTTCAGATCATTAGCCCATGCGGATCCTGAAATATCACCATATGTTGTTTATAGCGCCCCCTTTTGGTGTAACTCCACAAAATTTGGCATGGCTCCAGCAAAGCCACTTAGTATCATAACCCTTAAGTTTCATGAAGTTTCAGGGCGCCCCGGTGGCTCATTGGTCTAAGCGCGTGTACCATAAAGGCTGTGTCCTTACCGCAGCGACCTGAGTTCGATTCCAGCTTAGGTCATTTGCTGCATGTCTTCCCCCCTTTCTTCTCCCCGGCTTTCCTGTCTCTACACTGTGCGGCTGTAGAATGAAGGAAAAATTCCCAAAAAATAATCTTTAAAAAAAAAGTTTAATGAAGTTTGGATCCTGATATCCAATAATACAGGCATAAGAGTAGCGATTAGCCCCGCCCAGCAAAATTAATCGGACCGCTACGTCACAACGAAAAATCCTTGACATGTCAGGGACAGATTCATTTAATCGGCCTCCTTTGGTAATGATTTGTGCCAAATTTCATGACAATCGGACAAAAAGTGTAGAATGCATTAACTTTTAAAAGGCTTTTCAGTTTTTTCAAAATGGCCGAAAACTTTAATGGCGGAAATGGGCATGGCTAGGCCCATTAGATGGAAGATACTCCAAGAAATCAACGAAAAAAAATTTGTCAAAAAGACCATACAGTGTCTGAAATCTGAGTTCAAACGCAAACACATTGGTTATAGCGCCACCTAGAGGTATACTGGTGAGATTTTTGTCTTTGGTGACCGTCTTCAGCAATTGTGATAGTGTGCCAAGTTAGTGACAAACCCTTGTAGTTTTTGCCACCCACACGGAATGAGGTCAGAATGGCAGAAATGAGAAAGAAATTCATTACTCAGCCCCCGTCCATCCAAAAAACCTCAAATTTGGTACATATCTTCCAAATGCAAAGACCTATCATAATCAATTGCTAAAACCGAAACTTTCCGGGCCAACTTTGAAATATAGATATTTGTACACTTTTTTTATCACTGATTTTATAAGCCACGCCCACAAATCATTAGGACATATATTCCAGTAGTGTCCTACATCACCATGTCAAATTTCAGGTCAATAGCCCAAGCAGATCCTGAGATATCACCAAATGGTGATTACAGCGCCCTCCTTTGGTGTAACTCCACAAAATTTGGCATGGCTACAGCAAAACAACCAACTTTCATGTCCCTTAAGTTTCATGAAGTTTGGATCATGATATCTCATAATACAGGCATAAGAGTAACTATGTGCCGCGGCCAGCAGAATTCATCTGACCGCGACATCTGAACGAGAAATCCGTGGCATGTCTGGGATAGATTCATTTAATTGGCGTCCTTTAACGATGATTTTTGCCAAATTTCATGACAATCGGAGAAACTGTCTAGAAAGCATTAACCTTTAAAGGTTTTTCAGTTTTTTCCAAATGGCGGAAAAACTGTCATGGCGGAAATGGGCGGGGTTATGCCCACTAGATGCAGGAGACTCCAAGGAATCAGCAGAAAAAAGAATTTTTCAAAAAGACCATATGGTGTCCAAGATCTGAGTACAAACGCAACGTTATAGCGCCACCTAGAGGTATACTGGTGGGATTTTAGTCGTAGGAGATGGCACACTATTACATTGGCAGGATACTAAGTTACAAGTGATAAACCCTTGTAGTTCTTGCCGCCCACACGGAATTGGGTCAAAACAGCGGCAACAAGAATAAATATAGCCGCAAGCGGCAATTCCAGGGATCAAGCGAAGAAAGGCCATTAGAAGTTGAAAGCTTCAACAGCTTAATTAACAAGTGTTGCCACTAAACGTGGCCATGCCCCCCGCCAGGTGACGGAAATCGACTGGGGTCGGCGTATCACAAAATTACACATTGAAGCCAAAGATGAATAAAATCGGTCAAAGCGTTCGAGATTTCGCGTTCACAACAAACGGGACGTGACGGACAGATAGCCGGACGGATGGACTGATGGAGCTGAATACTATGTCCCCCGGCCCGAATACACCTTGACACCAAAGATGAATGGAATCGGTCAAACCGTTCTTGAGATATCGCGTTCACAACAAACGGGATGGGTCGGCGGACGGCCGGACGGATGGAGCTGAATTCTATATCCCCCGCCCCTAATACACCTTGACACCAAAGGTGAATGGAATCAGTCAAACCATTCTTGAGATATCATGTTGACAAGGAATTTGTAAGTGGTCAAATGATCGTCATGACCTTGAGAATAATGCCAAGGTCACGGAAATCTACTGGGGTCGGCGTATCACACCAATATACCTTAACACCAAAGTTGAATGGAATCGGTCAAACCGTGCTTGAGATATCGCGTTCAGAACAAACGGGACATGACGGATGGCCGGACGGAGCCGAATACTATGTCCCCCGCTCCGCTCGCTATCATGGCGGCGGGGGACAAAAACCACTTTAAGAGTGTGTTACAGGTATTTATGTGGACCTATTTTGCCAGTGTAATGATTGGACCAACAACTTATGATGTATAGTCTGATTTGTGTTATGTTAGGCTATTTTGTGCATTTATGGCGCCTCCTACTGGTCGACTTGATTGAAACTTTCAGGCTATGTTTCAGGTTCTTATGTGGACATATGTTGCGAGTTTTGTTATGATTGGAAAAACTATTTATGATTTACAGTCTGATTTGTGTTATCCCACGTTGCTTTGTTTTGCATTTATAGCGCCCCCTATCGGACAATTTGAATGAAATTTACAGAGTATGTTTCAAGGACTGATATGAATATATCCTGTGAGTTTTATGGCTATAGGACAAACAATTGCTGATTTATAGTGTGATTTGTGTTATACCATGCTGCTTTGTTTTGCATTTATAGCGCCCCCTATCTGTCAATTTGAATGAAATTTTCAGAGTATGTTTAAAGTTCTAATATGAATATATCCTGTGAGTTTTATGGCTATAGGACAAACACTTGCTGATTTATAGTCTGATTTGTGTTATCCCACATTGCTTTGTTTTGCAGTTTTAGCGCCCCCTATCAGTCAATTTGAATGAAATTTTCTGGGTATGTTTCAGGTACTTATATGAATATATCCTGTGAGTTTTATGGCTATAGGACAAACAATTGCTGATTTATAGTCTGATTTGTGTTATAGCGCCCCCTATGGGCCGATTTGCATAAAACTGTCAAGGTATGTTCCTGGTACTTAAATGGACATATTCTGCCAGTTCTGTGATGATTGGCCCGATGGTTGTTGAATTTTGTCCATTTATGTGCTAAGCCACGCCCCTACTGAAGTTCATTGGTCAATATCTTGGAAACGAAATGCGATTTCAACAAGCTTTATGCAATCTTTGATAAGCTTGGTCCACTGATGATCCACTGCCAATTTCGAAGGAATCGGACCTACGGCCTAGGAGGAGATGTCAAAAATGTGTTTTTCAAAAAATTCCAAATTCCGGAAAATCAAGTATGGCGGATTTTAGAGGTCCTTATGGGAAAGTTGTAGAGATTGGACCAAAGAATGTCTGAACCAAGTTTCGTGTGAATTGAACTTACAGCCTAGGAGTTATGACCTTTAAAGTGAAAACCTGTTTTTCTTGAATTATAGCGCCACCATCAGGCCGATTGAGTTAAAAATGCCTTGGTCAGCATTTACACACAACTTCCAATTAATGTGCAAAATTTCAGGTCTCTACCATTTACCATCTCACGGGAATTTGCGAAAACATTTCTGAAGAAGAAAAGAAATTATTATTATTATTATTATTATAATTATTATTATTATTATTATTATAATAAATAATAAATAATAATAATAATAATAATAATAATAATAATAAATAAATAAATAAATAATTATTATTATTATTAATAATAAAAATAAACCAGCACAAAAACAATAGGGTTTCAGCCGTAGGGCTTGAACCCCTAATAATAATAATAATAATAATAATAATAATAATAATAATAATAAAAATAAACCAGCACAAAAACAATAGGGTTTCAGCCCTATGGGCTTGAACCCCTAATAATAAACCAGCACAAAACAATAGGGTTTCAGCCCTCACGGGCTTGAACCCCTAATAATAATAATAATAATAATAAAAACCAGCATTAAAAACAATCAGGTTTCAGCCCTATGGGCTTGAACCCCTAATAATAAACCAGCACAAAAACAATAGGGTTTCAGCCCTACGGGTATGAACCCCTAATTAAAGCTGCAAGCAGCATTGAAAGGGCCCTCGCACCCCTCGTGCATGTTGGGGGTGGTGGCAAGATGTTTACGGGTGCAGGTGTGCATTCACATCCATTGGACACTGCTAGACTGTACAATGTGTTTTCCTGAGTGGAGTGCAAACACCATTCCTGAAATCAATAGGTGGAGTATGTTCAAGTATGACGGCTGTTCATGAATAAAAATTGAAATTTTAATTCAGAATAATGGACTTCCTGTTGGGTTCGGGTCATGGCACTTCATAATTTTTTTTACAAGTCTTGGCATGTTTCATGTCTCCACCAAAGTTTGTTTATGTAGGTGAACTGAACCATGAGAACTGCATTAAACTGCATTTGCATTAAAAAAAAAATAGATATTTTTCACAAATCTTACTAATGAATTCTTAAAAATCACTGCCGCCATGTGGCCAATTACATGCTAAATATTAGCTAGCTGAATTTAGCTGTCCAGTAAATTAGCTTAACTGATTAAAATGTCATATGGTGTGACACTGTCATATGGCGTGACAGTTTTTCCAAGTCACACCATATGACACATCTGTCACACCACATGACCATACACTTTATTTTACATTAATAATTATGTAAAAAATATATTTTAACAATTATATTTAAAAAATTATATTTTAAAACATTTTAAAAACTGTGATGAAATATGAACAAAATGGCATGTGTACAGTAATATTTCCCTTCCCAATTTTCTATTTCATGTTACCATGTTTGCCATATAATGTGCTTTTTAAAAGATCCTATTCCTATATTTCCTGTCAATGTGAAGCAGATATGTCCAGCAAGGAGAGGACACGCAAGTACAGGGAAAGATTGAATGCAGGGTTTCCCGCAGCGCTTTATAGTTAGGGCGGCCGCCTTGACAACAAATGCCCCCCGCCTTGACTACGTCCCCCCGGAAAAAAGGAAAAAAAAAAAAAAAAAATTCTGCTGCATCCACGCATGCATAGACAGTAAAATAAGGCCGCATCGCGATGAGGCCGAATAGCAGCCGGAATATGTTGGATAAATATGTTACTGCGCTATCCATCACCTGTTGCTATGCCAACATTATTTTTTTGTAGCGGGAAGAAGCTAATTATCCGGATATACAAAAGCTGTTTATTAAGACAGCATGTTTGATTGCCGCATTCTGAAACTTAAATGGGCATAGATTTGCAAGAGCGTGTATTTGGCCATTTCGTGTGATTGTGATCATTTATAGCTCACATTCACATTTCATCTGCTTTAATGTTTTCCACCTTGTGTATATTTTAGACACTTGAAATCCAGGGCGATCTGAAAATAAATCTCTTTATTTTTATTTTATCATTATAGATCTCCTAAAAATACCACAATGAGAGATGAAATGCTGAGTTGGGATGTGGCGATGTTGAACGAGGATTTTTTTAAAGTGTAATGAGACAACTTGCCGTCGTGGGGTGTGTAGGCAGTCGCATGTAATTTCTTGAAACATACACACCTGAAGCGGCTTAAAATGATTTAAATTCCGTCGGGAAGAAGCCTGAGTTCAGATTTCGCTAACTGCAGGCACTCCGCCCTTCCTTAAATCTGCTCCCATGTACTTGGCCTAAATAACAATCAAGAAATTTAGCCAGTAGCCTATAACGATTAAGATGTGATGGTGAAAATCAGACAAACCTAACTGAGCTACGGTGTTAGATTGAAAGAATGCCAATTTGAATAATTAGAAAAAATCTTCCTCTGAATTACAAGATTACAATTCCTCCTTCTAAACAAGAGAAGTTGAGAAATGGAAAAATGCACAACAGAAACATAGAAAAAGAAAAAGTGAAATGGACGCCATTATGAACATGACCCCTCCATTCATTCAAACATTACAATGATTTTATAGCCTATTCTTAATGTTCTTTCACTGTTATATGAAAACAATGATATTTTTAAATCAAATGAACTTAATAGTTTTAAACCTCATGTGCCATGTTAGTCATGCATTCCTTACTACATTGCAATGATTTTACATTCTTTATGGTCTTTTAACTGTGATATGAAAAAATATATATTTTGAATGCAAATCTCCTTGATAGTTTAAAATCCTGTTCTATTTTGCTGTTACATTTACACCCCCAATTCCGAAATAGTTGGCACCAAGGGCTCTAATTTCTTGGCGCAGCGCAGGGTGGCGCAGCCCACGCAGTGGTAATTTAGCCGTGCAGCCCGCAGTGGTAATTTCTGCGGTGCAACACCGTCAGCCAGCCACTTAGGCAATTTGGTAGACGGACGCGGCGCCGAGATGGGTGGGCGGCGTAGTAGGGGAGGTGTCACATATTCATCATGACGCAGTGACAATTTCAGGATAAAGGCTCCGCCAAAGTGCGAGAGAGCTCGCCAGCTCCAACCTGGTTTACTTTCTGTGCAGTGGTAATTTGGCTGACCGGGCGCAGTGCGACACGCCACCAAAACCTCACAGGCAGGTTTCCAGAATGTCAGGCACATTTCAATTCAATAAATTATTACAGCAACCACTATTTATCGTAACTATCTGAATCAGGACATGAATTATAGTATCTATATCAATTGTCCTGATGTCAGATCAAAGGCGGTCGGCACGCGTAATGGAAACTCGACCTGGCTTAATCAACGCAGCTGAATCTGTGATGCAAACTAATGACTTCACATCTTTCTCAGCCAACCACAAACTGCCTCGGCATCAGGCAGTGCATATATTATATATAATGCTTGCGTTCTACGCTCAGTAAAGCCGCTTGCACACTGGACGCGAAACAAATTTTTCGCACGACTGATTACATTCAAAGTCAATGCAAAGGCGCAAATAGACGTGTGTATTCGCGTCTTTGCATTGACTTTGAATGTAATCCGTCATGCGAAAAATACATTTCATGTCCAGTGTGCAAGCGGCTTAATACTACTGTTGGGAAACAGGATTTTTGGGTGTTAGCAATATGAGGTGAGCCAGACGGTTTGATCAATGGGTGATGAATGTGTATTAGGAGATAAAGAGAAGCCGTCGGGTCCGACAGGACATATCGCCTATTTGCAACTTCCAGCTGGGATTTCCGTTTGTCTTCAGTTCCGACAGGACATGATATGCACTAGCACCTTTTAGTTGGAGGTTCCGTATGCCCACATATGGAGCTCACTTCCGAGGGTTGGGAATCTATTGAACCAATTAAGTTGAGTGGTTTAGGAGAGGCCCAATTGTAGAATATTGCTTTTTATCAATGTGTAAACCCTGGAACCAATCAGCAACAACTTCTGATAACATTAAAGAAATCATATGCAAATGTCTGTACTTTAACATGTATAAAGTTTCCTACAAAATGAAGGAATTTTTGAACTTTGCATCACGCTGTTGTCCCCACGGCCGGCTGTGTAATAAACTTTTTTTCCTGCTTTTGCTACTTAACATCGGAGTCTGCTTCTTCATCGACAACGTTATTGGTTTTTATTAATTTACCAACAAATTTGGCGCTATGGCCAGGGTGGATTCGCTTTCCGACCTCCGTGAGTTTCTGACCAGTTCAAGAGTGAGTACATTGTTTTATCTAAATATAGTTTGGAAGGCAAACTACGGAGATCTGGAACGCTTCCACCCAGTGGTACGTTAACCTATAAATTATAAATTGACCGGTGTAGAAGCAATCAGTTGTTCGTGGTTAAAAGCCGCGCCTTTTGTGTAACGTGGTTTGTTTTAGTATGTTATCAGCACTGCTTGTGGTACCAGTGCTGTTGTGTGATACAGGCCTATGTATTGAAAAACATAGCTATTTTTTTGACGGGTGTGTTGGTCATCCCTGCCTTCGGAGAGTGATAATTCACGCCAAAAAGGCGAATACGTGATTGCGTGGCTGTGGCAAGCGATAAGGTCGCCCACGGCACAGACGTGACTAATTATTTTCACGACTGGGTATTAGGTAGCCTTCCTAAGAAGCGATATCGTGGTCTTTGTTTCTTCGGTTCATGTTCCGGGAGAGTTAGTGTTAGCGCCTGGCCCAGAGGGAGTCAAAGAGCGCCTTTTCACTTGGGTACTTTTTGTCTTTGTTGTAGGTTTAGAGAGAGTGCATGTGGCGCGCCTCCAACCCGCCTCGTGGGTATTTGAGAAGCCAATTGTGCCCGCCCGTGAATCTCGCCATTGTCGATTTTAAGTTCTTTATTGTCTGAGTCTTCATTGTTTCCTGTTGGTTTTATTCTTGACCGTACGCTTAGTAAGCTACTGGCTAGTTTCACGCGTTTATACATTACTGAAGGCCTATCTTACAACTAGATATTAGGCTGCACCTTGACGAAACGCCAGATTAATCGCAAATAAACATGGCAAACAAAGGAAATCAAAACGCCCTTAAATACGCCGCAGTATTACTACCTATTTGCAGAATAAATACGAGAAAAAGGAAAAGGCGATGACCAAAATGGCTGGAATCCAAAAGGATCCACGCCGGATTCTTTAGATTGGTGGTTGAAACAGAAGAAAAACAGGACGGCTTATGGTACCATTGTCTTGATTACAGAACACCGAAAACTTACAGAGAAGTGTGACAAAATGCACAGTCGACTACAAACTCAAGACATAGAGTTGTCGGATATGCGAAACAGATCAAGAATTAAAATGAAAAATGTAACCGCCTTTAATCACAGCACTGTTTTGCAATTCCAGAAGAACCAAAAAGGTTCAAAGGTTATATCCCCGATTTGAGCGAAGCTACGCTCAGTTACCGATCCAATAAATTCTGATGATGATGATACAAAGAACGAGTCTTATGGCTCCAATGATTACCAAGATTCGGGTAGAGGAAATGAACAGCGATTTCATCGCTGACCATGTACCTCTCAATGTAATCGACATGAGAGCGCTATTAAAGGATTTACCAGTCTTCATACGAACGACGATAACTTGCAATTTTGGCGACAGTTAAATGAGCTACAACGAAGCATGTCTTTACATCCGCTAGACTTGTTTGCAATTGTTAAGTGTCCCACTTCAAGCTGGAACACAATCGAGCCTGAATACCACAGGAGGGAAGCATGGGCATCCGGCCCTGGGCAAATCACGCTGAGCTTCAAACGGCGACATTACCGACTTTTTGTGAGGCTGTGAAAACTGCTTTTGGGTAAAGGTGCACCCAAATGGCATCGATTCACCGCGTAGTTCAGCATAACTTGCCATTTACAGAATACGCGACCTAAAATATGAGGCATTTGAAACGATAGTGGCTTCCCTAACCCCAATAGAGACGTGGCTGTTTTCACTCAACAATTATTAGCAGACGCGCCCCGCATATTCAACAAGTACTAGCAATTGGCATAAATCCAGGTAACACTTTCAATGAAATCGCTATGGGCCTCATGCGTTAGAAGAACAAATCCGAAAAATGTGTCTACCACTCATCCTATTGCGCCGCGCGCCAATATTTCGAATAATAAAATACAATGCGAGAATTGTGATAAAACAGGTCATCGGGCTCATCAATGCAGAGGAAGGACCACAGGAAACATAGGCGTTACACTCATCAGAACCGGATGATGATAAATGCTTTCGCTCTGCGGAGAAAAAGGACACCGGCACCACAATGTCTAGCTGCTTTACCTAGGGCACACGCTTCCAAAGACGACTGCACACCCGTAAACCCTAGAACAGATTACTACGGGCAAGACGCCCAATGACGACTGCATACTTGTAAGCCGAGAACCTCAGAGTACTAAGGTGCACGCTCCCAATGACGGGTTACGCCCACTTGAACAGAGAACAGCTCATCTCCCTGTTAAACAATTTGAAACAATAGGAATTACCGGCCTCCCCTTTCAGTCAGCAGTATAGAAACTCAGACTCATTGCAGACCGTATCTTAGTGCATGGTTAGGAGGCCGGCCGTATGATATGCTAATTGATACTGGTGCTTCTGTTTCTATCACTGACTTGCCACTCGGTACAAAGCATTACATTGATCTTGTTGGTATTGGGGGTAATTCCGTCCGTGCATATAAATCCATGCCGGTACTTGTCGAATCCAATGATGCTTATTGGACACAATCATTTTTTGTCTGTCAAACAGCAGAAGGTACTATCCTGGGTTCTGACGGCTTGAAACTATTGAAAGCTACACTTGCATACTCACCTATGGCTTTATCAATCTGTGATGCTTCTGATAAACGCAAGACATTGTCATTAACAACTAATTGCCTTTCCCACACTGCCATAGCCTCTGTTGCAACACCTATTGTCCATTCCTGGGATTTATCCAATAAGTTTCAAGCTCTATGTGCAGCGTTCCCTGCGTGCTGGTCTGTACACAAATTGGATTGTGGAGCTGCTCCAATACCGCCACTTGAGGTAACCGGGACAATGCCCTCACCTGTGAAACAATACCCAATTAAACCACAAGCTGCTCAAGCAGTTGACTCAATTATTCAATCGTTGCTTTCACAGGGAGTCATTGAACCATGTGCATCACCCCTGTAATTCTCCTATCTGGCCAGTCCAAAACCAGATGGCTCATGGCGCTTGACAATTGATTACAGGACAATTAATGCTGCTGCGGATAAACTTGCTCCAATTGTTGCTGACCCAAACACTCTCTCCTTGCTGATATCAAACCTACTCACTGTATATTCTCTGTTATAGATATTGCCAATGGATTCTGGGCCCTGCCTGTCGCTGAAAACTCAAGAGCATGGTTTGCCTTTACACACAAGTACACACAATACACCTGGACACGTATGCCTCAGGGGTTCCATAACAGTCCAACACTTTTCCATCGCAATGGCTGACATTTTAGCAACTGCTTATGGTCTCAGTATGGAGGGACAAAATGCCTCCAGCACGTTGATGATATTCTCTTGGCTTCTTCTGACCCTGTCTCACATTTCCAGGCTCTGAAAGCTTTATTCAGAACATTGGAAAAGTACAATATGAAAGCAAGTCCAAAAAAGGCCCAAATTGCACAGGACACTGTCCAATATTTGGGCTTTACTATTTCCCAGGACTCAAAGCAACTCACTATTGATAGGAGAACCGCTATTGCCACTGCTCCGCGTCCCCGCACTGTACGTGATGTCCGTAAGATTCTTGGACTTTTTAACTTCTGCAGGAACCACATACCTGACTTTTCTGTAATTGCAGCACCAATCAATGCTCTTCTGAAGGGCCCGTGCCGCCCACTGGAGACAGTTGATTGGACTCGTGAGTGTGAAAATGCATTTACTGTTCTAAAGTCTGCTCTTACCTCTGCCCCTGCTTTAGGTTTCCCCTGCTCTGACCTGCCGTTCTTTCTATGGTCAGCTGTTAAACAAGGGCACATGACAGCCGTTCTCACCCAGCCCCATGGAGGCGCAGCAACCACCTGTTGCATACTATTCTTCTCGCCTGGATTCTGTGGCTTCAGGTCTTTCCCCTTGTTTACAGGAAGTGCAGGCTGCCGCTACAGCAGTGACAGTCTCCGCCCCAGTGGTTTCAGGGGCTCCACTCTCTGTCAACGTCTCACATGCTCTGCATAACATTCTAACTCAAGGCCGTTTCTCCCGTGTTTCAGCAGCCAGGTGGACTCGATGGGAAGCCATCTTGTTGGCTCCACATATCACGCTCATCCACTCCCCAGCTGTGAACCCAGCCGCCCTCTTACCTGTAGAGGGTGATGGAGAACCACATGAGTGCCCGCTGTCTCCAGATTTCTCAGCCAATCCTGAAATCTCTGAAACGCCACTTCCTGACAATGATTTGTCACTCTTTGTTGATGGATCTCGTTTCTACAATGGGGCTCATCCAGTTACAGGGTATGCAGTTGTTGACATTTCTGGCCAAATAATGGCGTCCGGCCGCCTTCCAAGTTCAGATTCAGCACAGGTGGCTGAACTTGTTGCCCTCACTCATGCTTGCGAGTTAGGCTCTGGGAAACGCCTTACCGTGTACACGATTCCAGGTATGCGCTCGGGGTCGCCCACGACTTCATGGTTAACTGGTCATCTCGGGTTTTCTGACTTCATCAGGTACCCGATAAAAAAATGGGGGGTTGTTCAGAATCTCATAACTGCCTCTAAGTTACCAGACAAACTAGCAGTAGTAAAAAGTCAAAGCGCACAAAAAAGGACAAGATGCCATCAGCTTGGGTAATCACTGGCAGATGAAGCTGCCAAAGCAGCAGCTGTAAATGACTCACTGCCCACCTATAAAAAACCGCAAACTGTTAAAATGTCAGAGCCGATTGAAATGGACATTGCTAAACTACAGAATGATTGTACAAGAGCAGAAAAAAGTGGACTTGGATCGAGAATGCATGCACTCTTCACGGCGATAACATTTGGCGCACACAGGATGGGAAAGTTGTCGCCCTCTGTGCATCCTTTCACTGCTTTTGCGGGTATACCATGGTGCCGCACACAATGGAGAAAAGAGCAATGCGACACAACATTTCGCTTTACTGGTGGGCTCCAAAAATGACAAAAGTCATGAAAGATTTCATCAGACGTTGTATCATTTGTGCACAATGTAACCAAGGCCCAAAAATCAAAGTCATGATGAAACACCAACCACGGCCCACTGGCCCCTTTCAGCAAATCCAGATGGATTTCATTGGCCCGCTTCCAAAAAGCTATGGAAAACAATACTGCCTTATACTCATAGACCACTTCACGCGCTGGGTAGAGGCTTACCCTGTAACTTGTGCAAATGCCGCTACCACAGCAAGGATAATAGCATCTGAATTCTGCCCACGCTGGGGTCTTCCCTGTTTCATAGATTCAGACCAAGGAACCCACTTTACAGGGAAGGTCATGAAACAGGTATGCTCGTACCTCGGGATCAAACAGAAGTTCCATTGCCCGTACCATCCTCAAAGTTCAGGTCTGGTTGAACGGACAAATCGGACGCTGAAAGAAAAGCTGACCAAAGTGCTGCTGTCAAAAGGGGGAAGCTGGGTCCAGGGCCTCCCGCCGCACTCCTGGCAATGAGAGCAACCCCTAATGCGGTAACGGAACTGTCTCCATACGAGCTGGTGACTGGCCGAGCCATGTCACTAGCCCCTGGTCTCTGTAAGGGGTCAGAGGACTCTCTTATAGTAGGAGACACTTTGTTGAACTACTGCAAAAACTTGAATGAAGCTGTGAAAAACCTAACCACACATGCTTTGTCAGTACAGACTTTGAAAGATCAACTAAAGGAGGGGGGACACGAAGTACAGAAATACGAACCTGGACAATGGGTTATGATAAGAGCCCTCATCCTAAATCTTTCCAACCTCGATGGCAAGGACCCCATCAGGTTTTACTAACCTCTGAGTCTGCTCTTCGAGTTACAGGTATCCCGGTCTGGATCCACCACTCCCGCAAGCTAAGCTGTGCCCATCATCCGAAGATACCACCAAACTAATGAAGGCTGACTCAAACCAGGCTGCCTCGGACACCCGTAGCCTTCATTAATCAGGTGCATGCGCCCCATACACCCACAAATCTAAATTGAATATTTTAGTTTGCCAGGGTGTATTCATCAGTCACTACCAAGCGTGGAATACAACTATCTACTATGCAAACAATTTCATTTCTCATAATAATCACTGTTTTGAGATATGGCGGAATCGGTGCTGCGGACAACAATAATATTTACATGCAATTAGTGCATATGACAGCCAAGCATGCTAACAAAACTGGCTGTTTTGTGTGTGGATTAATACCTCTTTCTGTCGCACGTGGTGTTCCAATGATGTCTGCGCCTGTCACTTCCAAATATAACACAGAAGAAACAGAATCCGCACCTACCAATGGCAGAACTGAGCTCATCATCAGACCTAAACATACACTTGATTCTGAACCCATTAACATTGCTCTGTCTCTGGGACCCTATCCGTGGTGTCTCAAACAAAATGGTTCTGTTCCTGTTGGAGAGACCCTGGAATGCAACAAGGTCATGAACGATCACAATCATCCTGCATTAAACCACACTGCTATGGGAGTCTATTGGGTTTGTGGGAACAATGCTTATTCTCAGCTACCTAATGCATGGTCTGGTATCTGTGCCCTAGGACATCTGGTCCCGGCCATGAGAATTACATCTACTTTACCTGCACGAGTCAGATATGAAAGGTCAACTGACATTTTTGGAACGCACCATCAGTCTGTGTGGAAGAGAGTGCTTGGGTCCCTCATTCCTTCTTATGGGGTTATGTCTGCTTTAGATCAAGTTGGTGACCTCTCCAGAGAAGTAGAGCTTCTAGCCAACAGCACGGTATTAGGCTTAAGCAAAATTTCTGAGGAATTAACAGCTGTTAGAGTGATGGCTCTGCAGAACAGAGCTGCACTGGACTATATTCTTTCCGCTCAGGGTGGAGCATGTAAAGTCATTGGTATAGAATGTTGTTCTTACATTCCCAATAATCAGGGTGATTTAAAGAATGTGATTTCCGAAATCAACAATGTCTCCCGAGTAGCGCATGAAATATCACCTACAAGATCTGGTTTTCTTGATTGGTTGCCTAATTATTTGGGTAATCTAGGTAAAATTGTGGTTGAATACGTTTTTCTGATTATACTGGGACTATGTATACTTGTCTTATTAATTAAAGGTGTGAAATTCATCGTCATACAATTAATCTGGGGTAAAGCGAGGAAGGAACCGGCACAACTTGTTCACTATAACAGGACTCCAACAGCAGTCATAATATAGGTCCAAGGTGTGATGAATCAGGTGTACTTGAATAATACCCTCAGATTGTATTCTATTCTCTCCCTCATGCCCGAGAGGACACCTGCATCTGACCACGCTGCTGAGGAAACCTGCATCAGACCACACTGCCGTAGACAGGACGCCGAGCTTTTGGACCACGCTGCCGCAAACTCCTGTGCTAGGGGACCACTGCACAAGACATCCCACCACAACAATGTCACTCATCACACAGCTCATTGTCGTAGAATTCAAAAGGACTTATGCCATGGACAATAATGGCATTTACATGCACCGTACACATGACAGCCAAACATGCCAACAAATCAGAGCTGTCATGCCTGTGGACTCTAAGTAGCAGTGCCTGTACTTGGTAATAGGCCATGTACATGATCTATTTTTTAAAATGTTTCTTTGACATTTCTTGCCTGTTCTTTTCTCTTGTGCACAGCCGATCACTAACAGTGGGTCTTCTGAATCTCAAACTCACTCCTATTTCGTATTGCTTTCCGGTGCCGGTCATTGACAGATGACATTGGGCCTCGAGAGTCTGGGTCTGTCCAAGGTTTCTCCCGCTTAACTGGGGAGTTTTTCCTTGCCACTGTCGCCTCTATGGCTTGCTCTCTTGGTCTCTGGCCTGGTATCTGTGTGAAGTTGTTGTTGTAGATATTTTGTCATTAGAAATTCATTTGCCATTACTCTTGTAATTTTCTTTTTAACTATTTCACTGTAAAGTTGACCTCATCATTCGTTGTCTGTTGGGTCAAAAAGGAGGGACTGTTGGGAAACAGGATTTTTGGGTGTTAGCAATATGAGGTGAGCCAGACGGTTTGATCAATGGGTGATGAATGTGTATTAGGAGATAAAGAGAAGCCGTCGGGTCCGACAGGACATATTGCCTATTTGCAACTTCCAGCTGGGATTTCCGTTTGTCTTCAGTTCCGACAGGACATGATATGCACTAGCACCTTTTAGTTGGAGGTTCCGTATGCCCACATATGGAGCTCACTTCCGAGGGTTGGGAATCTATTGAACCAATTAAGTTGAGTGGTTTAGGAGAGGCCCAATTGTAGAATATTGCTTTTTATCAATGTGTAAACCCTGGAACCAATCAGCAACAACTTCTGATAACATTAAAGAAATCATATGCAAATGTCTGTACTTTAACATGTATAAAGTTTCCTACAAAATGAAGGAATTTTGAACTTTGCATCACGCTGTTGTCCCCACGGCCGGCTGTGTAATAAACTTTTTTCCTGCTTTTGCTACGAACATCGGAGTCTGCTTCTTCATCGGGACAACGTTATTGGTTTTTTATTAATTTACCAACACTACTATTATTGTCACTTAGGTTTTATCGTTTTTAGTGGGGGAAAGGAATACAGCCTGATTGCTATGATCTCGTACTGAGTTAAGATCGTATATTGAAAATAAATGTGAACATATCTTGTATTGTTGTCCATGCATGTTAATCCCAAAATTTTAAGCAGCAACAGGGTGTAATAATAGGAACATGCTATCCATCGTTTCTCTTCCCAATGATGCAGGCAGAAGAAATAAATGAGCAACCGTCTTATTTCATTCAAACTTCATAAGTTTGAATGATCTGACATAGTCTGGTTTTGAAATTCCATTCAAGTTCGCTAATGGTAATAATTCGCGAATGTCCTAGCTAGCCAGCTAACTCATATTCGTAATGCTTAATATAGACGTAAGCGGTGCAGAAAACATGCCTGAAGCAGCAAAGTAAAATGCAACATTAACGCATCATGCAGATATAGGACAGAGGCTTCTTTATTCCAATATTTAAAGGTGAGGGGAGGAGCTCCTTTGATTGGTGAAGATTTGACTCGGCTGTGTTAAACCCACTCACGCCTTCTCTCCTCCCTCTTTGGCACTTGCGCCGGCAGGAGGGACAGAGGCGGGACAGAGGAGTACTTGAGCCAGGCACGAAATTGCAAAATACGCCGGGATACACCCCGTTGGCGCGGCGCTCCCCCCATTCGCCGCGCCTGGTCAAAGAATTTAGAGCCCTAAGTGTAAACTGTGAATAAAATCAAAACGCATTGACTTCCAAATCACACCAGTCAGTATTTTATTCACAATAGAACAGAGATAACATAGCAAATGTTGAAACTGAGAAATTTTACAATTTTATATACAAAATGAGCTCATTTCAAATTTGATGGCTGCTACAGGTCTCAAAAAAGTTGGGACAGGGCCTGTTTAGCATCCCCTCTTTTTTTAACACAGAATGGAGGCGTCTGGGCATTGAGGAGACTAGTTTCTTGAGTTTAGCCATTGGAATTTGATCTCACTCTTTTTTACAGGCTTCCAGCTGCTGGAGAGTTTTGGGTCTCCTTTGACGGACTTTTCGTTTAATTATGCGCCAAATGTTCTCAATCAGTGAAAGATCAGGACTGTAGGCAGGCCAGTTCAGCACACGGAATCTTCTACTATGAAGCCATGCTGTTGTAATAGCTGCAGTATGTGGTTTTGCATTGACCTGCTGAAATACACAAGGCCGTCCCCGGAATAGATGTCATCTGGAGGGGAACATATGTTGCTCTAAAATCTTTATATACCCTTCAGCATTCATGGTGCTTTTTAAAACACGCAAGTGTGCAACAACATATGCACTAATGCATCCCCATACCATCACAGATGCTGGCTTTTGAACTGAACGCCGATAACAGGAGGGGTGATCTTTCTCCTCTTTAGCCCGGAGGACACGACGCCCATGATTTCCGACAAGAATGTCAAATTTGGACTCGTCTGACCACAGGAGACTTTGCCACTTTGCTACAGTCCATTTTAAACGAGCCTTGGCCCACAGAATACGGCGGCGCTTCTGGATCATGCTCAACAATGGCTTCCTTTTTACATGATAGATTTTTAGGTGGCATCTGTGAATGGCACGGCGGACTGTGTTTACAGACAGTGGTTTCTTGAAGTATTTCTGGGCCCATTTAATAATGTCAATGACAGAATCATGCCGGTGAGTGATGCAGTGGCGTCTGCGGGACCGAAGATCAAGGGCATCCAGTAAAGGTCTTCGGCCTTGTCCCTTACGCACAGAGACTTTTCCAGTTTCTCTGAATCTTTTGATGATGTTATGCACTGTCGATGAGGAGACCTTCATAGCCTTTGCAATTTGACATTGAGGAACATTGTTTTTAAAGTATACCACAATTTTTTTATGCAAGCCTTCACAGGTTGGAGAGCCTCTGGCCATCTTTACTTTTGAGAGACTCTGCCTCTCTAAGATATCCCTTTTATAGCCAATCATGTTACACACCTGATGCCAGTTAACTTAATTACTTGCTAAATGTTCTTTCAGCTGATTCTCTTATATATTCATTGCTTTTTCAGCCCTTTTTTGCCTGTGTTCCAACTTTTTTGAGACCTGTTGCAGCCAGAAAATTTGAAATGAGCTCATTTTGTGGATAAAAATGTAAAATGTCTCAGTTTCAACATTTGAAATGTTATCTATGTTCTATTGTATAGGCATGGGCAATACAAATGAATAAAATGACAACATTTCTTGAGTTGCTGAGAAAAGTTTATTATTTTCTAATGATTTTTTGCAGGTAAGTACAGAAGACACAGATGAAGAGTTTGCCACAAGTCCAACGCCTTTACATGAAAGGGTCTCAGAGCCACAGGGTCCCAAAAATGGCTGATTTTGGCATTTATCAACAAAACCCATTGTGAAAATTGGGGGGTGAAGCCTGAGGGCATTTTTGAAAATGCAGTCTACTCAGAAATAAACCTGGCCAAATTATCAATTAGGGTACCCTAACAAAAATAATTGATGCTAAAGTCATCAACCCCTTTTCTGAAGTACAGCAGCGCCCCCTAGGCCCTTTTTAATGGAAAATGCTTTGAATTTCACCCAATTATGTTCAACAAACATTAGGTTTTGCATTGATATTAAAAAAATGGTATGAATGGGTTGCCTGTGAAGTTTTTTTGGATCAATGGCCTGCAAAAATGTCAAAAATTATCGGTGGAGGGCAAACATTAACGCTACTCGCCCATTACTGTATAAAATGCAGTGAAGTCGCTGATGCTGGCAGTTGTTTGCCCTCCCACTGCTACGAAACATTCCCCCTTCAATAACCCGTGGTGATTTAAAAAAAAAAAAAAAAAAAAACTTTACACTGTTTTTATAATGTCCATATACCCTCCTCCCATGATAGTTTCAATGAGCTACTGTGAATAATTCATAGTAAAACACAGTGACGTGCAGTCGGAGGTTAGTTTGGCGAGGCAGAAACCTCCCTTTGCTTGATTAACAATCAGACGATTAACTAGTTTAGTAAGACTATTCGCAGAATGACGGGCCAGTTTAGGTTTCCGCAGCGTTATTACTCAGTATATCGAACCTGAAATGCTCACTAGACAGCAGATTTGCGCCGTGCTTGCTTCCAGGAAGCCGAAGCAATGTCATCAACAAATATTAAAACAGTTCGACTTATGCAGAGTTCAATGCTTAATCAATATACAATGTTATTCTCCTTTAAATACGGCGCTTTTACACCCAAAACAAAAAGCGGGCGCTTATTTTCAGTCTTCTTTCATAATCCGATTAACAAAATGTTTAAACGATATACAGAATTACCGAGAGCCGAGAATTTTTCCTAATTGATTATTCAGATTTCCATCCTCGCAGTCTCGAATTGAAGGGTATAAGTGAATGAATCTTGTGACCGGTGTTCGCGAGGTGGCATAGGTAGCAAAATTTGTCAGAACACTGGTAGGTTTTGAACGCCTGGCGCTGGTTTATTCCTCGGTATATTTTACTGATACTTCACAAATAGGGTCAGAGGATACTCTGTCAACTAACTATGTAGGTAATAGTAAAAAAATACACTCACCTTTCTTGCTATTGTTGAGAAGAAGTCACGGCGAACTCGCGACGAACTTCAACAACTTCTGTCGAACTAATTTCACATCCCCTGGAGGTCTAGACTGGACGAACAGACTCGTAATTTCTCAAATTAGATGGCTGTAATTCAATCAGGGCCGTAGCTGGGATATCATGTCATCGCTGGCTATTTGAAATCTACCTCCAAAATGGATATTTTTTTGCCACGCCGCACTTGACAGTTTGTAAACACGGCGCAAATTGAGGTCACGATTCATCCAACGGGCTAATAATAGCTCTGTTCAAATCGCGTTATTACCGTAATACGAGAGTTCATGTATGAAATGCGGTATCCTATTGAAATGGTTGCTTTTAATCAAACCATGGTGTTTTTGTATGAAAATGGTATTCACATCATTTTTTTTATAAGTTTTCTGAGGCTTGTTTACCGCCCCAGTTCAGCTGTTACGCATTCCATTAGAGTTTATGCAGAGCGTCGCCCATGCCTATATTGTAAATAACATATTGGCTCATGTGATCTGAAAGTCATTGCATTTTGATTTCATTCACAATTTACACTTTGTCCCAACTATTTCGGAATTGGGGTTGTATATTAATTCATTCATACATATTACAAGGATATTACATTCTCTATGTTATTTTAACTGTTGTGTGTTTTTGTTTAAATAGCCTTCATTAAATACACTTTTTTTGCTCTGACACATTGTGGTGTGGTGCAGTTCATCATATGGTGTGACACCATGTCAGTTGGTGTGATATTCAATAATGTGACAAAAAAGGCTTTATAACTTATAAATCATAACAACATCAATAGAACACAAGGGAAATGGTATCAGCAAGAATCTCAAGAATTTTGACAGAGATCTTACAAGGCATATCAGAATTAAGCTAAAATATCTTGTAAGACTTAGGAGCAATGTCCGTCTTGGTATGATAACTTGTTAAATGTTATACTATTTTTCTAAATATTCACAAGGAAATGTTGAATATCAAATCAAAAGAGATTAAAAAGAATATTGACATAAATTAAAAGAAGAAAGACATACCTCATTTTCATTTTATATGAAATAATTTATGTCATACCATATGACAATTTTAGGCACTGATACGGGAAATTCATGCATAAATACATATTTCAATAGAAAATCTAAAAGAATATATATGTATATATTTGTTAAGTCAAGAGTCGCAGCAACACAAATAAACACTCTTTAAGGATGATATTTGAAGTTTAAAAAAAAAAAAAAAAAAAACCTTTTTCATCCTTATTTGTCATCCACCCATTTGAGATGGCAAAACATAAAATATATATTCATTTTTATGATAAACTGGAAATATGTTCAAATTAAACAGGTTTTAAAGAATAAAATGATGCTTATTATGAATCATTTAAAATTATTTTAAACCAAAATAGTGCACTCAGACAATGTAACGTCATTGACCCCCTTATGTTTTGGGCGTGCAATTCAACCATATCAAGTTTTTACTTGAAACTATAAAAGTTATTTCAACTGCGTCATGCGAGTCACGTTTGCCTCTCGCGCAAGTCACATATATTCACACCCCTGACAGTGACACTGTGACCAATTCAGTTGGAATAAGTTAATCATTTGATACGAGTGTCTATTAGGTTCCAACATCAAAAGGAACAGTTGAGCTATAGGAAGTGACTTTCTATGAAACTGGGCAATACTGGACAGGAGTGGGGTCATTCCGAGCGGAATCACCCAGAGCCTCCCAGGTCACCATCGCAGAAAATTCTCAAAAAATTCCTCCAAGTAGCTACATATGAGGGATGATCACATGCTAATTTTTTCCCCACTTATTCCCAGTAGTTTTTTTAATTATGGCAGTTTAGAAACTGGATGCCACGCCCACTTTTAGCGCTCGCGAGTGACATTTTAAGATTTTCTTGTTTTCGAAGATCAATATCTCTGGAATGTATCCATCTATAATGCTGAAAATTGGCATGTGTAATATTTAGTGACTATATATCAGGGAATAAGCGTCAAAACTTCCATAGGAAAGATAGATCCTGTTTTATGGGTTGCTGAATATGGCACTTTGTGCTGTTTCGAAATTTTTTGGCGATGTTTACAGGGCTCTAGAGCGAAGACTACTTTAGTGATTGTCTTCATGTTTGAGAATAAAGATGTCACGATACCAAAAATTCAGTAGTCGGTGCCAATACCAGTAAAATTACACGATTTTCGATGCCAATTCGATACCACGGTTTAAGAAAAAAAAAAAAAAAAAAAAAAAAAAAAAAAAAAAGGATTTTCAAAGATCACATGGCAACGCGACCATTTTTGCCGAGAAAGTCGTGCAACAAAGTCCCACGATCTGACAAGAAGTTATCATAAAGAACGTCATTCTTTTGTTCACGTTCACTCCGTTCAGAATAAACTCTTTTAGTTCAAAGTTCATTCAGCCAAAGAGGGTGCGTTCAGTTCCCCGCTTCAAAAAAAAAAAAAAAAAAAAAAAGGAACATGTTCAGGCACAACACTGGATAAGGCATTGCAACACGTGCCCGAGAGCCATCCCAAACATCATGTAACGTGTATTTCAGTATGACATTAAAAAAAGAAAACGATCATTCGTTAAAACGTTTGAATGTTGTCAGTGACGTGCGGTCGGAGGTTAGTTTGGTGAGGCAGAATCCTACACTTTGCTTGATTAGCAATCAGACGATTAACTAGTTTAGTAAGACTATTCGGCAGAATGATGGGCCAGTTTAAGTTTCCGCGGCGTTATTACTCAGTAGGCTACATCGAACCTGAAATGCTCGCGAAACTGCAGATTTGCGAGTACTTGCTTACAGGAAGCCAGAGACGTGTGGTGAGGTGAGGCAGTGACCGAAACTTTTATCACAGGATTTTGTGAACAAGTTCCCACGTACTATTCCTGATTGACAATCAAAACAATTAAGTCCAAGCCTATAGGTAGCCCGTATACTGATAGAGGAGATAATGACAAAATGATTCATTCACGTATATGCTTCAATTCGAGACTGCGAGGATGGAAATCTGAATAATCAATTAGGAAAAATTCTTGGCTCTTGGTAATTCTGTATATCGTTTAAACATTTTGTTTATCGGATTCTGAAAGAAGACTGAAAATAAATGCCCGCTTTTTTTTTTTTTGGGTGTAAAAGCGCGTATTTAAAAGGAGAATACGTTGTATATTGATTAAGCATTGAACTCTGCATAAGTCGAACTGTTTGTTGATGACATTGCTTCGGCTTCCTGGAAGCAAGTACGCGCAAATCTGCTGTCTAGTGAGCATTTCAGGTTCAATATACTGACTAATTACGACGCGGAAACTTAAACTGGCCCGTCATTCTGCCGAATAGTCTTACTAAACTAGTTAATCGTCTGATTGCTAATCAAGCAAAGGAAAGGATTTGGCCTCACCAAACTAACCTCCGACCGCACGTCACTGCTTGGTGTCTTTTTTGTCAACGAGTCGGGGTGCTGCAGCAGCAGTTTCCATCTTTCACATGGGGTTTGTTGTGACATATGAGGTCTACTTCTTCGTGACCTCCTTCTGAATGCAAGTATCTACTGGAACACTCTGAAGCGTATACTGCCCCCATTAGTTCCGGAATTGTCACAGCACCGAAACATACCCTGCCTCGGTGCTTAAGGTACCTCAAAATAATAGGCATCATCGGTGTTTTTTCATTTAAGAATCGAAAGGTATCGCAAGTATCGGTTCTTGGGACATCCCAATTTGAGAATGAACTTTATTAAGTTATTGACTTCATGCAAATGAAAAACTATGACAGTGAAACAAAATGCTGATGAGCTATAGCTTCAAAAAAATTGGACCATTACGAAAAATGATCAAAAATGCCCTTCGGTCTACATGAGATTTAGCCATGTAGGCAACTGCCTAGGAAGTTCATATTTTTTTCCTAGAAGGAGATATTCTATCCCAAACTGCAGTAAAAATTTTATCTTCCAACTCAAATGAGATCATACTCAAAAATATTTTTATGTATTGACGTATAAAGCACATTGATCCGTTGCAAAAAAAAGTAAAAGAAATAAATACATGCATTGGTATACTACACTACTATACTAATACTGCAAAAAATACAATATAGGTTATCTTTTACTCACACCCAAAAGTCTAACATTTGGTTTCAAATACACAAGCATATATTTTTGTCGTACTTCTGTATGCCATTACACATATCCTGATACGGTATCATCGAGGTTTCACATTTGGTGAAAACAAAACTTAGATGAATGTTTCATACATTGTTAACCGTATGAGTATTCATGACTACACTGTCATCTGCAGGGAATGTTTCTGTACAGGTACAGCAGGGATGTATAAGACACATGTATTGATAGTATTTACCTTGTTTTCACTAACTGAATGATATATCGATATATGTGTCGGTCTTCTTATTTAAACATTTGAAAAAGTTCAGAGACTTTTATGAGGTCTCTTTCAGTCAGCTTATGTTGTCTGCCACTGCTTTGAACCATCAGGGGTGCTTCTACTGCACACAAAACATGCCGTAATGGTACCCAGCATTGGTCTTTCTTATATTCAGGAGACCAAGGGAAACTATTGCCTTTGCCTTTTTTCATAAAGTTTACAAAAACACCCTGTTCATTTTCATTCCTCTGCATTAGATACCACTCATCATCATATATACAGGCAACATATTTTCCAGGCTGGTACAGGCCAATATCACTGTACCCTGTGGTGCCAGCAGATGGATTGTCCTGGTCGTCATCAACAGAACACAAGTTAACGATTGTAAAAATCTGATCAGCTGACACTCTTCTCATCTCCATTTTCATGTTAGAAACAGGTATGAATGAATGATGGGAACGAGTGCCAACAACAGTTTTAGCATCACTAAAACGTTCCTGCAGTTTAAACAATTCAGCATTTTGCTGAATGTTATTACTTGTGACCAAAAAAAAAAAAAAAAAAAAAAAAATGTATTCCTTGAATATTCGCAGTGGCCCAATTGTACATTTGCTCAGCAGTGAGAATTTGGTTTTCTACAGTTGCCTGCAAACTTGCTCTAGCTACCAATCATTTGACTGTCCCTCCAATTCCATCACATGGACTTTTTCCATGACTCGTGGCAAGGAAATGCCACTCAGCTGGGAGCCCATGATCTTGCTCATGGAGGCACAAGTTTGAGAAGTTCTTATAGTTCTTATACAGACTGGCAACTCCATCACTAAAGTAAAAAATCATTTTTACAGCTGGTCTTGTTTCTCTGATATGTTTGAGCAGTGTTGTGATAAATGCATGTACGCTCACAGTATCATGTTTAAGGGAATCTGATATAATACAGAAGGGCAAACATTCAATACCCGATGCACACCTGTAATATACCACAAATGGATAGTCCCTCAAGTAATTGGGCAAGATTCTTTGTGATAGAAGGCTTCTCTAACACAACTGATGACTGACGTAGTCATTTATTTATTTATTTGGGGGGATTTTCGGTGATGTATGTGTGTTATAAACATTTTTTTCCACACTTTAGAGACTTTTTTAAGTTCAATATACAATAATATGAGGGTTTTACTTTAAACACTTAGTCTTTTGGAGGGAAAATGAGAAATAGTACAAGCCACAATTTGGACATGAACATTTTAGATAGGCCACGTTTAACGAAACGCAAGGCCTTTTGTTCTTTACTTCTGACCATCAAGTCATGTGAGTTAGGAGATAAAATTTTTACCCCAGACTGGGGTAGAATGTCTCTTTCTAGGAAAAAAATATGAACTTCCTAGGCAGTTGCCTACATGGCTAAATCTCATGTAGACTGAAGGACATTTTTGATCATTTTTCGTAATGGTTCAATTTTGTTGATGCTATAGCTCATCAGCATTTTGTTTCACTGTCATAGTTTTTCATTTGCATGAAGTCAATAACTTAATAAAGTAAATTCTCAAACATGAAGACAATCACTAAAGTAGTCTTTGCTCTAGAGCCCTGTAAACATTGCCAAAAAATTTCGAAACAGCACAAAGTGCCATATTCAGCAACCCATAAAACAGGATCTATCCTTCCTATGGAAGTTTTGACACTTATTCCCCAATATATAGTTACTACATATTACACATGCCAAGTTTCAGCACTCTACATGGATGCAATTCAGAGATATTGATCGTTGAAAACAAGAAAATGTTAAAATGTCACTCGCGAGCACTAAAAGTGGGCGTGACATCCAGTTTTTAAACTGCCATAATTAAAAAACTACTGGGAATTAGTGGAAGAAAATTTGCATGTGATCATCCCTCATATGTAGCTACTTGCAGAAATTTGAGATTTTTTTGAGATGGTCACCAGGGAAAATATTGGAATTTTGGGTGATTCCACACAGAATGACCCAGTGGCAATACCTGAAAAGAAGCCACTCACGCGAGTCACTGTTTTAAGTGATTATTTCTCACCAACCATCTACAACAGACCAACTTTCCTTACATCAAATATTAGAGGATTTATCAGAAAATAAATATTCCATGTTCATCAACTCTTGCTGCCATCTCATAAAAATTCACAAGCTGCTTTATCAGAATCTAGTAAAAATATCACGCGAGTCACATCGGAATGGCTGAAGGGTCCACCAAGTGAATATCACAGGATTTTTGGAAGCACACTCCTACATAACTGTTATATGAAAGAAATTCTCTGGTGTATCCATGCAGTTTTTAGAATGACGGTCACAAACCTCTTTGAAAATTGGCTCTCATGGTACATTAGTGCCACCATATGAAAACTGCATGAGCGCATCAAGGAGAAAAAAAAAAAAAAAAAAAAAAAAAATTGTTGGACATAGTTTCACCTCCCCATAGATTCAGAATCAGGAAAAATTGGTTTGGTGCACCCTTGCAGTTGAAGAAATTTGAAGGCCAAAGTTGGTACCTTCCACTGTTGTGAAAAAGGGGTCTTAATTTCAGGGGCCTCTAAAACTTAGGTCCTAAGGGTCTGACTGGCGAACCACTGCAGGTACAAAACCCAAAACCAGTGAAGTTGGCACGTTGTGTAAATCGTAAATAAAAACAGAATACAATGATTTGCAAATCCTTTTCAACCTATATTCAATTGAATACACTGCAAAGACAAGTTACTTAATGTTCGAACAGGTAAACTTTGTAATTTTTTGCAAATATTAGCTCATTTGGAATTTGATGCCTGCAACATGTTTCAAAAAAGCTGGCACAAGTGGCAAAAAAGACAGAGTTGAGGAATGCTCATCAAACACTTATTTGGAACATCCCACAGGTGAACGGGCTAATTGGGAACAGGTGGGTGCCATGATTGGGTATAAAAGCAGCTTCCCTGAAATGCTCAGTCATTCACAAACAAGGATGGGGCATGGGTCACCACTTAGTGAACAAATGCGTGAGCTGATTGTCGAACAGTTTAAAAACAACATTCCTCAACGAGCTATTGCAAGAAATTTAGGGATTTCATCATCTACGGACCGTAATATCGTCAAAAGGTTCAGAGAATCTGGAGAAATCACTGCACGTGGCGACAAGGCCGAAAACCAACATTGAATGCCCGTGACCTTCGATCCCTCAGGCGGTACTGCATCAAAAACCGACATCAGTGTGTAAAGGACATCACCACATGGGCTCAGGAACACTTCAGAAAACCACTGTCAGTAACTACAGTTCGTCGCTACATCTGCAAGTGCAAGTTAAAACTCTACAATGCAAAGCGAAAGCCATTTATCAACAGCACCCAGAAACGCCGCCGGCTTCGCTGGGCCCAAGCTCATCTAAGATGGACTGATGCAAAGTGGAAAAAAGTGTTCTGTGGTCTGGACGAGTCCACATTTCAAATTGTTTTTGGAAACTGTGGACGTCGTGTCCTCCGGACCAAAGAGGAAAAGAACCATCCGGACTGTTATAGGCGCTAAGTTCAAAAGCCAGCATCTGTGATGGTATGGGGTGTATTAGTGCCCAAGGCATGGGCAACTTACACATATGTGAAGGCACCATTAATGCTGAAAGGTACATACAGGTTTTGGAGCAACATATGTTGCCATCCAAGCAACGTCTTTTTTCATGGGCGCCCTGCTTATTTCAGCAAGACAATGCCAAGCCACATTCTGCACGTGTTACAACAGCATGGCTCCGTAGTAAAAAGAGTGCGGTACTAGACTGGCCTGCCTGTAGTCCAGACTTGTCTCCCATTGAAAATGTGTGGCGCATTATGAAGCGTAAAATACGACAAACGGAGACCCCGGACTGTTGAACAACTTAAGCTGTACATCAAGCAAGAATGGGAAAGAGTTCCACCTGAAAAGCTTCAAAATTGGTCTCCTCAGTTCCCAAACGTTTACTGAGTGTCGTTAAAAGGAAAGGTGATGTAACACAGTGGTAAAAAGGCCCCTGTGCCAACTTTTTTGCAATGTTTTGCTGCCTTTAAATTCTAAGTTAATGATTATTTGCAAAAAAAAAATAAAGTTTCTCAGTTTGAACATTAAACATCTTGTCTTTGCAGTGTATTCAATTGAATATAAGTTGAAAAGGATTTGCAAATCATTGTATTCTGTTTTTATCTACGATTTACATAACGTGCCAACTTCACTGGTTTTGGGTTTTGTACAATGTTTGGGCAAGCGGCAACCTGCGGGGCTGAAAAGTGAAGCAAATACGGAAGTGCCAAAAGCTGCAGTTCCTCGAATGGCCGCTTGAGGCTGACTGCAGAAGCGAGTCAATCCCCATTGACCCCCATGTTAAAAAGCCAAATTTTACAGCAAAAATACAGTTTTTTCAAAATATTCAAAATACTGTTTTCGTCTTCCGCCAAGCGTTGAATCCTGTGTGAGCATAGGAATGCTAATCATATTGTCGCCGAAAACGGTCTAAACATTAATTTTCAAAATATTTAATTTAGTCTCTTTGTGCATTTTATTCCTATTTGTGTATCAATGTTTATGTCATGACCTCCAAACGAGCAAAATTGTCTTTTCAAAGGCGCGAGGGCAACACTTCAGGACACTACTGCTGTGTGCCGCAATGTGCAGCTTCGGCTAAGTTTAATTATTTCCATAGTTTCCTCACGTTTCCCAAAGACAGGTGGATGGCTAAGATACCACATTACAATTTCACCAATACGAATCACACCAGAGTCTGCAGCCGACATTTTTAAACTACAGACCTGATCCACTGTATATCACATTCGCACGATCTGAGTTTGGCTCCCAAACAACAGCTTTTCCTTTAGCTGAAGATGATGGAGCTACGAATCTGGGATTAAAATACGTAATCAACGTTCCGTTTCGAGTAGTCAATGCCCCACTGTGACACCAGCATAAAAGCATTCACACACAGAGTCGACTTACACCAGGAGTGCAGGAATCAAATAAATTCTCAACATGACTGCGCTAGCTAAACCCATTTAGCGAAAGAATATGACTCAGTGTTTTCAGCTTAGATGCAAACCGGAGTTCTTGAAGTTCAAGAGACGGTCGATTATCCAACTGGGATAATCTATGTTGTAATGAATTGATTAGATCCACAGTCTTTCCATTCGCATTATGTACCTACTGCTGTGATAGAGCTGGACGAAAGTTACGCACTGTACCTACTCCAAAAGAGAGCAGAGCAGGGATGCGACGTTGCCTGTCCGGTTCTCCCTGATGACCAACTTATATTGCGGAGTGAGCGGAGACCAATGTCACGTATTGTGACAGTCCCTCTGGCTCATACAAATGTATGATGGGAGAGCCTGAACATCTGTTCGCTACGTAGCGCAGTCAACGCAAAACATCACGGCGCGTTAATTACTCTTAACACAGAGTGAGTAATTAGAACAACTGAGAGGTATCGCGTTGACAGAAGCATATAAAAGAAGATGGAGATGTCCTTGCACAGCGACAACTCTGCCATTCTTCTGCTTTCAATCTCGCGGACCGGAAGTTGAGGAGCAGCCTTAACTCAAACACGGAAGTGATGCGCGCAGAGAGCCCATTACACAGTCTCTGGGCAGGAGTCATCTCATCCAGTTATGTTGTGGCTAGGCTAGAGCACAGGCCTACACGACCCCGGGGTTTAGAGTAGGAACGCCAAGCCCTGCCGCTAACCACGGGCCTAGCCTGGCTGTCTGAGGGAGGGGGGGTTACTACAGCTCAGCTAGCCTAGCCGCTAATCCTTGACCTTTTCTAATCGCCACTGGGCCGTTATCCTACCTAGGCTCACTCGAGTCACGGAACTTGATCCATTGGCCGCGTTTCTGACCGGATATTTTTATGGAAATATCAGGATGATAATGTCTTGTTGTGTGGTTAGGAGTCTGTGGTCTTTTTTCTAAGATGATGAAATTCTAATATTATTTCATATAACATTATATGTCAACACAAAGTAACGTTAGTTCGTTCTCTAGCCAACCAGCCAGAGAATGAATACAGTAACCCCCCCAACCCCGGTTAGTTTTTGCCCAAGATGTCCAGCTGTGCTAGCGGGAGTGTACGCCTGCCACAGTTATTATACAGGCATGCAGCGAAGTACAACGGCATTTTAACATGCGTTCAAAATTTAAACGCATGTTATACGCACGCCAAAATGCTTTTGTGAAATCGGCCCATAGTGAACAACAACTCTTGTTTAAAAATCACAGTAACTAGCAAAAGAAACCTTGCTGTCAGCAGACCAGACAAGCGCCGTTTCAACCCTCTCACCACAAACATATCTGCATCATTTTATTTTTCTCAACAGACTTTCCACTGTTAGTTAGGTTTCATTTTTGTGCTAGAAGTTTCAGTGATTGACTCAGTTCATTTGATTTAGTTGATGTTCAGACAAGGAGATTTTGATGTTATTTTGGTGACAATTTATTTGTTGACTCTGTCATGGTAATGAGAATGTTTTGTTTATGTGTTATCAGTATTTTTATTGATAATTTGTTTGGTACTACAGACACCATTTTGTTTTCATTTGAATTTTAGTAAATTATTTTGGTGCTATTTATGTTGCTACAAAAATGCAATTTTATTTGAATTTTGTATGTCATGCCACTTTGACAGTTGTTTTGCAATAAACTTTTCAGATTTGGAATTTTATTTGTTTAATTTCAGATACATTTTGAACATACATGAATATATCTGTTAATTATAACCGTATCATGCCATACCACCACCAAAGGAGTTTAACACTACAATTTAAGAAATAGAATATAAGAAATAGAAAGAAATAATTTTTTTTCATTGGGGACCCATTGAATTTCCCAGGGACCCATTCAAATCACCACTTGTGGGTCCCTGGGACTCACAAAATTGAAAACCTATCAACATCACTCTGGAAGACGTGGAACTTGCGTAATTCCCTCCCCTCCCTCCCCTCAACAATATGACAATCATCTAACCCCCGCTCAACAAAATGAGAATCACCCCCACCAGACATCAAAACACTGTGTCGCTAAAAGTGTTTCTACAGACGCCCAGCTGTGTTAGTATTGATGAGCCCACGTATGCTGGCTACTGTAACCAATTAAAGCAACACTAAGGAACTTTCATTTTTGGTTGAGTTTGGCGGTGCCTGTGGACCAAAGCGGTGGTGTTTTGCCTGAAGGAAGACCACATTTCCCATGAGCACCACCGCGTAGCGTCGTGAACATCCTGTCCTCCGGGTCGCTTGCAGTTGTTTTGGAAATTAACAGAAGACTGGACCAAACTAGGGCTGTCAGAATGAGCCTAAAATTCCATTTGAATATTCACAACAATTAAACACATGATATCGATATAATATCGAATATTTTACTTTCTGTATTTCCCACACAAAATAACGACATACCATACTAACATAAGATACAACAACATAAACATATATTTGATGGATAATAAGCACAGATTAAGACCTAGAGTTTCCTATGTCTGTAATAAGCCCCGACACAGTGAGTGTGAACTCAGGACCCTGACACATTGCAGAGCTTATGAAATAACGACACACCAGGCTCATCCAATTATTCAGTCAACGCATATGTAAGAGATTCTCGCGCGGAATTGAAGCGCATGGAGGTTTATCAGTTTCATCTGCGTTACAGTGATTATGACTCCAGACTTCTTACGCTTTTCTTGACTCAGGGGTTGGAAAAAATGAAATTGCATAAACACGTTTCAGATGATCTTATTTCATTCAAATAATTTAAAAGATAATGAAACACATGCATTGCTTCCAGAGTAAAGAAAAGAGTGAGAAGTCTGGAGTCATAATCACCGTAACGCATGTGAAACTGATAAACCTCCATGCACAAGGACTTCAGTTCCGCGCGAGAATCTCTATACATTGATTGAAGCAGGGGAACGTAATTATGCCACTCAAAACTCACGGCGAATGCTGGCTGTCAAACCGGCATGCACTGCGCACACCCGGCACAAAGATGTAACAGTTTCAAGACAGTGAGCCGTCTCTGCAGTATAGCGCGTTGGTAGCCACCCGCTATACACTGCACACACTGACAGTGGGTTAATTATCTTGACGTGACTTTTTAAATGTTCGATCATTAATTTTCACCGTCGGTGGTTCGTTTTATTGATAGAAAATCGATATGTACTCGAATATGGAATATTCATTGACAGCCCAAGTCCAAACTACGTTTCTGTTTCCAGCGGCTGTTTGTGGGATGAATAGCAATGAGGTAATGTATTCAATTATGGCTAAACAATATCATATGACGATGTTGAAAATAAGTTATGTTTAAACAAGCAACAATCCCTGTAATTTTCGCTACAATCAGCGCAAGGTGCTAGTGATAAGCAGGACTATGAAAAGTCATAACTCAATCCACATGGGTTTTGTTTTACTTATTATTTAGAGCAAGCAATGCGGTTTGACGCGCCGAAGCATTTGATAGACTTGTTTTGCAATCACTGTACTCAACTCAACAAAAAACACGACAAGAATCCCGTTTGTCTCTGAAACTATTACCTAACAATCATCAGAAACTACTTGGCCAAGTACATACAAACTGAGAAGATAATCCCACAATGATTCAGTATGACTGATCTTCCATCTTTGGTACTTTCCACAGGAGGAAGCTACATATCTTGCTCAAACATTTAGGCTATATTTGCGGTTTGCAGTCATCGCTTGCAATGCTCAAATCACAGTGATAATGCTAATGTTAGCTATCGGAAGTTTGCGTGGTAGCAATAAATAGACACCAGCTTGATAGTTCGCAGCTCCACAGTGACACAACCAACCACACTACAAACTCAAAAGTACTGTAACATTATAAAGAGAAAACAATGTGTAACCTTACTTACTAGCCCAGCACTAACAGGGCCAAGGCAGCATCGGTCGGACATCTCTCCTCGTCTTTGAGCTCACGCCAGCGAGTGAAAGCCTGGCCAATATTGATCCTTGTCTGGGCTTTGATTCTGTTACTCCCTCTCTCTTTCGTTTTTTAGTCTCCTCAGACGAAACTTTTAATTTCTTTGGTTTTCTTGCTGCTTCTGCCATGATAGCTGTAATCCCACATAGGCGTTCGCATTTACTTCCATCTTTTTAACGACTGTGGAAAGGGGGAAGTGACATATGCCGTAAAGCTGTCAGTACATTTGTAGTTTTTTTGTGTGGAGGGGTTCCTACCATCCACCTCAAAACTGCATAGTGCCAGTGAAAGTGGTACAGACGCCCTTAGGCCATGACAAAGGTGTCATTCAACCTGTTGTAAGTCGATGTACCATCACAGAAGTTCTGAAAATATTATATGAAGGCTGAAAAGTTACTTAGTGTTGCTTTAATTCAATATTCACCGAAGTCAAAATGTAGGGTGATAATACTTGTGATCAGAAAGTGCGAGAGTGTGGTAGGAAAATAAAGGTTCGTCAGGTTTGTCAGTAAGGTTACGTAGCGCAGTGTTATCGTTTGGCTGGCCACACTACCGTTAATGGGACCGGGCTACGGTGTGTACGAGACAGGGTTGCACATCTCTCTGTGATAAACAATTCGATACGGGTCTAGATTCACACGTTACGATACGATTCAAAAACGATATACTTTTATTACAGACCGATTCGATACGAATCGATACAGTGGAAGAACGATATGATTTGATTCTACGGTTAATATTTGTTGTAGCCTGGAATCCATACTTATCAAGTGCTGGTCGCTCCCAACGGTCACTGACTGATCAGTCTGGCCTCAGTCGTATAGCCAGCATTTAGCCCTTAAATCACTAATGAAGTGAATATATGAATATTCATGTTTTCTGCGCTGGCAAGAACCACCAATCAAATATGAGTTAGCTGGCCAGCAATGGCATTCGTCAATGTTATTGGACATGAGCTTAAAAATTAGATTGTGGCTTGCTTGCGTTTACTCTTGGAGTGGTTGTTAGGTTTTAAACAGGATAATGTTTGGCCATATCTGCATTTTGTTTATTTCAGTGGGATTCCCAGTTATAATAACACTGTGGCTATTCTTACGTGACCATAATCCGTTGCAGGCAGGCTATTCTTACGTCACTCCCATTCGGGCATGCGCAGATTGAAATTGTATGACAGCGCAATTTTTGTCAATCATGTCAATTTGGCGGCCGAGCTTGCACAAGGGGCCGAAGAGTTAAGCCCGTAACCATGGCATCGGTAAATTGAAATCTCGTCCCCGGGGCTTCTATACTGAGCAACAAAAGAAACGCAAGTTAGCTAGTTAGTGAATGTACTCGTATGATTACTCAGTCAAAGTGACCGCAAAATAAAGAAATGTTTGATGAAACGAGTGTAAATGTGCACGTGCTGGTAATAAATTTGATTTTCTATAATAATTACGCATACACTTATTTTCCGGTCTGTCTTTAACCAACTTGCATTTCTTTTGTTGCTCAGTAGGCCCTGTTGGGCAATCTGTGGTAGCATCCGGAACTAGGCCGTTAATCAGATCGGAGAACTCCCGTAAAAATAGTCATATATATTTACATTACGTGAGCATCAGTCACGCAAACCATCAACATGTGTCTAGCTATTTTTATGGGAGAACAAGAAAGGTAAAATTATCCAAGTCCGACAATTTCAATCTGCGCATGCCTGACCGAAAGTCACGTAAGAATAGCCTGCCTGCAATGGATTACGGTCATGTAAGAATAGCCATGGTCTTAAACTAAAGGCTAATTTAAATTATACTCAAATTACATAACGTATTTCACTGTAATTGGCATTAGCTATAGCTCGAAGGGTATGATTGCATCAGCTAGATTAAAGTGATACTCCACCCAAAAACTATAATTTGTATATTAATTACTCACCATTAGATGTCTTGAACGGACGAAGTTGTTCTTCACCTGGCGCAACTTTATGGCCACCGGAGAGTTTTGAAAAATTATCCAAATTCCTTTTTGCTGGAAGCAACTGGGGTCACCCAGTTGCAATGGGAAAACTCCACAGAACGTCCGTTGACAAGCTTTCAAACCATCGTCCAACGCATCGTCCAGTATAATCCAAGTCTGCTTTGTCCACTCGTATCCTCAGAACTCTAGAAACGCGGTTATTTTTTGATAAAAATAATAGAATACCAGTTATGCTTCAAGTAAGCTCGCGCATTCAACGGAAGTCCCGCCTCCCGGCTCGTTCATTGCCCAGAGACTCTGCTGCCACTCTGATGAATACTCGTATAAACACGAGCCGGGAGGCAGAACTTCCGCAGAATGCAGAACTGGGGTACTTTTATTTATTTTTTAAGTCTGTCTAAAGGGGGGAGGGGGACACCCTTGCGACCAACGAGATGTGTTTTATATCTCTGTGTGTGAAGCTGCCAACCAATTCCAAGTCTCACGATACCCGATCCATGACTTGACAATCGATTCATCTAGGAATTCATGGCTAATTCGTTTTGATTGAGGAGGCTGCTACCGACGCAGCCGTATCGCTCACTTGTTAAACCGAATATCCGGTCGCATCGGTTTATCTTTCACAACCCTAGTACAAGAGCTAAGACAAGCACCCGCTCGCGAATTTGCAAAACGCAGGATGGTAGGGGAAGGTACCATCTTTCTTGCCTCTGATTGGCAAAAAGGCTCTTCTCCGATAGGCTACTTGATCTGGCAGTTAACTCACGTGCAAAGCAGGCTGCCCAGAGCCATAGACACAGAGTTGCGAAAACTTCATTGACTGCAATGGGCCACTGCAATGGCAGATCACGGAGGTGTCCAATAGTTCCAAACGAAGCTTCCTGAGAAACCATATCGCAGTGGAGAAGTCTTGTGTCTTGCATCTTCTAGGTTATTATTTAAGGGTAAGAAGAAGCAGGTCAATGTATTATGATAACCATTTTATAAGCATATTTTAACTGAACTGACTTAAAACATTATAGCTCATCACTTTCGAGCGGATTTTAAGATACAACGCAATTAGCGAAGATTGACATGGCTATATCCGTCTTTGCTTACTGTGCTTATCGCCAGTGAACGAAACGTTTCACTGAGCTATAATTAAAGATTAACAGCATATCTCTGTGATGTGTGAATTGACGTTATATGGTTCACTTAAAGATTTAAATAATGCTAAATATCTAATAGAACATTATAGGCCTAATAACTAAAACGTAGATGCTAGCATGCTATGCTGACCATGCAAATCGTCAACGTTAGTAATCTTAGCATGAATGTTTGTGGTTATTCTTGTAGTTTGAACTACTTATTACGATCGATGATCATCAGTCTCTTTTGGCATGAACGACAGCTTATCACGTTATTCTCCAAAGTTACCATGAGGTGTAATGTTATAAATGCTGCGTTCAAACCAGCTTGTGAAAAAGGGGATTCTCAAAACACAAGCGGTGACTTGCGTTCAAGTCACCTCACAAACAGTGATCACAAGCTGTGAACTGGTGATTCATTTAGCGCAGGGGTTCCCAAACTCGGTCCTGTGGCCTCCCTAGGTATGCTGGTTTTTGCTCCACCCTGGTTTGCAATCATAGGATTTTAGTGTTGGGAAACAGAATTTTTGGGTGTTAGCAATATGAGGTGAGCCAGACAGTTTGATCAATGGGTGATGAATGTGTATTAGGAGATAAAGAGAAGCCGTCGGGTCCGACAGGACATATCACCTATTTGCGACTTCCAGCTGGGATCTCCGTTTGTCTTCAGTTCCGACAGGACATGATATGCACTAGCACCTCTTAGTTGGAGGTTCCGTCTGCCCACATATGGAGCTCACTTCCGAGGGTTGGGAATCTATTGAATCAATTGAGTGGTTCAGGAGAGGCCCAATTGTAGAGTATTGCTTTTTATCAAAGTGTAAACCCTGGAACCAATCAGCAACAACTTCTGATAACATTAAAGAAATCATATGCAAATGTCTGTACTTTAACATGTATAAAGTTTCTTACAAAATGAATGAATTAAGAACTTTGCATCACGCTGTTGTTGCTGCACGGCCGGCTGTGTAATAAACTTTTTTCCTGCTTTTGCTACGAACATCGGAGTCTGCTTCTTCATCGGGACAACTTTATTGGTTTTTTATTAATTAACCAACAAATTTGGCGCTGCGAAGCAGGGTGGATTCGTTTCCGGACCTCCGTGAGTTTCCTGACCAGTTCAAGAGTGAGTACTTTGTTTTATCTAAATATAGTTTGGAAGGCAAAACTACGGAGATCTGGAACGCTCCACCCAGTGGTACGTTAACCTATAAATTATAAATTGACCCGGTGTAAAGCGATCAGTTGTTCATGGTTAAAAAAAGCTGCGTCTTTGTGTAATGTGTTTGTTTGGTATGGTTATCAGCACTGCTTGTGGTACCAGTGCTGTTGTGTGATACAGGCCCATGTATTGAAAACATAGCTATTTTGTGACGGGGTGAATGTTGGTCATCCCTGCCTTCGGAGAGTGAGAATTCACGCCAAAAAGGCGAATACGTGATTGCGTGGCTGTGTCAAGCGTATGTGGGTCGCCCACGGCACAGACGTGACTAATTATTTTCACGACTGGGTATTAGGTAGCCTACCTAAGAAGCGCATATCGTGTCTTTATTTTTTTTTCGGTTTATGTTCCGGGAGAGTTAGTGTTAGCGCCCCGGGCCCAGAGTGAGCGTCTTTCACTTGGATACTTTTTGTCTGTGTTATAGGTTGAGAGAGAGTGCATGTGGCGCACCTCCAACCCGTCTCGTGGGTATTTGAGAAGCCAACTCGTGCCCGCCGTGAATCTCGTCATTGCCGCATTTTAAGTTTTGTATTGTCCCAAGTCTTTATTGTTTCGTGTTGGTTTTATTCTTGACCGTACGCTTAGTAAGGTACTAGGCAATTACGCGCATTTATACATTACTGAAGGCCTATCTTACATATAGATATTAGGCTGCACCTTGACGAACGCCGTATTAATTGCAAAAAACATGGCAAACAAAGAAAATTCAAACGCCCTTAAATACACCGGCAGTATAACTACCTATTTGCCGAAAAAATATGCAAAAGAACAAAAGGAAATGTGTAAGGCTGGTTGGGATCCGAACGGATCCACTCCGAGTCGCTAGAATGGTGGACCAAACAGAAAAATAAAGAGAACGCGTGTGGTGCGCTTATCTTAGTAACCGAACACAGAAGGCTAATTAAAAAATGCGATGAATTACAAAACTGCGTACGAACACAGAATAAAGAACTGGACGAATTGCGTAAAAAGGATTGATGAATTAGAAGAAAAATCTAAAAACTCTGAGCTCGCATGTGTCCCGGCTGGATGAAAAGGCGTCCAATGTTTGTACCCCGATTTAAATTGTCCAACCATTACTGACCCGCGATACTTGGAAAATAAAGAAATGAGTGACACCGCTCCCATGGCTCCAATGGTAACTAAAATTCGCGGTAGAGAAAGCGAACAGCGGCTTCACGTTGACCGTGAACCTCTCAATGTAATCGACATGAGAGAGCTATTAAAGGATTTACCGAGTCTTCATATGAACGACGATAACTTGCAATTTTGGCGACAGTTAAATGAGCTACAATGAAGCATGTCTTTACATCCGTTAGACTTGTTTGCAATTGTGCGCGCTAAGTGTCCCACTCCAAGCTGGAACACACTCGAGCCTGAATACCACAGGAGGGAAGCATGGGCATCCAGGCCCTGGGCAAATCACGCTGAGCTTCAAACGGCGATTACAGACTTTTGCGAGGCTGTGAAAACTGCTTTGGGTAAAGGTGCACCCAAATGGCATCGATTCACCGCGGTAGTTCAGCATAACTTGCCATTTACAGAATACGCGGACCTAAAATATGAGGCATTTGAAACGTATGGCGGCTTCCTTAACCCCAATAGAGACGTGGCTGTTTTTACTCAACAATTATTAGCAGATGCGGCTCCACATATTCAGAAGGTACTCGCACTTGGCATAAATCCAGGTAACACTTTTAATGATATTGTTGCGTGGGCTTCACGTTTAGAGTGACAGATCCGAAAAAATGCGTCTACTCCTCATCCCATTGCCGCCGTGCATGACAATATTCCGAATGATAAAATAAACTGCGATAATTGTGGAAAATTGGGTCGTCAGGCTAACCAATGCAGAGGAAGGGAACACAGGAAAAATAGGCCTTATACTCATCTAAGTCGGGATAACGATAAATGCTTTCGCTGCGGAGTAGAAGGACACCGGGCACCATGTCTAGCTGCCCTACCTAATGCGCACGCTTCCAAAGACAACTGCACACCCGTAAACCGAGGAAATCAGATCACTAAGGCGCACGCTTCCAATGACGATTATGTCCACTTGAACAGAGAACTGCTATTGCCACTGCACCACGTCCCCGCGCTGCTCGAGATGTCCGTAAGATTCTGTAACTTTTTGACTTTTTCCGGAACCGCATACCTGAATTTTCTGTTATTGCAGCATCAATCAATGCTCTTTTTAAATGCCCGGGTCGCCCACTGGAAACAGTTAATTGGGCACATGAGTGTAAAGAAGCATTTACAGCTCTGAGTCTGCTCTTCAAGTTACAGGTATCCCGGGATCCACCACTCCCGTGCTAAACCGTGCCATTCACACGAAGACACCACCAAAACTACTGAAGGCTGACTCAAAACACGCTGCCTCGGACACCCACAGCCTTCATTAATCAGGTGCATGCGTTCCAAAACACTCACATCTCTCTAATTATACTGGGATGATATATACTTGTCTTATTAATAAAATGTGTGAAATTCATCCTCATACAATTAATCTGTGGTAAAGCGAGGAAGGAAATGGCGCAACTTGTTCACTATGACAGGACTCCAACAGCAGTCGTAATATAGATTTAAGGTGTAATGAATCAGGTGTACTTGAATTATACCCTCACATTGTATTCTCTTCTCTCCCTCATGCCGGAGAGGACACTTGCACCAGAACATGCCGCTGAGGAAACCTGCACCAGACCACGCTGCCGTAAACAGGACGCTGAGCTTTCGGACCATGTTGCCGCAATCTCCTGTGCTAGAAGACTACTGCACAAGACAACCCACCACAACAATGTCACTCATCATACAGCTCATTGTTGTAGAATTCAAAAGGACTTGTGCCATGGACAATAATGGCATTTACATGCGACCGGTACACATGACAGCCAAACATGCCAACAAATCAGAGCTGTCATGCCTGTGGACTCTAAGTAGCAGTGCCTGTACTTGGTAATAGGCCATGTACATGACCCATTTTTAAAATTTTTCTTTGACATTTCTTGCCTGTTCTTTCCTCTTTTGCACAGCCGATCACTAACAGTGGGTCTTCTGCATTTCAAACTCATGCCCATTTCATATAGCCTTCCTGTGCCGGTCATTGACAGATGACATTGGGCCTCGAGAGTCTGGGTCTGTCCAAGGTTTCTCCCACTTAACTGGGGAGTTTTTCCTTGCCACTGTCGCCTCTATGGCTTGCTCTCTTGGTCTCTGGCCTGGTATCTGTGTGAAGTTGTTGTTGTAGATATTTTGTCATTAGAAATTCATTTGCCGTTACTCTTGTAATTTTCTTTTTAACCATTTCACTGTAAAGTTGACCTCATCATTCGTTGTCTGTTGGGTCAAAAAGGAGGGACTGTTGGGAAACAGAATTTTTGGGTGTTAGCAATATGAGGTGAGCCAGACGGTTTGATCAATGGGTGATGAAGGTGTATTACGAGATAAAGAGAAGCCGTCGGGTCCGACAGGACATATCACCTATTTGCGACTTCCAGCTGGGATCTCCGTTTGTCTTCAGTTCCGACAGGACATGATATGCACTAGCACCTTTTAGTTGGAGGTTCCGTCTGCCCACATATGGAGCTCACTTCCGAGGGTTGGGAATCTATTGAACCAATTGAGTGGTTCAGGAGAGGCCCAATTGTAGAGTATTGCTTTTTATCAAAGTGTAAACCCTGGAACCAATCAGCAACAACTTCTGATAACATTAAAGAAATCATATGCAAATGTCTGTACTTTAACATGTATAAAGTTTCTTACAAAATGAATGAATTTAGAACTTTGCATCACGCTGTTGTTCCTGCACGGCCGGCTGTGTAATAAACTTTTTTCCTGCTTTTGCTACAAACATCGGAGACTGCTTCTTCATCGGGACAACGTTATTGGTTTTTTATCAATTAACCAACATTACCAAGCTGTTAATTTGTCTTAATTAGGTGCATTTTTGTTCAGAGTAGCAATTTATCCTCTCTTGACAAACAGTATTTTGACAGATATGCATACAAACAGTGAGGAATAAATTCTACATCCACATTGCAATATATGAGTAACAACTGCATAAAAAGAGGGAAAAAATGTACCCAAAGAAAAAAAAGCATTGGGTTTCCAATTGGTGAAACTGTGGGCACATGGTTGCAAAAACAATTTACTACACAAGCAAATGACAGAGTCAAACTCGTTTTATGTTATGTTTTTGTGATTGAGTGCAAGCAAATTATTTTGAAAGAATTCTTATCTTCAGCAACCTAATTTGGAGGTTACTGATTTTCTCAGTACCTGATTTGATCTGTTTAAAAATCTTATTACCTGAAATTGCTTACCACACAGAAAAAAAAAAAAAAAAACTTCATATGCAAGGGTCTTTTATTCAATCTTTTATTCTTCATGGCACAAATGGATATTTCTATTAAAATTTGGCTTAAAACAGCAAATATCATATTAACAGCTTGTTAAAGTCCTATGATGGCAATTATAGTTGGGACAAAAACCAGCACTCACAGGGAGGCCCCAGGATCGAGTTTGGGAACCCCTGATTTAGCAGATCAGTCTTCACCACTCGTATGCCAAATGGTGGCAGACCAACAGATTATGCTACAGACCAACAAATTATGCGAGGTAAAACGGAAGAGGTTTTTATTTTCATGTTTGCTTTAGCAAGAATGAGAATAGCGCATTATTTACATTAGCATGACATCTATTGGCACTTAAACTGAGCAGTTAACCATACACTGTAAACGCAGGAACAACAAGGTAAACTTCAAAGTTGAACATTCTGACAACTGTAATTGTGTGACTAAACTGTTAGTTACCATTTAAATGGCTAATGATGCATTAGTGAGGTTGGTTCTGGGTGTTGGAGAAGGAGTGCAGCGTGGCACTGAGTGAGAGATAGCTGTGAGGTACATATTAGAATCTCCTCCTTTCTCAAAATGTGTTCAGAGTATTGTACACTATGAGCATGTGAAGTACCATTGGTAACATCCCATACTAGTAAAAATTATGGCACCTATATAATTTGGTTTTCCATCAATCTTGCTCTTTTTTAGGTCCATTAATAGGATTCCCATGTTTCCTGGAACACCTTGAAGTCCTGGAGATTTTATAGCCTGTTGGACCCATACTTTGTTTCATTGCCCAATTTGATCCCTTCTGTTGTTTCCCTGCCCTGTGCCTTAATTTGGTCTATTAAAAATATTTTTCCAATTCTCTGTCCCTAATATTTATTTTCTTCTGGAGAGCTGCCTTTTAATAATTTCGAAATATTATTTCTCTAAAGATGCATATCGAGGGATTGGATCGCAATGGTTATATGTCCATTTTAGAGGTTTTGAGAAAAATTGATGTTTTGGTTTCCAAATGTTCTATTAAATCAGGTATTTTATATCTTTTTTTTTTTTTTTTTTTTTAACCAGTCACTCTTTTGCTGCATGGTTAAGAAGTATATTGAACACCTAAGTTTTCATAGGAGTGTAACCGCAACATCGTGGTCAAAATTGCCAAAAATGGACATGTCACCTCAGTGCTCCAACAATTCCAGCACATGATGTGACATAACACAATGGTGATTGGTCGAAGGAAAGTTCGTTTGCAATGGAAGACAGACTATTCTGTATTAAAATTCATGTTTATTCATCAAAATGTCAATTTTTAATTAATTTAAGCTGATTTTGTTGGACTTATCACAGAATGAAAATGTGAATTCTGATTAAAAATGAATGCAGATGAAGATATAGTTATTTTGCTCAAAGGATTAGCTGATAGAAAGCTGTGACAGGGGGTAAAAATCTCAAAACCACAAAATTTGGACAAATAACCATTGTACTCCAAACCCTCGATCTGGTCTCCTGGAGCGTCAAATATTGTGATCAAAGTAATATCGCAGTTTTGTTTCCAATAGTATCATTTGACTGTCCATCAATGTAAGATGCATATATTGTGTACATAAACGCAATATGGGCCACGCTTTTCTGCTGTGTAATACATACCAAGTTAGAAATAGGGTCATTCCATGCCAAATCACCTAATGGTCCCCAGGTGACCCTCTTAGATTTTGCTGAAACTCCATGAAAATGTTCATATATGCAAATAACGAACACACAGAAAATTTCAGGCCAAAAGTCCAAGCCGTTTTGAAATTACGGCCGTCCGAAGACCCCCCTCTTTTCGCCGTCGCTGCGTCATGGATTTTTTTTCATTTTCAAGTGATCATATTTTTGGATTTGAAAAAAGCTACAAAGCTGAAAATTGCTACCTGGGGTAATTTGCACACAAGCTTTCAGAATCTGCAATCAAAAACAGTGTATCTTGCTTCCTTTTGAAGATATGGGCACCTGAAAATGAAAGTTTTTTCTAGCGGAAATTATTTTTGCGATTTATAGGCTTACCTGGTGCCCGAACCATTGATCTGAGGATACCCAAATTGCTGATACATAATCTCTACATACAGCTAAATAACTCCCTGCAAGCATAGACTTATAAAACAATCAGTAAAGGTATGGCTAGGGTCCAAAGTCGACTTTCACAAAAAAAAATCTCAAAAATCACCCCTTTTCGGGGGGTCGGTTGACCTTGTGAACAGTTACTCAGGGTAATGAAATTTGCACCACAGAATTATATGTATCTGTCCTTTATATGTACCAAATTTCATTGATGTGACTTAAGTCCTTCATAGTTAGGCAGTGTTTCAAAGAAACCCACTAATTTGATCAAATTACACCATTTTGCTGTACATTACAATGTCTTCGGTAGATGTCAAAGGGCAAAAAATGAGAATAAGTAATCTTTGATAACCTTTTTATATATAATAATTCTATGAAAGTTGTAAAATTCATGACTTTGTACATCAGGAATAGTATCATATGGCTTGTTTTAAAACAAAGTTTTCCATAGTACCATATATTGTACATATAGTACATTGATGTTACTAATACAAAACTGCTTTTATTTAAGTGGATTCAACTTACTGATTTTCAGTGGGCTCTACTTACATTATTTGCATGAGGTCATAGCTGTTGGAAACTGTTTATTAAGATTCATCCTAGTCCAGGTGACCTTGTCTAATTAGGTGTTAAAACATTGTTTATCTAGGTTCATCCTAGTCTACTTAACTCCAAACCACAACTGTTTATTTAAAATAGCTGGATCAATTACCTCACTGTTGTGGCCGTATTGTTTACAGAATAATTGAACAGTGTGTTCACTTTTCAGCTCACATCCACTCCTCACAATTCATTTCAACTGCAATGTTCAGCAGATGAAGTGTACATTTTGTGAGCTCTGTAAAAATCAAGATTTAAAACATGGAATTTGAAGCATCAAGATCGGGATGCAGTATTGGAATTGCACTGGAGGAGGAATGCCATAAGAAAATATATGGCAGAAATGTTGGCACACTTGCAGCCTCTGACTTGTCACAGGATGATAAGAAGCTATTGGAATGGAGAAGTGGGGTACTGCTACGTGATGACAGCACAGTGTGTTTTCACCATGAGAAGATGTACATCTCTCGATATGAATATACTCAGAAATATTGCAGTGATTCAAAATGCACAAGAAACGTATTTCAAGTAGGTTTGCTTCAATTTGCTTTTACAAATTATTGTAATTGTCAATTTACCAGAGCTCGAGGATGTTGTTATATACCGTAAAGTAGCATAATTTGATCAAATTAGTGGGTTTCTTTGAAACACTGCCTAACTATGAAGGACTTAAGTCACATCAATGAAATTTGGTACATATAAAGGTCAGATACATATAATTCTGTGGTGCAAATTTCATTACCCTGAGCAACTGTTCACAAGGTCAACCGACCCCCGAAAAAGGGGTGATTTTTTTTGATTTTTTTTGTGAAAGTCGACTTTGGACCCTAGCCATACCTTTACTGATTGTTTTATAAGTCTATGCTTGCAGGGAGTTATTTAGCTGTATGTAGAGATTATGTATCAGCAATTTGGGTATCCTCAGATCAATGGTTCGGGCACCAGGTAAGCCTATAAATCGCAAAAATAATTTCCGCTAGAAAAAACTTTCATTTTCAGGTGCCCATATCTTCAAAAAAGGAAGCAAGATACACTGTTTTTGATTGCAGATTCTGAAAGCTTTGTGTGCAAATTACCCCAGGTAGCAATTTTCAGCTTTGTAGCTTCTTCAAATCCAAAAATATGATCATTTGAAAATGAACAAAATCCATGACATGCCTTGTGACGGGCAAAGGGGGGTCTTCGGACAGCCATAATTTCAAAAGCGGCTTGGACTTTTGGCTTGAAATTTTCTGTGTGTTCGTTATTTGCATATATGAACATTTTCATGGAGTTTCAGCAAAATCTAAGAGGGTCACCTGGGGACTTTCCTGAAAATTAGGTGATTTGGCATGGAATGACCCAATACGACCCTCAAATTTAACCCACTTTCCCTACATGTCATGCTACATACTACAGTTTTCCTGTAACGTTACAAGCCAGCCAGCCAGCTTGCTACGAAGGTAACCTTAGTGCAGTATCCTGCAACAGGCCCAGAAACACAAAGCAAACATCGTTTGCATAATTGGCAAAATCGAGACTTCATTGAGATTCGACTGGACCGCGATAGGCAGCTTGGTTAGCAAGGTACAGTCGCAACTCTCTCCCTCTATGGCTCTGAGCCTGCCTTGCACGTGAGTTAACCATCAGATCAAGTAGCCAATCGGAGAAGAGCCTTTCTAGCCAATCAGAGGCAAGAAAGGCGGTACCTTCCCCTACTATCCTGCGTTTCACAAATTCGCCACCCGCTCGCACTCTGAGAGGGAATACTGATACTCAGTGAGCCAACCGCCGCATCTTCCCAGCGGTGTACAGTGATCGTCGCGCTGCTGCCTCACAGATACGAACAACGTTCGTCCCGCAACTGCTTCACGAATATAAACAGCGTTTGACCCGCCACCGCAAGCTGCTTGGCAGGATCCATTGCTTTACTGGGACAGATATGACCCCGCATCTCGGCCTTAGCGAACCAGGTAGCATCGAGCTGAGTTAGGTTTTCAGTCAAGTATGGAAGCCGAAGCTAGCTTGGTAGCTGCGAGCTTAGAGGGCGTGTTTCAGCAAAAGAGCTCTGTTCAGCCCGCCCACTGGGCTTACGTCAGCTCCAGCAACGGCCCGCCTTTTTGCCCATTTTTGGATTATTTGGGAGGTTGGCGGAGTCAAGTAAGTGCCAAGATGGCGACCAAATTTGCTTCAAAATGGATATTCAGAAACCTATGGGTGACGTCACGGAGGCTACGTCCATGTTTTATACAGTCAATGTGTTTGGGGGGCATACCCACAGAGATATAAGAAAACTAGAGTGGACGACGTGTGGGCAGGACCAGAGCGGAAACGGCAGAATAGCTTCGCCATCTTGTGTATGTATAAATGTCCAATGAGGCACATGTAAACAGTAGGCTAAACATGGGTGTCGACAAATTAGAGACTTGTTTTCCGTGTTCTTTTTTATCCTTTCATACTTAAAATGGACTTGAATAAGGAATTGTAAATCAAACAATATTTATTTTAAAAAAAATATTTTTTTTTAAATCAGGTATTTCGATGTTTATTTAATCAGAAGACATTCCAGAAAAATCGGAACTTCAGCTGTTGTCCCGTATAAGCGAGTTTTCGTTGTATAAGAGCATGGTTTAGGCCAGTTATACTGCATTTTCCATTGAACGTCTGCCCCGATACATACACAAGATGGTGGCGGCGTGCTGCCGCGGAAACGACGGGATTGTCCACTCTAGTTTTCTTATATCTCTGTGGGCATACACACCCACCACCTAAAAATTTCTGCCAAATCCAGGGGGGTCAATAATTCAAAGTGTCTGATATTGTGTGAATCTCTCATGCAATGACTCTTAAAGGCCATAAAATGATCCTGCGCAATTGTGAAGCAATTTCGATACCCAGCAGTAGTGACGGTTAACTGTTTATTAAATGCAATACGTAGCTTACTCAGCCCAAGAGTTTGCCGTTTCCAAGAACAGATGGCAACAGCGTTTCTATGGGCCATCCGTCGATTTGGATGTTCCCTCGACCAATGTCTCAAATAAAAGCCATTACATAAAGATACGAATTCATGGGGTTAAAGCTTAAATTTGCAGACTTTCAAACACACTGTAAACCTAAACTAAAACATTCATAAGAATCGCGAGCATCATATTAAAATCAGCAAAGTAGTTGGACGAAAGTAAAGCAAGAATGTGTGGTCTGAACAAGCTGTTGTATACTTGAGATTAAATAAAAGATTCCCCACACTGATGTTCGGGAATTTTCATTTTATCATGAGATGGCTATACAACTCCAAGGTTCAATTTCACAGAGCTCCAGTATTCTCAAAGTCGTGGTGTCGTCACTTCCGGCTGGCCCAATTAGGCACTCGGTGAAAACAATTAACCTTGTGTGTTCGTCTTCGTGTTATCTCGTCAACAAATGTCAATTTCTAATCCACCTTATTAGTATTTGTATCTGCGATTTTTCTTTTCTGCGAGTAAATACAGCGTGTTGGGGGTCATTATAAGGTACTAGAGATGTCATTTGACTGTTTTGATCATCTTTGTGTCACAGTCACTAAATATTGCAGGTACTTAGAGTTGTAAATTAAAAGCATGAGAGCAAATGGCAAAAGTAATTCCCAGTTAATTCCCAGCTAACGAAATATTTAGGTATTTACTATTTCACCTCCGATAAAATGCTTCCCACACAGCACCGCATGAACTGACGGTTCGCACTTACTGCCGCATACATGCCAACTCTACCGCTTTTGGGGCGTTTTTTCAGAATGAAACGCCCCAAAAGCGGTAGTGTACAGCCAGAAGCGGTAGAGTTGGCATGTATGCATCAGGGTTCTGTCTTTTGACAGCTTGTATCCATGCTTCACGCCGCTTACTTTCCTTTAGAAATACGTGAAATGAAATTTTCTCTCCCTGTTTCATCTTGTGATTCAAACAACCAAACGCTACACACGACTTGGGCATGTTTTTTGATGGATTATTACTTCGTTCGCATCGCTTTCAATTCGGTTTCACGGGCCACGTGGGTTTTGTTTTCACCGAGTCACCCTGCAACGGAAGTGGGCCCGACTTTGTGAATATGTTCACGGTCATTTTCAAAGCGATTTCAACTTTAACAAGCGCACTCCGCCCAGGGCCCTAACCCTAACCCGGATCCAAAATCTAATCAATTGGTCCTTGTGTCATTTGACCTTCTCTGAAAATTTCATCAAAATCTGTTGATAACTTTTCGCTTAAAGTTGCTAACAGACAAACAAAGAAACAAACCAACCAACGCCGGCAAAAACATACGCCTCCTTGGCGGAGGTGAATTATGCCTAGTTGGCCATTTTTAAAGTGTTTATAGAGTGTTTCGGAGACTAAATTCTTCAGTGTCATCAATACCAACGGATTATCATAACAATTACAGTACGGTACAAACATAAGATCTCACGTGCTTCTTGCTATAAACATTTCACTTCGTGTCAGAATGCAATAGATTGCACCAACGGATTTATCAATCAAAGTGCTAAAAAGTCCGACACTGTATCATATTTTTAATTTCTGGTACTGAAAATAAATAAAAAAAATGGTATGGCGTGACATAATATTCTAAAAACATTTCGAGCCTTCGTATTTCACAACATCTATATAGCCAGGCTAATTACAAAATGAAGTTCTGATAATATGAGCAAGTAGGCGTTTAGCGGCTAAGTTGTATTACTATTATGTAGGTTAAAAGGTATTTGCTGGATAAAGCCGTATATGTCCACCCCATCAGATGTTCTTTTAGAGTAGTCAAATGGTTGTCTCAGGTCTTAACAAAATTAAATTAAGTGAGCGAAATAATGAATGATCAAATTTAAAAAAAAAATTAATCCAGACTTCTTTAATGAACTACTTAAAACAGATAAACTCCTACAAAAAGAGACCTATATGAATTGAAGACAATATTTACATCAAAATGCAGCCAATTCTGGGCAGAAGAGGAATAACACCATGGAGGATGGGCAGCTAGTCTTCTGGTGGTCCCACTTGACCTGAATCAAACTAGAAAAAAGCACCAAATGGATGAAACTTACTCTGGTTCCATGAACTGTGCCCCAATGCACAATGCTGAAAGCACTTGAAGCTGAGGACAACAAGGGGAAAAATCAAGGGGGTGCATTCTGCAGCAGCACATGTTTTTGGCTTGCCGTGAATTGCACCCCTGTCTAACTCAGACAAGAAAGTGCTACATGCATGAAATTCATTCAGGTTGCATGTACTAAGGCCCTATTGCTGTTAAAAGGAATTGACGTTGGGACTGACAGAAAAAAGAATTCAGGGGGTGCATTCTCTGGCAGCCCATGTTTTTAACTTGCGTGAATTGCACCCCTATCTAACTCAGACAAGGAAAGTGCTACATGCATGAATTCATTCAGGTTGCATGTACTAAAATGGATGCATGCTGTTAAAAGGAATTGATGCTGGGACTAACAGAAAAAAAAAAATTCCAGGGGGTATTCTCTGCAGCCCATGTTTTTTCAACTGCCGTGAATTGCACCCCCTGTCTAAAAGGCATGAAATTCATTCAGGTTGCATGTACTAAGGCCCTATGCAGACTGTTAAAAAGGAATTGATGCTGGGAGTAACTGAAAAAAAAATTCAGGGGGTGCATTCTCTAGCCCATGTTTTTGACTTGCAATTGCACCCCTGTCTAACTCAGACAAGGAAAGTGCTACATGCAAGAAATTCATTCAGGTGGCATGTACTGAGGCCCTTTGCATACTTTTTTGGAATTGATGTTGGGACTGACAGAAAAAAAGATTCCAGGGGGTGCATTCTACAGCAGCCCATGATTTTTGGCTTGCCGTGAATTGCACCCCTGTCTAACTCAGACAAGGAAAGTGCTACATGCATGAAATTCATTCAGGTTGCATGTACTAAGGCCCTATGCATGCTGTTAAAAGGAATTGATGCTGGGACTAACAGAAAAAAAAAAAAAATTCAGGGGTGCATTCTACAGCAGCCCATGTTTTTGGCTTGCCGTGAATTGCACCCCCTGTCTAACTCAGACAAGGAAAGTGCTACATGCATGAAATTCATTCAGGTTGCATGTACTAAGGCCCTATGCAGACTGTTAAAAGGAATATATGCTGGGACTAACAGAAAAAAAATTCCAGGGGGGTGCATTCTACGGCAGCCCATGTTTTTGGCTTGCCGTGAATTGCACCCCCTATCTAACTCAGACAAGGAAAGTGCTACATGCATGAAATTCATTCAGGTTGCATGTACTAAGGCCCTATGCAGACTGTTTAAAGGAATTGATGCTGGGACTAACAGAAAAAAAATTCCAGGGGGGTGCATTCTACGGCAGCCCATGTTTTTGGCTTGCCGTGAATTGCACCCCCTGTCTAACTCAGACAAGGAAAGTGCTACATGCATGAAATTCATTCAGGTTGCATGTACTAAGGCCCTATGCAGACTGTTTAAAGGAATTGATGCTGGGACTAACAGAAACAAAATTCCAGGGGGGTGCATTCTACGGCAGCCCATGTTTTTGGCTTGCCGTGAATTGCACCCCCTGTCTAGCTCAGACAAGGAAAGTGCTACATGCATGAAATTCATTCAGGTTGCATGTACTAAGGCCCTATGCAGACTGTTTAAAGGAATTGTTGCTGGGACTAACAGAAAAAAAAAAAAATTCCAGGGGGTGCATTCTCACGGCAGCCCATATTTTTGGCTTGTCACAAATGCACCCCCTGTCTAAATCAGACTGGGAACGTGTTGCATGCATGACATTTCATTGTGCTTCCAAGTATAGGGCTCCTTTACACAATCTTCAAAGCATGTGACTCTGGGACAAACATGGCTTCCAGGACCAAGATGAAGAACTGCTATTAGTCTGCTTTGCCATTCCTGTCAGAAAAATGTATTTTGGTTGTTCAAAGTGTAGGGAAAAAAAATGTCATGAAAAATTGTGACAACAATTATTTTGAAATGAATGCATAATAATGATTTTATGTGTACAATTGCCATTTACCAAATTTTATTGGAGTAAGGTTCCCCGGGGGTCTCACCCTGAGTCTGGGGACATTGTACCCCAATAGTGTTGTATACCCCTTTTCATGATTTTTCAGTTCTTTTATTGAAAGAAAAAATTGTGTCTGTACCAGTAAATCACGCACACCATATAGCGGAATTTATCATTATGTCACGTGATAATTTCCGACTAAATATGGAATACTCCAGCAGAAACTATTAATTATTATTTTCAGGAATCTCTCTCAAAACTGAAGCCCTAAATTTGTGGAAGAAGAAATTGCTGTATTCTGCAAATAAATGCGCTTTGAAATAACTTACAAAATAACTTACAAAATAACCCCCCCCACACCCTTTTTTTCTCTAAACCTTAAAAATGAGAATGAAAATTATGCTATGAGGCTATCGATATGTGTGTAATCTTACTCTGAGGTGAAAAAATATATGTTTGATTCCAACTGTTCAAAGTACATACCTAACTCACGAAAATCGAAAAATCTTGACGCTACAGTTTTTTCTATCCCTTAGATAATTCCCCGAAGCTAAGATCGTTTTACAGATCACGAAGACAAAAATAGGCAACAAACTACAAGTCTTTTCAAGTTCATTCTGTTTGCAGTCACGCATTTCAAGCAATTAAAAACATTCCAGTATCATTAAGAAAAGAAAGTTAAACTGTTAGCCCTCGATTTTGATTTTCAGAAGTTTGTTTTTCCAACAACATTATCTGTTAAAAAAAAAAAAAAAAAATGATCCCGAACTCTACAAAGACATTCTGGACTATAAATCGAAGGGCAAATATCCCAAGCGGATAAGCCTATATCTAAAGCAAGAAAAAATCATATCCGACGGATGGCTTCAAGATATGTTTTAGAAGGCAAGTGGCTTATTTTAATTATGTATTTTTAAAATATTGACGCCAGCCTGAGCAACAAAATTATGACAGCGCTGAGTCAAAATGAGGTCGGTTGAAACGATCCTCGAATATGGGCAATAGCCTACCAAACAATTAGTTTCTCGGAGCCCTCCCTCAGTTTGTAATCTTTAAACCGCAAATTTCATAGGACCACTATATTAAAGAAATTGAATGTTATTAGCCTTCTTTTCAGAGAGTTGGCTTATGTTTAAAAAAAAAAAAAAAAAAAAAAAGTGACATAACGACATGAGAGCTAAAATAACAACGTGTATGTGTCCAACTATGGACCTACCTGTGTAATAAGATATCCTATGTTCGACATCATTCTTCGCGTAATTTTATATTTTCTGACATGCTCTGTGGCTATTTATCTATGTGATAAATAAGATCATGCGTTCTGAATCTTGTTTACTTTTTCAAGCAGCGTAAGGTCTAGTTGTTTGGGCTGTCCAAAACTGTCACCGTAGTTATTTACATTTCCGATTTTTCTTTTGCATGTGGGATCACAATATACGTGCAACATTAATAACATTAATTTACAACATGAGAAAATAAAATAACAGTTTATTTATTTCTAAATTTATTGATAGGAGAAGCACTGTATTACTTGAAAGGCCCTATGAAAGTCAAGCTTGTTTGTGGAGCCGATGAGGCAAACGCACTATTTAGGGACTTTCATGCCAGCTCAACTGGAGCTCACACTGGACAAAAAAAAAAACCAGGGATGCCATATCCAGAAGATTTTTCTGGCCTGGGATGTCTGCTGACATTGATAAATGGGTAAGTAAGCAAGCATCAGAACAAAATAATTCCTTATTGTGTACCTGATCCCATCAAGTTCACTTTTAATGATGAGCTCCCGAAAATTCCTCATAAATATTTTATACCTACTACTACTACTACCACTACTACTACTACTACTACTACTACTACTACTACTACACTACTACTACCACACACACACACACGCACACACACACGGACTGCTATAACATTATGACAACTGCCTAATATTGTATAGGATCACGTTTGGCCACCAAAACAACTCTGAACCAGTATGGACTCCACGTGACCTCTGAAGGTGTGCTATGGTATCTGGTATCAAGACGTTAGCAGCAGATCATTTACGTCCTGTGAGTTTCAAGAAGCGGTCTGCATGGATTTTTTGTCCAGCACATCCCATGGGTGCTCGATTGTGTTGAGATCAGGGGATTTGGTGACCAGGTCAATTCCTTGAACTCATTGTTGTGTTCCTCAAACCATTTCTGAACCATTTCTGCTGTGTGGCAGGGTGCAATATCTTGCTAAAAGAGGCCATTACCATTTGCAAATACTGTTTTCATAAAGGGTTGCACTTGGTCTGCAACAATGTTAAGGCAGGACCCAAGGTTTCCCAGCAGAACATGGCCCAAATAATCACACTGGCTCTGTTGGCTTGCCTTCTTCCCATAGTGCATCCTGGTGCCATGTCTTCTCCAGATAAGAGATGCACAAGTATCCAGCCATCCACAGGATGTAAAAAGAAAGTGTAATTCATCACACCAGGCCACCTTCTTCCATGATAGTCCATTGCTGATGCTCACATGCCCATTGTAGGCGCTTTTCGATGGTGGACAGGGCACCTTTTACGTCTTCAACCCCATGCACATAAATTAATACATTAATGACACAATTAAGTGCACTTGTATATGTATGATGCAAACCCTTTAAAGGATTTCTCTTATTTCAGATATGCTGTGATGTCTGCCAGAGGTGGTACCATCATGAGTGCGTGCAGAGGCCTCCACTGGACGAAGAATACCTGTGCCCTGCATGCACTTAATGCACATGCAGCCATTTTAAATACTGTTTTTTTTTTTCTCTGTTTTTAAAGAGTTTGGGCTGTTAAATTGTAATTTTGGGCTGGCAGCAGTGGCTATCACAAAATGAGTGGGAAAAGGTGAAATGCAACAGGTTAATTACCCTATGTGTTTATTTTGTGACATTTTCTACATTTAAATGACTGCATTCATTTTTATGTCTTGTCTTTAATAGATTTACGATTCAGTTCCATTTGATTATTTTTAATTCCATTTTGTAAAAAGTATTTTAGTAGCAGAAAGTTTGTTATGTTGTTTGTTGCTTAATTTATTTATGGCGAAATAAAGGTTTCACTGTTCACTGTGATTTAATGTTGTCAGACCAAGGTATCTTTCCTATCTGTCCACATCATTGAAGAGGTCAGGCTTGTTATATTTGTCTTGTTTTATTTAATTTATATACATGCACACATTTAAATACATAAAAGGATTTGAATGAATGTGCAGCTATGCTGCAAAAATGCTCAAGTTGTTTTAGGCCTTTCAAGTGGCAAATTACTTGGATAATATATTAGGAACAAACATATGATGACAGCACGACAGCAGAGTTTCTTGACCCGACCACAGACTAGGCCAATGAAGTCATTAAATTGACAAATCTTAAGTAGTTAACATTAATGGAATAAAATCGCAAGGTAACTGCTGAAAGACAGAACCAATTTCTTTGAACAGTGTGCAAAGGAGCCTAATACATGGAACTAAAATGAATTTCATGCATGTAGCACTTTCCTTGTCTGAGCTAGACAGGGGTGCAATTCACAAGCAAAAAACGGGCTGCAAAAAACACGGGCATATATTCCTTTTAACAGTCTGCATAGGGCCTTAGAATGCAAATTTTTTTTTTTTTCCCCAGCATAATTCCTTTTAACAGTCCATCAAGTACATTAAACAGTCTGCAACTTAGTACATGAATGAATTTCTTGCATGTAGCACTTTCCTTGTCTGAGTTAGACAGGGGTGCAATTCACGGCAAGCCAAAAACATGGGCTGCCGAGAATGCACCCCCCTTGAATTTTTTTTTTTTAGTCCCCAATCAATTCCTTTTTATCAGCATGCATAGGGGCCTTAGTACATGCAACCTGAATGAATTTCATGCATGTTGCATTCAACCCAGAATCAATTTTTATCAGCATGCTTACATGCAACCTGAATGAATTTCATGCATGTAGCACTTTCCTGTCTGAGTTAGACAGGGGTGCAATTCAAAGCCAAAAAACATGGGCTGCCGTAGCATAGGGCCTGAATGCACCCCCTGAAGTCCCAGAATCAATTCCCCATGTAATGGAATCAATTCCTTTTAACATCATGCATATGGGGCCTCAGTACATGCAACCTGAATGAATTTCATGCATGTAGCACTTTCCTTGTCTGAATAGACAGGGGTGCAATTCACGGCAAGCCAAAAACATGGGCTGGGAGAATGCACCCCCTGGGCATTTTTTTTGCATGCATAGGGCCTTAGTACATGCAACCTGAATGAATTTCATGCATGTAGCACTTTCCTTGTCTGAGTTAGACCAATTCATTTTAAAAAACATGGGCTGCTGTAGAATGCACCCCCCTGAATTTTTTTTTTTTAGTCCCAACATCAATTCCTTTAAACAGCATGCATAGGGCCTTAGTACATGCAACCTGAATGAATTTCATGCATGTAGCACTTTCCTTGTCTGAGTTAGACAGGGGTGCAATTCACGGCAAGCCAAAAAACATGGGCTGGGATTTTTTTTTTTTTTTCTGTTAGTCCCAGCATCAATTCCTTTTAACAGTCTGCATAGGGCCTTAGTACATGCAACCTGAATGAATTTCATGCATGTAGCACTTTCCTTGTCTGAGTTAGACAGGGGTGCAATTCACGGCAAGCCAAAAACATGGGCTGCCGAGAATGCACCCCCTGGAATTTTTTTTTTTTTCTGTTAGTCCCAGCATCAATTCCTTTTAACAGTTTTACTGAATTTTCATGCATCATAAGAATTTTTTTTTTTTTTAGCATTTCTGCATAGGGCCTTAGTACATGCAACCTGAATGAATTTCATGCATGTAGCACTTTCCTTGTCTGAGTTAGACAGGGGGTGCCCCACCTGTAGCAGCCAAAAACATTTCCTTGTCTGCAAATTCACCGGCAAAAAACATGGGCTGTCGCAGAATGCACCCCTGAATTTTTTTTTTTCTGTTAGTCCCAGCATATATTCCTTTTAACAGTCTGCATAGGGCCTTAGTACATGCAACCTGAATGAATTTCATGCATGTAGCACTTTCCTTGTCTGACAGGGGTGCAATTCACCAAGCCAAAAAACATGGGCTGCCGTGAGAATGCACCCCCTGAATTTTTTTTTTTTCAGTTAGTCCCAGCATCAATTCCTTTTATCAGCATGCATAGGGCCTTAGTACATGCAACCTGAATGAATTTCATGCATGTAGCACTTTCCTTGTCTGAGTTAGACAGGGGGTTTCACCAAAGCCAAAAAACATGGGCTGCCGTAGAATGCACCCCCTGAATTTTTTTTTTGTTAGTCCCAGAATCAATTCCTTTTATCAGCATGCATAGGGCCTTAGTACATGCAACCTGAATGAATTTCATGCATGTAGCACTTTCCTTGTCTGAGTTTGGGGGGTGCAATTCACGGCAAAAAAACATGGGCTGCCAGAGAATGCACCCCTGGAATTTTTTTTTTTTTTTTTTGTTAGTCCCAGAATCAATACCTTTTATCAGCATGCATAGGGCCTTAGTACATGCAACCTGAATGAATTTCATGCATGTAGCACTTTCCTTGTCTGAGTTAGACAGGGGTGCCCAAGCCAAAAACAAAACAGTCCCATCAATTCCTTTTAAAAGCATGCATAGGGCCTTAGTACATGCAACTGAATGAATTTCTTGCATGTAGCACTTTCCTATCTGCATGCAATTCAGCACTTTGCACCCCCTGAATTTTTTTTTTTCTGTTAGTCCCAACATCAATTCCTTTTAACAGATGTTAGACATGCAACCTGGGCACTTTCCTTGTCAATTAGACAGGGGGTGCAATTCACAGCAAAAAAACATGGGCTGTCAGAGAGGGCTGCCGAATGCAACCCCCTGAATTTTTTTTTTTGTCTGTTAGTCCCAGCATCAATTCCTTTTTAACAGTCTGCATGCAGGGGCCTTAGTACATGCAACCTGAATGAATTTCATGCATGTAGCACTTTCCTTGTCTTTAGTGAATGCAATTCAATTTTTTTTTTTTTTCTGTTAGTCCCAGCATCAAAAACATGGGCCTTAGTACATTTTTTTTGTCTGTTAGTCCCAGCATCAATTGCACCCCCTTTTTTTTTTTTTCTGTTAGTCCCAGCATCAATTCATCAGGGCCTTAGTACATGCAACCTGAATGAATTTCATGCATGTAGCACTTTCCTTGTCTGAGTTAGGCAAATTCACGGCAAACCAAAAAACATGGGCTGCTGTAGAATGCACCCCCCTGGAATTTTTTTTTTCTGTCAGTCCCAACGTCAATTCCTTTTAACAGCATGCTTAGTACATGCAACCTGAATGAATTTCATGCATGTAGCACTTTCCTTGTCTGAGTTAGACAGGGGGTGCAATTCACGGCAAGCCAAAAACATGTGCTGCTGCAGAATGCACCCCCTTGGATTTTTCCCCTTGTTGTCCTCAGCTTCAAGTGCTTTCAGCATTGTGCATTGGGGCACAGTTCATGGAACCAGAGTAAGTTTCATCCATTTGGTGCTTTTTTCTAGTTTGATTCAGGTCAGGAGGGGACCACCAGAAGACTAGCTGCCCATCCTCCATGGTGTTATTCCTCTTCTGCCCAGAATTGGCTGCATTTTGATGTAAATATTGTCTTCAATTCATATAGGTCTCTTTGTAGGAGTTTATCTGTTTTAAGTAAAAATAGTTCATTAAAGAAGTCTGGATTAATTTTTTTTAAAATTTGATCATTCATTATTTCGTTCACTTAATTTAATTTTGTTAAGACCTGAGACAACCATTTGACTACCATCTGATGGGGTGGACATATACGCGTATCCAGCAAATACCTTTTAACCTACATAATAGTAATACAACTTAGCCGCGAAACGCCTACTTGCTCATATTATCAGAACTTCATTTTGTAATTAGCCTGGCTATATAGCGATATATTTCCACAAAACCGATGTTGTGAAATACGAAGGCAAGATATAAGATTATTCTGCGTTCGTTTTCACTCGAATCACGTGGTTTTAGAATATTATGTCGCGAAGCCATACCATTTTTTTATTTATTTTCAGTACCTCCTTCGCAGAAATTAAAAATATGATACAGTCGTTCGGACTTTTTAGCACTTTGATTGGTTGCGAAAGCGAAATAAAAGCGAATGACGAACGCGCGCTCCCGCGAAGGGGGTGCAATCTATGGCAGGGGTGCATTCTACGGCACAACACCGGCAGCTGCACTTGCAGCGCTTCTCAGCTTTGCAGTTTGCACGGGCAAGCTACACGCCTCATTCTATTTGGAAAATTTCCCCTCCTGAGCACAAAATTGTCCAAAACGAACGCATCTTAAATTTCTGCTCACCATTTCCCAAACAGATCAGCCAAATGTTACTTACTATATTCAACACTGTTGATGTTTGAAACATAACTGCTTTTTAGCAGCAAAGATCCTATAAAACCCAAATAAGCATCTTACCCATTTCGCTGAGACGTCTCCTTGTTCGTATTGCTGTTCATCTCGTCGCTAATTTTATTCCGTGACAGTGAACAAAGAGAAGTAGACTACTTCAATGATCAAGTTCGCGGCAAAAATGTTTTCCCTCCTGCTAACCAGTTTCTCGCGCTAGCACTTTTCGCGCCTGCAACTTGTACCTCCCTGAGCCAATTCCAATTCGTTGGAAATGTTACGTTACCTCCTCCTCCTCCTCCTCCTCCTCCTAGCCCTTCTTCTTTTAGTTTTATGGCGGATTGTCATTTCCTTCGTAAGTGCATACCGCCACCAACTGTACCGAATTGTGTACTATATTCGATTGAGCTGCTTTACGGGAACGGAAACAGAAGTTCAGCTTTTGGTATGTTGAGGAGCCTACATTCTGGAGTGCAATGGTTTTTACAGAACTCAATTATCTTAAATAGTTTTCCTGATATCATGATGTAACAATGTGTTTTGAAATAGATTTGACTTCTTCAGCCTTGTTAATGAGTGAGCATGACATCACCAGTTGGGTAAATCATGAGTGACTTCATTGCATAATTATTTGGCAATGAACAAAGCTATACCAATCACTGACATAAAATCACATTATGGATGGTGAATAATCAATATTTTCAATTTTGCTTTGGTTACCATGATCCTGAATGACTGTGTTAAGCAACCTCTAAAATGAAGTTATCTAGAAGTTGCAGTGGTTGACCGCTGTGTGAGACAATATATTACGCATGAATAAATAATTATAATAATAATATTATTATTATTATTGATCAGGAAATAGTCAAGCTCGACCTTTGCATCCTCTCGCATTTTTCCTCTTTCAGCTCTCTGTTGACCACGCTAACTCCTTAAATAAGGCTGCTGGGTGAACGGAACAGGCGTGGAGTGGTAATTGGACAATTGGGTGGAATGTGGAGTGCTGATGAGCTGGGCTGCTGCAGGGTCTTAGTAGACCGGCAAGTTGGAGGTGTGACCTTACAGTACCCCGAAGGCGCAACTCCTGACACGTTTCTTCTTGGGCCAGGAGGAGCCGGCTGGTCCGAGTGGGCCTGGTGGAAGTCGGCCAGGAGCTGGGGGTCCAGGATGTCTTCACACTCCACCCAGCTCCTCTCCTCCAGACCGTAGCCCTCCCAGTCCACCAGGTACTGGAGTCTTCCTGCTCTCCTTCTTGATTGGAGCAGGCTTTGTACCTGGTAGGCTGGACCTCCGTCGACCTCCGGGACAGGGATTGGGTCTTGGGGGGGGGCTCCACCAAGGGTCCAGCAATCACCCGTCTAAGAAGGGAAACATGAAACCAGTTATCTGGTATTGTGACGGCAACTGTAATGTGTATGTGGTGTCATTGACTCTCTGTAGGACCAGGAATGGACTAATAAACCGCGGACCCAGCTTCTTCGAGGCCAGGCGAAAGCGCAGGTCCCTCATAGACAGCCAGACCCTGTACCCCAGCTGGAATGGGGGGCGTCCCAGCGCTTCTTCTCCGCCTTGATCTTCTGGTGGCAGAAGGCACATCTTATCTGGAAGTTCTACCGATCTACCACCACCAACACGCAAGTATTACCTACAGAGGGGGGTAGATCGGTTACAAAATCCACTGCCAGATGTGATCATGGACATTGGGGCACAGGCAGTGGGTGGAGTTTGCCTGCGGGAAGCTGACGGAGTGTCTTCATCATTGCGCACATGGAGCAGGAGCGTACTGCTGCTTCCACGTCTTGAGCTAGGTGGGCCACCAGTACATTCGGTTGATAGATGTGTTCTCTTTGTGCTGGGATGCCCTGCCGATAGGGAGGTATGTGCCCAAAGTATTACCTTGTCGCGAAGATTGGCGGATATGAACTTCTTACCCTCAGGAATGGAGACAGTGGGTGGTGTCTTCCGTGTCTCTCTCTATCTCACGATCCAGCTGCCACCTGATCGGAGCGAGGATACCGGCAGGAAGTAGAATTGGCTCCTCTGCCTCTGGATTCCTCTCTACCTCATGTCTTCGGGACAGAGCATCTGCTTTGGCATTTTTAGAACCAGGACGATAGGTTATAGTAAAATTGAATCTAGTAAAGAAAAGCACCCACCTGGCTTGTCGCGGGTTCATTCTTTGTGCCTTATGTACAGTAGGTACTCCAAGTTGTGATGGTCTGTTAGTACTGTGAATGGATGGCGGGCCCCCTCCAGCCAATGCCTCCAATCTTCCAAAGCGAGTTTCACTGCCAAAAGCTCTCTATTCCCCACATCGTAGTTGGACTCCGCTGGTGTCAGCTTATGTGAATAGTAGGTGCAGAGGTACAGTATCTCCGGAGTTCTGTGTCTCTGAGATAGGACCACCCCTTCGCCAGCATTCGAAGCATTGACCTCCACTACAAATGGTTTGTTTGGATCCAGAAGCTTCAGTGTAGGTGCAGTGATGAAAAGGGTTTTTAGAGATTCAGAGGCCCGTTGCGCATCTGGATTCCTTGCCAGGGCTTTGGGTTTGCCCTTGAGAAGTTGGGTTATAGGATGCGCAACAGCACTAAAGTTGCGGATAAAGCGCCCATAGAAATTGGCAAATCCTAGGAACTGTTGGAGCTCTGTGATGGTCTGTGGGATTGGCCATTCAGCTACTGCCTTCACCGCTGTGGTCTCCATCACCACTCCCTCCGGTCCAATGACGTACCCCAGGAAGGAGACTGTGGATTGATGGAAGACGCATTTCTCGAGTTAAACATAGAGCTTGTGATGAAGTAGGACTTTCAGAACTCTCCTCACATGCTGTATGTGTTCTTCTGTGTTACTGGAATAGATAAGGATGTCATCCAGATAGGCTATGACGAATCTCCCCAGCATCTCACATAGCACGTCATTTATGAATGATTGGAAGACAGAGGGGGCGTTAACGGGCCAGATGGCATTATGCAGTACTCAAAGTACCCAGAGGTGGTGCTAAAGGCTGTCTTCTGCTCCTCACCTTCCCGTATCCAAATTAAGTTGTAGGCGCTGTAGAGGTCGAGCTTGGTGAAGATCTTTGCGCCACTAAGCTGTTCCACTGCGCTGGGAACCAGAGGGAGTGGGTATCAATACCTCACCATGACGTCATTCAGGCCTCTGTAGTCAATGCAGGGGTGGAGACTGCCATCCTTCTTTACAAAGAAGAAACTTGCAGATGCTGGTGATGTTGAGGGGCAAATACAGCCTTGTTGCAAGGCCTCCTGGACATACTGCTCCATAGCTTCGGTTTCTGCTACGGATAGGGGGTAGATATCAGTGGCGGCTGGTGGTTGTAAAAGTAGGGGAGGAAGGAAAAAGTACGTGTGGCAGAGGTGGTGGCATATGGCAGCATGTAAGACCTAGACACATTCAAAGCAGCAGTAAGGAGTTTCAGATCTAAAACTAGTGAGAACTACATCGAAAACTTACAAAAACACCAGCACATTAAGAGGTAATAAAAACTTCCTAGCATTCTATTTTGCAATGTTGTGCTGTGAAAGCTGTTCTGACCATCTGAGATTGCCTGACCTACCTAGGCTACTGCATATTATGGATAAGAATGACAGCTTGTTCCATCCTTTAGACTGCATGACTAAAGGCCTATACTAAAACATTTTGTTTGAAGATGACACGAAAACCCCGGAAAGTTTGGAAACTTTGGGAACTCTTGGGCTTCTGCTCAAAGTAATATATATACAAAATTCTATAACGCTAAAAAAATTGAAGACCAAAGTTGAAAATCCCAACAAAAATAGACATATTTACACATTGCAAATTATTTTTGAAAATACAGATTGTTATAACCACTCCAACCGATAATTTATAGTCTAAAGGCTAATGCCCACTGAGGGTGACATAGGGCCCACCACAACAGAGCACAAGTGTCTGCCATCTTGTGACCAGAGCATAATCTATTTTTTAAAGTGAATGGGAGAAGACACCCTGGTTCATTGCATGTTAAGCCGAAAATACAACCACAACTATTAACAAGAAGAAGAACCATTTTTAACAAGAACAATTATTTAGTTAAAGCATGACTGGATCGTCATAACAAGTCATGATAAGGGATGTTTCAGAACTTAAGACGCTTCGACCACTTGCCATAGAACATCATCTTGGGCGATACGTGACAGGTAGGCCTATGTGACGTGGGAATTTATTTGAAAAAGAAGTCGACTCTCCTAGTTGTCTGTGTAGCAAAGATATCTATGACTTGATCGTACCAATGAGGATTTGTTTGAAGAGACTTGAGAATTTTTTTTTTCAATTGAAATGATTGACAAATGTTTCAGCCTGTCCTGTCCCATTGTGTTCCTGCTATAACTTTTTATTCGTTTCAGGCATGAAAAACTTTGTTCAACTCCAGTAGAAGTGGCTCCGATTGTGGCAATCAGACACATAAGTCTGTACAACTCGGGCATTGCTTCATCGAGACCGCTGGATTTCATGAAGCTAATGGCATCACACAGCCTTCGGGAAGAATGTCCGCATCACTGTAAAAATGCTGCAGTTCTACTTTCAATCTCATCTCATCAAAGAGATGGCCATACGCCTCTTACCCCTTTTCCACCGAGCTGGTTCCAGTGCTGGTTCGGAGCCAGAGCCTGACTTAGCACTGGTTCTTTGGTTTTCCACAGCCTAAGCACCAGCTCCTGGCTCTCAAAACTGGTGCTAGAGTAAGCACCAACTCCTTGCTGGTCCAGAGCAAGCACCGATTATGTGGGGCGGAGTTTGACCAACAAGACCAGCGCGGTCGTGCAAGTATTTTGAGCGTTCTGCCCGCAGTAAATGTTGGAATAAAGAAGCAACTGTTGTATATCTGCATGATGTGTTAATATTGCATTTTACTCTGTTGCTTCAGGCATTTTTTCAGCACCGCTTACGTCTATATCAAGCATTACAAACATGAGTTAGCTGGCTAGCTAGGGCGTTCGCGAATTCTTACCATGAGCGAACTTGAATGGCATTTCAAAATGAAACTACTGTAGATCATTCAAACTTATGAAGTTGGAATGAAATAAGACGGTTGCTCATTTATTTCTTCTGTCTGCATCCTTGGGAAGAGAAACGATGGACAGCGTGTTCCTATTATTACACGCTGTTGCTGCTTAAGGTTTCGGTATTAACATGCATGGACAACAACGCAAGATAAGTTACTCATTTATTTTCAATATGTGTGCTCAACTCAGTACGAGATCATAGCAATCAGGCTATATTCCTTTCCCCCACTAAAAAGGATAAAACCTAAGTGACAATAATAGTATTACTTAGCATAGAACACAAGAATTATTTTAGTTTTAAATTTTTATTTCTGGTTTCCTGCAGTCCGTACTGTATTTCTATATTGCCAGATGTTACGTGAGCACTGCTGAGAGAGGCGCAGGTCTCGAACGAAGTTTATTTTCTCCTGATCTGTTGGTCTTAAATTACAGTGACGTAATCGCGTGGCTCTGAGTTGGCTCCTCGGTGATGGAAAACCAAACAGGTTCTTAGTTGGTTCAACCCACGCACCTCCTAAGTAGTGGCACTAGCACCAGCACGGCACTAGCACCAGGTTCTTTTTGGTGGAAAACTGGTATCAGACAAGTTTGCCAGAGCCTGCATTGGGAATTCTGATTTGAAAGACTCAATTTTTTCAAAATTTCGAAGCTCCATGAAAAAAAAGCGATCAGGATGTTGGAAGCGCCGGTAATTTGGTTCCTGATGCTGTCATGAACGGAATCATAGAGAGCTTTGTAACCCTGATGCTGATTCTGCTGCTGGCCCTGCCTTCTTTTTCTCCGATGTCCTAATTCTGGGTCCTCTGTCAAGGTGGCAGCTCTTGTGTAAATTTTGTCAAAGGCACTCTCTAATTTCAGTTCATCTAACACTTGCATGAGGTGTTCTATGCACCTTTGCAAAAGGAAACATCCATCAATATGTGTTGCAAGATATCAAATACAACGTCCGTGTGTGTAAACAGTTCCTCGAAAGTGAAAAGTAAAAACATGAAATCAAAGTCCTCTATTTTAGCTTTCAATCCATCAGCCAAACGCATAGTCTCATCAGCCATAGACGGATGTTCAATGATGCGAGTGAACGTCTCTACTAGTCTGTCGTAATTAGAGGCAACAGTATTAACGACCCTGGCAGTGGGGCAGATTGCTGAAACAATCTTTCACTTGGTGATACAAGCACCAAATTTGGCATACAAGTGCTTCAGAACCTACTCTCTCAGAAAAGTACGTTATCCACTTGAAAAAACAAAATGGCCGCCATTTTTCAAGATGGCCGCCATTTAAAGTGGTTTTAAACGGTAAGGGAACTATATTTTGATTGAATTATCCTATTTTGATGGTCTATACATCGAAATATATGTTTCGCATATGAGAAATCCAATTCTGCATTTAGAAAATCAAAATTATTGAATATTATGATGATACAATGGGAATTAAACGAAGAAACACTCTCTCGGTGATGTTTCCGATGTGATGTCTACGTACGTGACCACCCAATGTAGAAACGTGGTAGGACAGTAAACTGTGCATATTGCATTTCAACAGTGCCAGAGGATGTAGTATGGCTTATCTGGGATTGACCAGTGCATTAGAAATATGATTACACTTTGCCGGTATATAGGGTAATGTTAACTTTGATTCTGTGTTTGACAAACAATGTGGAAAAACTGATTGACTTGTGCCTTGTTTGAGTCGGGAAACGATGTGCTGTTGATGTACAGCTTCGATTGGTTCTTCTTTTAGTCCTCACATTTGCAGGCACACAACTGTGTACATTTCAGGCTGACGCAATAGCATTTGCATCGTTCTCGGCATTCAGTCTTGCAGCTGCATTTTGTCAGCTGCTCACAAGTCTGAGTAATGGGTGGAAGGGTTGTCCAGAGAACTTGCCAGACCTCACCATCTTTTTGCCAGCCCCAGTTGGCAGGGCTTTCAGTTTGCATTTTGCACACTGTTGCCTGGCCCCGTATGCAGGCAGCTTGGAAGGCAGACCATTCACATGCTGAACGAGGGATGCACTTGTCGGTGGAATGGCATCATAAGACCTTTGCTTCCAAGCAGACAAGTCCAGTCTTTCCTCATCAACCTTGCCTGTAGTGCTGTGCTTGTCATAAGTGGTGATGACAAACTTCTCAAGGATGTTGAGGTCTGCATCTTCTATGATAGGTGGGTAATGACTGAGCTTTTTGCAGACAGGGCTCACATCAGGGCTACTTACCACCCAACCGTACAAAACATCAAAGCACATTAAAATATGGGATGCAACTAGGTTCAAGCATCTGGTGCCCTACACCTAGCCCGATTGTTCATCCAATGCAATTTAAGTGCCGTGCAATCTGTACACCATCCAGGTAACTGAAGCCCCATTACCCTTGGCTCGGCTGTCCCGCGCTGGCACACCCTGTCAATTCAGATGCGGCTATCTAACTACAATAATACAACTAACTAAACTTCTAGTTGAGATATATACAGGGGCTTATTAGATAGCATTTGGGACACTAAAGTATACTACAAACAACAGTGAGTACACCACTACAACAGTTAGTAAACTACAACTACAGATAGTACACTACAAGCCGACACTGAACCCCATGCTGAGTCCCACAGCAGTGATGTCACCAGTGTGCCCTGGTTGTGCTTTGACATCACTCTTATAAAATAATACAAACCAATAGAGCTTGACCACAGCATTTCAATGAATGATCGTGGATGTTGCCCTTCAACTTAATGCAATATCTGTGATCAGACAGCTTCCGAAAACGCTAATTTTGAGTCACATAATAGCTGCCATCTTGAAAACTGGCGGCCATATTGGAATTCAGTTGACACCATTGAGTTCTTCCAGTCAGAATACATTCATTTTGATGTTTGGATCATTAACACATTTCTGTTCATTCAAGTTCTACTTCGAAAACCATTTTTTTGCCTTTGACGAGGCGGCCATCTTGAAAACTGGCAGCCATCTTGGATTTTCAGATGGATGACGTACTTTTCTTAAAAAGTACATCCTGGACATCATTTGTGCCAAATTTGGTGTGTGTATCACCAAGTGAAAGATTCTTATGGAATATTGACTTAATCTGCCCCACTATGGAGTAGAAATTCCAACGTGTTGGAGCTTTTAGGTAGTGTTCTCCGGGATTCTACTTGTACCACGTGCAAGCAGAGGGAGGCAGAATTTTATCTGGAGGTTTAACATGTGGCTACGAACCTGGTGTAGGAAAGAGGGGTATAGGTTTATGGGGCACTGGAACTACTTCTGGGACAGGGGTGACCTGTTCAAGCCAGATGGGCTACACCTGAACCAGAGGGGTACCTTTGCACTGGGTCAGCGTATGTTGAGGGTAGCAGAGAGTTATTTAAACTAGGGACTTGGGGGGCAGGGAGGTTAGAGAGTGTTACACAGAGGGAAATGCAGACTGCCCTGCTGGAAGCTGACAGCGTTACATGCACTATTGATGATATATTTTTAAAGCAAAAAAGCGTTGTGAGGGGCTTTGAGCAGCGGGCACATGGGAAATCGAAGGGGAAGAGCGTTCGTGATAACCTGAAATGTTTTTATCTAAATGCAAGACACATTAAAAATAAATTTCGAGAACTTGAGGCCGTTATGATTAGTGAAGGCTATGACATAGTTGGGATTACAGAGACGTGGCTTAGTGAAGAGGATGGAGATGAATATAATGTAGAAGGTTATAAGCTCTTTAGGAAGGATAGATGCAATAGGCGAGGAGGGGAAGTAGCACTCTATGTGAACGAAATCATAAATGTGCAGGAAATTCCTGAAATTGAACATTCCTTGCCCTGCGAAGATATCTGGGTCAGGCTCACTGGCAAACACGAGACTGGTTTAAACATAGGTGTATGCTATTGACCACCAGCTTTGGACAGTACAGTCAATGAAATGCTCTTTAAGAGGATTATGCAAGCTTGTAAAGGAGGAGGGACTATTATTATGGGAGACTTAAATTATCCTGGAATTGATTGGGATATGGTGAAAGGACAGGGTAGGGTGGAGGAAGAATTTCTAGATGTCATAAATGATAATTTTTTGGTGCAGTATGTTAATAAACCTACAAGAAAGAAGGCAATTTTAGACTTAGTGCTCTGTAATGACCCAGATAGAATTAGCAATGTTGAGGTACGGGAGCCACTTGGGACAAGTGATCACTCTACTGTTAATTTTGAGGTTTCATGGGAAGTTAAAAAGGAGTCTTCAAAAACAAAAATTTTCAATTTTAGGCGAGCAAACTTTGACAGAATGCGCTCATATCTAAGTGAAATAAAATGGGAGACACTCCTGGACTGTGAGTCTATAAATGACATGTGGGAAAGATTTAAGGGGGTTTTACTTGATTCACAATGCAAATTCATTGCAAAGGTGTCCAAAAGTAAGCTGAAAAAGCAGAATCCCCAGTGGATGACCGCAGCTATTCTTAGGAGTTTGAGGGAAAAGAGGAATCTTTATAAGATGTACATAGAGGATAACAATGGGATTACTAAGGCTGAATACTGTAAAATGCGGGCTGTGGTCAAAAAAGAGCTGAGGAATGCTAGAAGACTGTATGAAAGGCAAATTGCAGAGGGGGCAAAAACTAACCCTCAGCGCTTCTTTCAGTGCTTTAGTAGAAAAAGGAAAGTCAAAGAGCAGGTTAAGTGCATAAAGATTAAAAATGGATCGCTGCTATATGATAACAAGGATATTGCGGATACCTTAAACAGTTACTTTGTTGAGAATTTTACCTTAGAGCGGGTCTTTATTCGGCCAGAGGGCATGTCCAATGCTCAAGATTATTTAGCGGAAATTGAGGTTAGGGATAACAAAGTATTAGACAAGTTGCATAAACTAAAGGCAGATAAGGCGGCGGGTCCTGATGCGTATATCCGAGAGTGCTCAGGGAAGTTAGTGAAATCATCTTCAAACTGCTATCCGCCATCTTTAGACGGTCTTTAGAAACTGGAGAAATACCAAATGATTGGAAACAGGGCAATATAATACCAATATATGAGAAAGGGGACCGTACTGAGCCAGGTAATTACAGGCCAGTCAGTTTAACTTGCATTGCGTGCAAAATATTGGAATCTATCATAAAAGATGAGCTGGACTTATTTCTTGAACATAACAATATCTTGAGGGATAGCCAACATGGTTTCCATAAAGGAGGGTCATGCCTGACAAACCTTCTGGAATTTTTTGAAGAGGCCACCAAGACTTATGACCAGAGCAGGGCTTATGACATCATATATTTGGATTTTCAGAGAGCATTTGACACAGTACCGCATAAGAGACTAATTTTTAAAATGAGCTCCATTGGAGTTACAGGAGGTATTCTGAAGTGGATTCAAAACTGGTTGCAGGACAGAACACAAAGAGTGGTGGTCAGTAGGTATCTCATCTGAGCTAGGTACGGTGGGGAGTGGCGTCCCCCAGGGATCGGTGTTGGGACCCCTGCTGTTCCTCATCTACATTAATGACCTTGATAGGAATATTGAGAGCAGATTAGTTAAATTTGCAGATGATACTAAATTGGGAGGTTTGGCAAATAGTTTAGAGTCCACTAAAGTGATTCAGAATGATTTGGATAGAATCCAGAATTGGGCAGAAATGTGGCAAATGAAATTTAATGTAGCGAAATGTAAAGTTGTACAAAAACATGTAGGTAATAAAAACATTAGACGGGATTACTTCATGGGAGGTTTAAAACTGGAATGTGCTCCACACGAGAAAGATCTGGGAGTGATTGTTGACCAAACCCTCACAGGCTCTAGCCATTGTGCCGTAGCAGTTAAAAAGCCAATTGGATGCTGGGATACATTGCCAGAAGTATTGAGTTCAAATCCAAGGAGGTGATGCTTCTTTTGTGCAACACATTCGTCAGACCACATCTAGAGTATTGTGGACAGTTCTGGGGACCATACTTTAAGAAAGACGTAGAGGCTCTAGAGAAAGTTCAGAGAAGAGCCACAAAGCTAATTCCGAGTATAAAAGATGAAAGCTATGAGAAAAGGCTGAAGATCCTTAATCTCTTTAGTCTTAGGAAAAGGAGACTAAGGGGTGATCTGATTGAGGTCTTTAAATATGTTTAAGGGATTAACAAAGTGAATTATGTAGGATTCCTTCAACTAAGTGTTGTTAGTAGAACTCGGGGTCACAAATGGAAGCTGACCAAAGGTAAATTTAGCACTGATATTCGGAAATATTTCTTCACCCAAAGAGTAATTTCGCTGTGGAACAGCTTGCCTGACCATATTGTTGAGGCAGAGACCTTGGGAGTTTTCAAGAGCAGGCTTGACTTAAAGCTAGACACCATTGAGTCAGTGACTATCTGAAGTGATATATTCACAATAGTATAAAGAAACTGGCGAGCCTAGTTGGGCTGAACGACCTGTTCTCGCCATTCATGCTATGTTATGTTATGTTATGTCATTTCCAGGCATCTTAGCACAACCAAATTCCTCTAGCATTGCTACCCTCTTGCTGGATTTTGAAAAAAAAAAAAAAAAAGCCATCCAGATGAGCAAAAAAGACTTTTGCCTTGGGGATGAACTTCACACCCTGACAACACAAAATTAAAGCGATGGGCATAGCAGTGGACGAATGTTGCACTCGGAGCCACCTCTCTAACTTTAGCCTGCAAACCATTCAGATTTGAGGCCATGACTGCAGCACCATCATAAGTTTGTGCGATGAGTTTGTCCATGATGTTGAAACCGGACATCTCGCCCTGCACAAACTGGAACAATTGACTGTGGATCTTGCCCGCTCAACACATCGAAAAATCCAAGAAAACACTCTTGAATAGTGCCCAGATGGTCTACATATCTGACGATGACCGACAGCTGTGCATGGCAACTTATGTCTGTGGTTTCATCGATCTGCCAAGAGAAGAAGGGGGCCTTGTGTAATTCATGCTCGATTTTGTTTTTAATGGATGTGGCTTTAGCCGAAATCAAATCGTTTTGAATGGTTTTGGACATGCCGGTAAACACAGACTTAGTTTGAAGATGCTGTTCAGGGACATTGTCATATCATGCAATCAACTCTGCCAGCTCTCTATAATTACCCTTGTTATCTGAATGGGACCCCTCGACATGCCCCCTGAGTGGTAACTCTTGCACGCCCAGATATGCAGTGGCATCAATTAGGCGCTAGTGTCTCTCTATTTCGGTGCACTTAAGCATTGTGCTGTGCAGTCTGCAACCATGCACTCTCATCCACAACCTGATCGACTGGCATCCTGCTCTGCAGCGACAACCGAATTGCAGCGCCAACGTGCCCTTCATGGTGTTTGTTGCCCTGTCAAAATTTTTTACATCATTAAATCCCTGAACAGACCACGTTTGTGACTTTCCCATTAGCAGACACGGCCAGCATTACTGCCTGTTGTTTTTTATACTACAAGTAAGCCATGGGTACTTTTAATACCATGTGGTGTTAAGGACACTGACTTGACCATTTGTTTTTTTTTTACCTAAATTTTTGGAACTGGTCTCCCTGCTTCTTTCACCCTAACCTTTTCATTGTAATCCAATGAATGAAATGGTTTGTGAAGGAAAACATGGACTATGTCTTCTGTCTCCAGTTTAATTTATTAGCAATTCGTCATTAGCAATCAAAAATCTCCACTACCGAGCTACTCAATACAATTCTTCGCTGAATGACAGCGGCAGCTAGGATTCTTGAGTAATAAACTGATAATCCCTTCCCTCAGAAGTCTGATTGGGTATTCCCCAGCACAGTGAGCACTGCTTATTAGTTCATTGATTTTAGGCGTGAAATCCACAGCCTTCGGCTAGCCCCGCCTAAACGGAGGATCATCTTCCCTTCCTCCCATTCACTCCCATGTTAAAGGAATAGACAACGGAACGTACATACATGCATAGGTTGATAGCTTGTAATATTGAGAGCCCATAAGAAAATTTTCAGGCATACTTGACCATTTATGAAAAAGTTGTGAGCGTTTTTGTGTGGCAGTCCTAAGGCCCCTACTGAGCTGCCATGCAGCCTCCGATGCGTGACGTCACTTGGGCGCAAGGGTGAATCTCCACTCTTCAGCACAGAGGGCAACGAGATATGTAAACCAGAGGTGCTACGTTGTTCGTTCCAGATCAGCCGATGTGTGCAGAGCTGACCGCTGGAACCCATGTAAAGAAATACGCTCTGGCTAATATTTCGGTAGCCTAAATATCAGTAATAATCATTCAGCGGCATTTTGATTTCCGGCCTTTTCTGACTAATAACTAGAGAAGAGTTAGCTTGAAGTGCCATTTCTGTCTATTACCGACCATTGCGTTTACCAAAAGCGTAGTAACTAAGTAAGCAGCTTACACAGTTCGTCCATTCATTGTCAATGGTTCGTACGACGCAAGTTAACATCTGTGATTTCGGGAAAAGTGGTACACATCCAGTCTAATTTAAAACTTAGGTATGGTAATATTATGATGACCGATCATGTTCTGTCAGATTGGGTTTATTTTCTCTAGCAGTATGATCTAGGACAGGGCACTTGTTAATTTATTATCGCAAGTGCTGGGAACCTTGATAACAAGTGTCTTATTGTGACCGCTGCCAAGTGGGGAAACTCGTTAACAAGGAAACTCTCGCTGAAGAAATGCCTATTTTTTAAAAAGGAAAAAAAATAAACACTGGTTTGTTATTGGATCAGACATGCATCTATGACTGTTTTTTGTTTGATAGAAATACCGCTGCATAGTGCAGACCCAGACACTGACATTACGAAGGACAAACAACAAAACCTATTCACATCCACTGACAGTGAAGCAGCTGCCGATTTCAACGGGTTTTCGGACGTGCCTGACGCTGAAGTCGGGAGTGATTCAAAGTACTGTGGTATTTTCGCTCATTAGGACTGCAAGTATAGCACTCAGTGGAAATCAATAAAACCAAATATTTAGCGTGTAATTAAACAACCATCCCAATGCTTGTGCAGTCTCACTCGCCATGTATAGCTTCTACGTGCTGCGCCCATATGACATCAGAGCATCTCCGCGAGGATTTCTCTGATTGGTTGAAATATTTTCAATGGCGGCTTTCATGAAATCGTCGATGATGGGGGAATTCTGCTTCAGGACCGACTTTCGGAGATGGATAGCTCAGTTGTATGAGCTCTATGTGTTCAAACATTCGCATGAATCGTTAGTTTATGACATGATCTATCTTCCAAACTGTATTTTGAAATTCCGCTGTCTATTCCTTTAAAAGAGGGGACCCACAAGCCACTGGGGTTTGAGAAGTTTATAATGGACTTCAATGAGGGCTTTGGGGAGGACGCTCCTCCATGCAGTTGTCATGGTTTGTAAGGTGTGTGTGTTGTTTGGACTTTTCTTTGTGGCTCTTGTCCCGGGACGATATCGAATTCCTGGGCCATCGAATTCTTTACCCAGCTGGTTGATTGAGCTGGGGCGGCACTTTCCCGAAATCTATATAAGTAGGAAGTCCAGCACGCCTCCTTCGCTAGAGTGTCTGTGTTTAGCTTCGCACTATAGCCGAAGATATCTGTAGTCAGGTTTTGTATGACTTTCTTTCTTCTAATTGTTGGAGTTTCTTCTCCCTTTTTCTATCTTGCTTTGCTTCTGTGGTTCGGACTATTATACGTCCTTTGGAAGCGCGAGTACTTGCGTTTGGTCTATATTATTCTCTGTGTTTGTACTGTGTTCGTGCTACTCTCCTTCTCTCTGTCGCTGCGCTTGGCCTCCGTATACTACCGGCCATTACAGCAGTACTTTGCAATTGTGGTAGGGGGTGCTTTTGGTATTTTGGCACAGGGAGAGGATTTTTTTTTTGATCTGGAAATGTTGAAATAGTAATATTATCAGTATTTTATGACATTAATCAATTACATTTTAAAATTTCTGAAGTTTTTATTTTCTCAGAAATTTCAGGGAGGGTGGTCCTCCCTTTCCTCAATGGAGGAGCCTCCACTGGTAGATATGGCTCCTGGGAGGCGTGGCACCAGACGATAGCTCTATGGTGCAATCCCACAGATTATGCAGTGGCAGATGGGTAGCTTGCGCTTTACTGAACACTTGGTGCAGATCCTTATATGCTTCCGGGATGGCTGGCTGCTGATCACACTCGGGATGCCTATCGTAGTGGAGGCCAGGTTGAAGGGGCCCAGGTGCTGTTGGCAGGCAGGTGACCGGAACTGCAGTCTTTGGGTATGCCAGTTGATTGTGGGGTCATGCGTAAGAAGCTTTAGTAATCCGAGAATAATGGGGTGCGTAGTATAGTGCAACAGCAGCAGTGTGATGTCCTCCAGATGGCGCTGTTGCACACAAAGGGAGAGTCCACCCACCTATTGGGTGACACTGCTGTTGCCCGGAGATTTCCCATCAATAGCTGCCACTGTTAGAGGGGTCTCGAGTGGATAAGTTGGGGCACCCAGACGTCTCCCCAGTCGGTGTGAGATGAAGTTGCCTGCAGCGCCAGAGTTGATCAGGGCTTCTGGCGGGAGGGTAACACCATTAAAGGAGATTTCAACAGGTACCTGGAATCGTTGCCCTGTAAGTGCCGTAGGTGACACTTACCTTTGAAGGAGATGTTTCACCTTCAGGACTGGTGGCACGGGGCTTTGTTGTGGACCACTGGTGACGTCCAGGTCGTTTGGAGTTCCCCAACTCTATGGGCTCCGGACCCCCGGTTGGCAGCTGAATGGATCCTCTGGGCTGCGTCCGCCATCTTTCCTGTATGAGCTGGACCAACTTGATTGTCGTGTCGATGAAGCTCATCAGTGGCATATCAAGATCCCTGCAGGCCAGTTCTGTTTGCAGCTCTGGACACAGCCCCCGTTGGAAGATGGTGATTAGGGCAGGCTCGTTCCAACCACTGGTAGTGGCCAGGGTGTGAAATTTGAGTGCGTAGTCGGCTGCAGATCTGCTTCCCTGGCTGATCTCCGACAGTTGGTCTCCAGCTTTCTTCCTAGGATGGTCAAAGACTGAGTTGAACTGCTGGAGGAAACTGGCGCAGGTGGAGAAGCCAGAATCCCCCCAGACAGCTGTAGCCCACTCCAGTGCCTTGCCGGAAAGATGGGTCACCACTGCTGCAATCTTATCCGAGTCGCTCAGCGCTGGATGGTAGGTAAAATAGAGCGCACACTGCAGGAGGAAGCCTTTGCATCCAGTGGGATCCCCGTTGTAGCGCTCCGGCTAGCGCACAGGCGAATCACCCCGGGAGCCTGCTGGGGGAGCCTGCACTCCAACAGGAGAGACAGTGGACAGGGCTGGTGGGGGGGCACGGGAGATGGACAGCTCTCGGAGGCTGCGGACCACTTCTTCTAGAACTGTCCCCAGAAGGGCGATCTCCCTCTGCTGCACAGCCACCAGCTGATAGAGGTTGGGTGGAGGGGAGGCAGATTCACCAACCTCTTGTGGTAGTTCGATACCTGCTGGATGCATAGTTGGTGTAGTCTTCTGTAATGGTTCGTCCAAAGGACAGGAAGTGGAGGACTGGACCCAGGTGCAGAATGTAATAAACGAAGGTTTATTAGAGGCTGCACGTCAGTACAACGCTTAAAGTTGCAGAAAACCGTGAAAAGGAACAGAGATTCCTATGTACTACCTACAAGTCTAGAATAAGACTTAACAGAGTAGGTTTAAAACAAAGTGGATTCGAGGTTCCTTAAATATAATAGTGCAAGTAGTGCACGATAGAATTACATAAATATATATACGAAAATTCGCGAGAAATAAGCCTAAGCCAGACTTGTTGTGTAGTCTTGAACAAAACAGGTGTGGAGTGGTAATTGGATAATTGGGGTGAATGCAGAGCGCTGATGAGCTGGGCTGCTGCAGGGTCCTAGTAGACCGGCGAATTGGAGGTTGGAGCCGCGACCTTACATGAACTTTATTGTGCTAAAATACAGTAAACTAATTATGCAATACTAAGAAGTGGTATTTCAATTTACTTTTAAAAAGTGCACTTATTCTAAATCGTAAATTAAATGTATGTTTAAAATGTATACTACAATACAATAACTCACGGCAGAATAGAAGTCTACTCATGGAAAATATGCTTATTTTAGAGTACTTTTTGGGCTGGGCCGAGCAGCGGCCAGGCCCATACAAACGCGAATGTCGCTGAGTGAGTGAGTGAGTGAGTGATCAAGTTCAGCGATTGGTCGGCTGGCGGGGAAGAACTTAAACGATTGGTTGGCCGACTACTCGCCGGGGAAGAACTTCAACGATTGGTTAGCCGACTACTGGCCTGTGCATTATAAATAGGCTACATGGGTCTCGGATTTAGGCGTTGACGCTTTGCAGCAGGAACGGGATACTCTGCTGTTGGTGGATTTCGGATTTGAAGCGGAGCACCCACTTTGCTGTTGCTGGATTTTGGATTTGACCGGGGTTCTTTGCCGTTGGTGGATTTTGGATTTGTCTCTAGAACGTAAGTGAGATTTTCACTTTTCTGACTTGCGAATGTGTGCCTAGGTTAAGTCAGACCATTCGAAATTCATGGCTTGGAAAAAAACTTCACCCATTTCAAAAACGGGGGCATTTCATGAGTTAAGTCGCAGTACTGTTTGTTTGTTTAGGGCTTTTGCGGGTCCGCGATGTCGCTCGAAAATTCAGTTAGCTAAATCACAGTATTTGTTTGTTTATTTAGGGCTTTTGCGGGTCCGCGATGTTGCTCGAAAATTAAGTCATGCACCCAGTTTTATTCTCTTGCATGGGCATTTCATCATGAGTTAAGTTACAGTATGTGTCTGTTCGCAGCATCTACGCGTCCGAAATCGGTGTTGCTCAAATTAAGTTGGCTACCCAGTTTTATTCTCTTACATGGGCATTTCATTATGAGTTAAGTCACAGTAGGCTACGGTGTTTGTCTGTTCGCAGTGTCTACGTTTCCGAAATCGTAGTTGCTCAAATTAAGTTAGCTAACGTTACCCAGTTTTATTCTCTTGCGTGGTTTTTGCGGGTCCGCGATGTTGCTCGAAAATTAAGTTAAGCACCCAGTTTTATTCACTTGCATGGCCATCATGAGTTAAGTTACAGTAGGCTACGGTGTTTGTTTGTTCGCAGTGTCTACTTGTCCGAAATCGGTGTTGCTCAAATTAAGTTAGCTACCCAGTTTTATTGTCTTGCATGAGGTTCATGGCTTGAAAAAAGTTAAAAAGTGAATTATGAATTATTGAAAACCATCTGACTGTCGGACGCGGACACACTTCGAAGCAGTGCTTACGTGTCCGAAAGTCGGACAGGGTTTTAATATTACTCCGTGTCCGACAGTCTGGTGGTTTCGATATAAATCTTAATATAGCGGATGCATAGGCCTATGCTGCGTTTGCCCTAGCTAGACCGGTTTTAAAAAAAGTTCAATTCTATTTTGTTGCATTACGAGCACAATCCGACCATTATTGGGTTAATCTTCTTTCACGCTAGAATGGTTCGGTGTGTTTCAGTCCTCCATGCTTGTTTTCTCTGGTACCGGTTGCGAGATTCCATAGAGATAGAGGGATGGAACACATCGTAACAATCTAGCGTGAAAGAATCATAATGGTCGGAATGTATTTTTAATTTCCCTATTCAATCTCGTAACCGATACGATAGTTCACAAGCATGGAGGACAGTATCGGTTGCGAGGTTGAATAGGGAAATTAAAAACGCATTCCGACCATTGTTAAGATTTTATCACGCTAGATTGGTACGATGTGTTACATTTCTCCATCTACCTTTTGAATTTCGCAGCCAGAACCAGAATCATTTCCTTAATCTTCCCATTGAATCTCGCAACCGATACGAGAGAAAACGGGTACAATGAAGGGATTTGGGAGACATTATCATATAGGCATGGGCAACGCTCTGCATAAACTCTAATGGAATGCGTAACAGCTGAACTGGGGCGGTAAACAAGCCTCAGAAAACTTATAAAAAAAATGACGTAAATACCATTTTCATACAAAAAGAACACCATGGTTTGATTAAAAGCAACCTTTTCAATAGGATACCCGCATTTCATACATGAACTCTGTGATACAGCCAAAAACGCGATTTGAACAGAGCTATTGTTCGCCCATTGATGAATGCGTGACCTCAATTTGCGCCCGTTTACAAATTTTCAAGGGCACGGCGTGGCAAAAATAACCATTTAGGAGGTAGATTTCAAACAGCCCGCGTCGGCGTCTTATCCCAGCTACAGCCCTGATTTGCTGTAAAGCCATTTCATTTGAGAAATTACGAGTCTGTTCGTCCAGGCTAGACCTCGAGGGGATGTGAAATAAATTCGACAGAAGTTGAAGTTCGTCCGCGAGTCCGCCGTGATTTCCTCTCAACAATAGCAAGAAAGGTGGGCGTATTTTTTTTTACTGTCCCCTACATAGTTTGTTGACAGAATATCTTGTGATCCTATTTGTGAAGTATCAGTAAAATATACCAAGGAATAAACCGGCGCCAGGCGTTTAAAGCCCCTGGTCACAATTGTGCCATCTCCATTTCAACTGGCTGCAGGCCAGCGCCAGGATGCTCGACCAGATTTCATCAGTGTGTGAAACGAATTGTCCTACCAGTGCCGTGCGGTTGGAGGTTAGCTTGGTAAGGCAGAATCCTTCCCTTTGCTTGATTAGCAATCAAACGATTAACTAGTTTAGTAAGACTATTCGGCAGAATGACGGGCCAGTTTAAATTTCCGCGGCGTTATTACTCAGTACATCGAACCTGAAATGCTCGCTAGACAGCAGATTTGCGTGTACTTGCTTCCAGGAAGCCGAAGCAATGTATTCAACAAATATGAAAACAGTTCGACTTATGCAGAGTTCAATGCTTAATCAATATACAATGTATTCTCCTTTAAATACGCTCTTTTACACGCAAAAGAAAAAAAAGCGGGCGCTTATTTTCAGCCTTCTTTCATAATTCGATTAACAATGTTTAAACGATATACAGAATTACCGAGAGCCGAGAATTTTTCCTAATTAAGTATTCAGATTTCCATCCTTGCTGTCTCGAATTGAAGCGTGAATGAATATTTTTGTTATTATCTCCTCTATCAGTATACGGGCTTCCTATAGGCTTGGCCTTAATTGTTTTGATTGTCAATCAGGAATAGTACGAGGGAACAGGTTCACAAAATCCTGTGATAAAAGTTTGGGTCACTGCATCACCTCACGGCACGTCTCTAGCTTCCTTTAAGGAAGTACTCGCAAATCTGCAGTTTCGTGAGCATTTCAAGTTCGATGTACTGAGTAATAACGCCACGGAAACTTAAACTGGCCCGTCATTCTGCCGAATAGTCTTACTAAACTAGTTAATCGTCTGATTGCTAATCAAGCAAAGGGGAGGTTTCTGCCTCGCCAAACTAACCTCCGACTGCACTTCACTGTGTTTTACTATGAATTATTCACAGTAGCTCATTGAAACTATCATGGGAGGAGGGTATATGGACATAGTAAAAACAGTGCAAAGTTTTTTTTTTTTTAAATCACCACGGGTTATTGAAGGGGAACGTTTAGAGCAGTGGGAGGGCAAACAACTGCCGCATCAGCGACTTCACTGCATTTTATATAGTAATGGGCGAGTAGCGCAATGTTTGCCCTCCCACCGATAATTTTGACATTTTTGCAGGCCATTGATCCAAAAAAAAAAAAATTCACAGGCAACCCATTCATACCATTTTTTAATATCAATGCAAAACCTAATGTTGAACATAATTGGGTGAAATTCAATGCATTTTCCATTAAAGAGGGCCTAGGGGGCGCTGCTGTACTTCAGAAAAGGGTAGATGACTTTAGCATCAATTATTTCTGTTAGGGTACCCTAATGGATAATTTGGCCTGGTTTATTTCGAATAGACTGTATTTTCGAAAATGCCCTCAGGCTTCACCCCCAATTTTCACAATGGGTTTTGTTGAAAAATGCCGAAATCAGCCATTTTGGGACCCTGTGGCTCTGAGACCCTTTCCTGTAAAGGCGTTGGACTTGTGGCAAACTTTTTTCCTGTGTCTTCTGTACTTACCTGCAAAAAATCATTAGAAAATAATAAACACTTTGTTCTCAGCAACTCAAGAAATGTTGTCATTTTATTCATTTGCATTGCCCATGCCTATATCATACAGAGGTGTGCATGTACTTCGTTACAATACTGAAGTCGTTTTTTTTTTTTTTTTTTTTTTTGAGTAGGCCTATTCGTACTTTTTTTTTTTTTTTTTTTTTAAACCAGGACTTTTACTTTTACTCTGCCACATTTAAAAGATTAAAAGTATACTTTCACTAAGTTATTTTGACACTGGCCACTTCTGTTACTGTTACACATTAAAATATGAATGTAATTCATCATTTAAGGATTATCTGGATTTGGCGTGTTCGAGAAGAACAACGGTGCTCGGCAGGGTATCTTAGCCGCTTTGTGCAGATGTGTTTGCCAACGGACATGGAGCTCCAAATTTATGCACGCAGTTCCAACATTATACCACTAGATGGCACTCCCGGATCAGTTATTGAATATTCACAAGCAAGCCGAGCTCTTGGAATATGGACGAGTTCACTCCAATCCCTGTTTTTCAGGATTTGCCTTAATTTAACTCAGCTGAGCCTGAAGTGCAAACTGCGCAATATGCTTGCCCATAGCAGTTAAAAAATCATAATAAAAAATGATTTTATATATTTATATAAAATCTTGCTACAGTAAAAATTGTTGTCCTATGTAGCAACCACTTCAGCTTCAGTAAGCCAATGATATCCCAATTAGAAGTTCAGAAAAAACAGTTTTCGGAAGCAAAATTTCAACATGGTATTGATACCACGTAATTCTATTAATTAAAAAAAACTACAATAATTGACATAATCTGCCAGTAAACTCAAAGAAGAAGAAGAAATATATTAAGGAGAGACTGCCAGTTTGTTTTTTAAATACTGTATCTTTCATTCACCTGAAAATTAATTAAAGAGCACAAGGAGAGAACAATGTGTGGTTGCTTTGCTTCTTTCTATGCGTGCTACGAAAAATACTTTGTACTTGCACTTTTGATACTTAATTATATTTTTTCATAAGATACTTCTGGTACTTAAGTGCATTTAACGTGAGCTACTTTAAGACTTTTACTCAAATCATTTTCTTATGGGTGACTTCAACTCTTACCAAGGTAACTTTCAGTAATGGTACTTTTACTTTTTCGTAACTTTTCTTCCCAGTACTTTATACACCTTTGTTATCATATTAGCTATGTGACAAAGTGCAATACTTGGTCAGGTTGTAACTGTCGCTTTTGAAAATCGTTCATGCTTTCTTTCCTGAATTCTTGTATTTTACTGCATTTTTTTAAACATTGCTTATATCATTTTATTGATTGTCTACCATATTTGAGGTAAAACTGACCTAAATTGCTCATTTCTCAACACACTTTTTTTTTTTTTTTTATCTGCAGCGACTGAAATAAATACCAAACAATTCACTATTTGGGGGCACTATAAAATTTCTAAACTTTCTTATTTCTCGGCCAATTCTCATGACCTTGGTGTCAACTACAAGGCCTTTTCGAGAGCTTTCAATAGGTAATCAATTCATTAAAATTAATTGCATTTCAATTTTTTTGTCACATAGTTAACCATATTCAACCATCACCAATATCAAATAACGCTTTATGTAAACACAATTTCACACTCTCACTCTCCCACTCTTCTCACCCACTTTGTAAATAATTTATCAACTCCAGCTCATTACTAAACTTGCACTTCATGTAACTGAATGAGCTTTGCCTCATTTAGCACCCTTTTCTTGGGCGCACATTCTCATACAGCACTCAGCGGCCCAGCCACATACTAGGTTGCACCTAGTCTTGTTTAAATACTTTATAAGTATACTTTGTTAATGTGTATTTCAGTTCAACTTATGCATACTTAGAAATAGCGCCCTTCAATTATAGCAACTTTTTAGCTGTAATTCAGCGTGCTTTAAGAAGTAGGCTATAACACTTCCTTATAGCTCAAAGTTAGTTTATATTTAAAAAGTATAATTACTTGCAAGTCATTTGCAATACACTATTGCAATACTTAGGTGTTATTTCATTTCACTTTTAGAAACAATGCGCTTTAATTATAGATTATTTTAACACAAAAATCGAGTTTTATTTGGAGTTTAAAGTTTTATACCGTAGACAAACTGATGTTTTATTCTGACTTTGTGTTCTGATTCACTCACTCAATGATGGGTTGATCTTTTAAATCAACCATAGGGTTGCTTGAGTTGGGTGAATTCTATGGGTTGTTTTCTGAAATATTGGGTACTTCGGTCTTGCCCTGCTGTTGAGTTGTCATAGTGACAGTTACGTGCCTGTTCTTCACACGCTTGGTGCTTCTGCTCAGAGGTCTCCCAATGAAGAAAAATCAGCAATGGAAAGTTACCGGACAAATATGCACATATTTTATATTTTAGTTGTTTTCTTTTAATCAGTTTTTGCAAAAGGGAATGCAAGGGTTAACAAAGGTGGAATCACGTATACAACAGATCGATCTTGACAATAATTTACATCAACAAAACCACAGTTGACCGTCATTTTTTCCCCCTAACTTTGCATAGCGTTAAATGCCAGCTGAAATAACGGTTAGCGCTTACTGAAACTTCAAGTTAAAAACTGAGAAAAAAGTTCGATAAGGGTACGTATTCAACTTAACTGCGTATTATTTAAGGATTTATCTTTGCTGCGTGATGGAGTGGTCAAAATAAAGGTTTCTAACAAGGTAGCTAGCCCGCTAGGTGCTTCAGTTTGCTTCTTCCCATTGCTTAAAAACATCAGTGCTTGCCACAGTTAGCTCACTCATGCTCTAGAGTAGGTAATGCTGGTTACGGATGTAACCATGATTCTATGACTAAGTGGAAGACTGCCAGGCTGGTGCTGAAAGCACTAGTGGAAGGATCTTTGCATCCGCGCATTATCGAGAATCGCATACAAAAGTTGTCATCTCGTGACGTATGACGTGACTGCCTACATAAGGCTACACCCCACGTCATTTAGCCTCAAGATCATTCTCGCGCAGTACGAGTGACCAAGGACCCTGGCGGTCTTCCACTTTGTCATAGAACCACGGTTACATCCATAACCAGCGTTCTATTTCCTTCACTCCAGACTGCCAGGGTGATGCTGAAAGCATTAGTGGAAGATGAATACCCACCCAGTCACGAGGAATCCGGAAGAGCTTCGCCGCCATCTGGAAGAACCGCCGCACACAGTGATGGCATGGACGCAACATTTAGCCTGTAGTACCAGGCAAAGGTACACGTATTAGACCACGGCGCAGCAGCACAAATGTCAGAGAGTGGTACACCCCGGAGAGCTGCCCATGATGTTGCCAGAGCATGCGTCGAATGACAGTGAAAGGAAGAGGGCACAGCACGTCCCATGGATTCATAGGCATGGGTGATTGCCTCCACAACCCAACGGGAGGGCCGCTGCTTAGACAGGGGCCCTCCTCTCAGAGCACCACCAAAACAAACAACTGGTCAGTTGTACGAAAGGCTGCCGTCCTATCAAAATGGAGCCTCAGAGCCCTGACAGGGCACAACTCAGCACGTAAGTCCGTCCTGTCCGCCAGTATAGCAGCCAGCAAAATCAGCTGTTTGCTAATTTGGGGAGATAAGACTTTCAGGAGGAAAGATGGGTTAGGCCACAATGAGACACTGTCAAACATAGGGCCCCAACGAAGACATACAGCACTCACTGAGAGGGCATGTAGCTCACCCACACGCCGAGCTGTTGTGATGGCAAGAGGAAAGGCCGTTTTAAGGGATAGCCATTTAATATCAGCTGCCAACAGGGGCTCATAAGGCGGCAAGCAAAGAGATTTGAGCACAGTGCTCAGATCCCATGATGGACTTCGCACAAACCGAGGAGGATTAAAACCAAATGCCCCCCTCAAGAAGGCCACCACCAGCCGGTGTGACCCAAATGAAACACCTCCAACCTCTGAACGGTGAGCTGCTAACGCTGCAACATACACCTTAAGTGTAGATGCAGCCCTGCTCAGCTCTAAAAGGTGCTGCAGGAAATCCAAGGTCTGTGGAATAGAGCAGCTTAAGGGGTCGATGTTGCGTTCTGCACACCAATCACAGAACACCTTCCACTTGCCTGCATACAAGCGGCAGGTAGATTCCGCACGCGCGTTCACCACAGTGTTCCTGGTCCCTTCTGAACATTCCAGTAGTAGCCCCGGAGCCCCAAGGGCCTCACCCAGAGCTTCAGGCGTTCAGGACATGGGTGCTGAATCCTGGCCTCCATCTGCGTCAGCAGGTAGGGCCTGCTGGGCAGCTGACAAGGGGGTCCCGCTACTAGTGACAGCAGGAGCTGGAACCATGGCGTGGAGGGCCAATGAGGAGCTATCAGCAGCACATGGTGTCTGTGATCGCACACGCGGCAGAGAGTCCTCCACAACAATGGTAGAGGGGGAAAGGCATGAAGGATGGCCCTCGGCCAGTCGTGGGCCAGAGCATCCTGGCCCATTGCTGCCGGTTCTTCCCCCAGGGAAAACCATGTTGGGCAATGGGTTGTTTGACTGCTGGCAAACAGGTCCACAGTCGCTCTCCCGTATGTTTTCCAGACCTGTTCCACCGTGTCTCGGTGCAGTCCCCGTTCCCCTTGAGACACCCTCCCGCGTGACAGAGCATCTGCCACACTGTTTAGGCGTCCAGGTAGATAAGCTGCTCTTATGGAAAGGAGGTTGATGGGAAGGAGGTTGTCCTGAGTCCATACTAGGAGATTGTGAGCCACCTGAAGTGCAGCTAAAGACCTTGTGCCCCCCTGATGGTTGATATAAAAAACCGTCGCAACGTTGTCTGTATGTACTAACACATGCTTGCCCCTTAACACATCCTGAAAGTGGCGCAATGTCAACAACACCGCCATCAACTCCAGTCTGTTGATGTGTGACGTGCCTAATGGAGCAGGTCAGGTGCCGTTCACACCCTGCCGCCGCCAGACCCCCCCCAACCCATGAGGGAAGTGTCTGTCTGGATAACCTCCCACCATCCTGGTGGGGGACCAAGTGGAACTCCATGGGTGAGAAAGTGTACCTGGGACCAAGGTTTCAGCGTGAGCATGCAAGGGCGTGTTATCCTCACTCTCACATGTCTGTCTTGCGCTGGACACAGACACAGTTGAAGAAGCCATCTCTGAAAAGCCCGTAGCCACAGAAGACCCAGAGGAATGACTACTGTGGCTACTGTGAGTTTCCCCCACAGCCGAAGGAGAGAAACATAACGCTGAGTGCCCCCGACACGAAGGTGATTCACTCCTGTGACAATTGAACTTATCCTGTCTGGTGTGGGACAGGCCAGCATAGTATCCGAATTCAGGGCTAGACCGATGAAATATGTTGCCTGGACTGCGACCAGTTTGCATTTCCTTTGGTTCACCCTGAACTCCAGAGCCGTAATGTGTAGTAGCAACCGAAGAGCATGTTCCATGGCCTGTTCGGGCGACGCCGCACAAATAAGCCAGTCGTCTAAGTAAGGGAGCACTCTTACACCCTCCTTCTGAAGGGGTTCTAGCTCTATTTGGACGCATTTTGAAAAGACCCTTGGCGCCAGAGAAAGGCCAAAGGGGAGAACTCTGAACTGAAAATTTTTTCCCATGAATGAAAAACGAAGGAAGCGCCTGTGCTCTGCGGCAATGGGAATGCGAAAGTAGGCGTCCTCGAGATCTATGGTCATGAACCAGTCCTGGTTTGTGACCGCTTGCAGCACATCTGTCATGCGGAGCATTCTGAAGGGAAGCACCTTCAAGAAATGGTTTAACCTTCTTAAATCTAAAATCGGCCTGAACCCGCCATCTTTCTTTGGAACGAGAAAATAAACTGAAAAGAAACCCCCTGGGTGAACAATGGGGACGACCATCTCTATGGCTCCTTTTTGTAGTAACAACTGAACTTCTCTCGCCAAGGCTTCTGCCTTCCCTGGATTGTTTAACGGTCTGCCTCACCCCTGAATGCATTGGTGGCCGGCGGCAGAATTGCAGGCGGTGTCCTTCTGAGAGGGTTGTAAGTAGCCATTGGTTGGATGTTATTTTGAGCTAACGTGCTAGGTGGCTGCCTGTGAAAGCTCCTGCCACCGGCCCTGACCTGTCAATGGTCCTGTCTGCGTTTTTTGGTAGGGGTGGGGGGGCGACGATGGCGGGGAGGACCCGCCTGTCAGAAAGGACGAAAGCTCACGCGTGGCGGTGCGCCACCATGACTGGCCGAGGCAGGTGGGGGATTGGGGGCCCGCTGCTGGGGCCCTGAAGGTGGGTGCTGTGCCCACATGACGGGAGCGAGATTCTGTAACAGACAGACATCTGTCAAGACCCTCTTATGCTGCCGGCCCAAACTCCTGTCCAGGTGCCAGTGGGAGATGCCTCAGATTGTTCCTGCATACTTCTGGCAGAGGCGATTGCGCCAGTCACACCTGTCGACAGGCTTGCACCAGGGTGCCCTAGGTAGTGCCACACTGGTTGGCAATGACACCCATGGCCTGCAATGCAAGCTCCAGTACCTCAGCCGCCAGTGGGTCCGACAATGAGGTGCTGAATGTTGAGTGCAACATTACTAGTATCTGCGCCAGTGAGCTAGAAACCCTGCCAAGAACGGCAGTGGAGTTGTAAGCACGAGAAAGCAGCTCATCTGTGCGATGGCACTCAGTGTTAGGGCAACGCACATGCTCACGAAGTGCTTCATCAGGAGACACAATGAGCGAAGCAACGCTTGATTCAATTACTGGCATGCTACCCAGACCAACCGTGCCTGGGTCCTGCACCGCCGCCAGCGTGCGAGACATCTGGTCTGGGCGGACAGATTTCGCAGCAGCCCCCAAAGCAGAGGCCACCACAAAGGTAAAGTTGCGACACTGTGGAATTACCAGAGTGGCACACTGAACACAACGAAGGAACATGTTCTCTAATCCAGTAGGAGGCGCTGGAGTGTCCAACTGCAAACGTGCAAGCAAAGCCTTCAGTGTGGCCTCCACCGAATCCACCACTGAGGCAGATTCCCCAGATCGCCCAGAGGTAACATCACTGCCTGAATCGTGGGGCTCATCACCCAGCGGCACTTCGCTTGATGGCTGTGCCGAGGAGGAAGCCTGGCTTACAAGGGTGTCTGAGGCAACCACAAACATCACTTCCTCTTGGTCTTGGTCAGGTGGTTGAGAGCATGAACCAGCAGGTGACAAGGGGGCAGGCAGTGCAGGCTGTTCTTCTACATTATCTACCTGTGCACCTGCTGAGGAGGGGGGCCTCACAAGCAGAGGCAGCAGACGCTCCACTGTAGATGAAAGTAGTTCCACTTTACGCTCTAACTTAGAAGCTTTAAATTTTTTTTGCTGTTTTTCATGCACTGGTGAATGCCAACGCTTACACTGTGTCTGAGTATCAGAAAGCAAAAAACCGCCAGATGCACGCTCCATTCCAGCCAGTTGCGCCTGTCTCACTGCAAGCGGCATTAACACACACTCAGGGCATGGATCAGACATTGCCTCCCTTAGATGTTGCATACCAAGGCACTCCATGCAGCGATTATGCGCATCCAGCACCTCCATTAAATTGGGGCAAGTGGAACACCTGACCGAATCCATTCCAGTGTCTACTCACCCGCCGGAAGGACCCTTTTCGAGTCAAAAATAACGGTAAGCTAGGTGTAGCGTTGTTTGCTAACCTGGCATCCAAGGCTAAGCGAGTTTGCAACGTTATCGCTACAGGCAACAACTTACTGGCAGCCAGAAGTTAAGCCGATAGCCCCGGAATCCGTCCGATATGTGCTACTAGCCAGCGGTAATGACACGGATGGTCACTTATGTTGTAAGACACGTGAACGGTACTGGCAACCAATCCGCTAACTCACTTAACAGTGACAAACTTGCCAGCAACCAGACAGTTCGTGATTAAGACTGAACAATAAGTCGTCCCTGAAAACTTGGCAGCCAAGATTCAGTGAACTACATAAACTTAACCTCACAATAAAGTTAACCAAGCTACCTTAGCGACCAAACAGCTCATGTGGAGCCGAGTCCCACTGAAGTCCTCTTCAGTCATGAGCTGCACTGTAGATCGTCACAGGTAGTTCCATTGTTCCCATAGAGTAGTTGGGTAGATGCGATTCCAACGCGAGATAAAAGAAGAGGCCAAATGACGTGGGGTGTTGCCTTATGTAGGCAGTCACGTCATACTTCACGAGATGACAACTTTTGTATGCGATTCTCGATAACGCGCGGATGCAAAGATCTTTCCACTAGTGCTTTCAGCACCACCCTGGCGGTCTGGAGTGAAGGAAATAGAACCTTAAGCACAGCTTATCTTTGTCTTATTTTTGAGAAAGGTGTCGTGCTTGAAAAGGAGAGATGAACTGGACCAGCGTGTCCTCACGTTAGCGTTAGTAATTGGTAATATTAATGCCCTGGCGTAAATTATGGCTAGCTGCCTTGACGTTACTGCTTGACCATACTGCTGCTTGTATGAGGATGGATGGAAGCTAACGTCGTAAACATTTAGGAAAATCTAGGCAATGCAAACAAGATTAGGAATCTCCTGTCAGGCCAACTGCATTGAGTATATGTCCGACTAGTTTGCAGAAACATTACGTTACTGCCATGGGTTTGTTCGAAGTGGGGGATTTTAACGGGACTGGCCAGCTAAATTTGACATTTATATTGACCGAATGAGGCATTATTGTGGGATTGTGTTAAGGCAGCGATTGTCTGAGTAGCTAAAGTAGCTAGCTAAGTTAGCTAACTAGCTAGTGCATTAAAGGAAAAAAAAACCCTTTTTCAGCTTTTGCCCAATAAAAGTACACTGCCCCGACTATTCAAATATGTTCCTGGGTATTTTTTTAAAAACATTTTTAATGACTGAATCAGCTCAAGAAGATTGGATTTTTACGCTGCGTGCGGTGCGGTGCACCATCTTTGCTGGAATCGGGGTAGCTTGCTGTGTCACCCGGACACCTGAACTCTTCAGCGCGCGGAGGTCATAGATTAAATAAAACCAGTGGTGTAGCAAGAACTGAAAATTTGGTGGGGCACATGTCACCACTTTAAAACACAATTTGTCCTGACTTGTGCTCAGTCATTTACATAATTATCAATATTTTCACCCCGAGAGCACTCCACACTATCAGGTGTTGCTAATTCTCCCTGTTGACAACAATCATTCAAGTGGACTCGTAATTTGGTGCAATTAAATCATTGTCATTCAAAATGGCATTCCTGTCCAATGAGCTATATAAACTAGAGGTGCTATATTACAATTTCAATGTGCAAGTCTGGCCGCCATCTTGTGACGGGCATCCATCACAGAAAGGTGCAGTAAAGTGGATTCATGCCTTCAAGAAATTTTGATTTCCACTGAGTGCCACACAGTCCTAACAAGCGAAAATACGGCAGTACTCCCGACTTAACATTTAGGCATGTCCGAAAACCCGTTGAAATCAACAGCTGCTATCTGTAGACGCGAATAGGTTTAGTTGTTCCTCGTCCATTGTAATGTCAGTGTCCGGGTCTGCACCATGCAGCTTCTATGAATCAAAAAATATAGATACGTGTCTGATCAAATAACAAACCAAATTTTTTTGTTTTTCTTTTTTTTTATAGATAGGCCTACGTGTCAGATTCAATTACAAACCAGTGTTTTTTTTTTTTTTTCTAAACTAGTAAACTAGTTTCACAACTTGGCTGCGGTCACAATAAGACACTTGTTATCAAGGTTCCCGGCATTTGCGATAATTTATCTTACTAATTAACAAGTGTCCCGTCCTAGATCATAGGCCTACTGCTAGAGAAATAGACCCGGCTGGACAGAACGAGATCAGTCATAATATTACTGTACCAAAGGGGTTCTAAGATGGCCTGGATGTATACCACCGTATTTTCAAACATTCCCTATGGACAAAATATTAATCGCTCAGGGGTCCGTTTCCCGAAATCACAGATGCTAACTTGCGTCGTAGGAACCATTGACAATGAATGGATGAACTATGTAAGCTGCTAACTTAGTCAGCAACTACGCTTTTGGTAAACGCAATGGGCGATAATAGACAGAAATGGCGCTTCAAGCTAACTCTTCTCTAGTTATCGGTCAGAAAAAGGCCGGAAATCAAAACGCTGCTGAATGATTATAATTGATATTTACCGGAATATTAACCAGAGCTTATTTGTTTACATGGGTTCCAGCGGCAGACACCCCCGTCATAAGGTGGCGGCCAGCTGTGCACACATTGGCTGATCTGGAACGAAAAACGTAGTGCCTCTAGTTTATGTCTCGTAATGTTGTCCAAATACCAAAAATTTTGTTTCGATACCGGTACCAAAATGAATTTCGATACTTTTTGATACTACTCGATACTTTTCAAAATAAAGGTGAAATACAAAAAATGTCATTATTTTTCTTTATTTTAACACCAACTCTTATAAAACTGCTGAACTTCATTGAATTTGTATGGAAAATAGACGCTTCCAGCGCAAAAACGCTTTCTGTGGACACGGGCCCTACCACAGCCTGTGTTACTCAGACAGCCTGAATTACTACTGTGTTTCAACACTGGAATGTAGGCTAACGTTATATATTTGGCTTTTCTGAAGGCTATTTTTTCATGAGCGTAACGGGACTGAACTAGTCAACTAATCACCTGTCGGTCTTTAAACTCTTTGAACTGGTCTGGATGCCTATCTTTCAAATGCTTCACCATGTTGGAAGTGTTGCCACCCTTGGCGAGACAGGGTTTGTAACATCTCTTGCCGACAGGAGTCTCTGTGTTGTTAGGTTCTCCCTTTTCGTTGGCCTTGAAGCCAAAATACTTCCATATGGCACCACCGGTGCCCTCTTTGTCCTCAAGTTGTGGCGTTTCTGTCGCTGCCGCAGCTGCCATTCTCTCTCTAATACCACTAGGCTACCCCAAAGACAATAGAGGAAGGAAGACTCCTCACCGAGGAGTAATTCGTGGTATCAGTCACGTGGGTGCCTCGCCTCTTTAGATAGGCTTGCGGCAGGTCCTGAATGAATTGATTCCAATGGGGAGAAGTGAATGTGAGCACGGATTATCACCGATTATTTTGCCCCATTGTTACAGAATTAAATATTGGACTTAGTTTTCACAGGCCACATATTTTCCAAACATTCTGGTGCTGCAATGGCATTTTTAAAACCAACAGATCAGGAGAAAATAAACTTTGTTCGAGACCTGTGTCTCTCTCAGCAGCGCTTGCGTAACATCTGGCAATACAGAAATTCATTATGGACTGCGGAAAACCATGAATAAAAATTTTAAACTGAAATAATGCTTGTGTTTATATGCTCAGTAATACTATTGTAATCGATGTTTAATCGTTTTTAAAGGTAAAACAAATATTTGATCGCTATGATCTTGTACTAGATTGAAATCAGATATTAAACAAGCGGGGGAAAGCGGCAAAATAAGGCGCGCAAATTCAATGTGAAGCATATCTTGCATTGGCCATCCACCTTTAAAATGCCGAAACAGCAATAGGTTGCGATAATAGGAACAAGCTATCCATCTTTTCTTTTCCGAAGGACGTAGACAGGTAAGGAATAAATTAGCAACTGTCGTATGACAAACCAGCTTCATAGGCTTAAACTAGCTGATGCAATGCCCTTCAAGCTATAGCCTATGCCAATTACGGTAAAATACTTAACGTAATTTGAGTATTATTTAATTTAGCCTTTTTATTACCGGGGAGTCCCACTGAAAGAAAAATACAGACCTGGCCAAAGAATATCCTGTTCAAAACCTTACAACCACTCCAAGAGTGAACGCTAGAAAAGCCAAAATCAAATTTTTAAGCTCATGTGAAATACCATTCGTGAACGCCGTTGCTGGCCAGCTAACTCATATTTGTAATGCTGAATACAGCCGTTAGCTGTGTTGTAAAATGCCTGATGCAGCAAAGTTAAAGGAAATATACACGCAACATGCAGATATAAGGTAGATACTTGTATATCCCAACGTTTGATTGCTCGCCCACTTAGCTACCTCTTCTGACAAGATGCGACTGATAACCCAGTCAGCATTCATTCAGCAAATACAACGAGCGCGATACTTCCGCGACCGCGCTCACTTAGGAGACAGGACGTGTGACCAATTTCTTACCATGGGGGTCTATGGGGGATAAGGAGTCTTAACTGTCTTTGCCTACTCTCAGCGCTGTCTTCCTCTTCCGTGTGCCTCGGCTCATATTACAACGCGTCGATTGCGGCAACGTCACCCAGCAGCAGAGATGCGTCAAGCAGGCATTCTCATTAAAGAATAAGTACGAGTACTGTTTTTTTTCCAAATGCAGTACAGTATCTTTTTGAATGCTTTGGTACCATGGTACTTATTAAGTACTGGTATACCGTACAACACTAATGTCTTGTTGTTCCTGTGAACTCTCATGCATGTGGCTTGAGTCTCACGCTTTTAAGTGGTATATCACATTCTCACGCAGTAGTCAGCAATCTCACACTGTATAATTTCACTTTGGAAAACAAAATTATATTTAATTGACAAGTTCCATGTTTTAATCAAACCATGCTGTACCGAGAGTGAAAGGCGAAATTTCATTGGAATCAGTCACGGATCAGTCATTATTCAATCAACGCGTATTTAAGAGATTATCATGTGGAATTGAAGTCTTTGTGCATGTAAGTTTTTCAGTTTCATGTACGTTTCGGTAACCTGTTATGACTCCGGAATTCTCACGCTTCTCTTTTCTCAGGGGCCGAAAGCTCTGAAATTGCATAAAGATGTTTCAAATGGTCTTTTATTTCATTTAAACAATTTAAACAATCATTAAGTGCAAGTTAAATTACCTGATGTGTGGAAAAGGTGGCGTGGAAGTTTCAGAGCAGTTTGTCTTTTGTGGGGATTGGGCCTATTTTTGAGGAAATTTTTTTCGTGGTTGAATTTAATTTCTTAATTAATCATGGGCGTGTTTTAGGCGAAACATGGAATAAACCAATCAGAGTGTCATCTCCCATTCCCTTTAAAATCCAGGGGGACTTGAAGTTTGGCAAATAGCTATTATAAGGGCAGATTTTCTAAGTATCAGAAAAGAAAGAAAAAAAAACTTCACGGCTGCAGAATGAGGGCTACTTGTGTGCAAAGTGAAAGCGTGAGAGCAAATCATTGCATAAAGTTTGGAAACCTGATTGCAGTGATCTCCAGAAATGTAATAAAAATATTTTTGAAATATCACTGAAACTTACTTTAATCATATCCAGATGTTAAAAATCATTACATTGAATCCCCAGGGGCGCAGTTGAACTTTACATTACATTACAACTTGTGCATACAACAAGTAAATGAAAAAAAGGATTTAATTCAGGATCGCCAATAAAAATAAATAAATAATTTAGCACAGGTGGGGAACAGCCGAGAGAAATTAAAATAAGAGAAAAACAGCTAGCAAGAAAGAAACAAAACTAATGTTACTTTTATCACGTTACGTAACCCCTTGAATAATGCCCAACAGGAGTGAAAAGAACTTGTTTCCACTTGTCTTACGATTGAAGGTCGAGTTGGATATGTGGAAGAAATTCGGATTAATTATCGACGGTGAGGACAATGTCGTCCATTGCTTTTTCTGTTGCTTAAATGTTCCACTTTTTAAGGCTGCTTTGTTTGTCAGCCAAACTAAATGGTAAATCCATTTCCAAATGAAATGCAGGATTTTGCATTTGGTAATTGACTTGGGACGGCAGGAACTGTATTAACAGATCAGGTCGAATTCAAAATTAGGTAATTGCAGATAACGGGTCTGCCCATGCTGGACTTATCCACACTTCTGATGCACATTTTGAGTACTTCATACATTTGTTCAGTTACAGTTTGTGTTTTCCGTGATAGAACGGAAATGCATTCAGAGATTAACACCATATATTTGATAAACAATAAGACAAAGTGCCAGCGCACACCAGGATCCTGGAGTGCGCTGGTACTTTGTCTTATTGTTTATGAATTTGTCCTGCATCAGCCGGCACCCAGGACACATTGCTGTGCATGGGGTATCTACAGTTTGTGAAACCATGTATTTGATATTTTGGCCAACCATTGTCTCTAATCAGCCGTCCCTCCAAGGGGATCCTCTGGAAGACAGCATAAATTACAGAGTTTGCCACACTGTAAAAACCAGAGGTGGACATTCCAGGGGTCAGAAAGTAAAAGTCTGGCCGTGTTTCACTTCCAGCCATGAACTCAGGCAGCTGATTTCCCTAATTAGCTCAACCTCTGGGCTGAAGGGTTGCTGCAATTATGAGATCCAGACAGTTGCAACAAAATACCGAGAAGGACTTTTACTTTCTGGGGCTGGATTGTCCACCTCTGGTAAAAACTGATACTTAGATAAAACTCAAAAAAATAAGGCAACATTTTCCAAGCACTTTTTCTTAGTTTTGTGAACTTGTTGTTTTTTTAAGTTGAGAAAACTCAATAATAAAATTTTAGCATAAAGTAAAATTTTTAAGAACAGTCTAAAAAAAAAAAAAACCCAGGAAATTGAGTACAAACATTGACAAAATGGACAGCATTTTAACTACATCTAACTTAATTAAATTAAGTTGCATTTAAAAGAAAACATGAATTTTTACTTTCAATTTACTTTTTTTTCATATTTACCCATTCCAAACCTCTCCCAGGGGACCACCTGTCCTGCATGTTTTAGATCTCTCCCTGCTCCAGCACAGATGATTCAAATGATAAGCTCATTATCAATCAGCCTTAGGGGAATGATAACGAGCTGATTATTTGAATCACCTGTGCTAGAGCAGGCAGAGATCTATGTTGGACAGGTGGTCCTCCGTGAGGAGTTTGGGAAGTACTGTATTAAACTACAAACCCCAATTCCAATGAAGTAGGAACATTGTGTAAAATGTAAATAAAAATGGAATGCAATGATTTGCAAATCACATAAACTCACATTTTATTCACAACTGAACATAGACAACATAATATGTTGAAATTCAGACATTTCATCATTTCATGAAAAATATTGGAAATATTAGCTCATTTTGAATTTGATGGCAGCAACACATTTAAAAAAGGTTGGGACAGGTGCAACAAAAGGATGGAAAAGTGGTGCTAGTAAAAAAAAAAAACTTGGAGCATCTTGCAACTGATTAGGTTAATTGGCATCAGGTCAGTAACATGACTGGGTATTAGAACAGCATTCTAGAGAGGCAGTCTCGCTTACAAGATGGGCAGAGGTTCACCAATCTGCATCTAAAAATTGAGAACAATTTCAGAAAAAGGTTTCTCAATGCGAAATTGCGAAGACTTTGAATATCCCACCATCCAGAGTAAAAAAGATCCAGAGAATCTGGAGAAATGTCTGTGCATAAGGGACAAGGACGAAGGTGAATATTGGATGCTCGCGATCTTCGGGCCCTCAGACGGCACTGCACTAAAAATGGGTATGATACTGCATGGGAATTCACTGCATGGGTTCAGGAACACTTCCAGAAAACATTGTCTCTGAACACAGTTCACTGTGCAATCCACAAGTGCTAGTTAAGGCTGGATCATGTAAAGAAGCCATATGTAAAAATATCCAGGAATGCTGCCATCTTCTCTGGGCTAAAGCTCATTTAAAATGGTTTAAAATGGACTGAGGCAAAATGGAAAGCCATTTTAAAATGAGCTTTGGCCCCGAGCAGATGGCACCATCCAGATATCCAGATGATGGTGGACCGATTGGAAGCAGCCCGGAAAGCATCGGAGCAGCTAGGCTCGCACCTGCGCCCTCAACAGCCGTCCCGCAGGCCCCGGTTTTCCCAACCACCGCCAAGCTGCCGCCGTCGCAGGTCGTCTGACGACCGGTCATCCCTGGGCTCGAACCAGCCGGATCCTGAGCCGCGCCGTTCACAGCCTCAGCAGCCTCGCCAGGGCCGCATCAGGGGTGTGGCATCTGGTCGTCCAGTCTCTGGAAGATATTATAATAAAAAACGTTACCAGTACGTGGCCTCTGGGTCGTCTTGTTCTTGTATTGCACACACTGATACGCTGGCTGTTTCAGGTGTTAGCGCTCAAGGTAATCTGGTACAACCTACCAGAGGAAGTGGAAAAGCTCTTCCTTCGGTTGAGAGTGTTAATAAGAGAGACACGGTGCGTGAGGCTCGTGTATTCTCATCATACCTACTAAACACGTATCCACTAATTGGGGATTTGCCGCCTAATAGCCTGTTTATGAGACACTGGCTAGCTAACCGCCGGCAGGGTTTGCGTTGTTCTACCCACGGGGGTAGAACACGACCATACTTGGGGGCTAAACCAAAACTTAAAACCCTTCCATCATCCAATGTTGGCTTGACTCAGAGGGAATCTTTTAATTTGGTGCACTCGTTTCTTCCTGGTGCGTCACCAGTAAGGAAACGTTTACGAACTGAGGCAGATAGCCAGCATGGTTCTAACGCTACTAGCTGGGCTGGCTCCAGCAGAGTGTTTGGTGCACGTCAGCATGCTTCTTCTTCCGGGTCGCACGGAAGTGGAGCTACCCGCCATTTTGGCTCCAGGGCTCCTGACGTGTCACATAACGTCCACTGTACGCCCCGGAGCCAAGGGACGGAGTGTTTACACATGGATAATACTGATGCTCATGAACCTGCGGAGAAGGTCTTCACTCGTTCAGTTCCACAGGCCGATGTGTTTTCGGACATTGAAGTTTCTGAAGTTATACGTCAAAAGAGGTTCTCATTTAACACAGAAGTAGCTGTGCCCCCGCCGCCCGTGGTGAGTGAGTCACCAGGCAGCGTGCATGGGAATGCAGCAGAAGCATTGCTGTTGTCCTCTCAGCCCTTTCGGGCAGGGCCCCCCGGTCGACCCTCCCTTAGGGGGAGGGGCGTCGCGGGAGGGCCCAGGCCATCGGAGACCATAGAATCAACAGCCTCGCCACTCACAAACCATTACCAGTCTTGGGTGAGTTTGTGCGCCCCCCTCCCAAACTGGCTGGACAGAACATTGCGGAAGGGATACGCATTGCAGTTTCATTGCCGTCCACCTCCATTCAGAGGCATTGTGCAGACGAGGCTCCCCAATTCCATCCAGAGGGCGGTCTTGAAGGAAGATGTGGACTCTCTTCTACAGAAAGGGGCTGTAGTGCCGGTTCCTCTGTCAGAAGCTCAAGCAGGGTTTTATTCCCCTTATTTTCTGATTCCCAAGAAATACGGAGGCCTGAGACCTATTCTAGATCTTCGCGAGCGGAATACGCATATTGCGCGCAGACCATTCCGGATGCTGACAGTGAGGTCTCTGCTGTAATGTGTCAGGCCAGGCGACTGGATTACGTCAATAGATCTAAAGGATGCCTATTTTCATGTCCCAATTCTGCCGCGCCATCAAAAATTCCTGCACTTCGCATTAGAAGATCAGAGTTTCCAGTTTTGCCGCCTCCCATTTTGATATTCCCTGGCGCCTCGAACATTCTCCAAATGCGTGGAGACAGCGCTAGCACCGCTCCAGCGGAAAGGGATACGGATCCTGACCTATCTGGATGATTGGCTGATCCTGGCCCCTTCTAAGCAGATGGCAGCCGCCCATACTATGCTGGTAATGCAGCATATTGCTCAGCTGGGCTTTGCTATCAACAACGACAAGAGCACCCTGCAGCCCAGTCAGACAGCGCTGTATCTAGGGCTTCGATTGGACTCTTGATCAATGACTGCACGTCTGTCAGTGGACAGAATAGAGGCAATCCTGTCTCAGACCCAAAGAGTTCTGGACGCAGTCTCAGTGCCGCAGATAGCAGTCATGTCATTACTGGGGATGATGGCTGCTGCCCATTCAGTAGTCCGCCTGGGGCTGCTGCACATGAGGGATTTTCAGCGCTGGTTCATACGGCTTCGTCTGGACCCAAGGCGGGACCGACAGCGCATGCTTCATATACCAATGCGAGCACGTCGGGCGTTGGTGTTCTGGGCCTCACCCATCCGGCTTCGTGAGGGGGTTCGGATGGGGTGCGTATCGCACTACACCCACATATTTGCAGATGCCTGCCTCACAGGATGGGGCGGGACTTGCGGCCCTGCTTCTGTCGCAGGTACATGGCAGGGGCCCCGGCACCATATCAACCTACTAGAACTCATGGCGGTTCAGAAGGCGTTGCACCATTTTGCCCCACAGTTGGAAGGGAGGCACGTCCTGGTGAGATTGGACAACACAACAGTAGTGGCCTATCTCAACAGGCAGGGGGGCGTCAGGTCATTGGCCCTGCACAAGATGGCCGCTTCCATCCTAACCTGGGCGGATCGCCATCTCTGCTCCCTGAGAGCCCGGCATGTTCCTGGCGTCCTCAACACTCAAGCGGATGGGCTATCCAGGGGAGCCCTGCCCGAGATTTGGAAACTGTTCGGTCGACCAGTGGTAGATCTGTTTGCAAGCAGGGAGAACACATTGTGCCCCCTTTGGTTCTCCCTGAGGCCTACCGACAATCCTCCCCTGGGGGTGGATGCGTTGGCCCATCCAGTCTGGCCAGCTGGCCTGCTTTATGCATTCCCACCCCGGCAGCTACTGATGCCACTACTCCGCAGGATGCGGGAGCAGCGGCTGTCCATAATTGTGGTGGCACCAATGAATCCGAACGCTAGGTGGTTCCCGGATCTCATCCAGCTGGCGGTGGCAGGCCCCTGGGGGATTCCAGACCTTCCCTCGACCATGTGTCGGGCGCTAGGTGCCACTCTCTCCCACCCCCTCATGGCCTGGAGATTGAAAGGGTGAGGTTGAGTGAGTTGGGCCTGCCGGAAGCAGTGGTGTCCACAATTCAGTGCGCATGTGCCCCGGCAACATCCAAGGCTTATGCGGCCCATTGGCGGATTTTTGTTGGCTGGTGTCAGGCGAGAAGCCTGGACCCGCGTTCATGCCCCCTTCAAGGGATACTGGATTTCCTTCAGGCACTCTTCGAGGGGGGCCGCGCAGCATCCACTCTCGGGGTGTTTGCTGCAGCGGTCGCAGCTGGACATGACTGGTTTGACCGCTTCACGGCCAGAAGTCACCCCCTGGTGAAGCGTTTTTTGAGGGGAGTTCGCAGAATAAGGCCCCCTACGCACCACGTAATTCCGCAATGGGATCTGGACACAGTATTGGACTGTCTGGCAGGGCTGCCCTTTGAACCCCTGGACCAGGCAGGCCTGCATATGTTATCTATTAAGACTGCCCTCCTTTTAGCCTTGGCGCCAGCTAGGAGGGAAAGTGAGCTGAGCGCTCTCTCTGTACACTTGTCACGTTTGACCCTAAGAGAGGATCAGGGGTCATTGGAACTTCATCTTAACCCGTCCTTCCGGCCGAAGGTCATCACCACAGCTTTCAAGTTGTCGGTCATTCGACTGCAGGCCTTCTGTCCACCTCCTCACGCCACCAGCGTACAGGAAAGGATGCACAGACTGTGCCCAGTGCGCGCGCTCAGTTCTTACTTGGAGCGCACTGCAAGTCTCAGGAAGGGGGATCAGCTGTTTGTTGGTTATGGCGGACGGGCTCAGGGAGCCCCTCTGTCAGCACAATGCCTCGCCCACTGGATCTGTGATGCTATCCGCAGAGCCTATTCGGCGGTGGGTCTCGTTGCCCCAGCAGGATTGACCGCACATTCTACCCGGGGCATTGCATCCTCTACAGCACTGTTTAAGGGCATATCTGTGGAGGAGATTTGCAGGGCGGCCTCTTGGTCGTCTGCATTGACTTTTGCGCGGTCATATCTCAGGGATATGACAGCTAGCACAATCGCACATTCAGTCTTGGGAACCCTATCGGCGGGGTCCCCTTCCAACACTAACTAGTAGTTGATCATTACCACAACCTGAGGCGATGCGCTCTGGTGGCGCCCCGCCTACAGGTGTGGGTGCTTGTCATGGGGAAGTGACAGCGCGCTCTCCCAGTCTTCTGGGAGGGGACCCCATCGGGGAGGGTGTCCCCTTCCATCAGCGCCTCGTCATTTGTTGATGTTGGTGCCACGGCCTGAGGCGAGGCGCTCTGGCAGTGCTCGCCTGTGAGTGAGAGGCTGCCATGGAAGGATACCAGCTAACAAGCCCCCCCATTCATTCTGGGGTAGGGACCCTATCGGGGGGAGTCCCCTTCCAAACAACGACTGGTCTTCTGTTTGTGTTGTGCCACGGCCTGAGGCGATGCACTCTGGCAGTGCTTGCCTAGGGGTGTGAGGTTTCTCATTGGGAGATGACAGCTAGCAAGCCCTCCCATTCATTCTGGGAAGGGGCCCTATAAGGGTGTTCCCCTTCCAGCACCAACTTGTGTTTGGTGTGCTGCTTTTCGCCACGACCTGGGGCGGGGTACGCAGTCTGGCGGTGCTCGCCCCAGGGTGTGAAGGGGTTTCTCTTGGTTTTTGAATGGAACTGTGTGGTCTGGGGCCACCTGGGAGTACATCCATCCCTAACGGCCTTCGCCTTAGGTGTAAACCAATAGCGAAGCCCGTTTGAGGGCGGAGCACGTACGAAATAGAACTACTGGTTACCTGAATGTAACTCCAATTCTATGAGTACGTACGTAGCCCTCTAACAGCCTGCCCAGCTGGCCCCGAGTGTGTGATGCTGAGTTTCAAAGGGAGATGAGCATTGGCAGCACCGAGGCTTTATAGGAGGCGAGTACGCTACCTACTCCTACGGAGAAGGTGAATTAAATTTTCTTTCTCAGGTACCAAGACGGGGCTTTGGAGGGGTAAACCAATAGCGAAGCCCGTTAGAGGGCTATGCACTGACTCATAGAACTGGAGTTATGTCCAGGTAACCAGTAGTTTTATACCCAGCCATGTTACTGACCTGTTGCCAATTAATCTAATCAGTTGCAAAATTTTGTTCATGGCGAGAAGTGATGACAAGCGGTGAGGGAGGAGCATATCTTTAAAATGGATTGGAAAATGTCTACCGGCGGAGGTGGAGGCGTAGCAAAGCAAAAAATGGATTTTCCAGAGCAATCAATGTTCATAGTTTCATAAATCGCTGACGAATTAACATCGCCTTGGTGAAGATCTAATCCAAACTTAATGATGTGCTGCTTAAATTCGTAGTTGCTGTGTTTGGAAACATATCCAACAAGCAAGCGCACAAGCTTGTAAGGCGCCCAAAAAAAAAAAAAAAAACCAGACAGTTGGCGTTTATCTTCAGCATTTTAAGTCATTATTTATGCACATAAGAAAACGCGTCATAACTTTGTGAAGCAACTTAAACAGTGCAATTGAAAATAAAGTGGACTGTCACACTACCAATTAGTTTCAGTAACTGTTGCTAATCAGACAACGCAAACTGCAGCAGGATTAGGTAATTAAGCATACAGATGTACCATTACCTAAAGGTCTTTAATACCGCCAACGGACTGTTACTGATTTAAAACACTTCCTGTTGTTCTGGGCATACAATCACCAGCTGAATCTACGCCGTTTCTGCCTTACTAATTCCACATGTGCAGATAGATTAATCATGACATCAAACAGCAACTACGAATGGCTGCTAAGTGGACTGAGACTGCTTTGTTGTCAGTTCCTGGTCACATGACTTAGACCCAACTAATAGGCTTGTTCGACTTTATGCGGCGCCGCATGGCGCCGCGCAGACCCGGCTGGAAGTGATGCACACCGGTTATAAATCTTGTTCGACTTCCGTCGGCGCTGCAGACCTTCTACGTAAAATCCCCCTGTCACATGACCACAAGACCTCGCGGGATCAAGGCGTCTGCAGCCAAATGGTGCAGTTGTTCTCCTCTGGCTGCGGCAAAACGGATACGCCTCTGTGACGACGGAAATGGATCGTAATTGGTTTCAGTTTTGGATGACGTCTGTTTGACGTCTGTTACAGTTAAATTTGAAGAACATGAATTCTACTTTACTTACTTTACTTCACCCCATAGATATTTTATTTGGAATAACAAAGATATTCCCTACAAAAATAAATCACTGTTTTTCGAAAACTGGGTCAACAATGGCTTCGATTTCGTCCATCACAAACAAAGCAAAAGCCGCGAGATTGGCCATGTTTCTGACGCTACGGGAAAGTGTTCGACTTGATGGCAGACCTTTTATACTCCTCCCCTGAAGTCGGCGGCAGTTCTCGTTGGCTACGCAGTCAGCCACAGTCAGCCGGCAGTTCAATCCGAACGAGCCTAATAGGAGCGATCTGATATAGTGCAAAACTGTCGTAAATCGGGAGATGAGATGAATGAAGGGGATTTTTTGTCGACATCCGCACTTCCGGTAATAAGACCTTTTTTTTTTTTTAATGGTTGGAAAAGTTTTATTTAATCACAAACAACACTTGACCAAATATTTGCTTCGCACTTCCACTTTTCACCACTTGCGGAGCTGGAAGTGTTGAAGTCTTTAACCCTCTTTTTTTTTTTTTAATTAATATTGAAATCTTATAAATCTTATACAAACATAAAGGAAAAAAAGGGCATAAATACATTGTTACATAGAGGAAGCAAGATTTTCACATATATAAAGAGTTCACTCTGCTTTGCGGCTGTCAAGTCCCATTAGTGTGTCCAGATACAATTTGACTTCATTTTTAAAAGCTGCAAAACAAGGTTTCCCTCTCCCCCATTTACGTTTGTGGATGTGAAATTTTCCCAGAACAATAAGGAGGTTTATGATAAAAATGTAGTTATCATTAAATCCAGTGTTTTCATAGAAAAATATAATATCTTTTTTTAGGAAAGTGACATTGCAAAACCATAAGGAACTACACAATAGTTCAAGCTCTATCCAAAAAAACCTTGAGTGCACACATTCAAAAAACAAATGACAGGTAGTTTCAAGCATACAATCACAGAAGACACAAGTATCTGATAGATAGATAGATTCTGTACCTTTTAAGGAAAGAGTTAGTGGGGTAAAATAAATGAATAATTTTAAAATGTACTTCTTTGACTTTGTTGCCTAAAACAAATTTATTGAGGCAAGACCAAAACTTATTCCACTGTATGTTATAAAATATGCCATCCCGATAACTTTTACACCGTGGTGTAACAGATAGATGCACTATCTGTCTTAACCATTTGTTATTATATTTCTTGTCTCTGATGTTAATACCATTAAGTAAGATATCTGTTTGTAGAGTTGCTTGGTTTAAAGAAGTTGTAGGCGCAAGAAGCCTCAAAAAACCGTCAGGAAGAGCATCAAATACTATACTGTATTCTTTGGGATGTATTGGGATGGCAAATTTATTTAAAAATTCACTGTAAGTGAGAAATTGGCCGTCTGCATTAATTAACCGAGAGACAAAATAAATGTCATTGCTGACCCACCTTTCATAAATTATTGACTTGTTTTTATATTTGATTAATTTGTTATTCCAAATCAAATGTCTGTGTGGTGAGAAATTATGCTTGTAGGTCGGAAGCCAACATAAAAGAGCCTGTCTATGAAAATTCGACAGTTTAATGGGGAGTTTGTCGATATCAAAATTACATTGAAGAAGAAATTCTATACTGTCGATTTTCTGGAAGATAAGATTTGGTTGTAGATACCGTATCTGGTTTCTATTTTTGATATAATCCTTAATCCAGATCACTTTGAAAATGATGTTAGAAGAGTGAAAATCCAAGACATTCAGACCTCCCTTATCATATGAGTTAAGGATAACCTGTTTATTTACATAATGAGGCTTGTTCCTCCAAATGAAGTTCAATCAAGTGGTATCTATTTCCTTAATAATGGACTTTGGAACATCTAAAACTCTGGCAGGATATACAAGATGAGATAGACCTTCAGTTTTGGAAAGAAGTACACGACCTTTGATGGATAAGTCTCGCATAAGCCATAGGTTAAACCTGGTTTTGATTTTTGGAACAAGGTGTTGGAAGTTACATTGTGTTCTTTCTACTTGGTTTTTACAGATGTCAACACCCAAATATGTAACTTTGTCACTAACTGGAATGCCCTCAAGTTCTGTTGACGAAAAGCCATCTTTTAGGGGAAAAAGGACACATTTTTTAAGGTTTAAGTGTAGGCCAGATATATTTGAGAACTCCTTGAGACACTCAATGACCTTCTTGACCTGCAATTCATTTTTAAGAAAAATTTCAGTGTCGTCAGCTAATTGACAACATTTTATTTCTCTCCCCAGTATGTTAATACCTTGAAAGGAGTCATTGTACAAATGTAAAATTAATATTTGCATAACTAAAGTAAACAAAAAAGGAGCTGCAGGGTCTCCTTGTTTGATACCCCTAGAAACATTAAATCTGTGTGTGGTGCCCCCTGAAAGTTTCACTGAACTATTGCAGTCATTATACAGAGTTCTCACTGCCTTCTTAAAATAAGGACCAAAACCAAAAAAATCTAGGACATCAAATAGCATGTTATGCTTTACCGTATCAAAAGCTTTATAAATATCTATGAATAGAATAAAGTGATCATCAGAGAAGTACTCTCGATAATCAATTATGTCTAAGATCAATCTAATGTTATCACTGATGAGTCTTCCTTGCATAAAACCAGACTGACATTCATCTATAACTGAAGGTAAACATAGTTTAAGGCGCTGTGCAAATATATGAGCAAAAAGTTTTGCATCATTATTAATTAAGGTTAAAGGCCGCCAATTTTCGAGTAGCAAACGGTCTTTATTAGCTTTAGGAATCAAGGTGATTAAGCCCTGACACATAGAGGGAGGGAGTTTACCAACCTCAGTAGCTTCCTTAAAAACATTTAACAGAAACTCAGCAACATGTTCTTGGAAGACCTTATAAAATTCCCCGGTAAGGCCATCGTTGCCAGGAGACTTATTATTTTTTAAACGATTAATGTTCTTTTTTACCTCAATTAAGGATAGATCTTGATCACAGAGATCTTTGTGAGTCTGGTTAATTAGCCTCGCCCCCTTCTTTAGGGGGGATAAGGAGGAGAGAGCATCATGACTGTTATCTGGTTCAGTGTATAATCTCCTGTAAAAATCTTCCACATAGTTGGATATTTTCTTTGAGTCTTCAAATATTTGTTGATTAATCTTAAGTTGATATATATTGTTTATGCTAGCATTTCTTTTTTCTAGGTTGTAAAAATATTTAGTGTTCTTTTCCCCTTGCTCCAGCCATTTACGTCTAGAGCGTACAAAGGCTCCCTGTGCCAAATTTTCATAAATACTATCTAGTTTGAGCTGGAGTTCAGATAACTTGTTGATACTGGCTTGAGAGAGAGTGTCTTCTTCATTTAAAGATATTATGTCCTTAATAATTTTGTCTTGGCAAAATCTTTTTTCTTTGGCCAATTCCTTTCCCCTTATGATGGCTATATTACGAATTTGGAATTCCCAGTGTTTACCATATAGTTTTTCAGCTTGAGCTTTATTCCAGTTTTCTAAAATAATTTCAACAGCTTTGTCCTTAAAAACAATATCCTTCAAAAGGGTGTTGTTTAACTTCCAGAGATTTTGTCTGCGTTTGATTGGAACATTTTTCATATGCAAAGACAGGTAAATAATCCTATGATCAGACAGAACAGAAGGCTCAATCTTGGTTTCCATCACTTCATCCATTAATTCATTAGAAACAAGCCAAAAATCAATTCTGGACCTCCTGGATAGGTCTTTGTTGTTCCAAGTGAACTGGCTTTGTAAAGGATTTTTTAATCTCCAGATATCACAGCAGTTTAAATGCAAGCAAAGGTTCCCAAATTCTCCATAGGATCCTCCTAAAGATCTTGCGGGGAAGCAGTCCCGAAGAGGATCACTCATGGAGTTCCAGTCTCCTCCAAAAATAAGTTTAGCATTCACAAATGTATTTGTTAGTGCATGGATATGTTCCTCAAAGTCATCAAAGAGGGTTTTGTTTCTAGCGCCACTGTTGTAACCATAAATGTTTCCTAAAATAAATATATCATTCACATCCCATTATCATTATGGGAAATGCTCTTATGTTTTTTCCCTTGAAAAGAACCCTTTAAAATTGCCACCCCAGCAGAGTTGCTACTCCCATATGACAACCATATGCTATCTCCCCATTGGTTTTTCCAAAAATTGAAGTCTGAAACTACTGCATGAGTTTCCTGAAGAAAATAAAAGTCAGCCTTGAGATTCTTAAAAAATAAAAAGACAGCTTTCCTCTTGACCTGCTCACGAATACCCCTTACATTGAGTGAACACAAAGAAAGTACCGTAATGAGCACTATAACAAATACTCGTTTAAGAACCTGAGTATGTAGAACCAGTATAGATGAACCTCACCTTTGGATAATCCTTCAGAACCACATCAGTCAATTATTTGCAATATAACCTGAGGCAGACTCCTTCAAATAAAATCTACTGAATAATAAAGCAATATGAGCTGCCAAACAAATTCAGTTTCACAATAGAAAAATAATAATAATAATAATGGTAACAAAGTGATAATTAGTAAACATTCTGTAGAACAAAATAAGGCATTTAATAGCCAATGGCTGTCAGCCACTTGTATCACAGATTGGCTATACTTGAGAGATTAAGAAAAAAAAAAAAAAAAAGGACCAAGGAATGTAAGCAGTATAAAGCACGGTAATAAAATGCCAACAACAATAAAAGCATATTGCTTATGCAGAGATCAGTGCAACTCTCAGGCCAATCAAGCCCTAACCTCTTTACCATCTCTGATGGCTTTAGCTCCCACATAGTAGGCCTTCTTCCCTTGTTTGCGGGCCTCTGCTATCAGTGGCTACAGCTTGTTGCGTGCTTCTTTATCCTTGAAAGTCAGGTCTTCTCCAAATTTGAGTTTGTCTTTAAGGTAATCAGAGTCTTTTGCATGTTTCCACACTAACTCCCTCATCGACCTCGATGTAAATCGTGTGATAACCGGACGAATTTTCTCCTTGTCTTTTGGGCCAATTCTGTGGGAAACGTCAATGTGGAATGGGAGATTCTCGCAGTAGGTACCTGGGACGACCGCCTTACAAATGTCTATAACACGCTCTTTCACCACTTCTCCCTCCGCTTCGGAAAGGCCGTTCAGTTTCAAGTTCCATCTACGATGGTAACGCTCCATTTCATTCACTTTATCTTCCACCTCGGCAAGTTTCCCCTGCTGTTCGTCAGTAACGTGCTTGACGGACATCATGTCTGCTTTCACATCCTGAACCTCTCTTGCGAGAAATTCCATCGAATCTTTAAGAGACTTGATCGAATCAGAATTTTTTTTAATCAGACAAGCTAAGGAATCTACATTTTCCTTTATCTTCTCCGCTACCAACCTGACGATGTTATCCTGCAGTTCGGACAGAGTAGGTTCCAACTTACACTTTTCCTTGACAGGCGTGCAGGGGTTGGTGTCAGGGAGCTGGGCGAATTCGGCTAGTGCATAAGAATGTTCGTTTGCATTTCTTGTGTCCATATCGCACACAGAATCTTGTATCAAGGACGTAAATGAGAGAGCTTTGTTTGACTTGCCTTGATCCCTCATTCTTTTATCTCCCATAACTGGCAAGCGAGTTGTACTTAGTTTGATGACTAAACTGTACATTTTTTGATAAGCGTCCTCAAAATTGCTCAGAATTCGGGGGGAAAAATAAAAAAGAACAAAGGGGATTGTTGTTGTTGTAGGTTCAGATAAAGTAACGTAAGGTTTAAGGTGAAAGTTAATCTTTTACCGGCTACGCACTTGACTTTGCGACTGCCTCGGCCGCCATCTTCCCTGTCCAGTCTTTTGCGGTAATAAGACCAGCTTCGCCAAGCCAATGCATAGAGATGGCAATTTCGACACGCAGATTCGAACTTTTCGAACATGTTCGAAACTTCCGGGTTTGACACGGGTTTACGACTCAGTTTCAAAACTTTTGTCATGTAACTAGTGACGTTTTTCCTGCTCCGCCCCGGCAATGATCCATGCGTTTCGTTTCACTTCAGAACATTTTAATAGCTGCAGTAAAAGTTTTTGCCACAAGGCTGTGCACTACTGAAATAAATCTGGTTTCAAAACAATTCGGAACATTTCGAAACAGTGGTCGTTTCAAAGGTTTCAAAACTGTTTCAAAGGTTCGAAATTGCTATCTTTACCAATGCATGCATGACGAAATGCGATGAGCATTGTGCAGCTTCGCAGTCGAATACCATCGTGGATACACAGATATGAACATGAAAATACCGCAAAATTCAAATAAACGCTACAAACGAGTCAAAGCCGGAGTTCACGTTTTGGAACAAAACGCTATAAATCGGCATTATATTAGCTAGCGTTCGACCGCGCGCAGATATGAGAGGAAGTTCACTCGTCGACATTTTGACATTTGACCTGTGATTTTCTGCCATCATATCCGCCTGGCAATGTACCATATTGTATATCAGATCGCTCCTATTGGAATGTCTGTAAATGCTTTCACGCCTAACACTTTGCCTTGTGTTCAGTCATTTTGTCTATTTGTCTATGACACTTGTGTTCAGTGCTAGGCGTCAGACACTAAGTGACTGAAAATGAACAGATCTAAGGTAGGTATCAACTCACAGGTGCCAAACAGGGGCGGACTGGGGAAAAAAAGTGGCCCGGGAATTCATGTCTGACCGGCCCACTCTCCAGGTGGCAGGGATGGGGAGGTAGTGACTGGCTGAAAAAATTCATGTTATTTGACAAAAAAGTATGGATTTTAACATCATATTGGACCATATATCCCATAAGGACAAATTTTATTTGGCACCGTAAAACAATAAATCAATATGCAGTAGGCTATTAACAACTGGTCCATCAGTGGGGTCCTTTAGTTAGCTCAAGCAAATTTAACCCGAACGCATACTTGCGATAGCCTAATAATTTAACGTCAGTCCTACCGCATTTGAAAGCCTGAGCCTCCAATGTCTGTTCACTTTATTCTCCAAGCTTTTTCGCCTCTCCATTGCTTTCTGACATTTGCGTCTGACCACGTATTCATTGAAACGCGTTTTTAGACTGGTAACGCAACAGGGGACAAGCAAGCCCATTGGTCAAACAAATTTCCCAGCAAACCTGCTTTCTGAAACTTTTTGGACGAAAACAACAACATTAAATAAATTGAACATAGATTAAACCCATGCGTCGTTTTTTTATTTGCAAGAATACAGTTTTACGGTCATTATTATATCATAAAGCAAATATATAGATCGATACGAAATAAAGTGACCATGACGCAGGATAACCGGAATAGTGAAGAGGAACCATAAAAAGTGGTATATATAGCTTTGAGTCACCCCTTGACTATTTTCTGCAGTAACTGACCACTCCATTCAATAGTCTGTATAGAGTGGTCGTAAGCTATTTTAAAAAAGGTATGGAAATTTTTCGTGTTAAGGCAGCAACGCTGAACAAACAAGGCGACACCTCTGCGCTATCACTCTCATTAATGAGGGCTACTGACCACCAGTGGGCCGTCTACGCAACTGCGATTTAGGTCTTAGGCCGGACCGGTGCACTGACCCAGCGGCCCACTGGGAAAACTCCCAGTATTCCCGATGGCCAGTCCGCCCCTCAAATATTAATAATCCCTTTTGTTCACTCTCCATATTTCACATTAAACAAGGTCTGACTTGCAGATTCAACATGTCTACTGAAGAAATTAAATTAGAATGCTGAAATGTGTTCTCCAATTACTGCATGTGGGCGGGTCCTGACAATTTACTTATTGAGTACATTTTTAAACTAAGTTTTGTGAAATCAGTTTATTGTGGAGTACCAGGAAATCAAATTTATGATAGAAAATTTTAAGTTACCGAAACATTAACACTTTTTACTTTTCTGTAACTTAAACAGTCAGTAAAAAAAGACAAAATCAATTTATTGTACTAAATATACATTTTAAAATTAAGTAATATGGACATTGCCATTGAAGGACTTTTTACAGTGCAGTATTAAAGTGTTGTGGCTTTATCCAGTATAATCTGCGCCTACCTACGTGCATAACCTCACATAATGAATCGCAAATTACCAGATGGAATAGATTCCCTTTTGATTAAAATAGCCTGAATCACAGCATACTCTATCATGGGTATGTAAAGCGATCGCACTCACCATTCTTGCGTGTGTTTTTTAAATATACTACTCAAAATTTGATAGGGATCATAGGAATTTTTTTGTGAAATGACATGCAAATTTGGTAACTGCCACTGATGAACAATATATTGGATAAATGACATGCAGTCAGACACAAAAACACATTTGCACGCATTTCATGACATTAAATGAGCGTGCAGCCTCACATTTTGGCTTTGACTAACACTTCACCATTTCAACTCAGACATGTGTGTTGCTTGTTGGTGAAAATTTGGAAGTTCCCAAATTTTTTGAATTACATTTAGCAATAACAATGTCTCCTCAACGTCTTAGACGTCGATTGACTTCAGAGCAATTGGGAAGATGCATCGGAATGCTTGACTCTGGCTTCTCCTGGCGCCACGTTGCTAATGCACTTAACATCAGCCAAAGCGTTGAACAGAGCGTGGAACCGCATCAAACGTTTGGTACAGCAGCACACCGTCATGGGGATGGTCGTCAGAGATCGACTACACAACGACAAGACCACTTTCTCACACTTCAGGCACAACGTCATCCTTTCTGGACAGCCACCACCCTACGAAATGACCTTCATAACGCCTCGGGGTCGGGTATCCACTCAGACGATCGGAATCGTCTTCATACTGCCGGCCTCAACTCAAGAAGGCCATGTGTTCAATCCCACTGACCGTGCGTCATAGGCGTGACCGTTTGGATTGGGCTCACGATCATGTCACATGGACACACAACGATTGGGCTCCAGTTCTCTTTACTGATGAGTCCTGATATTGCTTGGACTTTACCGACAGGAGGCAACGGGTGTGGCGAAGACAACGTGAGCGATTTAATGATGCCTACATCAACGAACACGACCTTTATGGTGGTGGATCAATTATGGTCTGGGGAGGAATAAGCAGGAACGGCAGAACGGACCTGCATGTCATGGGGAGAGGGACGATGACGGGTACGGTACAGGGATGAGATCCTCAATGTGTACGTAAGACCATACGTTGGTGCTGTTGGCCCTGATTTCATCTTGATGGATGATAACGCCCGTCCCCATCGTGCTAGGGTGGTGAATCAATTCCTAGAGCGGGAGACAATTGTCCGCATGGACTGGCCCGCGCGTTCGCTGGACCTAAACCCTATCGAGCATGTGTGGAACATGCTGCAGGTCGGCATTTATTGGTCGTGGGGCACAACCCACAACTCTAGAAGAGCTCGGAAATGCCCTTGTTGAAGAATGGAACAACATTCCAATTGTAAGCATCCGGGTTCTGATTGACAGTATGACCCGACGTTGTCAAGCCGTCATTCAAGCTAGGGGAGGCCATACCCGTTATTGACATTTACTGTGGTAATGAAACATCAAACGAACACTGTCGGTTTTCACTTTACATGTCAGAGGTGAAACCATGAAGTGTCCGTGAAAGCCAAAAGTGTGAGGCTGCACGCTCATTTAATGTCATTAAATGCACTTGCAAATGTGTTTTGTGTCTGACTGCGGAACGGAAAAAGTTGTCTCAGTTTCAGAATACAAGGACTTTTTTAAATTGAGCTTTCCGTACATATTTTAAAATATTGACATACATTAGAATTCTATAATTCTATAATTCCAATTCTATAAGGAAAATGTACATGTCATCAACTGACTTATTCTTACATCACAATAATCTCCAGGGGCCTCATTTATAAACGGTGCGTAGGCACAAAAAAGATACGTACGTCACTTTCTTTGCAGATTTCTGATTTATAAAAACAAACTTGACATTAAAAATGGGGAAATTATTAAGATTATGCACAATGTCCATAAATTCCAAGTCCATCCTGATTAAATAAGTGGAAATTCCATGCAATTTATTTAACCCATAGGTTTATAAATTTGGTTATCTTCCACAAAATGTCATTTTTATTTCTTTGTGCGTACGTATTATTTAGGTATGAAATCCTCGCAAATTTTTATAAGGCCCCAGTTCGGCAGTAGGCTCCGTTATTACTCTGGATCACTGCTCCCTCTAGTGAAAATCGCAAACGTTATCGACTCTGTTTGAGCTGAACAAAATGGGCGTTGTTCCTTTAAGATTTCCCAGACACGCTTTGTGCGGCTCTGAACTTTTGGAAGTCTGAGGTGTTTAAACAATTTTATCGAGAGAAACTCATATACGACTCCCGAAACTAATCTTTTCCGTATGAAATATAAATTTCAGCCTCAACTTCTTCATTGCATCGCATTCAATAGCCTAATTTTAGATGGAGGATGCTTCCGGGTTTTGCATATATATTAGCATAATTTATTCGAGACCAAAAAAAAGAATTGTGCATGAAATAATAAAGCTGAAATGAAAAAATAACGAATTAATTCATTACGTGAACGATGTCGTCTTCACTAATGTTGTCAGTATAATCCGAACTGATTTAAGCGTAATTTCATTTGTCACCGTGACCCTGTAAGATGTGCAGTGGAGAACGTATATAAAGTGCTAGTTCCACCGGAGGAAATACATTCTCGAAATCTGTTTGCGAGGCTACTCACTGAGAGCCATGTCTCTCTCAAATTTGCCTTGGGTAAAGTCCCCGGACGTCCTCGGAAACGACATGATCGGGTGTTCATGTGGCGGTTGGTGGATATCACTAATGCGGAGAAGTTCTAAAAGAACTGAGCATGGTATCAGCGAAGAGCGTTCGTCAAACTGATAGTAATGCAGATAATGTGCTCATACACGGAACGGGGCTTAAGTAGAGAATGTATTTTGCTGTCGTTCAGATCCCCTGTAAGGATTTAGTCGCTTTTAACTGTACATGCACATCGTCCATGATTGTATATCGCCTGAAATTGGCGAAGGGTGTCACTTTGCATAAATAATGTGATCTGATCTAAATAATAATATCCACTAAAAACATTCTGAGAAATCTAATGTACACATGACAGATTTTAGTCATGTTTCAATGTTTCAAGAATGCTTCAATTCTTTGCCTTTCACGAAATGACTATTCGCACGTAATAACGTGCCTCCAATGCCGAGAATGAGCCTTGGACGCGGTTTCCGCCCAAAGCCTTGCAGAGACGTAAAATACGTGCCTCCAGTGACTATCTCAAGGCTTGGAGGCCCGTATTACGCGCGAGCAAGACAATGTCAAAAAGAATTCTAGCTTGCTCGCACGTAATTACCGGAGAAAAATACCTGCCTTATTTTTATGTAATCAGATTTCGAAGGTCGAAGTCCGCCCCATCTGGGTATAGATTTTAATGTCACTTTTGGCCGTGTGAAATTTTACTCCTATTTATCTGTGTATAAATCATTTAATACCACAACATTAGCCGATATAGTAATCTTATTACGGAGATATACCATGCGTAATCATTTTCGCAGGTATTGGTAGGCTAGTTGTTATCCTGGTCGTCATTCCTCGTTACCTTAATATGTGAAACACACCAGAATGTCACGCGCCTATTTTTTGAATGTAGGCGACAGTTTATATAAATAAATTAAATTTAATAACAAACAACAACACTTTGTCGTAATGTATGCTTTATTTTATGGAAAAACTGCACTAGAATAATTGCAATGTGAGTTATTTGTACTGGGATCATCTGCTCATGAAATGAAAGGTCTCAAAGGCGTCATTATGAGAATTCCATAACAACTATGTCGCGCCCGTCCATCATCATTTTACCATGTTTTTATTGGAGTTGCTCCCTGTTTTGATCAACTCCATCAACAATATTTGTAAAGGAGGCAACTAAGCCCGGTAGATAGAAGTTTGTCCGCTGATAAGTATGAGTTTAGCAAGCATAATGTCACATCCGTCCACGTTCACATCTGTCCGCCGTTTTCTCCATGTTCTTTTTATATTTATAACCTTTGCAAATTAATCATTCCCAAGAAGAAAAATCTCCGCTTCACATAAAATGCATCATATATTATTTTGCAGATTTATTACACCCATTATAGCAAAAAAAAATCCAAACCAAACTCTGTCATTCCTGTAATGTCTCTGCATTAGCTGTCTTATATATCAAACAAAATAAGAAAAACCTGTATAAATCCAATTAATTTGGCTATATGTTAATTTAGCAATAATAGTTTGCGATAAAACTCCACCATGAGTGAAAATAGAGGTGCTGTTTGGCAATTCTACACTGTTAAAAGAAAAAGTTTCAACACGCTGGTTTTGTGTCCTGAGGCACCAGATCTGGAGGCTGGTGAGTGAAGTCTAGCGTTTGGAGGGTGTCTGCTCTGAAACCAAATGTTGGTGTTTCGGCGCACTCAAAATGAATTTTAAACACAGAAAACAGGGCTTCTTGAGTGAGGTCTGGTGTCTAGAGGGTGTTTGCTTTGAAACCAAATGTTGGTGTTTCGGCACACTCAAAATGAATTTTAAACGCAGAAAACAGGTTTTCTTCCAACTCAGGAAGTTTACTGCTGTTCCTGTCGAAGTGCAACATACCATAAACTCTAAATCAATTAAAATAATCTCCAGGGTATAAAAATCAAAATATAGCCTATGACCAGAAAGGATTTTTACATTACATTTTGTTGTTATTACGCAGTTAATAGAAATTTCAAATGGAATGTGTGAAATGTATTTCTGTTGTTCATGCGTCCATGTACCGGGCAATCACGTCGCTGACTTGCAGGCCCACACACTCACCGAGGAACACAACTCCTGTGCCTCACCGAGGGGATTGGGAAGTCTATCATTTTCGCTTTGTTTCCAACAGTGTCCAACGCAGGATCGCCGCTCATTCGCTATCGTCCACATTTATGTCAGTCAACATAAAAAACTACTGATATGCAGGAAACCTACACAGAATTTTTTTTTCATAATTACAACTCACATACATGCAGGATCACATGACTACAGCACAATTGTTAGAAATGGTTCATAATTATGAATGAATGACTTAGCCAGTAGGCTACACTAAATGCTGTTTCCATACTAATGCCAATGGTTATTAACGCAGGGCACAGCATCGTGGTTAAAGCACTAGGTTCAACATTAAAGACATTCATGTTCGCACCCATGCAAGAACGCAGTTCGTGTGTGCTGTTCTTGGCCTTTCCCAAAGGACATTCGTACCTTGAGTATTTCAGTCTAAAAATACGTACATACCAGAGGCGTTGCCAGGATGCCAAGCTTGGGTGGGCAATTTTCCTCTTTGGGGGGGGCAAAAAGAACCTCTAAATCGGCATAAAATGCAACATGCACTATATATATGTGTGTGTGTGTGTGTGTGTGTGTGTGTGTGTGTGTGTGTGTGTGTGTGTGTGTGTGTGTGTGTGTGTGCGTGTGTCAGTGGCGGCTGGTGAACTGGCGATAGGGGAGGCTCAAACCCCTCCCTTGAAAATAATGATTGGTAATGACCTGTTTTCATTTATTTAAATATCCATTACAAAAGCTCAGAAAACTCAACATTATCAGGTGTGGCTAGTTTTCATTTATAATGTGCACCTGTCAACTCTCACGCATTTCGCGTGAGTTTTAGTGGTATATTTACGTTCCCCTGCTGCAGTCGGCAATTATTCAATCAACGCATGTGTAAGAGATTTTCGCACGGAATTGAAGTCCTTGTGCATGGAGGTTTCAGTTTCACCTGCGTTATGACTCCGGACTTCTCACGCTTTTTACTCAGGGGTTGGAAGCAATGTGTTTCATGATCGTTTAAACTGTTTAAATGAAATAAGACCATTGGAAGCAATGAAATTGCATAAAGACGTTTCAAATGATCTTATTTAATTTAAACGGTAATGAGACACATGTATTCCTTCCAACCCCTGAGTAAAGAAAAGCGTGACAAGTCGGGAGACATAACGCAGGTGAAACTGATAAACCTCCATGCACAAGGACTTCAATTCCTTGCGAGAGTGATGTATATTTGGCATTTTCCGGGATGGATTTTGCAATATCTTCGAGTTTGGAATCTTTTTTGAGAGTGTAATCAAAGAGCCGGGGAAACAGTCCCTCCTCATCCATATCACAGTGATTGTTCCCACGCAGAGCAAGTTAACAGTTAGAAACTGAATGACTTCACCCATGCTTTTAATGTGGTATCTGTTCTTTTCTACTTGGGTATGACCCAGCAGATGGACAATATTTTCACCTGTCTCTAACCGGCGCTGGTACTCCTGCCACGCAACCATGGCCCCGGAGTGTGAGATGCTTGTTTTTACAGTCTTTATCAAGTGCTTCCCCCCCCCATTTGTGTAGCCACGTTAAGTAAATATTGTGAGGTAGCGTTCAGGAACCAGAAGCGAGACCAAAAATATCCAGTAAACTTGTTCTTTATTGGATCTGGGGTGGAAACCCCTGCAGGGCAGTAAACAACGGTACAGAGTCCACAATCCAAAATCAGAATCCAGTAGTCGTAATCCAATTACGGGCACAGGAATATCAGACGAAGCCAAAGCCAAAATCCAGTAGACGTAATCCAGTTCGTAAACAGGGCAGCAAATACAAAACTCAGGGTCGGGCAAAGCAGGTACGGTACACGGGCACAGGAATATCAAAGACAAAGCCAAAATCAAAATCCAGGACGTTCCAGTCAGAAGTGTAACACGAAGAGTACAAGGCATAAACGATCACAGCACAAGGAAAACGTTCTGACAAGAGCTGGTAGTGAAATGACTGCTTAAATACACATACGGGAAGTCACATGCTATAATAGGGAACAGGTGAGCTGGATCAGACTAATTAACAAAGGAATGAACAAAAGGAAGTTCCTAACCACATGAAATTGGCGAAAGCCAAAATGCGGGCAGGGATTACGCAGACAGCCTATGACAAACAGACGACTCCAGTTAGGGAGTTCTAAAGTGCACAAAGTGAGAGGCAGAACAGTGTTTAACAAGGTGCGGAGAATCTGCTGAAGCACAGCAAAGTAAATTGAGTGGAGGCAAGGGGCGGAGACTAGAGCAGAGCGAGTGCTGAGAGCTTGTTAGTCATTTAGTAATGTGCAGCTATACAATCCCTAGTGATCGTTAGTAAGTTAGTACTATAAACATAGTTAATGTTAGTAATTTATCTAAAATAATAAACTGTTAGTATTGTTAGTAAAGATAGAACAGCAAGGCGAAGGAAGCAAACGAGATTGGAAGGAATGTTTGGAAACCCAGAAACCATGAAATCACCTGAAAGCGTGGCACACAAGACTGGGGAATAAAACTGTCACATCACATATGACCAGACAGGGGAGACAATGTGCAATGCAGGGCATGAGAAATACAAAAACCAGAATGATAATCTAAACTGTGAATATGGGAAATGGCAGGCAAAGGACATAACAAAGAAAGACAGGCAAAATACAAAACATGGCATGGACTGAATCAAAAAACATGGCTTGGAATCAGAGTCATCATGAAAACATGGTCAGGCACAACAGAATCATAACAAATATGTCCTCACAATCCGAATTAGAGTTAAATTTGCGACAAGCGATGCTAAAGCTGGTATTGCACAGTACTGAACATTCAACCCATGCCATGGTCGAGTTTGACACGCTTAGGATAATTGCTTAAAATGGGCTGAGATGGGCAATCCATATTTAAGTCCGGAGGAGTGGATACAGAGCCGGGGGTCTGAATATGGGGAAAACAGACATTTTGAGCCCCCAGCATGGGTGCAGAGCTGCTGGAGCATGGTGCATCTGCCGGTGATTCATAGGCAGTCCCGGACCCCGGCACGAATGCAACACGCTGTTCGGTGGTTGCAGGGCTACTGGTAGAGACAGCACTTGTGGGAGTGGGAGCTGCTTGTTTTTTAATGAGCTACCTATGCATTTCTATTGGCAAATGTTCAAAGTGCTTATGATACAGATGTTCGAAATTTTGAAATGTGCTTATGATACAGAATTATTGTTGCAACAACCCCAGTGCGTGACTAGCAACTCCAGACTAGCTGCTAGCTAGCTGCCTGGGCTCACTCGGTAGCCAACTCAGGTTATAACCACACGAGTCGACACACACACAGATGACAAACTAGTACACAAATTACCTTAATGTCAAACAACAAGACTGACAGAAGAAGTTGCAACAAAAGAGATATGGGCGAAGTTTTAATTCCCTGAGAGAGCAACATAGATGTGAGCTCAGACGGAGTGAAGATGCAAGCCTAAGAAAGTGGGAGGGTCCCTAGTAATTCGAGAGTGCCCATTGGTTAGTTTCAAATCAGAATAGACTGGCAAAGGAATCCACCAATCACACATAGTGATAGATAGATGAAGCATACGTAGAGCTCTCTCTTAATGGCTGTCTACCTCCGGCTGTGAATCACGTGGGATACCGTGTGTTTGCTGTCAAATAGTAGTAAGTCAGTTTTTTTTCTTGAGTTTTCATTGGGTGGGCAGAGCTTTTCTCAGGGTGGGCACTGCCCATCCCCTGCCCCCCTTGGTAACGCCCCTGGTACATACGTATCTGATCATTGTAAAGTACGGACGGCAGTCTCGGAGCAACTTTATTAGATTTAGGCACTGAAAGTACTTAGAAACATTTAAGGTTGGGAATAGAACTGGGGTCCGGCCATAGACTGATGGACGAAGCAACCATGATGTCACCCACTGATTTCAGCGTACCATTTAGGGAGCCTCGATTTTGGCACTTTGTACTGCGCCATTTTGTCTTTTTGAAACTGGATGTTATTCCTATTGGACGAGAGCGTGAATTGAAGATCCAGGGAGGAGGGAAGGGTGGATCTAAGGGTGGATCTGACCTTATCTGATGAGGACCAGAGGATAGCCATGCCCCAAAAGCACATCTGGCTTTATCCTTTGTTCTAGTCTATTTGGGACTATAATTTACAAAATTGAACATCATGATATATTGAAGGAGACTTGAAACTTGCGATAGATACCATAAAATAATGTGGAAAATCATTATTCAAATAATAAATCAGGTAGGAAAGAAGGGTCATTTCCTCATAGACATCTATAGCATTGAACTTCTTTCTGCAACTACCGACGTCGCCATTTGCGGGCCATTAAATAGAATGCAATTTTTTGAGATTTTCGCATTGGCTTCACTTTTCAGACCCAGGTGCTGCGTCCAACCTTTTAGAAAGTCTATGGGTCAGGGTGAGGTTTAGGCACGAAAACTACTTGGTTACGTTTAACTGCTTGGTTATGTTCAGGGTTCGGGTCAGGATTACGGTCAAGGTGAGGTTTAGGCATCGATATTACTTGGTTTGGTTCAGACACCAAAACTACTTGGTGAAGTTTGGGAGTCGGACCGGGTTTGCCATTACGGATACAAAAAAATAATAATAATAATAATTCCACTAGTGCTTGCGCTAATAGCCGAGCGGAAACGCAGTGGTTTGAGCGACTGACTCGTGTGTCGAGAATATGGGTATCAACAACCTGAAACAATTAGACCTATTTTCTAACCAGACAGACAAGTAACATTTAAGTTGACCCCAGGATTTTTTTGAATTTGGACATGAGCTGAAACTTGTTGGAGACACTTTGTTCTTTAACCATACCCACTTTAGAATGACAAATGCTATACATCGTTCGGCATAATTTAAAACCAGATATTTAACTGTCTAATTTTTAGAGGTCACTTAAATTAACTTCTTTATTCATGTAATTTGGTTGCAATCACATCTGGAAAGCGGTAAGACCTCAGCATTTGCTTGGCTAGTTAATGTTCCCCTCTGGGGCCAATGTTGGTATTTTGTTCATTCCCTATAAAGCTAAAAAGAAATATAGAATCACTTTTTTTTTTTTTTTTTTATGAGACTCTGTCTGCATGGCTTCTTGTATGTTCATCTTGAGTTCTGCAGAATGTTCTTCTGAATGGCTGTTTTATAACAGAAGCAGTGAGGAAATTGTTACTAATGAATTAGAGAAGCACAAAACTCTGCAGACTCACAGCTCTCATTAAATGGACCCTGATTTTGTCCAAAGTATATTTTGCCACAAAGACAATGTGACATATGCAACTGACTTAGTAGTCAGTTAGCAGTAGTCAGATTTCTATTTTATTCAATTAATTGAGTAATTGAGCATTTTTTTTTCTTCCAAATTGGCAATTAATGCAATTTGCAAATCTGAAATAACCTTCAGGTGAGCAGTGATCTGGAGTGTTTCATGTGAATCTCTGTGAAGGATCAGGTCTTTATAAAATGTTTTCCTCAGGTTTGCCGAGAACGTCAAAGGTATTAGTATCTACTGTCTTTGCAAAATGTTGACTTGTCCATTATGTTGCACTACCCAATGCAGAAACAAAGCAAGATTGATGACCTTTCTGGAATTCATAGTAATGTGCCAAATTTCACAGTGTCAGTATTGCTGCAAAATATTCTCAAGCATTGGATATTGTACAAAGTACGTGTTTAGAATCCATAGAAATATGCTCTCTGATAAATTCCCTTATACTATTATTTGAAACCTTGAGATTAGATGTCCAACGTGATCACAAAGTGGAGAATTTGAGAGCACTGACCTCACATTATGATGCACACTGCAGAAAGTCAATTTATTGTTTGTGTGATGAAACACAGTAATGTAACTTTTGAAGTATACCCTTCATACACTTTTCATATAAGCAGACATCACAGATGTCACCTCATTAAAAGATGAACTGAAAGAGAATATTGAAACAAATTTGCCAAACACTGCTCATGATGTACAATGCAGTGGCTGTAATGAGAGTGATGACTATGGAGCAAGACGTACATGGTATGATGTTACACGAAGCTTGACAATCACTTTTCTAAAGTAGCGGGAAGTTAGTTTGCTTGGTTCTAGCTCAATACAAACCATAATTGAGGATTGCACCAATTCTATTGATGTGTCTGATGAACACACACTGACTGAAGTAGTAAAGACTTGTGAAAAACATGAAATTAACAGTGCAGTTTTGGGAGAAATTTGTGAATCACAGCAACATAATATTTTACGGCAAAGCTTGAAAGAACTATCCACGCTGTGGAAAAGAAACAAATGCTATCAAACTGTTTTCTCCTGTTTAGCCTATTGAGTACAAATTTGGAGTTGCGATGAAAAACAGAACATTTATATACAGTGTGCTCCAAAACTACTAGCACCCTTGACTGGTAATGCACGAACAATAATAATAATAATAAAAAAAAAACAATAATTATGAGAAATGGAATATACCAACATTAGTGAAATACTTTGTTTCAGTGGAAACAACCAAAATCATAACCATTTCATGCGAAATTAATTTCAACAAAATCAAGGTTTCTTAATAATTGGCACCCTTCAGTTAGTACTTACTGCAACTGCCTCTGGCAAGGATAACAGCATGGAGACATTGATTTTGTTGTCATGGAACCATTTCTGTGTGGATCTTGAGGTATGCTTTGGGTCATTGTCTTGCTAGAAAGTCCACCTATGGCAAAGTCCCAGCCTTCTGGCAGAGGCAACCAGATTGTCAGCCAAAATATCCTGATACTTGGTGGAGTTCATTATGTCATTAATCTTTACCAGTGCCCCTGGACCTCTTGAATTAAAACACCTCAAAACATGACTGACCCAGCATCATATTTCACCACAGGTATGAGGTGCTTCTCTTTGTATGCATTACTGTTTCCACGCCAAACATGCTGATACTGTATCTGACGGAAACATCTAATTTTGGTCTCATCTGACCAAAGCACCTTGTTCCAGTCATAATTTAAATGACGTCTGGCGAACTCCAAGCGCTTGCTTCTGTGTCAGAAAAGGCTTTCTTCTGGCAACTCTTCCAAAGAGCTGGTGGTTGTGGAGGTGGCACCTGATGGTGCTTTTTGAAACCTGGTGACCCCAAGATGCCACCAAGGCCTGTGATCCCTTCACAGTGATTCTTTGGGATTTTGTTACTTCTCTCACCATCTTCTGTAGTATGCTGGGGGGCAAATTGCTGTTGTGTCCACTATGTTTGAGGTTTTCAACAGTTCCATATCTTTGGCACTGTATGATAATTGCCCCGACAGTGCTCAGTGGCATGTTCAATTTTGTGGATTTTCTTATAACCATTACTAGATTTATTGATGTTTATGACCAACTGACAGTTGTTTTGTTTTCTTCAAGGTGTTGGATGACAATGGGACTTTGTATCTTTGTTATGTCATTTTTATACCCGAGTAAAACAGGAAGTGATGTAATGGCTCAATATAGTTCCTTAAAACATAAGAAGCATACACCTAATAGTGCGAGGTGCAGATTTTTAGGATATCACGAATTAAAAAGAATGAAATGGTCGCACACTCAAATACCATGCAGCTTAATATTACCAACATTTCACCAGACAAGCTGGCTTCATCAGGGTTTGTGGCCAAGGCGAACAATGTGCAAAAGATTTAATTAAAGGTTGTGGTCATCCAGGTGTTCTCAATCAGTTGTTAATCAGCCTTAGTCACATCCATCAATCAGTGTAGTTCAGACAGATACCAATTTCCACATCCTATACTAAAAGACAACAAAAAAAGCCTAATTTACACATTAACACTGTCATGATCTGTTTTTCTGTATGTTCTGGTTTTATGTTTTATTAGCTCCCGCCGCCTGAGCAGCGCGGGAGCTATGGTGTCGGGCTCCGTCCGTCAACAAAAACTTTGACATTTTGCTTTGGCGGGAGATTCTGGGGCCGCCAGTGCCCTATATTTCCACTTGGTTTATTAGTTTATTGATTCTGTTGAATTTTGTATTATCTGCCACACCATTGCTGAGTTCCGTGCACATTGTTCTGCCTGTGATGTCTTGCCTTTCTTTTTGTTTACTGCCAGTGCACGCCCCTGTCTGCGAGCTGTCACATTTCGGTGATTTCGGAAGTTTTCCGGTGTTTCACAAGTTCCTTCACGTCTTGTTTGCTTCCTTCAACACTAATTACTAATTAAGTGCTAATACCCCTAACACTCCATGTGTTTGTCAAGTTTATTTAATAATCCATATTTATATCCTAATCCTGTAAATAACTAACATACTAACTTGCACTATTTGGGTACTATTATTATCCCACAAACTACTAACTTCACTGATTGGATCTCTCCACTTTCCACACTAATCTATAACTCTGCCCGCTTAGCTTAAGCACTCCTTTGCCTTAGTTGCAAAGTATTTGCAGAAACTCTCTATTACTAATCTGTTTCTCCCATCTTTCCCCACTTAGCCACTCCTTGAATGGAGCTGTTATTGTTTAAGGATGTCTCATGAAACTAGGCTTTGTCATTTTTTTCCATTTTGTATTGTTGATTACCTTTTGTATTTTCCCCTCTCAGTAAATGTTTAGATTATCCCTCACACCTGTTGCCCCGCCTCACTCGGTACTTCTTTTGTGTATAAGAGTACCTCACTTCTGCTCATTCTTTGTCAGAACGTGGATCAACTTTTCCTGTGCTGAGCTACCTGTATGCTAGTGATACCCTTCTGTCCGATTCCGATACCTGTCTGTGCCTGCCTGGATTTGTTTGCCTCCTGTTACTGACTCATTTCTGTACATCCATGATTTCTGTCTTTTGCTGCCTTGGCTTATGACCTCAGATTTCAGACTCTCGACTATCCCTCTGGTTTGTGATTTTGTGCTGTGGTCTGTGTCTTTTTGGTTTTTTTGATCTTCTGCCGGTATATAGACCCTGTTTTGGATTACCCTTCTGTACTGTGTCACTGTGATTTTTAGGGATGATACCAAATTTTCTGAAAACATTGAATTACACCTAACTCATCAAACAGGGGACAAAATGGCTTCATTTCGGTACCAAAAGCATCTCTTTAGCCAAATCATTAAAGATTTTTATGGCCAATTTTATACCAGGATATTGATACCTTTGAGTTGGGTGTTTGTGGTGTTTTGTTGTTTTTTTTTTTTTTTTACATTAGGTGGAAGCAAAAGCTGTGATCTAATGTACTCATAAAATACTATGACTGAAAATGTCATTAATTATAATTTTTCATAAAATGTTTTGTTTAAAAAAAAAAAAAACTAATGACGCGAGAATAGTTTTGGGTCTTGTAATTATGGCGTTAGAACACTGCCAAAAATCGCGCACACGAATGAGACCTGCGCACAGCATCCGCGCGCGCAAATCAAACATCCTAGGAGAAATACATGCTCAAAGCACTCGCGAGCTATATTGTATCCTGCATCTTTGTTCCCTCGAGCAATATTTTAGTCTGCGAGGAGAAATACATGCTCGCAAAACGTTCACCTGCGCGCACGCGAGTGGGTTTTTTTTTCGGTGGCTGATTTTTGTCAGTGAGAAGGCGGTTATTCACCTTTTCCGGAACGAGTCCCTAATCACTACCACTTGGTCATGAAGTGCACTTCGGGGGAAGTAATCTTTGCAGCTGAATCGAGTTCCCTTCGTAATGGGAAGGGTATAAATAAGGCAACCTGCTTTCGGACAAACGTCCCTACAGTGGGCGGTAAAGGAACTGAAGTTCATTCAAAACATGAATAGGCTAATTACTTTGTCAAGACTTGAACCCGGGCCAATGGCGCCAAATAGTAGCGACTTAACCATTACACTACGTGAGACCGTTAAATTTTATTTGTTTCAAATTTTAACTATGTTGTTGTACATGAAAATACATCACATTTACATGTTGTATACAAGAAAACGAGGACTACATTTTTAACTTGTGCATGGCGGCTAGCCTATTCAAAAGCCTTATCGGTAGGCTAATTAGAGGAGCAAAACACACATGTTTACAAACAGTTACTCGGAACTCACATTTGTAAGCACTGTCCTCCATGACAAGCAGTATTTTGTAGTGCACACCCTCGGCAAGTCAGCATCGGTGCTGACTCGACGCTGAAGGGTTTTATAACCCACTTCCACTTGGGTTAATTGCTTTCGGATGGCACTTAATTTGACTCACCCTTCACGAGAACGCGCAAACGAAGGGGAAGTGTGTAGGGGGAGGGGATAGGGGCTCATTTCGGAAAGGGCGACTATCAGTAAGGTCGCGGGCCTGAGGGCATGCCAACCCCCGAATATAATTGGTTGAGTGACTTCGCCAGTTGGACAGTAAGGTACAGCACATCACTAGGACAAACGGAACAAACCACACAGCCCTGAATAACTTGTGTTGTGAAAGATGTTCTCGTTCCGCCTGTTCCTTCAGTTGCCAAAGCATGACTGACCGCAAAGAGGTAACGTTAATTTTGTATGGAGGAAAATGTATAATTACTATTCAGTGCATAATTGTTGTAACATAGCTTGCCTTATTTCCTGTGCTTGACAGGCAATACAGATATTTTAATACCTTACACTGCTGATTTGCGTTTATTGCCACTTGTCCGCAGACTTCGAAACAGCTATCTGTCCGCAACAGGGTGTCTGTATCTCAAAAACTATTGAACCGTTGGCGCTGAAATTTGGGCAACTCATTATTGGTCCTAAGGGCTATTCTTAAAATAGGTTTCACGGAAATCGGAGGGGGTAAGGCCAGGAGCCCTGTTAAGTTTGGCGTGGAATGACCTGCCAGCGAAAAATACCATGTAATGCATTGTAATCAACTAGTATTGGGTCATTCCACGTCAAATCATCCTCAAAATTCTTTGAAAAAAAATCACGAGTAAATATTCACACAAAATGAAAAAATGCCAAATATTAGGCCAGTATCTCAAATAGTTTTCAAGTTATAGCCCTTCGAAATTTGAATAATATTTTAAGTTTTTTGGCGAACACATTTTCAGCCAACTTTTGCAACTTGTTGCTCCAAATTGATTGCTTATACAAGGCTGAAATTGGGTATACTAACCATATTCATCCCCTAGAATCTGAAAATGGCCTTAGATTCTGTGTATCTTGATCCACTTTTGTATGGTAAAGCCTCAAAATCAGCTGAAAACACAAAATGCCCAAAAATGAGACCACATTTAATGACCTGTAACTCAGGAACTAAGTAAGATAAAAGGCTAGAATTCATCTTTTATTATTTTATGATATATCTTTCTGTAAAAATGCAGTAATCGAAGTAATATTAGTCAAAGTTTTTTAATGAAATAATTTCCAAGTAAATTTTTCTGGTTTTGCCCCAAAATGCCCTTTTTGGGGCAAAAAATGACCAAAAGGAGGGCCGTCTCCCGCGCAGAAGGCAGCTTGAGTAGCACGACAAAATGAGCGGCTTTGGAAAAACGGTCAACCATGACCAAGATGACCGTGTTGCCCTCAGACATAGGCAGTCCCCTTATAAAATCCAAAGCAATATGCGTCCAAGGACGCCTGGGGACGGGCAATGGTCGCAGCAGACCAGAGGGAGGGAGATGGGAAGTTTTGTTCCTGGAGCAGATGCCACTGGCAGCAACAAATTCCCGAATGTCCCTCATCATACCCGGCCACCAAAAACGTTGGGCCAGGAACTGCTTGGTCCGATGGGCCCCCGGGTGCCCTGCCAAGCGGGAAGAGTGTCCCCACTGGAGGACCTGTGGCCTAACTCTAGGCGGGACAAACAAACAGCCAGGAGGCTCCCCCTCAGGACCAGGATCGGTCTTCAAAGCCTCCTGAACCACCGCCTCAACCTCCCATTGAATGGGCGCCACAATCTGAGCAGCCGGAATGACTGGCTCCGGGTAGGATCACGATCAGAGTGGTTGTAAATCTGCGACAAGCTATCAGGCTTAATGTTTTTAGAGCCGGGGTGGTAGTTTAGCGTGAAATTAAAACGGTTAAAGAACAATGACCACCGCGCCTGCCGGGAATTACGTCGCTTGGTCTGCTGAATATACTGGAGGTTTTTACGATCTGTCCATACCACAAAATGGTGTTCAGCCCCCTCCAGCCAGTGGCGCCACTCTTCAAGGGCCAACTTGCCGCTAATAACCCCCGGTCACCAATGCTGTAATTCTGTTCCGCGGCGGACAAAGACCGGGAGAAGTATGCACATGGGTGTAGCTTATTGTCCCAAGGGGGCGCTGGGACAAAATAGCACCCACTCCAACCTCCAAGCATCCACCTCCACCACAAAAGGGGGGAGGGATCGGGCAAAACCAGAATGGGCTCTGAGCAAAAACGTTTTTTAATTCCTGAAAGGCAGCCTCGGCTGCTGGAGACCAAAAAACTGAGGAGGTATTCTTTCTGGTGAGCGCAATAATGGGGGCAGCAACCGCGCTAAAATTACGAATAAACCTCCTGTAAAAATTAGCAAAGCCCGGGGCGCCCCGGTGGCTCATCGGTCTAAGCGCGCGTACCATAAAGGCTGTGTCCTTCCCGCAGCGACCTGGGTTCGATTCCGGCTCGGGTCATTTGCTGCATGTCTTCCCCCATTCTTCTCCCCAACCTTCCTGTCTCTCTACACTGAACAACTATCAAATAAAGGAAAAATTCCCAAAAAAAAATAATCTTTAAAAAAAAAAAAAATTAGCAAAGCCCAAGAAGCGTTGGACCTCCTGAACACTTTGAGGAGCAGGCCAATTTTTGACGGCAGCCACCTTTTCAGGGTCCATACGGACCGATCCCTTGGAGACAATAAAGCCTAGAAATGAGACAGTTCGGGCGTGAAAGACACATTTCTCAGCCTTGACAAAAAGCTTTGCATTTAGGAGGGCCTCAAGCACACGTCTGACGTGTTGTTTATGCTCTGAGAGCGTTGGAGAAAAAATCAAAATGTCATCAAGATAAATGTAGACGAATTTCTCCAACATCTCTCGGAGGACGTCATTAACAAGCACCTGAAACTCCGAGGGAGCGTTAACCAATCCGAACGGTAAGACCAAATATTCGTAGTACCCGTCATGCGTATTAAATGCCATCTTCCATTCGTCCCCCTCCCGAATGCGAACTAAGTTATAAGCATTACGGAGATCTAGCTTGGTAAAAAATGACACCTCCTGCAGACGCTCAAACGCGGAATTCATTAACGGCAGGGGGAATCGGTTTTTAATGGTGATCTTATTCAAACCCCTATAATCAATACAGGGCCTCAGACCGCCATCTTTCTTTCCCACAAAAAAAAAACCCCGCTCCCGCAGGAGACGTGGACGGCCGAATAAAACCATTAGCGAGAGCTTCCTGAATATATTCTCGCATGGCTTTACGTTCAGGCCCTGACAGCGAGTATAGTGAACCTCTAGGAGGAGTAGTACCAGGGTAGAGATTGATCTCCCAATCGTACGGACGATGGGGAGGTAACGTCGATGCTCGTTGTTTACTAAAAACCTCGGCGAGATCAGCATAATCTTTAGGAACATTAGGAGGCAAACTAAAGTTCAGGGTGGCCCCAAATTCTTCACCCTGTTCAGAATCTAACGTCTCAGTGACTGATTCAGAATCAAAAAAATCCTCTAAAAGGTAATCGTCCTCTGGCTGTCGCCAATCAAATTGAGGACCCCACTCCAACCCCTCCTCTGCCCCTCTTTCTAGTTTAGGAGGGTACGGTGAGACAACCTCCTCACACTCGCTCCAGGCATCAGCCTGCCCCATAGCTTGATGTCTGGGAAAACAAGTCACATTCTCTCTACAATGAGACCTACAGTTGGTGCCCCAGTGGACGATAGGATTATTCTGTTCCCCCCAAGTGATGCAAGGTCTATGTTCCCGTAGCCAAGAATGTCCCAAAACAATGGGAAAAGCAGGGGAACTGATAATAAAAAACCGAACCTCCTCAGAATGGCCACCAAAAGAAATGAACATATTAAGCAGTTCAGAAACTTTGGTAATAACTCCCGTTCCAAGCGGGTGACCGTCCATAGTTCTCACAGAGCGTGGCTGTGAGAGAGAACAGGGGCCTCATTTATCAAAAAGGGTGTAAAAGTGCTACTAAATTTTCACGTACGGCGAAAAGCCAAAAATGGCATACACCCAAAATATTTACACCCTTTTCAGATCTATCAAACTGTGCGTACGCACAGCTCTTCGCAATTTCCATTGATAAATCACACCGGACCCAAGAAAAGTGCAGACGTGAACGCGCCTCATATCCCGCCCTCTACACGCCCAGAAACAACCATATATATTCAATGCAAATGAACACCTGCATATAAAGTAGCCACGTGCGCTCTGGGGATTTGTGGAGTGACTTCAGTGGAAGACGGTGGAACATGGATGGGAAACGCGGAAAAAAGCGAAACTTCTCAGAGACTGAGAAACACGTGCTTGTTAGTCAGGTGCAGGCAAGGAAAAAAGTCCTCTTCGGCAGGTATTTGCTCTAATTCTGTATGATCACTTCATCTTGTGGTTTATTTAGGAACAAGAACATATAACTAGGAACACGCGGAGAATCACAACAGAAATGAACACATAATGTTGGACCAAACAATTTCTCCTCCGGAAATTAAAACAATCTCATGTAATCAGCCACAGCCCCGGCCTCACCAACAAGCGTAAAACCGCCGAGTGCTGCGGTCACAAGTCTTACAGAGGCAATTAAAAAAAAAAAACCTTCTTGTCGAATATTTTGTCAAATGCTGTAGGTGTGTGTTTTGTTTCAGTGGCTTAGAGGGGAAAAAATTACAATGTCGTGTTTGATATACATGAATTTATTTCTGTCTCAACTTGTGGACATCAAAGGTACGAGGAATGAAATATGAGGTTCTTGCAATACTGAAAACTCAACACAACTTTGCAAGACTGAAACTGAGAAACTCGTAGGTTATATACACACATTCTTAAGCTCAACATGAGGGCTGAGAGTTGCTGGGCGGCTTCACAACCGCTGCATCACCGCAGCTCGTGTTCTTCGTGCCCGTTGAAAACCCTCATGACGGGGAGGAGGCTGTGGGTCCAGGTCCACATGCTGGGGTGGAGGGAGACCCGGCGGCAGCGCAACCCCACGCCTCACTGCCACATTGTGCAGGATGGCACAGGCCCAGATGATCCTGCAGACCTTTTTCGGGTGGTAGAGGAGCCTACCACCCGACGCATCCAGGCAGCGCCAACGGTCTTTCAGGAGCCCGATGGCGTGCTCCACGACGCAGCGCGCACAGGCATGGACCTCATTATACTGGGTTTCCTGGCCACCCTGTGGGTCCGGGATGGGAACTAATAGCCACTCCCTCAGGAAGTAGCCACTATCACCTATAAATCACAACGATGGGGTGAGTATCAGCCTTGAATTGATGATTATAAGCAGCAGCTTTCAGTGAATGAGTATACTGTGTACATGCACTGACCAAGAAGCTAGCCGTCACGCGCAGCGCCTGCTCCCAGTCTCGCCCCACACTGCTGTGCGTCAGGGTGAATGAATCATGTGTAGAGCCAGGCCACCGTGCCACTACATATGTTATGAGCATGTCGGCCTCACATATGATTTGGGTATTGATCGTATGCACGTTTTTTGCGATTCACATATACGAATTCATTCACCGATGGTGCCCTAATCATGATGTGAGTGCAGTCAATGGCTCCAATTACATTCGGAAAATCGGACATTGCCGCGGCTTTGATTGTTCTTTTAAATAGGCTATAATCTGCACTCCTCTCTCCCTCGCACACTGCAATTCTCTTACTCAGCAGCTGCGTCACCAATTCCTCCTGTTCTTCAAAAAGGGTGTAAATCACGGTACGCCATGGTCAAAAAGGGTGTAAATGACCGCACTTTTTCCCGTCAGATTTGGGTTTGATAGATCCCAAATTTGGCGGAGAAAAGTGCATACGCACAAAACGGGGGAAAAAGGGTGTAAAAAAAGGTGTATCCACAATGATAAATGAGGCCCCAGGTGGGAACAGAGTGCCTCCTAGCCTACTCAACATCCATAAAACAATTTACGGCGCCCGAATCCACGAACGCTTCGATAATAACTCTCTTGCTCCCCACAGTCAGTTCAACAGGGATTAGAGTTCGGAAGGGAAATTGGGTCTGCCCCTCTAGCGCCCCCCAGACCGCTAGAGGGATTTCCTGTTTCCCTGAAGCTTCGGGCAACGTGGGCGGATATGACCCGGTTTATTACAATTAAAGCAGATTATTCTTCTGCGAGCAGGTTTATGAGTCCGGCTCTCAAATGAGCCATCTACCTGCATGGACTCAACCAGAGTGGAATTTTCAGTGAATTGAATAGGCGCCGCACACTCGCCACTAGCAACCTTGGCCCTGTTGTCTGCAAGCGGCAATCTGTTTAGTTTCTCCCTGTTACATTCGCGGATGCGATTGTCAATTCTCACAGCCGTGCGAACCAAAGAATCTAAAGTTGAACAGAGCTCCAATGTAGCCAACGTGCCTTTTATCTCCTCAGAGAGGGCATGACTGAACACAGTCATAAGAGGAGCCTCTGGCCAGCCTGTCTTTGTCGCTAGGGAGTGAAATACAATTGAAAACTCCGCAGCAGTTTCTTTGTCCTGTTTCAGATGCATCAAACGCGTAGCCGCGTCCTGACCACAAACATCCTGATCAAACACTGACACCATCTCCCTAACAAGAGCCTCCACAGAATTTACGACCGGTGAATTAGATCTGATTAGTGGACCGACCCAAGTGAGTGCTGTGCCAGCCAGCAGGGATAATATAAATGCCACCTGAGAATCTTCGTTAACAAAACGTGACGGCTGAGCCTTAAAAAATATCTCACATTGGGCGATGAAATCTTTACATTTCCCGGCCTCGCCGCTATATCTTTGGGGCAAATGTAACTTTGGTTCTCGGGGAAGGTGTGGTGCTTCTGCAACGTTTTGTGAAACTTGTGTAGACAGGGCTCTGATACTCTCGGTCAAGCTTAATAGACCGCTCTCCTGTTTCTGCAACGAATTCTCCAGAAGGTGGAGTCTCTCAGCCAAACCAGCCTGCTGGTTACCCAGGCTGGAAAGCCCTTTGCTGAAACCAGACAGCATAGCTTGCTGGCTGGTAACAACCTTTTCGATCTCGGCCACAGCTGATGTCTCTATGTTTGGCTAGAGTGTACTGTGATGGTCGGATTAATGAGACGCCAAATGCTGTGGCCAGAACGAAATGAAGGATGACAAAATAAGAGACAAACACTGACAGAAATCAGAGAGGGAGACTCGCGCTTCCAAAGGACCTAGATCCAGTCCGTGAAACAATAAGGAAGCAAAGCGAGTTCGACAGAACGAATTGAAAGGGAAAAAAATCTCGGAAACTGAGATAAAAAGAATTGGCACCAGACGGTGCCCAGAAAGAGGAAAAACAGAAAGATTCCCTTGCTATCTCGCACTTTCCTCTTTTGCAGCTAATACCTCAAAAACTTTCTCACTAGAGACCTTACCGGCTAAAGTGCAAACAAAACACTGACACTCTAGCAAGGGGAGCGAGGCAGAACTTGGGCTTAAATAGAATCCAGGCGACGCCCCCAATTAATGCCAGCTGGCCCAAGAATCCGATTGTGGGCAAACCGATATCGTCCCGGACGAGAGCAACCAAGAAAGCTCTCAAAGCCACCACCAGCCTCCAAAACCATGACACTGAATCTCTCAGAAGTAAAGATGGCCAGGGGCTCTCCAACCTGTGAAGGCTTGCGTAAAAAAAATTGTGGAATACTTTAAAAACAATGTTCCTCAATGTCAAATTGCAGAGGCTTTGAAGGTCTCATCATCGACAGTGCATAGCATCATCAAAAGATTCAGAGAAACTGGAAAAATCTCTGTGCGTAAGGGACAAGGCCGAAGACTTTTACTGGATGCCCGTGATCTTCGGGCCCTCAAACGCCACTGCATCACTCACCGGCATGATTCTGTCATTGACATTACTAAATGGGCCCAGGAATACTTCAAGAAACCACTGTCTGTAAATACAGTCCGCCATGCCATCCACAGATGCCACCTGAAACTCTATCATGCAAAGTGGAAGCCATTGTTGAGCATGAACCAGAAGCGCCACCATGTTCTGTGGGCCAAGGCTCATTTAAAATGGACTGTTGTAAAGTGGCAAAGTGTTCTGTGGTCAGACAAGTCCAAATTTGACACTCTTATTGGAAATCATGGGCGTCGTGCCCTCCGGGCTAAAGAGGAGAAAGACCACCCCTCCTGTTATCAGCGTTCAGTTCAAAAGCCAGCATCTCTGATGGTATGGGGATGTAATAGTGCGTATGGTGTGGGACACATGCATGTTTTAAAAAGCACCATGAATGCTGAAAGGTATATGAAGGTTTTAGAGCAACATAGGCTCCCCTCCAGACGACATCTATTCCAGGGAAGGCCTTGTGTATTTCAGTAGGACAATGCAAAACCACATACTGTAGCTATTACAACAGCATGGCTTCATAGTAGAAGAGTCCGTGTGCTGAACTGGCCTGCCTGCAGTCCTGATCTTTCACCGATTGAGAACATTTGGCACATAATTAAACAAAAAGTCCGTCAAAGGAGACCCAAAATTCTCCAGCAGCTGGAAGCCTGTATTAAACAAGAATGAGATCACATTCCAATGGCTATACTCAAGAAACTTGTCCCCTCAATGCCCAGACGCCTGCACTCTGTGTTAAAAAAAAAAGAGGGGATGCTTCACCATGGTAAACATGCCCCTGTCCCAACTTTTTTGAGACCTGTAGCAGCCATCAAATTTGAAATGAGATCATTTTGTATATAAAATTGTAAAATTTCTCAGTTTCAACATTTGCTATGTTATCTCTGTTCTATTGTGAATAAAATACTGGCTGGTGCGATTTGAAAGTCATTGCGTTTTGATTTTATTCACAATTTCCACTTTGTCCCAACTATTTCGGAATTGGGGTTGTAGCTAATCCATCTAACTCACTCTAGTTTTTGGCTTTTGAAGTAGGAATTTCGCATTCTAAAAAAAAAAAAAAAGTCAGCCGTATGGTATTTCAACGTCTTAATTGTTGTCATTTCTGTGTTATGATTCTGTATCTGTCTGCTTTTGTATTTATTATTTTTCATGTTTATTCATCCATTCCATTATTGCATTGCACATTGTCTCCCCTGTAATGTCTGATGTGATCTGCGTCATCATGCCAGTGCACTCCCCTGTCTGCGTGCACACACGCTTCGGGTGATTTCGGAAGTTTTCCGGTATTTCACGAACTTCCTTCAAGTCTCGTTTATGCCTTCCTTCCCGCTTTTCTGAAATTACCATATTAATTAACTGCTAGCCTGTTTAGTTAGTACTGGTAATTTTACTGTAGACTAATCCCTTTGTCTGTACATAAACTAGCCAATTAACATTCCGTATTTTGATTAGGTGTGTAGATATCGCTGTTAACTAATATAACTAACTCTGCCCTGCTCTACTCTGTTCTGTAACTCCGCCCCTTTTGCTTTCCCTGTACTCTGCTTTGATTACAGCTTACGCACCTCAGGTGCGCTTCTCTCTCTGTCCTGGAATCTTAATTGTGCACTTAGAACTCCTTGACCGGAGCTGTTTATCTGTCACAGGTTGTCTGCATGGATTCTGTCCGCGTTTTGGTTTTTGCCAATTGTTTGTGGTTTAGGACTTCCCCATGTGTGCTTACCTCTGTAATTAGTCTTATCCAATTCACCTGTTCCCTGTATAGCATGCGACTTCCCTCTTGTCAATTTGAAGTTTTCACTGCAGTTCATTCCTTGTCAGAATGTTGATCAGTATTCATTTGTGCAGAGCTCCTCGTTTGCCTTTTGTTTATTGCTTCTTCACGACTGTTTCGCCCGACCTTGAGATTGCCATTGCCCTTTTATTCCTGTTTTGTCTTTTGGATTTTGACCTGTTTTTGTACGACCACGATTTCTGTTTTGGATGCCCTGTGTATGACCTACCCTTCTGGATTTCTACTACGAGTTTTGGCTTACTGTCTACGTACCGTTGCACATCTGCTTTACTGGTTTTGACCCCTACCTGTCTAGTTGACTTCGCTTTTTGGACATTGTTTTTGGCTTGGCAATCCTTGTGTCTTCTGGTCCTGACCCTTTTTGCAATAAAGGCTTACGATTTTTGGATTATCCCTGAGTTGCGATTGGTTCCTCTGAGCGTATTGTTACATTCTGTACTTATGCCATTGTGTCGATTGAGAGATTTTGATCTCAAGGTTTTAATTATAACCTCAGTTTTGATGGCTGCAGTGCTGTTGTAGGAATTTTGATTTTATATTCCTGGTGTTACCTTCTCAAGAAAAGAACTCAGACAGAGGCAGAGGAAGCAGTAATCCAGTTTACTATTTTGCAGCAAAATGGTGATCCCCGTTACAAGCAAGAACTCTCGTTGGAGGCAAGAACAAGGATAAAAGAAAGTCTCTTTTGCTGGTGTATAAGTAAGAGTATATTGTGATGTCCTTCTCCCCCCGAACCGATTTACACATCATGATGTTAACTGGAATGCTCTTGCAGACGCACGCAGCCCACGTCAAGCCGCCCCTGAGGTATGCGCATACATCTCAGAGAAGACAGGTGGTTCCTCCCTATCTTATCTCGTTGGCGTCCCAGGCTCTCCCTGTACTCCATCTCCTGTAAACACATAAACTAAGAGAGAAAAAGAACATCTTGCCCTTGTTATGGGCCCATCGGGTCCGCATGGTCCTAGATAAGCTATATGCCATGACGCATTGGGCAGATTTATGGAAGCTACAGCTACGCAAGGCCTAGTTTAATCAGAAACAGGCAAGAATGTACAAATGAGGCCTAAGAGAAAATGAGCAAGAGCAAGCAAGGATAAAAAATTAATAATAATCAAATAAATCAATATTAAAATGATTCCACAGTGCACCCAAACGGCAGGAAAAAACACCACCGCGCTCAGTGATTGGTTGCCCGGGATCACATCATAGGAGGAGAGAGGGAGTTATGGGAAGAGACAGACGTCTTATTGGGATTTACTGTTTAATTCCCTGTTTAGGCTGGCAAATGTCTGAAACGCATGCCAGCTCACCACAAAGAATTATAAAACTCTACAATGACTGAAGCACACTAGTGATCACTGATCTATATGGGCGATAATAAACAGAAATGGCGCTTCAAGCTAACTCTTCTCTTGTTATCGGTCAGAAAAAGGCCGGATATCAAAAGCGCCACTGAATGATTGTTATTCACCAAAATATTGACCAAAACGCATTTGTTTACTTGGGTTTCAGGGAGAGGTATGCCCGTCCTAAGATGGAGGTTGTTCAACATACATTGGCTGATCTTGAATGAATAGCGTAGCACCTCCAGTTTATATAGCTAGTTGGGTATTGCCCCACCCTGTAGTTGAATTGCATAAAAAATAGGTGACAGATCCTGCTTACCAATTGTTATCCTGTCAAGTAGCCTACGGATTTGTTAAATGGAATGATGACACCAGCAAAATTTCACTTTTCTTTCTCAATGTCTGCATATCATCTGAAAAGACCAAAACCAAACATGCATTTGTGCTACTCTAAATGCTCTTTCTGCTCTCTTCTACCCTAAGTAGAGCCCAAGCAGGAGGCCGCAAATTCTCATTGTACGCAAGAATCATAAAATACAGCTAGCATACGCATGTTTACAACTTTAATCACAAAGTATTATGGGAAAAAACAGGGGTATTGTAGTTATTACAAAATATACTTCAAAAGGTAATAAGCGCCATCGATCTATCAATGTACAGTAGCACACAGAACATTGTAATCTCTAAGCATCCGCATTGCACATTACACTCAAATCCAGGAAAAAGTACTGGAATGCAACAGTACACCTCTGAAACTTGCTTTAATCCTTTTATGACAATAACAAAGTTTTATGACTTCTGGATATGAGCTATAATTTGGTGCCGGCTAGATGGACCTACTTGTAAGTGCGGAATAAATTTTAGATTTTGGTCTATTCAAAGACTATGTTGACGATAAGAAAAGAAAAAATGACACTGGCCTTATCCTTAAAAAATGAACAACTATTTTCTCTTTTCCTAAGATGTTTTACACATTTTATGATACAAATGGATTTTAGTTAATAACATCAGGGCCAGTATTCACAAAGCATCTTATCTTACCGCAGGAGTACTCCTACGTTGCGCTTAAAACATTTTATGTGGGAGTAAAATCTTAAAATTTATTCACAAAGCCGCAGAGAGCAACTTTTAGTTAAGAAAACTGGTAACTCCTAGACTAGGAGTAGCTCTGTGAGAGGTGGGAGTAAGGGTGCGTTCCAGGCAACCTGTAACTCGTGTTTTTCCAACCTGTAACCCGTGAAAATGCACGGGAACGGCAGTCCAACCCATAACTTCCCACCCGTGAACTTGTACCAAATAGATGTACTCCCAGTTCCGACCTCTGACGTCATATTATCCAGGAAACAGTATGGCACCCCATACGGTTCGCCATGTTCAACAATGAAAAGCCTGTCTGGAATGCACCGGTAAACAGGAAGTTTTGCAGTTAAGTGGCAGTTTGTCATAACTTTCCTGGAACGCTATAAAGTCGGAATTCGTGACTTGAAGTCGTGACTTACGAGTCCAAAAGCCTGCCTGGAACACACCATAAATCTCAGTTGCTATGGATGACGTCAATTCTCATGTACGAGTCTTGAGATAATGAGCATGGTGATTGGTTGTTTGGTGACAGGGCGGCCTTTTGAAAAAATATCCCGCATACAAGCCATGGAGGAAAAAAATGAGGAAATAGTCCAAGCGGCTGGTTTGTTCCATAAAATAATAACATATTGAGCACTCCTGAAAATGCACTATGCGCAATCCCCACATATCACGCTCTAGGCAAATAAATATACATAGGAAAGAAAGAATAGTAAAAACGCCAATAGCATAAAACAAGTCAATAATAAAACGCGCCATTTGCCCCAATAATTAGCAACTTAATACCCAATGAGAATATGTTGCGATCATGTAAATGTCAAGCCGTTCAAGTTTGTTTGCCCTAAACTGTCATCGATGAAAGTTCAGAAAGGACACAAAAGCCCAACTGGAGCCACGACCAGTTACTGCTGCTGGCCCAGTTGGTGCTGGAGCGAAAGCATGTAATTAAAGGGAAATTTGGCTCGGGGTGAACAGCAAATCCAAGCGGGATGCGTGGGATCAGTGCTACATTCCCCATTGGTGTCTCGGACTGCGGATGGCTGACGACTGCGAGAAGCGGTGGTATGGGCTGCAGTCGCAAGGGAGGTCCAAGATTGCAGTCTATAAAAGGGCTATCGTTAAAACAGGAAGGCATACTAAGCTTGGTTTGTAATTTATAGCCTACAATTTAAATATGCATACAAAATATGACATAGGCTGGTATTATTATGATGATCTATTAAATGTAACCCCCGCTTAATAGCCTACGGTAATAAAATAATTCATGCATAGCAGGAGGAGGTACAGCACCAAAGCCACGGTCCCCTAGCAAGTGACATCCCGCAGGCACATAAAGCCTGTCAGATAATTGGCATAAGCTGCTTTCTATTAAAATGTGAGAGTCGTGCGTGGATCCAGGCCATTTCGCAACAATGTCCAAAATATTGTATTTGGCATCAAATACTGTCTGGGTGTTGATGGAATGAACTTTTTTTCTGTTTACGAATATCTCTTCATCTTGGGTCGGAGAAATAATTAAAATATGGGTCCCGTCAATAGCACTGATGATACCGGGCATAGCTGAGATGTGCATGAATTCAAGTTTGATTCTGTTTTGTTAGCGAATGTCCATTGGAAACCGGATAAACTGTCAGATGATATGGGGTTCACAGAAATGTGAAATCCCCAAATTGTCCGCGTTGCAAAGTTGCATTTTTCTGGTGGCCAACTAACGAAGTGTTGTCAAACATTTTATTTCGTGGCTTACTGTTCTCATGGTTGGAGACGTAATTCTCTCCCTCACCAAGTCAACAACAAATAAAATCGCTTCTCGGTCGATCCGATATCTTTTCAACAACTGCGCATCATTCAGAATTTCCAAGTGATTCCGTCTTTCAACAGCAGCAGCCATTTTCCGATTCTTTGTGAATAGGTTTTAGCGAGTTAGGAGTCCTCTTGACTACTTTTAAGCTCTCCCAGACTTAGGAGCTACTTTTAGGCCTAAAATGCTTTGTGAATAACACTTAGTGAAAATAATTAGGAGTCCTAAATTTACGACTGACACGCCCATTTTTTTTAGGAGTTTCTCCTAAATCCGTCAGTTAGGATCTACTTTTAGCGCTAAGATGCTTTGTGAATACGGGCCCAGAAGATTAGTTGGAGTCCAGACTGTATTTTCATTTTTTAGGGACTTAATGATTGAAGTGGTTAGACCAATATTAGCAACACCTGTAACAAAAGACAAATAGAGATACAAATGAATTTTAACCATGCCATTTTACAAATATGGTGCTGAAATGAACTTGCCATCTGTAGCTATGTTACCATTGAATGCTATTATTCTGAGTTTTAGCAAGTACTTCCAATCCAAAGCACTAGATAGAAGTGGAGGTAAGGCAGGAAAACTGCAAAATACAAGGAGACAACACAAGAGCCAAGAGGAAACTTAAACGTTTCACAAGTTAGAATGACAGAATTGTTTATAACTCTTGGATGAATAGACTACTGTAAGGGTTGTGCTCTGAGCACCAGTGATGTGAACGGAGGACAGAAAGTGTTGGACTGGACTCAGGTGTGAAGATGGACTTGGAGTATTTATTATGCCTTCAGCACAGCAAGAAGGCTAGACAGGATATAATACAAAATAACAAGAAAGCAAGGTTCATGGATAATTCTATTAGTAATACACACACTGGTCTTTAGCTACAGTACAATGTATTACATATAGAACAAAAGAACAAGGAATCGAGATTCCTGGTATTAAAGTTAAAGTGCTGATATTAACAATAAACAGCACTAAGTTCAAGAGTTATAATATATACACACGAAACACGGGAGATAAGTTTGTACAAGACTAGAGAATAAGTACAGGCTTGTGGCTTATGAGACTTTGCAATGACTATGTGCGAAGCTCGGTCTTAAATAGCACAACACTAACACAGTGGAAATGAACAACAGGTGCATTGAATGAGTTTGAAGGCCGGAGGCAATGGCCTTACACCCACAGATCGGAGTTGATACAAATGTTTGCCTAAATTTCATGCAATAAAAAATGCTGACATAACTTAATTGAATATATGCCACTAAACTCATGGCAAATGCGTGAGAGTTGACAAGTATGCGTTATTAATGAAAACTGACCACACCGGATAATGTTGAAAGTTCTCTTTTATAGCATTCGTTTCGATGTCTCACTATGGGACACGCCCCCTCGCGTATTCACAGAAGCACTTACATCATTACGCCAGCCCTGAGCGGCTGGCAGTCATGACGCAAGCGTCAGGGCACAAGTCCTATATATGCTGGACACAACGTCACTCGTCATTCAAATCACCTCTTCTCGCTTCACAACAAGCAACTTTTGATATCGCTACAAATTGGCTAAACTGTCCATTGATTGGAGAGAAATCTCTGTCGCCGGGCGCTAATTTTGCGGCAATATTGACCCAACTGCCTTCACTACAGGTAGTTCATCTGTACTGTAGTCTGTTTCCAAACAGTGGAGTATTTCTGCTTAGAAGCTAGCTAGCACATTAGCTCGACTATTACAAGCAAGCTAGTGTCAGCGACAACGGGAAGGCCTGGTTTTCGTGGAGCTAGCTAGGTCACAAGGTATATCACCCCCGATATCCCTTAGCCTTTCTTTAGCACACCAGCTAAATGGCTACAGCTGCAAAGCTGTCTCCCACCATGGAGCATGATGACTCCGATGCCCGTCTGTGCACTTGCGGGAATAAAATTTTGAGCAAGGACTCACACCAGGTCTGCTCCACGTGTCTTGGGCTGGAACACGCCCAAGCGGCTATCGATAACCCCGGCTCGTGCACTCACTGCGCTCGGTTCACGGTGAAAAGCCTATGCCGAAGACTGGCTTGCCAAGCCAGCCTGTCCGGCAGGGACCCAATCCTACCCTGTTCTGCCCCAGAGGAACTCCAGCTCGCCGTGGGCGGGGGGGGATACTTCCCTACCGGAGAATCGACGATGGGGCTCGACGGTAGATGTACTTAACCTGCTCGCCGAGGAATCCCTCGTATTGGATTACGAGGAGGATGAGTCGGTGGGCGAGGAGTTTTTAGTGTCGGATGAGGACGACGAAGACGATTCTTGCTTCGTCCCCATCGACTCTCCGTACCTGTCCACCGCCAAAAGCGAGGGTGAGGCTGCACAGCCACAGCCTAGCGTGGACATGCACGACGTGTGCAAACGTGCTGCCGAGAGACTGAACATTCCGTGGCCTGCTACTGAAGCGGAGGCCCCCCGGTCCCACTATGAGGGTAAGAAATTGCCCCAGGCCAAACGGACTGCTAAGCAGCTTCGCCCAGTGTTTCCCGAACTCTTGGAAGAAGTTACTTTCACTTGGAAGGACTACCCGTACTCCAGTAAGAGCCCTGTCCAAGGAGCCTCTTCACTGGATTTTGAAGGGATGGAGAAGTACGCCATGGCTCGCATGCCTCCCATGGAGCCACTAGTGGCAGCCCACCTCCACCCACGGTGGTCAGCCGCGTCAACAAGACCAGTTACCCTCCCCCTCAAAGCTGACCGCTTTCAGTCCACCTTGGCTGAGAGGGCATATAAGGCGGCGGCCTTGTCTGTGAGAGCGTTTAATGTCACCTCAATGTTGTCGGCGTACCAAGCAGAGCTTTTTGACGACATGGTTGACGGCCCTGATTCCTCAGTGTGGGATGAGATAACCACTATCGCGGATATCTGCTTGCGCGTTCAGCGCTGCGCTGTCCAGGCGATGGGGAAAAGTATGACAATGTTGCTGATTCAGGAAAGGGCAAGATGGCTCAACCTGACCAACTTGTCAGGCAAAGAAAAAGGACATCTAGGACGTTCCAATTGTGCCTGATGGCATTTTTGGCTCTGCCCTTGCTGTCATGCAAAGACAGTGCGAAGCCAGGAAAAAGGAAGACGAAGCTTTGTAGCTCTGTCTCCCGCGGAAAACGCAGACCACTGTGCAGCCACCCCCCAGGCAGACCTTTGCTCAGGTGGTTTCCAGAGGTGCGTCTCCTGTTTTCCGCATGCCTAAGCATCCAAAGGCTCAAGTATCTGCTGCGGCTCCAACCGGACCTCCCAACAACAGAGCTACTTGGCCGAAGAAGCCGTTCAATCTTCCCCCCCACCCCAGATGGCCGGCCAGCACGGGCCCCTTCCCCGTTGGGACGGCGGAAGAAGAAGGTGTCTTAGGAATCCACCAGTCTGCTAGCAGGGGTGCCAGCTGTTCCCTGTTCACTGGCCGCCCATGTACAGCATTCCAGTGTGTCGGGGGAGAACTCCCACAGTGCCACCCCTCCCTCTCGTCGACGTGTGGGCCCAGACCTTAGTTTGTGCGTTCCGGCCAAGTGGAGAAGAGACTCAGTTCAAGCGTTGGATTGTTTAATCCCAAAAATAAGTCCCTTAAGCACTCAGACACATTCTCTGAAAATAAATGTTTGCACTCTGACGCATCCAGGCATGCAGCCGAGGGTGCAGTTTTGCAATTTTTCGAAAGAAATAAATGTGAAAACAAAGTTGCAAAACAAAATGTTTTCCCAAATACCGCCGGTAGAGGGAGAAAGTGGTGAAAGTGGCCAGTATAGCTGTCCCGAGTCTATTAGATTGCGCATGCGCTGTAGCACCCGGGGTTACCAACCTTTGCCAATAAGGCGAAGTTGTTCAGCTAAAAGACTGTCCCAGAAAATGGGGGAACCGGGCGGACATTAATTCTCCTCTTTCTCTACGAATAGAGAATTGGAAAACATGCACGACATCAGAATAGGTGCTGAGGACACTGGCTAGGGGCTACAGACTTCAATTCGCCTCAGTGCCTCCTCGTTTCAATGGCCTGATTTATTCTCATGCTCAGGGTCAGTCAGCCCGAGTGTTGCAAGAAGAAATATCCACCTTGTTAAGCAAAAATGCCACACGAATAGTCCCACACGAACAGAGGCTGGAGGGTTTCTATTCGAGGTATTTCCTGGTCCCAAAGAAAGGGGGGAACGGCACACGCCCAATTCTGGACTTAGCGTGCTTTGAACATGCATCTTAGGAGATACTAGTTTCGCATGCTCACACAGGCGTCCTTAATACGTTTGGTGCGTCCGGGCGATTGATTCTCATCAGTCGACCTGAAAGACACTTATTTTCACATCCCAATTTATCCCCCACACAGAAAATACCTAAGGTTCGTGTTTCAAGGCGATGTGTACGAGTACCTAGTACTCCCGTTTGGCATGTCGCTCAGTCCAAGAGTGTTCGTGAAATGCCCCGAGGCAGCCATAGCCCCACATAGGGAGTGAGGCATTCGCCTGGCTACTTATCTGGACGACTGGCTATTGCTCGCTTGCACCGAACAGGAGGCCGTTACGCACACGAACATTGTGTTAACATACCTGGCCAATCTGGGCTTCGTGGTGAACAGGGAAAAGAGTGTGCTAACACCAAAGCACGACATAGCCTTTCTGGATTTAACGCTGAATTCGATCACATACTCTGCCCGTCTGTCAGCCAAGAGAATTGTCGCACTCAGATCAACTCTGGCGCAATTTATTTTGGGGAGACAAGTCATGTTCGTTCTATGCCTTAGGCTGTTAGGACTGATGGCATCAGCACTGTTAGTGGTGAGACTAGGCAGGTTGCACAAGAAAGATTTTCAGCGTTGGGCGGCTTCTCTCAGATTAAATCCAGTGCATCACAGACGCAGAGTTAATGGGTGCATCTCAAAGCCTAGGCTGCATTCTTCAGAGACTGCATTTTAAGGGGTCGTCGTATACTCCCGTCCACCATACACACATTTAGGATGCGAGATAAGGATAAATTTAGGGTTAGGGTTAGGTTTTGGGCTAGGTTTATGGTTAGGGGTTAGAGTTAAGGTTAGGATTAGGGAAACCAGAGACAACTCGCTTAAACCAAAGCTGTTTCACAGAGATGAAATGATGTCATGTCAGTTTGGCGGATGGAATTTAGTGACAACCCCTGAAAATGCAGCCTTCGAAGGCTGCAGCCTAGGTTTTGAGATGCACCTACTGTGTCTGCTTCCTGCGCTCTTGCACTTCGCCCGAGGAAACGGCACTCCTGACGTCAGGAGTGCACATGGGCAAGATATGGAGCAGGAAAGTAGTGACGTCAGACGCCAGTCTTTTGGGCTGGGGCGGGGTGTTCGAGGGCAGAGCAGTGAATGGCGTTTGGAGCGCGGATCTCCGTCGCGCACATATCAGTTATTTGGAGCTATTAGCCGTGTTTCTGACCCTGAAACATTTTCTACCGTTTCTCCAAGGGCACCACGTGCTAGTGAGAACGGACAATGTGTCCACGGTAGCCTATATCAACCGTCAAGGGGGTTTGCGCTCCCAGCAGTTACACATGCTGGTGTTGTGGTTTTCATTCAGACATATTTTCATATTATTAGGTTCCCCCATCCCCAAGCAATCAGAGAGAGACAGATTCTTCAGACAATTAGGCTTTATTGTGGCATATTGATAAATCTAAAGCCGAGTTCTTTTTGAGCAAGAAGAACTCGCATCGTCTTTCACACCCAGTTTTTATACCTTCATCACAGGAAATATCTTCCAAATATGGTCTTTCCGCTTTCTTGCCTTTCACACTCAGTTTTTATACCTTCATCACAGGAAATATCTTCCAAATATGGTCTTTCCGCTTTCTCATTCTCACGTTACAACAGGACAGGAAAACCAAAACGCTGCCCACTAACCTTCAGAACTTCAAGCAAAGATAAGGATGTACATCGCTACAAAGGACTGGAAAATTACAGTCAAGAGAGGAAAAATACAGCCAGATGAATAGGATGCAAGTGGATACATGAATTATTCAATTGATTATATTTTCAGTAACAACTTATGATTTTACTGAACAAATATTGATCAAAGCTACAGAAATTAAATACATCATCTGATTATATTTTCAAATCAACTAAACAGAAGCCTGCTTACTAATCAAAGCTACAGAAGTGCGCTGCTTACGTGTGTGTAAGCTGCTCGTGCATGTGTGAATTGAATTGCTTGCATGTGTGTGTGACTATGTGGGAACTGCTTGTATGTGTATGTGTGTGTGCATGTGTCTGTGTGCGCTGCTCATCCCCTCCCTATGTGTATGTGAACTACTTGTATGTGTGTGTGTTATGTTGTGTGTGTGTGTGTGTGTATGTGTGTGTGTGTGTGTTTGTGTGACTGCTGCTTACATAATATGGTTGTTGATTATGATTATTGATTATGGTTATTCAACATGGCAATTGATCTACTGATGAATATGATGAGAAATATTGAAATATAATCCTCAACCCTGGCACAAGAACTGATATTGTGGAGCGATGCCCATCTACTCTAAGTGAAAGCCATGCACTCTCCCGGGATTCAGAATGTTGGTGCAGATCTCTTGTCCAGAGGGAATCCCATTTATGCAGAATGGAAACTGCACCCAGATGTAGTAGAACAGATTTGGACACAGTTTGGCCGTGCAATAGTTGACTTGTTTGCAACAGGGGAGAACGCGCAGTGCCCACTGTTTTTCTCCCTACACAACCAGAAGACACCGCTGGGAGTAGATGCATTCGCACACAAATGGCCTTGCGCCCTGCTGTATGCGTTCCCTCCATTAGCCCTGATTCCACCAACATTGCTCAGGGTGCGGGAGAAGCATTTGTCACTAATTCTAATAGCTCCTCAGTGGTCGAACATGTATTGGCTGGCGGAAGTGAGGCAGCTCCTTTGCGGCCAGCCTTGGCCCCTCCCATTGTGCAGGGACCTCCTGTCCCAGGCACATGGACAGATATTTCATCCCCACCCAGAACGGCTTGCCGTGTGGGCTTAGCCCGTGAGTGGTTTAATTTAAGACATATTGGACTGTCAGAGAGAATCGTGAATACAATTCAGAATGCCAGAGCATCGTCCACCAGGTCTCAATATGGCTGTAAGTGGAGAGTGTTTGAGGAATAGTGCGCTAAAGCGCAGGAAATTCCTTTTCAACGTTCAGTCAATGCGATTTTGTCCTTTCTGCAGGACTTAATTGACAAAGGGAAGGCATTTTCAACTGTCTAGGTCTATTTGGCTGCCATTTCCACTTGCCATGTTGGTTTTGAGGCTAAGCCAGCAGGCCAGCATCCCCTTGTTTGTCAGTTCATGAAAGGAGCTCGTAGACTGTTACCAAGCTCCAAGCCCATGTCACCCTCTTGGGACTTGGCTGTAGTTCTGGAGGCTCTCACTAGACATCCTTTTGAGCCACTGAAAGACATAGACCTGAAAACGCTATCTCTTAAGGTAGTTTTACTGCTGGTATTAGCCACAGCCAAACATGTGAGTGATATTCACGCTCTGTCTGTGCACCCAACTTGTATGCGTTTCTCCCCTGGTAACCTTGGGGTAACCTTGAAGCCCAACCCTTCTTTCGTGCCTAAAGTGGTCACTCCATGCTTGCCACTGGACCTGGCCGCTTTTCAGCCACTGCCGCGCAGATCTGCAGAACAGCAGAGGCTTCATATGTTATGCCCAGTGCGTGCTTTGCATGCATATGTGGAGAGAACCAGGGCTTTCCGAAAAGGAGACCAATTGTTAGTGTCTTGGGCTAAGCCATACAAGGGCAAGCCTGTCACCAAACAAAGATTGTCTCACTAGATAGTGGACGCTATAGCATTGCCCTACTCAAGTTCAGGTCTGCAGGTCCCAGCAGGATTGCGGGCACATTCTACCAGGGGTCTTGCAACCTCCTGGGCCTTGTTTAGAGGTGTCTCTATGCAGGAAATTTGCGCTGCAGCTAGCTGGTCATCACCCCTCACTTTTGCAAGGTTTTACAGATTGGATGTCACATCTCCAAGCCTTGCTCATGCCGTCCTGAGTGTAGGCTCAACGGAGGACCCGCCTCACCCCCATACTTCAGTGTGAGGGGGGCTGGCAGTCAGTTATGAGGATAAGCTTGTCTGGCAATACGGGAGTCTCCATATCCCATAGTGAGACATCAAAATGAATGCTATGAAAGAGAACTTTAGGTTACGTCTGTAACCCCGGTTCTCTGAGTAGAATGAGTGAGATGTCTCACCAGACGGCCCCTCTTGCTGCTGGGGTGAAGCGAGAAGAGGTGTGCTTATTTTGAATGACGATTGACGTTGTGTCTAGCTTATATATAGGACTTGTGCCCTGATGCTTGCGTCATGACTGCCAGCCACTCAGGGCTGGCGTAATAATATAAGTGCTTTTGTGAATACGCGAGGGGGCGTATCCCATAGTGAGACATCTCACTCATGCTACTCAGAGAACCGGGGTTACAGACGTAACCTAAAGTTTTCGGAGTTTCTGTAATGGTAATTTAAATGAATGATTGACAACAGGTCTTGGCCAATCTTTATTTTTAAGGGATGGTTTGAGCTTCCCCTATCATTAGTTCACCACCTGCCACTGCAATGGCGATATTTGTTTTCTGTTCAAGCTCAGTTTAAATGCATTATACCAAAGTTACTTGCATGTACCTTGCTAACCAAGCTAGTGAGCCCATTACACTTATTAGCGATTCAATAATACTATTATAATTATACCTTTATTTCACGTCTACAATGGCCAGCTAGCTGGCTAACTAAAGAACAGCTTGCTCAATGCCACGGCTGTCATGTGGCTCTGTAGCTGGCAAGCTGACTAGCTTTTGCAGTCATGAAATGAAGGTATGTGCAAGTAACATCCATGCAGTACATTACAGCTGACCTAGAAACACTAAAGCAAGCTAGCTAGTGCATTAAACTTGAAAGCAACATGCAGGCTCCGCAGGGGTGTGTTAGTTCACCTTTTCTTTTTACATTGTATATGAATGACTGTGTCAGCTCTCAGCCTAATCAATTTGTAGTAAAGTTCTCAGATGACACTTTTATCCTCAGTTTGCTTACAAACAACTCGGATAGCTGCACAGCAGCCGTGGACAAGTTTGTAGACTGGTGTGATACTCATAAACTGCATATAAATACATGTAAAACGGTTGAGCTGCCGTTGGACCCCAGATCAGCAGGTGACAGGTGTTCTGTGGCCATACACGCAACAAAATTAAACAGGTAACCTCTGTCAAGTATCTTGGTGTGCACATAGATAACGACCTTAGCTGGCACACACAGGTGGCTAGTGTTTGTGCCAGAATCCATCAGCGCCTCCACTTTCTCAGACGACTCTGTTTGGTGTCTGTAGAAACATAATGTTGATCTTCTATTGTGCAACCATTGAGTCCATTCTTAGATATGCTATCACCTGCTGGTTTGGTAACCTCACAGTCAAATCCAAATCTCAATTACATAGCCTGGTGAAGATAGCAAGTAAGATCATGGGTACCCCTGCCCCACCCTCTCCACAATACCTGTTTGAGCAGTCCACCATCAGACAGGCAAAAAACACCCTATCTGACCATTCGCATATACTGTTTTCAGAGTTTGTACTATTGAACTCGGGCAGGAGGTACAGGGTTCCTCTGTGCAAGCATAACCGCCTCAAACACTCGTTCATCCCCCTCTCTATTAAGCTTATTAACGAGCAGTTAGCGAGGGGTGAGAGTGAACAAAGGAGGCCCCTAAGGCCAAGAGTTACTGACTTTTGTTACTGTCTGATTAGGCATATTGCACTTTCGGTACATTGCTGTGACCTTTTATATGTTTATTTATTTATTTTATTTTATTTTTTCCCGTGGCCTATTTATTACTACATGTTTTTTATACGGTTTTATGTTTCTTGTGGTTTTCTGTTTATTGTACGCTGTGCAGCATTACTCTTTTTCCAAGACAAGTTTCTCCCATGGGAGACTAATAAATTAAACCTTGACCTTGACCTTGACCTTGAGTCCTCCCGGATTGTTCAGAACCATGCAATGCAGTCACATTTTTGCATATTAATATATTATGATGCAAATTCACAAATTCAACCAAACTTTAATCAATTCATCTGCTATACTACGAACCCCAATTCCATTGAAGTTGGGACTTAGTGTAAAATGTGAATAAGAACAGTGTACAATCATTTGCAAATCCATTTCGACCTATATTCAATTGAGTACACTACAAAGACAAGATATTTAATATTCAAACTGATAAACTTTGTTTTTTTTTTTGGAAATATTCACTCATTTTGAATTTGATGCCTGCAAAATGTTCCAAAAAAGCTGGGACAAGGGCATGTTTACCACTGTGTTACATCACATTTCCTTTTAACAACATTCAATAAGTGTTTGGGAACTGAGAACACTAATTGTATAAGCTTTGTGGGTGGATTTCTTTCACATTTTTGCTTGATGTACGACTTCAGTTGCTCAACTGTCCGGGGTCTCCGTTGTCGTATTTTGCACTTCATAATGCGGTACACATTTTCAATGGGAGACAAGTCTGGACTGCAGGCAGGCCAGTCTATTACCCGCACTCTTTTACTACGAAGGTACACTGTTGTAACACGTGCAGAATGTAACTTGGCATTGTCTTGCTGAAATAAGCAGGGACGTCCCTGAAAAAGACTTCGCTTGGATGGCAGCATATGTTGCTCCAAAACCTGTATGTACCTTTCAGCATTAATGGTGCCTTCACAGAGGTGCAAGTTACCCATGCCATGGGCATCAATACATCCCCATACCATCACAGAAGCTGGCTTTTGAACTTTGCGTTGATAACAATCTGGATGGTCCTTTTCCTCTTTAACCCGGAGGACACGACGTCCATGATTTCTAAAAACAATGTGAAATGTGGACTCGTCAGACCACAGCACACTTTTCTACTTTGCGTCAGTCCATCTCAGATGAGCTCGGGCCCAGAGAAGCCGGCGGGGTTTCTGGTTGTTGTTGATATATGGCTTTCGCTTTGCATGGCGGAGTTTTAACTTGCACTTGTAGATGTAGCGACGAACTATGTTTAGTGACAAAGGTTTCCGAAGTGTTCCTGAGCCCACATGGTAATATCCTTTACAGAATGATGCCAGTTTTTGATGCCAGTTTTTAATGCAGTGCCGCCTGAGGGACCGACGGTCACATGCATACAATGTTGGTTTTCGGCGTTGCTGCTTACATGTAGAGATTTCTCCGGATTCTCTGAATCTTTTGCACTTGTAGATGTAGCAACGAACTATGTTTAGTGACAAAGGTTTCCGAAGTGTTCCTGAGCCCACATGGTAATATCCTTTACAGAATGATGCCGGTTTTTAATGCAGTGCCGCCTGAGGGACCGACGGTCACGTGCATACAATGTTGGTTTTCGGCGTTGCTGCTTACATGTAGAGAGTTCTCCGGATTCTCTGAATCTTTTGATGACATTATGGACTGTAGATGATGAAATCCCTAAATTCCTTGCAATTGCATGTTGAGAACCATTGTTCTTGAACTGTTGCACTATTTGCTCATGCAGTTGTTCACAAAGTGGTAAACCTCACCCCATCCTTACTTGTAAACGACTGAGCCTTTCGGGGATGCTCCTTTTATACCTAATCATGACACTCACCTATTTCCAATTAACCTGTTCATCTGTGGAATGTTCCAAACAGGTGTTTTTTGAGCATCCCTCAACTTTCCCAGTCTTTTATTGCCCCTGTCCCAGCTTTTTTGGAACGTGTTGCTGGCATCAAATTCAAAATGAGTGAATATTTCCCAATTAAAAACCAATTAAGTTTATCAGTTCGAACATGAAATTTCTTTTCTTTGTAGTGTACTCAATTGAATATAGGTTGAAAAGCATTTGCGAATCATTGTATTCTGTCCTTATTCACATTTTACACAACGTCCCAACTTCATTGGATCTGGGGTTTGTACATCTATTAATGTGCAAAGTGAGACCATGAGACCCCACTTCAATCCCTTCAATTCAATCTGCATCACATCACTGACAGACCTTGCTCTGATAGGCCAGAAGTCAGAAGTTCCATTCAGGGTCGATTGCCCATCCTGTCCCTCGTAGCCCGGATGTTTCTATCTGAAAAAATTTAATTATAATTTTCACGATCGGAATTTGACCAATCGCATTTGAGTAGCGTTGTATCTGAATTTTGTTCAACTTGAATTTTTCCAATCTGAATTTGACCAAATGAATTTGAGTCTCTAAATTTTTTTATTTTGAAATACTAAAGCTTGAATTTTTGGATCTGAATCTGACAACACGGAAAAAGAAACATTGAATTAAAACAATACATATTTTTATTTCAAAGAAATCAATTCAGAACGAATAAATTCAGGTAGATAGTTGCCAGAGTAAAATATTTCAATGCTATGAATTCAGTGGCGTTTATAGTTCAATAATAGGAATTCAATGACTTAAAGGAGGACTATCATGGCTAGGAAAATTGGGTGTTATTATTTCAATATATCATGAAAAAAGCTCCTTCGACTTTGTTTTCTTTATTTTACGATTTCTTTAATTTTTATGAGCGATTTTACAAAACTAGTGGACCGCGCCATTTTCACCACAGCAGACGAAAATTCACCCTCGATCCGCTTGGGGCGTCCCTAATCGTGACGTCAGTGCGGCTGTCAGCGCCATGAATTTCCATTGTCCTGCGGTCGAGCATTGAGATTGTTGAATGACCGAGATATTCCCGCTTCCTCTATGGGGCAGACAGACGAGCTTGATTAATACGTTTTTCTATCCGACACAACTTTAATTTAGAGGTGAACTAACATCAGAGGCCATTTGAAATGCTTCCGGAAAGAAAAGTGCGATTTGAAGTCTGCTAATTACCAGCGTGGCTGGACAGCTGCCGTCACCTTGGCAGAATTAGCTCACCTTAAATCAATTCCCGTGTACTTTGCCTAACGTGTAATCAAGCCATTTATTCAGCCAACTGACCAATCAAAACTAAAATCGAGCCAATAATGATTTAGAAGAGATAATGAGAAGCAGACAAACCAAACCAGGCTACCCTGCTAAATTGAAATAATGTTAGTAATCTGAATAAATAGCAGACCTCTGAATTCCACCTCTCGTCGGAAAACTTTAACGCATTATTAAAAAAGATTTCTTAAAAATAAAATCATGTCAAGTTGGCCCTGGTTTTTAAGCGTCTAAAATATACGCGAAGCAGAAAACATTGTGTGAAGCGCATCAAACGTGAATGCGAGAGAGAAATTATTTTCGCATTGCAAGCAATGGACAAATGCACCGAAGACTGGGCAAGCATGTTCAGGCAAATCTGTGCCGCAAATTTTAAACATTTTTTTATTTAATAATTGAACAAGAGTCGCACGCAACGGCCACATGTAATAATCAAGCAAACACATTCAGGCAAACTGCGTGCTGAACTAATCAAAGTTAAGGTCTTCAAAATCATCCTCCGCCACTCGACAATTGCTTTCACCCTCTTCCCATTTACTTGGCTCAATTTGTAATCAAACATTTGATTCGCTCAATGAACAATTTTAAATTGGTTGGTAGTCTAATTTATTTAGATATTCATGTATGCAGACATTTTGATATCGCATGCATCATGCACATGTATGCATGCGGCCGCAGTGACGTTACGATCTCGCAACTTCTCATGCCACTTGTGGCGTTAGTGGCGGCCTCCTGGAAACAGCAATTCCGGCTAATTAATGGTCATTTAAAAGAACAGGGGGTATGTATGGACAAAAAATCGACCGTAGATATTATGTTGGAGTTAATTATTATAAGATTAAGTCAGAACGTGTAGGTCAGTATTGTCCTCCTTTAAAATTCGACTGCTTGCCTCCATTGCTCTCCAGTGAGAAAGGATTGATAGGAAACTCTAACCTGCGGAGGGAAGCATTACACTTCACATTGTGTTTACTGACTTTTTTTTTTTTAGTAGAAGAAGACGAAGTTCCGATTATGGCGGCTTCCTTCGTTCGTCTTCTCCGTGCCGGCCTGAAAAGGAGTTTTATACGTAAGTGGATTGAGACACTTAGTGCTATCTTAGGAGTCATTTTCCTTAATGCATGCTCTACATTATCACCGACGACTGTGGAGATTGTTTTTGTGGAAATTGTGTTTGACCAAACGTAGCTAACGTCCTGTCATTCATGTTTGCAACCACTGACCTTCTTGGTTAGCTTTGTTGCTTTTTTGCGCTAGCATTAGCTGGCTGGTTCCGCTAGTTCGGTTATAAAACGTAACCTCTGCATTTAGCTCTGTGCGCTTATTACTAGCAACTGGCTGAATAATATGCGATTGTGAACTCTGCTTAATATATTTTATGTCTAAACGTAAACCGAGCGCCAGTCTGAAAGTAGCACTGTCATAGTCTTATAGTGGTATAGGTTTGAAATGTTGAATCGGCGACGGCAGGGTAACTATTGTTAAGAAAGATATTTTAACGTTACGTTCAGAATGTGCCAAGGGGTCATTTCTAATTTGCCGTTTTATTTCCATTAGTTGACCAAATGGATGCGAGATGCACTATTCACTGTTCAGCCATACTGGATAATACGAACAGTCTTAATTTGCTTAATGCAACACAAAATATCAGTATTTTAACAGTAGCAATAGTTTGCATACGTATCAGACACCACTTATTTTCCTCGTAGAATATGTTTATTTTCATGCACTTTAAATAAATGAACTCTATAGAAAGACATTGAAGCAGTGTATTGCACTATATTTGCGCGATCGAGTAGATGGCAGGAATTAATTGGAGAGTAAAATGTACAAAAGAACAGAGAACCTATTTAGTTATACAAGTTATTTTACAGAGTAATTAAACCAATGTATTTTAAAGTGATGTTCAGTTCAGAAGCACATTGCGAAAAAGAATGATGTGCTGCATTGGTATGATCAAGTTCATGCAAATCTAAAGAAAAAAATCCTCGTGGCTACAGCCTCGAATGCACCGGGCAGGTGACGCCACTGTTTGCGACTTAATTTTTATTCGGTATCAATTGGGGATTCCAATAAAATTAGATTGCCGCTAGGCCGCGGGTTGGCAGTAGGAGCATAGCTAAGGGGTATACGGAAAACCGGAAGTAAACAAAGCCGGGAGAGCGCGTCCTTCACAACCACCGCGAAGTCGAGATTTTTTTTTTTTAGTTTTTTTAGTACCTAGGTGCTTCGAGTCGGAGAAAATGCCAAATACCTAGTGTTGTGCACTTGTTGTAAAAATTAAGGAGGCCACACTCCCCAAGAAGAAGGACCTGAGGAGAGAATGGCTGGTGGCCGTTAAGCTGAGTGACCGCAGTCACAAAGGGAAGCTGTGTACACCATCACAATACAGAGTTGTTTGAGTCATTTTAAAGAGTCTAACTACATCACTGGAAATTATCGAGGGCTGACTGCAATAAACGGTTATGTCCAATATATAACATCTGGACATAACTGTTTATTGCAGTCAGCCCTCAATATTAGTTTCTACAATTTTATCTGTCATTTACAATTTCTTCATTACATTATTTTACTGAAACAGTCTAGACATGCTCCATATTGACCCCCAGTTGTCTTACGCTCCCTATGCACCAAAACGCAGGAAGGTTTAATGGGTTTAGAAACCCGCCATAGGCGTAGCCTAGGTACCCATTCCCTCCTTTTTTGGAAAAAAGTTGTAAAGTACATTTATGATGATTTTTTGTAATATTAAAGGGTGATCACAGCACAGGGAAAACACAAAAAATGAAAAAAAAAAACCGATCCCGATGAGTAAACAAAGGCTCGGAATAAAGGAAAATTACTACTTTCGTAAATTTGATATCTCGGGCTCACAAATTTGAGATCTTATCCCAGAAGCAATGCACTAGCTTACTGAATTATACAGTACCCGGTGACGCGACAACTAAAATTAATCTTCACATCAAAGTTGGTGGACATATAGGGCTACCCAACAGAAAAGATTTCATCAAAATCGGATGAGGGCGCATAGAGAACTTTGACCTCCCAAAATGCCAAATTTCACATTTTCCCTGAATGAATCACCACCTATATTCTTGCGCCCTCAAAATCCCACGCTTAATTTGTGTTGACTATGTGAAGGATGTCCCAGGGTATCATATTATGAATAAACCATCTTGGGCTGTTGAGGGCGCAGTCTAGAAATGCCCTTGATATTACTGCTCATATGGCCAAAAGTAGCATCTTGCGGCACCCCCTCTAGGATGCGCCCTCAACAGCCCACAAAAATTTTCAGATTACTGCGAGCCCTACACACAGTAGATTGACATGTGAAAATAAATGTGGGCTATTGTCGGCGCAATGATATAGTATTTCAAAACAGAAATTTTTCAGTACTCATTTCTCATCTCGGAATCTTTGGCCCTTCTGGTGTCCTGAAAAAGAACCCGAAGGGTATTGGCACCTTAAAATTTGCAGTTTTTTTTCTTGAACCAACCATCTTTCATCAACAAATTTTTGGCAAATCTGAGCCATTATATATCACCCTCTGCCTGATTCTTAGAAAAACTAGCTGGTCGCATGTCATGAGGTGGACCACAAAAGTGTGACAAAATGGTCAATTTTTCAATACTCCTACTGCATATTACATACCTTCAGCCCAATCAAAAACAGGAAACAGAAATTTAATATCTCATTCCGTTCTAATGTTATTGAGAGTAACATGTATTTAATTAACAGGTAAATGCATTGAAAGCCGCTACTAAAAGTCCGTTTTTCTCGGAATGGACCCTTTTTACAAAAACTAGTGTTATTTGGTTAATATTCATTCAAATTCACCCAGGGTTGTTTTATTTTGTAGAAAACATCCAGTTCATAAAAGATACACTGCCTTACCCTGGAGTAATAGAACATTATAACCATAATCTAGCTGCTTCTCTGCCACCACCGCTCTGATCCACCCCGTTATTGCTTTTCTAAAAAGGCCGCTGAACCAAAAGTATCCCACCAAATCAAACAAAGTTGGTGGCAAATGAAAGAGAACTTCAACAGCTACAATCTGATACCAAAATTACAATAAAAGACCTATGAATCTTAGAGAAAATACATTTTGAACAAGCAGTTTCTTGGCGGAGTGTCACAGATCCACCCTTTTTGAGTGCCCACCTCATGACATGCGACCAGCTCTTAAAGGTAAAGTAATAATTCATTGCTGCCATAAAAAAGAAAAAGGAAGTAAAACATAGGCCTACATCAGGGGGTAGGGAATCTTCTCCAGAAAGAGCCACTGTGGGTGCAGGCTTTCATACCAACCAAGCTGCTACACACCTGATTCTACTAATCAAGGCCCTTAACAAACATTCCAGAGGTTGATTAGTAGAATCAGGTGTGTAGCAGCTTGGTTGGTATGAAAGCCTGCACCCACAGTGGCTCTTTCTGGAGAAGGTTCCCTACCCCTGGCCAACATGGAAAACAAAGGACAAACAATTCAAATTTACTGTGATATCAAAATTAATTTTACCAAATAATTTTTCCCAGGATAGGATTTTGTTAGGCCATGCCTTAATAGAATAGCTGTGGTATGCTCTAAAGACACAATATTCTGAAAAACGGTGAGTCATTGCTTCTTTAATGGAATAGTAGGATTGAACCACGGCTGAATTATACATTTTTTAGCAGCTGTCATCCCACTGAAAATGGACAGTTTCTTGTTGATACAAAAGGAATTGGGGCTGTCTCAGACCAAAACAAATCTTGGTCAACCAACAGTCAGCCATTTTTTTCCGGTTGTTCGATTGGTCGAAATTTTTAAACTCCTTTCAGAGCCTACTCCTTAGCCCTTGCAGATAGTGCCGTTGCACTTGAGAAGTTGAAGTATGAATGCGCAGTAGGCAGATGCTTTAATTTGACCAAAGCATAACTCATTCTAACATTATAATGCATAGGCAATGTTTTATTTAATAAATCTGGTTGGTCTCATTGAGATTTTTAATCTCTTTTGCAAAAATATGTTAAATCATAAACTAAAATAATCTAGCAGTCTGAAATCTCATGGACTCTGATAATGAGTCTCAAATCGATGCAAAGGGCAAGTAATGTTAAATAAAGAATGGAGTCTTTTTTTTTTTTTCATTAAGGCTTATAATTGTTTATGGTTCAATTCCTAGTTTTTAATTTGTGCATCAAGAAAACAGCTGACATTACAGACCATTCGAACTGACTAGTAGTGACTACTGAAACAGATGCCTCGTCTTTCCTCATTGAATGAAACCGCAATACCAAGTAAACCAGTTGAAGTGTGTTTAAAGTTGAACAATATTAAGTACAATCCCAATTCCGAAATAGTTGGGACGAAGTGTAAATTGTGAATAAAATCAAAATGCAATGACTTTCAGATCACATGAGCCAATATGTTATTTACAGTAGAGCATAGATAACATTTCAAATGTTGAAACTGAGACATTGTACATTTTTATCCACAAAATTAGCTTATTTCAAATTTTCTGGCTGCAACAGGTCTCAAAAGTTGGGACACATGCAAAAAAGGGCTGAAAAAGCAATTGATATATAAGAGAATCAGCTGAAAGAACATTTAGCGAGTAATTATGTTAACTGGCATCAGGTGTGTAACATGATTGGCTATAAAAGGGATGTCTTAGAGAGGCTGAGTCTCTCAGATGTAAAGATGGCCAGAGGCTCTCCAACCCGTGAAGGCTTGCATAAAAAAATTGTGGAATACTTTAAAAACAATGTTCCTCAACGTCAAATTGTAAAGGCTATGAAGGTCTCATCATCAACAGTGCATAAAATCGTCAAAAGATTCAGAGAAACTGGAAAAATCTCTGTGCATAAGGGACAAGGCCGAAGAGCTTTACTGGATGCCCATGATCTTCGGGCCCTCAGACGCCACTGCATCACTCACTGGCATGATTCTGTCATTGACATTACTAAATGGGCCCAGGAATACCTCAAGAAACCACTGTCTGTAAACACAGTCCGCCGTGCCATCCACAGATGCCACCTAAAACTCTATCATGCAAAAAGGAAGCCATTGTTCGGCATGATCCAGAAGCGCCGCCATGTTCTGTGGGCCAAGACTCATTTAAAATGGACTGTAGCAAAGTGGCAAAGTGTCCTGTGGTCAGACGAGTCCAAATTTGACATTCTTGTTGGAAATCATGGGCGTTGTGTCCTCCGGGCTTAAGAGGAGAAAGACCACCCCTCCTGTTATCAGCATTCAGTTCAAAAGCCAGCATCTCTGATGGTATGGGGATGCATTAGTGCATATGGTGTGGGACACTTGCATGTTTTAAAAAGCACCATGAATGCTGAAAGGTATATAAAGGTTTTAGAGCAACATATGCTCCCCTCAAGGCGACATGTATTCCAGGGAATGCCTTGTGTATTTCAGCAGGACAATGCAAAACCACATACTGCAGCTATTACAACAGCATGGCTCCATAGTAGAAGAGTCTGTGTGCTGAACTGGCCTGCCTGCAGTCCTGATCTTTCACCGATTGAGAACATTTGGCACATAATTAAACGAAAAGTCCGTCAAAGGAGACCCAAAACTCTCCAGCAGCTGGAAGCCTGTATTAACAAGAGTGGGATCAAATTCCAATGGCTAAACTCAAGAAACTTGTCTTCTCAATGCTCAGACGCCTCCACTCTGTATTAAAAAGAAGAGGGGATGCTAACACCATGGTAAACAGGCCCCAGTTCCAACTTCTTTGAGACCTGTAGCATCCATCAAATTTGAAATGAGCTCATTTTGTGGATAAAATTGTAAAATTTTTCAGTTTCAACATTTGCTATATTATCTCTGTTCTATTGTGAATAAAATACTGGCTGGTGTGATTTTAAAGTCATTGTGTTTTGATTTTATTCACAATTTACTCTCACAATTGTAAATTGAGTTACAGTTACTGACCGGTTTTTTGCCGTTTTCACCCAAAATAAATCAATTGAACAAAATTGGCTATTTTGGTTTTTGAAGTACTAGGGAAGACCCACACAAAGCCATTTAAATTGTAACTCTATCTTACTTAATTTTGGAGCTATGATACAAAATACACCAATTTTGTAACTCCGTTACCGCGTGACCTGGCCGTTAAGTATATTTTTTCACAAGATGCTTTTGGTACTTAAGTACATTTAATGTGAGCTACTTTAAGACTTCTACTCACGTAATTTTCTTATAGGTGACTTCAACTTCTACCAAAGTAACTTTCGGTTATGGTACTTCTACTTTTACTCAGTTATTTTTTTTTTCCCCAGTACTTTATACACCTCTGCAATCATTGTATCCTGAGACTTCGACGTGACAACATTGTGAATGCCCAAGATGAAGATTTTGTGTTTGCATGCTTGCTGGGTGTATACATCCAGTTTTTGCATTAGTAAGAAGAAAGCCAGCTGCAGTTGCAGAGAGGGAAGGCCAGAGTGCAGTAATATAATACAGTAAAATACAGTAATCTGCAGTAATCTATAAGAGATGTTGTGTTGCGAATGCTCAGACTCGAATGAAGCTCCCCTGCCGGGCCCGGCTTCTAACAGGGATGCGATTTTTCCGCTAATTCGCGGAATTCCGCAAAAATTAAAAAATTAAAACTCCGATTTTTCAGTCATGAAAATCCGATTTTGTATCTACAGCATTCCGACTTTTAGTACTTCCGTGACTGAATTGACCTTATGCACGATGCGTTCCACAGAACTTCCATTTTCAAATTAGCCAGCTAAGGCACTTCCGGTCAAATGTCCTGCTGGCTGCAGGGTGAAGTTGCCTTCAGACGTCGACTTCCAGGCTGCTCAGCCTGTCAGGCTGCGTAAACACCGCTCCCAAGTACAGCCAATCAGATCGCGAGCTAGAGTACAACCAATCCGCTCACGAGGCAACCAATTCAATTCGGAAGCCTTTACTCGGTAAGTTTTTTTTTTTTTTTTTTTTTTTAAATTGAAGAATGAATTTAACAACAATATTTGGCAATATCACAACCATATCATCATCAGCACATTCATGAAACGGAGCACATGACAAATAAGAGTGTAGCTTACATAAATGAAAATAAATAAAATAAAAATGAACCGAAAAGAAAATAAATACCGTAGTTTAAGGGGTTTCAGTTAGCTTTAAGGCATCAATAAAATTCAGCAATTTTGTGGCAGTTTTCTTCATAAACTTCAGGGATTTGCAGTATAATGAGAATTCTCTTATGAAGACAGTGAATAAAGGTAGTGTTTTAATACATTTACATTTGTGGATGAAAAATTTACCCAAAATAATTAAAGTGTTCAATAGTAGATCATAGTTTTCATCCTTGACTATGATTCCAAATGTAACGTCATTTATAGTGCAATTAGAAAGAGACAGTATATGAGGTTCCAGCCAATCATACATATCACACCAAAATGTGTTACTGTAAATACAAAAGAAAAACAGATGATCCGTGGTCTCTATGCCCTCCTCACAAAATATACAGTTATTTTGATCATAACTGAATCTTCGTCTGAGGAGTTCTCTTGAAGGATATATGTCATTAAATACTTTAAAATGGAGTTCTTTTGCTTTTGGAGATAAAGGTAACTTCAAGAAATCTGTACGTAGTTTCTTCAAAGTAGAATGACAGAAGATATGAGAAGCCGAGTTACGGCTACATTGCATTGGATATAAAGTGAGTAAAAAGACCACGGAACACCTTGTTTTGTAAAATCTTATTAGAAAACTGAAGAACAGCAATCATCAATGGAGGCAGATGGGGGGGGGGGTTGACCATATGATGAAGAGCATTTTTAATTAATAAAAAAAAATCAGGTGAGATGCTTTGAACTACCTTATTATAATCCTTATGGTTGCACCAAAAATTATATTTAGTACCAAACTCTTCAAAGGATAAAACATTTCCATAATTGTCCAGTAATTGGGTGACAGACCAAATGTTGTTTTCCATCCAGTCATTGAAATATAAAGACTTATTTCTAAAAAGAATAAATCTGCAATTCCAGATGGGTACATCATGGGGTGTGAAATTGTGTTTATATAGTAGCTTCCAATACAGCAATGCTTGTGAATGGAATGCAGACAGATTTATAGGTAATTTAGGAACATCAAAGTCACAACGTAAAAGGAAGTCAACACCTCCAATCTTTCTAAACAATTCCCTGGGAATACAAAACCAAAAGCTGTTACTGTTTACCAAAAAGGATCTTAACCATTTAATCTTTAAGGTTCCATTTATACAGTCAAAGTCAATGGCTTGTAGCCCACCATCCTCATAGTCTTTTACTACAGTCGCTTTTTTTAAATAATGAACCTTTCTTTTCCAAATGTAGTCGAAGTTTAATTTATTGATGGATTTAATAACTTTCTTGGAGACAGAAAGAGAATAAGCTGGATAAATACATCTCGACAAACTTTCCATTTTGGTTATATAGGTGCGACCAAAAAGAGAAAGATCTCTATTTAACCATCTGTCTAGTTTTAACTTACATTCATCCATTTTATTCCAAACATTTAGATTTTCTCTTAATTTAGCATCTTTTGTTATGTGTATACCTAAATATCTGACAGTAGCTTTAATTGGGATGCCATAAGCTGCTTCAAGATGGCAGTCACGTATAGCCATTAACTCACACTTTTTCAATTTTAATTGTAGACCAGATGCTTTTGAGAATGAGTCCATAATTTTAGTAGCCTTTGGGATCTGCTCAACACTTCTAAGAAATAAGGTTGTGTCGTCAGCCAGCTGACTTATAATTATTTGGCTATCAAAGACATTTAATTGTTCAATATCTGAATTTTTGATGAGGATAGATAGCATTTCAGCTGCGATTATGAAGAGTGAGGGTGAAACAGGGCAGCCTTGTTTTATGCCTCTATTGACAGTGAAGCAAGGAGAGGTGCCACCTGACAGAGATATTGAGCTGTTAGTGTCATTATAAAGACATTTTATTATGTTCCTAAATTTCTCCCCAAAACCACAGAGCTTCAATGCCATAAAAATAAAAGGATGTTCGGCCGTGTCAAAGGCCTTATAAAAATCCAAAAAGAGAATAAAGCCATCATCATTTATATGCTCATTATATTCCAGTAAATCAAGGACAAGGCGGACGTTATTGTGTATTGATCTACCTCTCATAAATCCTGATTGTTACTAATTATTTGAGAAAGACCCTCTTTGAGACGATTTGAAAATATATGAGTTAGCAGTTTGTAGTCAGTGTTAAGAAGTGTTATCAGTCTCCAATTGTCTAAGATTTTAGGATTTTTATCTGGCTTTGGGATGAGAACAATTATACCTTGCCTCAAGGTCTGTGGAAGTGAAAAATTGTTTAGTTTCTTTAAGTGTTTCAAATAAAAGTGCTTTGATATGCTCCCAAAAATGTTTATAGAAATTGGCTGTCAGGCCATCCGGGCCAGGGGAGCGGTCAGAGGTCAAACACTGCATCGCCTTTTCAAGCTCATTGTACGTGATCTCTGCATCACAATTATTTTTGAAGTCCTCATTTATTTGAGGAATGAAATCTCTGATTTTATCGAAGAAGGTCTCTGATGCATCAAATGAGAATCTTAAGGAGTATAAATTGCTGTAAAAGGAATAGATTTTATTGGCTATAGTTTTAGGGTCAGAGCACTCACTATCATTAATAACCAGTGTTCCTATACTATTTTTCTCTTGGCGGGACTTCTCTAATCTACTAAAGTAAGAGGAGTTTCTTTCCCCTTCCTCGATCCATTTTGCTCTGAATCTGATGAAGGCTCCATTTGCTTTTCTTATGTAAATATTATCTAACTTAGTTTGCAATGTAAGTAGTTTCCTTTTGTCAGTATCCGTAAGTGTGGGTTTATTACAGCATAGACTTATTTCTCTTGTCAAATTGGTCTCCTCTAGAAGGGCAGATTGTTTTAATTGTTTGCTAAAATAAATGGAAAAGTTTCTTATTCTAAATTTAAGGAATTCCCATTTGGAGGTATAGGACAAGAGGTTAATGTCTTTAACCCCCTGACAATATGCTTCAGATTGTAGCAAGCTGGCATTAAACTTCCAGTAACCCTTGTTTCGTTTGTGAGCATTAGCAGGTTTTAAAGTGAGACTAATAAAGCAGTGATCAGATAGGGGAGCAGAAGAAATAAGGCAATCCGTTACAGATTCCTTTACATTGTCAGAAATTAACCAAAAGTCAATCCTTGATTTAATTGAACCGTCTGGCTTTAACCAAGAAAAGTTTTTTAAGTTAGGGTGTATAACACGCCAGGGGTCAAACAGATTATGAGAGTTGCAGAAACTGATTAAATGAGGGTTACAGTGATGGTTATGAAACTTGGTGGGTGAGCGGTCTAACCACTCATTAAATACCATATTGAAGTCTCCTCCAAATATAATATTAGTTGTTGGATAACTCAATTTCAAATTTTTAATAAGGTCATCAACTTCAGAAAGTAAATTTTTGTTCTGGCTTATAGTATTGTATCCATAGATATTTCCCAAAATAATGAAGGAGTCTTTAATTGATAGAACACACAAGATCCAATGACCGTCTGCGCTTTTTTTGGATGTAACTATTTTCCCAGGGAAGTTGTTCAGCAAAATTGCAGTACCTGCGGAACGATTGGTTCCATGACAAAATAAAATTTTATCACCCCATTCATTGGTCCAAAACTTTTCATCTGTTTCGTTAGAATGAGTCTCTTGTAGCAAAACACAGTGTGGTTTCAGTATTTATTTAATGGCATTGGTGGAAAGCTTTTTGTTTTAAAAGAAGGACTAGTGTAAAACTTTGGGGACAAACAAACGGAGCTCTCAAATTAACATGCGCTCAGTTCGCCATCTTGCCGGTAGCAGCCTTTACTCGGGAAGTGGGCTTAAGAACAACAATATTGTTAAAAACGAATGCGTTCAATCTTCTTTTCTCATTAAAGAAACTGATTAGTGAGGTAACGTTAGATATTTCAGCTATTTTGATTATGTTAACCAATGCAAACAAGTGCTTTTTTTTTTGTCTTACAGTTAACTTATAGACTGAACCGTAGCTAAACAGGTCATACTTGTTAACTGAAGCACTTCTACAATATAACTTCAAGTATAACTCTGTTTGAAACATAAAAGTGGCCTACTTGTGAGATATTTTGTACAATATGCTGTTTAGCTGAGCTTCTTAAAAGCTTCAACTGCAAGTTGCTGTAACATTAGCTGCCTTCAAGGCTGATTGTAGAGACTAGTGCCTTGCAGGCTGGTTAGAAGGCTAATGTTGATTTGATATTGTATAATCTTTAATAGTATTCAGTCAGATGCCTTCAAGGCTGATTGTAGAGCACTAGTGCCTTCCAGGCTGATTGTAGAGACTAGTGCCTTGCAGGCTGGTTAGAAGGCTAATGTTGATTTCATATTGCATAATCTTTGATAGTATTCAGTCAGATGCCTTCAAGGCTGATTGTAGAAACTAGTGCCTTACAGGCTGGTTCGAAGGCTGATGTTGATTTCATATTGTATAATTTTTGATAGCATTCAGTCCGATGCCTTCAAGGCATCAGGGCCTGAGGTGGGTGTTAGGGCGGGTGCTGCTGCAGGAGCATTAAAGCCACGGGTGGGTGCTGGGGCGGGCGCTTTTTTTAGCGGGGCGGGTAGATAGGGCTCCACGACTGCGCCGAGACATCGTTTGAACTCCTAAAAAGAGTGTAAAAAGTAAAGACGACATCAATATGCAACAACACCGCTGTTAGTTTTCTGAGTTAACGTGGTTGATTTCGAACTGTAGTAAATCTATGGGCTGAAAAATAGAAGATTTTAAATTAGCCTTGGAAGGCTCCGACTCAGTAGATGCCCCCCTCAGTAATGCTGAGGGAGTCTCTACTGTCAGTCTTGAAGGCATCAGAATTGTAAACACACACACACACACACACACACACACACACACACACACACACACACACACAAACAGACACACACATACAGTTGTATGCAAAAGTTTGGGCACCCCTGATTAAAATTTCTGTTACTGAGAACAGTTAAGCAAGTAGAAGATGAACTGATTTTTGAATGGCATAAATTTAAAGATATAACACTTTTTTTGGACGTGTTTAGCAGTATTGGTGTATTACTTTTGTTTTGTACAATTTTAGAGCAAAAAAAAGGAAATGAGCACCGTACAAAAGTTTGGGCACCCCAAAAGATTTGAGCTCTCAGGTAACTTTGACTATAGTCTCAGATCGTATTTAGCTTGTTAGGGCTATGGCTTGTTCACAATCATCATTAGGAAAGGCCAGGTGATGCAAATTTTGAAGTTTATAAATACCCAGACTCCTCTATCCTTGGCCCAACAATCAGAAGCCATAGGGTCCTCTATGCAGCTGTCTAACTCTCTGAAAATGAAAATAATTAATGCCCACAAAGCAGGAGAAGGCTATAAGGAGATGGCAAACGTTTTTAGGTTGCGATTTCCTCAGTTCATAATATAATTAAGAAATGGCAGTCAACAGAATCCGTGGTGGTCAGCTTGAGGTCCGGAAGACCAAGAAAACTGCTCATCGGATTACTAGAAAGGTAAATCAAAACACCCGTTTGACAACAAAAGACCTTCGGCAAGATTTAGCACAGCATGGCGTCATGGTGCACTGGCCTACGGTTCAGTGACACTTGCTCAAATATGACTTTCATGGAAGAGTCATGAGAAGGAAACCTTTCCTGCATCCTCACCGTGAAATTCAGCATCAGAAGGTTACGAAGGAACATCTGAACAAGACTGATGCATTTAGGAAACAAGTTCTGTGAACTGATGAAGTTAAAATAGATGTCTTTGGCTGCAATGAGCAGAGGTATGTTTGGAGAAAAAAGGATGCAGAACTTCATAAAAAGAACACCTCTCTAACTGCCAAGCACATGGTTGGATCGATCCTGCTTTGGGCTTGTGTTGCAGCCAGTGGCACGGAGAACATGTCACTGGTTGAAGGAAGAATGGATTCAATTAAATTTCGGAAAATTCTGGAAGCAAACATCTCACCATCTGTCAAAAAGCTGAAGATGAAAAGAGGATGGCTTCCACAACAAGATAATGATCCTAAACTCACCTCAAAATCCACATCTGACTACCTCAAGAGATGCAAGTTGAAGGTTTCACCGCAGCCCTCAAGGTTTCCTATCTCAACAGCATTGAAAATCTGTGAATGGACCTCAAAAGAACAGTCCATGCAAGTCAGCCAAAGAATCTCACAGAACTAGAAGGCTTTGAAAGAGAATAATGGGCAAAATCCCCCAAACCAAAATTCAAAAACTCTTAGCTGACACCAAAAAGTGTTTACAAGCTGTGATACTTGCCAAAGGGAGTGTTACTTAGCACTGACCATGCAGGGTGCCCAAACTTTTGCTTTGGACCGCTTTCCTTTTTTGCCATTTTGAAACCGTAAAAGGATGGAAATTAAAAAGTAATCTTGCTTAAAATATGAAGGGAATGTGTCCTCTTTAACTTTATGCCTTTTGGAGAGCAGTCATTTTTTACTCGCTTAGCTATTCACAGTAACAGAAATTTTGATCTGAGGTGCCCAAACTTTTGCATACGACTGTGTCTATATATATATATATATATATATATATATATATAGGATGAAATCAGCCTACCAACCAGCTTGCAAGGCACTAGTCTCTACGGTCAGCCTGGAAGGCATCTGAGGCAGTACTATTGAGGATTACACAACATGAAATCAACATTAGCCTTCAAACCAGCCTGGAAGGCACTAGTGCTCTACAATCAGCCTTGAAGGCATCCAAGGCAATACTATTGACGATTATACAATATCAAATCAACATTAGCCTTCTAACCAGCCTGCAAGGCACTAGTCTCTACAATCAGCCTTGAAGGCAGCTAACATTATAGCAACTTGCAGTTGAAGTTTTGAAGAAGCTCAACTAGACAGCTTATTGAATGAAATATCTCACAAGTGGGCCAACGTTATGTCTCAAACAGAGTTACACTTGAAGTTGTATTGTAGAAGTGTTTAAGTTAACGAGTATGACCTGTTTAGCTAAGGTTAGGTCTATAAGTTAACTGTAAGACAAAAAAAATAGCACTTGTTTGCATTGGTTCACATAATCAAAACAGCTGAAATATCTAATGTTACCTCACAAATCAGTTTCTTTAATGAGAAAACTCACGATTAAATGCGTTCGTTTTTAACAAAATTGTTGTTCTTAAGCCCTCTTACCGAGTAAAGGCTTCCGAATTGAATTGGCTGCCTCGTGAGCGAATTGGTTTACTCTAGCTTGCGATCTGATTGGCTGTACTTGGGGGCGGCGTTTACGCAGCCTGACAGGCTGAGCAGCCTTGAAGTCGACGACTGAAGGCAACTTCACCCTGCAGCGTCATGCTGTGTGGGTGTGGGCGGCGCCGCGGCGGCAAGTTTCAACACTGCGGAAAACAAACGACGGAGATATTGCGGATATTCGAGACGACAGATAGCTTGTAGTATAGTATTAATAATTAATAGTCAGTATACTTGTATTTTGTTTAGCCCACTAGGCTAGTGGAGTGAGGATGAAGCAGTCTAGTAGCCTAAGTTTCAGCGGCGTGAGTGGTCGACGGCTGAACACTGCTGCCTCCCTTTATGCACCTTGTCGAGACAAATGCTGTTCACCGCTGGGAAGTTGCGCGGTTGGCTCAGTGTTTATCAGTATCCCCCTGCGAAAAGCGGCGGGTGCTCGTTTTAGCTTTTTGACGCACCTTCGCCAGCTCCCATTAACGGTAGTATGGCCAGTCAGACCATAACATTGCATTACGTAACCTTACCGACAAACCTGATGGACCTTTATTTTCCTACCTCACTCTCGCACATTTTGATATGAAACATTATCACCCTACATTTTGACTTCGGTGAATGCTGAATGAATTCGTTACTGTGGCCAGCATACACACGGGTTATCAGTGCTAACGCAGCTGGGCGTCTAGCTCCAAAGCTAAATCATGGTTATTTCATCAGCTGCCCAGCTAATCCATGACCTTTAGCAATATTAGCGAACGATACCACTACGACACGCAACTTCTCTATCGCGTCGTATAATTAAAGGTGCTTCAGGACCTCGACGGAAGCCCTTCCTCTTAGTTTCACTTTTGTTTTTTTGTGTAAATGGAGCGTCACTGGACACCGAATATAGCCGAACGTGGCTGGTTAGTGACACCGTTTTCCGTTGCAGTTTGGCTTATTAATTAGGTTAATATATAATACATATTTCCAGGAGTTCCATCAGGATTGTGTTTTTAGTCAGTAATTGGAAGCTGAAAATACTCACAGAACTCATGGATGGTTTCTACAGATGATTGGATAAAGAAAAAAGATTTATTGGTGCTGTGTATCTACAGTGATTATTTTCTTATTTGTTCATTTTTGCTATTACACAGTACATTTAGGGAAGTCTAAATTCATGAAATCCCATGAACATGTGACTTTGTGATATGACTTTGGAGTTGACTAAGAAGTCAATGATTTTATTGGTATATTGGCTATACTTAATGAATGTTATTTTACTTTTATGTGAGTGCAATAGTGGCAGATTAAATTCTTTACAAGCTTGGAGCTTGTGACTAATTTTGACTTGACCTAGAAATCAAAGATTGCATGTTTGTTGGCTTGAAAATACATTGGAAAATAATTCTGTTTTTTATTATTATATTGAATTCTTAGTACACTTATGGCAGTAAAAATGACTAAAACCCAGGAGCTTTGGGGGCTTCGCCCCCCTTGTCCCTCCACCAGGGTGCTGCCTTGGACCCAGCTGGGGGCCCCTGGCTAAATTTTCAAATAATTTCACTTCACCCAATCACATCCCTGTATATACTCCCTCCCAGACCGCACGCGCCGTGTCAGACCATAGTAGAACGCAACGCGCCGTAGCGCGCTGGCCAGTAAACCATGACACGATGAAACGGTTACCATACACCCTAGCTTGCTGTAAGAACCGTGGAAAAACGGGACAAAACGCGCAGCAACCGCGAAGCAACCGTGAAAAAACACACTAAATGCGGCAGAACGTGACAAAACTTGAAAGGACCATGAGATGCCGGGAAATACACATGCTTCCCATCCCACTACGGACCGCCTCCAAGTTTTGTTACGGCTTATTACGTACTGTCACGTTTTGTTGCATTCACCCCGTTTTACTACGGCCTACTAGGTTTCTCCGCACCGTGACTGTCGTGGCAAATTTTTTGACAGTTTATCAATCTGGCCCGGTATCCACGGCAATCACGGCCTGTCACGTTTGCTGCCGGGAACATAATGTCAACCTAGCATTACTGGTAATGTTGTCAACCCATTTAAACATTGTATGGATTGTTAATGGTAGCTCTGGCGTTGCTTGATATGCACGCATTGCAGCTCGAAGCTTCAAGTATATAAAGAAAGAGAAGCTTGGAATAGAATATCTATTTTTCAGTTAACCCTTTACTCCCTGATACCGCCTACAGTCGTGATAATTTAGGTCGCTGTGCAGGCGAGTCCCGACTACAGGCGTGATAAACACATCACTTCTGCCGGCGAATCCCGACTACAGTCGTGGTATTTTAGTAGCCACATTGTCTTAGGGCACCAGGGGTCAGTGGCTGCTAGGGCAGCAGTCTAAAATAGCTACTAGGGAGTAAAGAGTTAATTACGAGCCATTTTTTCCAAGAATGAGGCAGAGGGTGATATATGATGGTCTCAGATTTGCCCATAATTTTTGTTGGTGATGGATCTTTGGTATGCCTTTTTTTAATGCCACATGTTGTCCTTTTGATAATTTTTTTTTGCCTGAAGAAAGTCTTGTGAATTCCATAAAAGAAGGTTTTATAGACTGGCATGAACTATGAAACTAGCTGAAGTATTTATTTTTCAGCTACCAATCGGAATGCTGTTCTGCAAGCAAGGTTGGAAACTTCTACGACTGAAGCCAGACGTGAGCTCTAAAGCTTTTAACTTTTTCTGTTAGGTGCATTGGAAGGACTGTTTTGTTGCTTAATTTCTGCTGAGGGTGTTTAGGTTTATTTGGCAATCACTGAAATTTGTGAATTTAATTTTTCATGTGTCTTATTACAGCTCATCATAATGATTGGAAGCTGTAAATCTTTCTTCCTTGTTTCTTGACAACTTGTATTGATTTTGAAAAAACTGATGTAAGCCTTTGAATCCTAGCCACTGTTAGGCCCAAGGATGCAGTCACACAAGACGAACTTTCAGCTTTTGGTGGGTATGTTGGGGAGATGCTCCCCAAATATGTGCAGCAAGTCCAGGTAAAGTTCACAACACTTTTTCTGTTTCTGTCTGTAAAAATGTTGTTGGGTCATTCCATATGAAGTCAACCAGAGGTCGCCGGGTCACCTGCTCAGATTTGGCTCAAATTTATTTTGGGAGTACTTCTATATTCGTAATGATCTCATGCAAAATTTTAGGGTCCTACTCCAAGGGGTTTCCATGATATGGCCCCCCAAAAATCAAGGGCCATGCCCGCGCGAATTGCAAACGTTAATTCATAGGGATTTTGGAGGCCAATATTTTTGGAACAAATCATAGGTATGGGCTGAAAATTGCTACCTAGGGTAATTTGGGTCCGTGCTTTCAGAATCTCTTGTCAAAATTTATCAGTTCTTTTTTCATGTTCAAGATATTGGCCTCTCAAATATGAAACTTTTTAAATGCGGAAATTAAAAATTCAGTTTTTAAGGGCCCCCCATGAGGCCAGGATTCCTTATAGTGGCTGAATTGTGCCACTGTATTGCGTGTGGATTCCTTCTATTGGGGACAGGTCTGTCTCAACAAGGAAGATTGACTACACCCAAGGCATAATTGTAGAGTTAGGAGACCCTGAAAAGGGACCCAGCTGAAAAAGTCACTTTTTCTCGCCAATTTTGGATTGGCAAGTTCACTTCGTGGGCAGTTACCCATGATAATGAAACTTGTTCTTCATAAATGTATATTGGCTTTATTTGTTCAAAATTACAACTTGTTTTCCCATCTCCTTCATTGTTTAATCATGTAATCAAATATAGGTATTTTTGGGTAAAAACGCCCATTATTATCCCCTTTGTTCTGCAACTAGAAGTTTTAAAGAGACAGTGCCTACTCATAAGCTCAAGTTGCATCATTTCCTAAGATAATCCGACATCTGACATGATGTTGCATTCCCTACCTAGGATCTCCCAGGTATTGCATCATCTACCATGGGTATTGTTTTAACCAGAGATGATGCAATAGGGAAGGTAATTTACAAATTCATTGAAGCTTCAGCATGGCTTCTGACCAGTGCAAAATTTGGATTTCCTTGGATGAGGAATGAGACAGTATGTATGTTTGTTGCATTCCTCATCCAAGGAAATCCAAATTTTGCACCCATCAGAAGACATGCTGAAGCTTCAATGAATTCATTAATTAGCTACCCTATTGTTTTAACCAGAGGTGATGCAATACCCATTGAAGATGATGCAATACATGGAAGATCAGATGCAATACCCATGGAAGATGATGCAATTCCTGGGAGATCCTAGGGAGGGAATGCAACGTCAGACGTCAGATTATCTTAGGAAGTGATGTAACTTGAGTTCATTGTAGGTACTGTCTATTTAAAACTTCTAGTTGCAGAACAAAGGGGATAATAATGGGCGTTTTTACTCCTAAATGCCTATTTGAGAACATGATTAAATAGTGAAGGAGACGAGAAAACAAGTTGCAATTTTGAGCAAATAAAGCCAAGATATATAAATTTATGAAGAACAAGTTTCATTTCCATGGGTAACTGTCCATGTGGTGAATTTGCCAATCCAAAGTTGGCGAAAAGGTGACTTTTTCAGCTGGTACCCCTTTCAGGGTCTCCTAACTTCACTATTATGCCTTGGGTGCAGTCAATCCTCCTTGTATAGACAGAACTGTCCTCAAATAGAAGGAATCCAGCACAATTAAGCCTCTGGAAAAGGTCCTGGCCTCATCGGAGGCCCTTGAAAACTGAATTTTTGATTTCCACCCTTAAAAAGTTTCATATTTAGCTGCCGGATAGCTCACGTGGTAAAGCATCGCGTTGCGAAGCAGAAGTGACTATCATGGCGCGGGTTCGATCCCCGCCTCGTACCAGCCGGCAGTGGTCGGCAGCTGTTTTCAGAGTAGCGCGCAATTGGCCAATGCGCTACAGGCATGCAAATTGGGAAGGGTCTGCCGCGATAGGGTATTATAAATAATAAGTTCTCAGGCGCCTCCTGTTGGCCAGACGGGTGCACGTTTAGGAAGATTCTAAGCTCGTTCACGTTTGGGTATCCTCCACCCTCGTTCTGAGCTTGCGAGGTTGCGACCAATGAGTGTATAAAAGCGGTGGCGATGAGCGCGTGCTTCAGAGGAGAGCCGCGAGCTGTCTCACTCTCCTGAGTTGGCAATAAGGGGCTGCATATGCGAAAAGCCTTGTACATAGTTCCCCAATTGGACATTCCAGATTCGGGTGGGATTGGAGATGCCAAAATAAATAAATAAATAAATAAAGTTTCGTATTTGAGAGGCCAATATCTGGAAAATGAAAAGAGATTGATAAATTTTGACAACCGATTCTGAAAGCATGGACCCAAATTACCCTGGGTAGCAATTTTCAGCCCATACCTATGGTTTGTTCCAAAAATATTGGCCTCCAAAATCCCTATTCAGTAAATTAACGTTTGGGATTCTCTTATGCATGGACCTCGATTTTTGGGGGGCCATGTCTTGGAAACCCCTTGGAGTAGGACCCTGAAATTTTGCATGTGTTCATTATGAATATAGAAGTACTCCCAAAATAAATTTGAGCCAAATCTGAGTCGGTGACCATGGAAGATTATTGTACTTTGAGTTCATATGGAATGACCCTGTTTTGGACTGGATAATAAACATTTGAAGTACTGCATGAACATTTTAGAAAGACTAATCTAATGGGTGGAATTCTGTTTCTAGGTGACTTGCTTCAATGAGCTTGAAGTAATGATACATCCTGAGGGGGTCCTTCCTGTGCTCACGTTCCTGCGGGATCACACCAATGCCCAGTTCAGAAACATGACGGACCTCACAGCAGTGGATATCCCAACACGGCAGAATCGTTTTGAGGTAGAGCAGATTGCGGACTTATGCAGCGCTCAGATTACGATTTGCAACTGTTGAGATTTTTTGTTAATGAGCAACTGCAGGTATAGAGGAAACGACACCAATCTGGAGTTCAAACATGTCTTCAAAATATTTTAAAACAACTGTGTTGAAATCTTTTACCATTTTAAAATTTTGAGCAGTTTATAGAAAACTTAGAAAAGAGCCTATTTTTCCCGTTTTTTTTTTTTTTTTATCCAGTATTTTGGATGGTCCAGTATCTCAGATGTTATAAAGGTCAAGAATATGGTTCACTGACTTTTTTTTAGATGGGAGAAGTACACCTTTGCCACAAAGATGCTTGTATTTCCCAAAGTCCAGTATCTGATATTTAGTTTCAATCATGCAGGTCCATAAAATCCAAAAAAAAAAAAAAAAAATTAAGAAGGGCTGCTTGCAATCAAGTGGTGGAATTTTTCCCTGATGTGGCCAGCAATTATGGATAAAATGACATTTCTTAGGGCGTCCAGTATAAGCTGACCTCTTGTGTTTAAAAAAAAAAAAAAAAAAAAAAAAATCAAATCAATATTTCTAACCTCAGAGATTACGTATTCTTCTTTCAGGTGAGCGTCTTATGGTTTGGTTACCACAGTCTCTTAACAATGATAATTATCAGTTTTGAAAACATGCTTTATCTCTGTGCTTCAGTTTAGTGATAATATGACAGATGTTACATTAACTGATAACTAAATAGTTATCTAATGTTTACAGTTTGTGCCTCTTGACGCCTTTTTTTTTTTTTTTTTTTTTTTTGAAGACCTGCAGTTCTTTCACAACAAACCTGTACAGACGCGGCAGTAGCAGGACAAGCATAAATCTATAGTATCCTCTACTTTGACCGGGATAAAATCATCCCATTTGGATGAAATTGGGGACACTGTTGATTTTTGTATCCCCTGACAAAGTGGTGGGTTACTAAGGATTTGTGTTCATTCTTCTGCCATCTCTGCCGCTGCTGCCTGTGCAGTTTTCTTGCGGTAGAACTGCAGGTCACAGTTATGACCCAAATTTATTCATAGTTGGCCAAGGTATTGGTTGTGGTAAGGTCAAGATGACCATTAATTACCCCGCCCCGCCCGAAGGGGGAGGGCAAGGGGTATTGTTTTTGGTTCGGTTTGTTTGTGTGTGTGTGTGTGTTTGTTTGTTAACACTTCAGCAGCAAAACTAATGGCCAGATTCACCCCAAATTTGGTTTAGGGATTGCCACTGACCCAGAATAGATGCCTATTGAATTTAGGAAAAGTAGGTCAAAGTATGTGCGAGGGGCATGGTTTGTTGTGCCTGGCACCACTTGTTTTGGTCGGGATTGGATGATGATAATAGATGATTAATAGATAATGGGTCTACATACAAAATGGCCCATATATCATTTACTGTCACACTTGGGGCCTAGTTTTGTTTTAGGACTAATAAGAACCCATTTGTGGCGTGCCTGTTTGTGACCTTCTGCTTGAACTTTGATTGGAGGATCTAGGCCAAATGATGATCTTTCAGCATTTGCTGTCGGTGACCAAGTCACGCATGCATCTGGGCGTAGTTGTATTGGTTGTGGTCAAGGAAACTGTCGACTTAATGGACAGAATTGAAGGATTTTATGCTGAATCAAAGGAAATGATCAGCAACTCTGACAAACCTGTGCAGGACAATCGCTGGCCCCGATCTCCCAATACAACCATCTAGGTTTTAGCTTGAAGAACACAGACCAGTGTCCAGTTCAGTTCTTGGTCAATGTGTTGATCCCAGTTTAAATGATTACTTGGACTCATATAAAATTCATGTTTCAGCTGTATTAGTCATGCGAGAAGAGTACTGTCCATTTTTCACTTGTGCATCCTATTACAAAGGTGTAGTAGAAATTCTTGTCGCAGGCCAACTGCACTTGTTTCATCAATGGCAACAGATGGGTGGCACTAGCTTTGTAAATACCTCAATTGGCTTTGTGAAGTTTGAAAAATGCCTTCCACCATAGCCATTGCTTGTTATTGTCAATTATTTTCACAGTGGTGTATTAATACAATGTTATATCTGGAGCGTTAGGCCATGGCGCTACGCCATGCCTGACTCTCTCCCGCTACAGCTGCCGCTTTCTTCCCAAGGAAGGTCCGCCACGCCTCCTTGCCAACTCCACTGTGCCACGATGATATTCGGCTGATCTCTATTCAACCTCGCTTTTTGATGATACCCGTATAGAGATCTTTGTATTCAACCTCGCCACAACAAAATGATGATGTTTAGAGGTTGTCATTATTTGTTTATCAACACGGGCGGATGTCGCTAGCCTACTTGAACTGCAGAAAGAGCAGTCCCAAGTTAAACTGTTTTAGACAGGTTGTCATAACATCTTAATGGCGGGTCCGCCATGTTGGCTAGCTTAGCAATGTTGTCAGCGTATTATCCATCAACAGTTTATCGACAACAATAAAACAAGCTAATTCATTAGTGATGGTTTTTAACCTATGTTAACTACGTTTTAACAATTCAAGAATAATCAAGTATCCAATTGAAGACACCTGGCTTCTCTCCCCCGTTTATACCAGCAAATAATGGGCTACATTCAGTACATAATAATTAGGTCTATGCACTGGCACTCAGCAATGTAAAAATCTTTTTTTCCAGCGAGAGTGGCATTTCAGAACTCTTCAGCGAATGAAGGTAATTCTGGTGACAAGTTATACGTGGTGTCCTCCGTTTACATTTTCCAGTCTGACAGCTGTCTATTTTTTACAGCAAGTTGCGTGACCATGCTGCAAAAACAGGTGTACGTACTTGCCGAAATTACCTTAATTTGCAAATGAGTTCTGAAATGCCGCTCTCGCTTGAAGAAAAAAAAAAAAAAAAAAAATTTATGTTGCTGAGTGCCAGTGCATAGACCTAATTATAATTAAATTATTTTCTCTACTGAATATAGCCCATTATTTGCTGTTCGATCGCATGGAGAGAAGCCGTGTCTTCAATTGCCACTTGATTATTCTTGAATTGGAAAACTGTGTTTATAAAGGAAACCCATCTAGAATTAGCCAGGATTAATTGTTGTCAATAAAGGGATGGATAATTTCGCCCGAATTTTCAAGTCTAGTGCTGGCCCGGACCCGCCATTATGAGTTATCTCATAGTTGGCAGTCAACGTGTTAATGACCCATACGCTTTAGGTGCAGGTGAGTGGATAAATGACGAGAAAGATGTAAAAAGTCTGGGTCATTGTGAACAATAAAAACAACTGCATCCTGACCGCGAACTGCACTTGCATGTAATTTAGAATAATATAATGTTACAAATTAATTTTAGCTTCCTTTGTACTTGTTGTACACATTTGTTTTTTTTCCCCCTCTCAGATCACTATCTTTTTGAGCTGCTGTAACGATGAAATTTCCCCACTGTGGGATCAATAAAAGTTTCTTATCTTTCCATTGCTATGTAACCTCGTCTTCAGTCACTGTCGTTATTGTAGTAAACCTTTCACAACTCATTTGCTGCAGTAATACAGCTGTGCCTGCGGGCATGTCTAGCTTTATCGCCATTCAAACCAATGAGTCTAACATATTATATTGCTCAAAATTAATACCAATGTTCGTTTTCCTCTCAGCTTGGGGTCATGCTGTAGGCATGATGGAGCACTGATGCTCAAAGTCTGTAAAACTTGCGCGTTTTGTTATTCTTACCGAAACGGTTTGTGCAACCAACAGCACAACAGGACATGGTCGTGGCTCTTCCAGCTCTCTTTCTGCAGTCGACATGCGCAGTAGAGCGGGGTGACGTATGTAGTGACGTAGACTGATAATCCCTCTGTAGAGGGATTATCAGTCTATGTCACTACAAAAGTCACCCCGCTCGACTGCACATGTCAACTGCAGAAAGAGAGCAGGAAGAGCCGCGACCATGTCTTAAACGCGCAAGTTTTACAGACTTTGAGTATCAGTGTTGCAGCATACCTACAGCATGACCCTAAGCTGAGAGAAAAAAGAACATTGTTATTAATTTCGAGAAATATAATATGTTAGACTCATCGGTTTGAATGGTGATGAAGCTAGATATGCCCGCAGGCACAGCTGTATAATTGCAGCAAATGAGTTGTGAAATGTTTACTACAATAACGACAGTGACTGAAGACGAGGTTACATCGCAATGGAAAGATAAGAAGCAGCTCCAAAAGAGAGTGATATGAGAGGTGGGGGGGAAGCAAATTTGTACAACAAGTACAAAGGAAGCGAAGATTGGCCAGCAGCCATACCACTATTCGATCTGCTCCAGCCGCGTGGCTGAAGCTAAGCAGGTGTGGGCTTGGTCAGTACTTGGATGGGAGACCACCGAGGAAAACTTAGTTGCTGCTGGAAGAGGTGTTGGTGGGCCAGTAGGTGGCGATCTTCCCTCTGGCGGAATAATCCCCAATGCCCCAGTGCAGTGACGGGGACACTGTACTGAAGGGGATGCCGTCTTTCGGATGAGACGTTAAACCGAGGTCCTGACTCACTGTGGTCATTAAAGATCCTGTGACACTCTTCGATAAGAGTAGGGGGCTCCCCGGTGTCATGGCTAAAGTCCCAACCTGGCTCTTTCGACCTGCCACCTAATCATCCCCTGATCCAATTGGCTGTGCAAATTGCCCTCTTCCTCCCTACCTAAACCCCCAGGGCTCCCTTGAAAAAGAGATTTCAATCTCAACGGGACTTCCCTGGTTAAATAAGGGTTAAAAAAAAAAAAAAAAAAAAAAAATTTGTAACGTTATATTAGCCTATTCTAAATTACATACCCAGCCATGCAGGTGCAGTTCGCGGTCAGGATACAATTGTTTTTTTTTTTTTTTGTTCACAATAACCCAGACTTAATACATGTTTGTATTATTTCAGAACTCTTTTGCGAATGAAGGTAATTTCGGCGACAAGTACCCACACCTGTTCTTGCAGCACGGTCACGCAACTTGCTGTAAAAAATAGACAGCTGTCCGATTGGAAAATGTAAACGGACGAAACCACGTACTTGTCACCAGAATGACCTTCATTCGCTGAAGAGTTCTGAAATGCCGCTCTCGCTGGGGAAAAAAAAAATTACCGTCGCTGAGTGCCAGTGCATAGACCTAATTATAATTAAATTATTTTTCTGTACTGAATGTAGCCCATTATTTGCTGTTAGATCGCATGGGGGAGAGAAGCCGTGTCTTCATTTGCCACTTGATTACTCTTGAATAGGAAAAGTGTTAATATTGGAAAACCATCTAGAATTAGCCGGGACTAATTGTTGTCAATAAAGGGATGGATAATTGTCCCCGAATTTTCAGGTCTAGGGCTGGCCCTGACCCGACATTACGAGTTATCTCGTAGTTGGCAGTCAACGTGTTAAGATGTATCCCATTCACTAATGATAATTTAGCAGCATAACTTGTTTTATCACTCGGTGAGAAACTGTTGTAGTACGCTAACAACATCGCTAGCTAGCTAACATCGCAACTGCAAGATAACCATGCCAGCCTGTCAAACAGTTTAAAGGGGCTGCTCTTTCTGCAGTGAAGTTGCGCGTGCATCCGCCGTGTTGATAAACAAATAATCCCTCTATAGAAACCCAGTGCTGCGGATGTGTTGTGTTTTCCCAGGTATTCAGATTGATTTCAGTTCCATTTGCCGCCGCACAGAGGGGTGGCGATTCTGTCGTTTTTTTCGGAATTCGGCCGTATTATTCATGTTATTAGCGTAACAATCATTAGATCATTTTGCCAACTCGTAAAAAAAAGACTTGAGCAGGTGGCAAAATTGGCAAAAAGGGACATCGTTCCATCAGTGAATTTTTCTGGTAGGAGGAATAAATGACCAAAAGTGTTGCTCAACTTGAATGATAAGATTTTTATTACGCAAATAGCGATTGTCTGGCGAGAAGTTTGCAGTCTAATTATGACACATGAACGAGCCGGACGCAAATTTTTTTTTTTTAAACGACATGTCTATTGCACCTTTTACTCGTCCTCTGATTGGTCAGTCGTTTCCATGGAGACATTGAAACTTCTGAATGGGCGCGGTCATGTGGTACAGTCCCCGACTTACGGAAGCGTTTTGCTGCCATTCCTGAAAAAAAAACGGGTCTGTATCACGTCATGAGTGAAAAGTTTCTTGTGATTACAAGATCTTTTTCGCGTTATTACAACATATTTTCACGCTTTAAAAAGATATCTTCACGTTATTTCAACGTGAAAACATCACATTATGACAAGAAACTTTTGGCTCATTTGCATGATTTGATTAAGTTCTACTTCATGCTTAAAACTTAAAACCTGGCGAGATTATGCTATTATTGAGGACGGTTGATGATATTGTGATTAGTATGCGTACACTGAGAGGGATTTTAAAATGCTTGGGGCTGTACAGAAGACAGAATGATCCTGACCCCCTGGAGGTAGCGACGTTTCTGAACACCGGTCAAGCTATCACTAGCTCAGAAAACGACGGTCGCACTGTCTCAGCTAAAAAGAACATGCGCAAATACGGCAGACATCACGGTAGTAACGTCACGTGATGTAATTGCTGTCAAATAACCGTCTCGCGGAAAGAAATAACGAGGCTTGTTCAACACATGTAAATGTGTACTTTGTTCAGAAAAATACGCCAACAAACTAGCATAATTTGGTTTTCCGATTGATTATTATGTATTTTTTCACTGAACAGGATAGGAAGTTGGTAGTTTGGCCAAGGTGATGGGTGCGATTTTGGTGAGGCGCTACTATTCCAGATCAGCACTAACAATTGCTTGTTACAGTACAAGTGTTTTGACATTAAGCAAATAGATAAATTAGAGCAGAAAATACTCTGGATTTAATGCATGAATTACCATCAGAATTGGTATTTGGTGAAGGGTGAAAATGGAAGTGGGGAACATAAAACTTTTGTAAATCAAAATGTTTGCTGAAAGTAACATTACCATACTGCCTATTTGATGTAACAGAGCAGAAGTAATACAGCACAGTGCGCAAATAGCCTCTGATAAATTATAGGCCCAAAAACATTGTTACCAATTCAGTTTCTTTCGATGCACATTTATTCAAAAATTCCAAAGTAAAATAGGTTTACAGTGGGTTGCAAAAATTTGGGCACCCCTGGTTTAAATGTTTGTTACAGTTAATCTCCAAGTGATTTAAAGCAAACCTGAACACTAAATGCTACAAAGTTAAACATGACTCGTCATCACATTTCAAACCAAGAATCATTTTTATTTTTAACTTTTTACAGTTTCAAAATAGTACAAGGAAAAAGACCTTGTGCAAAAGTTTGGGAACCCTGTCAGCTAGTACTTTGTAACAGCTTGCAAACGCTTCCTGTAGCCAGCTAAGAGTCTTTCAATTCTTGTCTTTGGAATTTTTCCCCACTCTCCTTGACAGAACACCTCGAGCTCATGCATACATGCATGGCATGTTTGAAGTCTCTCCACAGATTTTCAATAATATTGAAGTCTGGGGACTGTGATGGCCATTCCAAAACCTTCATTCGTCTTTCTTGGAGGTACTTAACCCTTTACTCCCTGATACCGCCTACAGTCGTGATAATTTAGGTCGCTGTGCAGGCGAGTCCCGACTACAGGCGTGATAAACACATCGCTTCTGCCGGCGAATCCCGACTACAGTCGTGGTATTTTAGTAGCCATATTGTCTTAGGGCACCAGGGGTCAGTGGCTGCTAGGGCAGCAGTCTAAGATAGCTACTTGGGAGTAAAGAGTTAATGGTGGATCTTGTGGTATGCTTCGGGTCATTGTCTTGCTGGAGTACCCAACGTCTCTTCAACTTCAATTTCTGGACTGAGCTTTGAACATTTGCCTCTAGAATGTCTTGATATTTGGTGGAATCCATTCTTCCCTCCACCCACACAATCTTGCCTGTGCCCCCAGCTGCTACACAACCCCAAAGCATAATGGATCCACCTCTATGTTTAACAGTTGACAATGTGTTCTTCTCCACAAATGCTTCACCCATTTTTCTCCAAACATACCTTAGTTGAAAAAGTTCAATTTTGGTTTCGTCAGTCCAAAGCACATTGTTCCAATAGGCTTGAGATTTCTCAAGGTTTTCTTTTGCATACTTCAGATGCTTAATTTTGTGTTGAGGTCGTGGGAAAGGCTTCTTTCTTGCAACTGTGCTATGTAGGTCTTTGTTGTTTAAGATACGCTGTATTGTAGTCCTGTGAACAACTAGACCTGTGTCTGCTACTCTTTTTTTTTTTTTTTTTTTTTGCAGCTCTTTTGCAGTGATGTGTGGGTTCTTCTGAGCATTTCTCACCAAATCTCAGGCCATTCTATCTGAAATTTTTCTTGGTCTTCCAGATCTTGCCTTGACTTGTATTGTTCCATTTATTTTCCATTTTCTTATGATGTTTCTGACAGTAGAAATGGGTAGTTTGAAACGTTGCAAGAGTTTTTGTAGCCCTCTCCTTGTTGGCAGAAGTGGATTATCTTGATTTTGACATCCTTCGACAACTGTTTAGAGGAACACATGGTTTTTAAAACCAGTCGCAATAGCCACCACAGTCAGATACTTTAGAAGGAATGGAGTTACTTCAGAATATATAGTTCAACCCTGGAATTATTCACCTGACTCACTGAAGCCCTAATGAGTCAATCACCTGGGTCTGGGCCTTTGAGAATTCAAGCCTCTGAATTCTACCTTTTGTAGAATTCGTGTCTCCTTGGAAACGATTGACTTAACAGAGAACGAGTGAAAGGTGTAATAGACATGTCGTTTAGGAAAAAAAAAATTCGCGAGCCGGACACGGCCGACATATTCATTCGTGTCATGTTTTCGAAACTAACTGTGGCATGTAATTGAAATAAAGAGATTTTGTCCCATTTCGTGGTTACTGCGCCCTTGTATCATGCTTCATAGGCCTGTCAGCCAGTTAGGCTAGTCAGGGGGAGCTCTTTGCAGGGGAAATTTTAGGGCTATTTTCTTGGTAGGGCCAGCGATGACCCGCACGTGATGGGATTGTCTGCAGTGATCAGATTAGGCGGATTCGCAAAATGCGAACTTCTCCCGTTATGTGGTTTAGAGAATCGCAGGTTCCCCGCCGGCCTCTCCTGAAACATGCACAATGATCTCTGATCATTCAAATACATGATGTTGTGATGTCGAAATGTGACTGACTTGGAGAGTGCCTTGTGTGACTGGATTTTAATGGGAATTTGGATCCTTTCACATCTCTGATCAGGTGTCAACATTATATGCTTCAGTAAGGTATAGATAAAACAGTTGTACTGCAGGTTACAAGTAGTTTCCAGAACTTTCACTGGGAAACAGAAGTGTTCTGTATTAAATTGTTCAGGGTAAAATTGATACCTTTTGGAAATAATTTGTTTTGCTTTCAGAGTGGAGTTGTATATCTCTTGTAATTGAAATTTTTCATTAGGAATGAATGAAAAAAAGGCCTTTTTAGCATTTAAAATCTGCTGAAAGCAGGTTGGGGTACATCCAAGCCACAAAGCAAGGAAAGTGAGAAGTGTTAGGAATGAAGGCATGCAAGTTACCATGTCAAATGAACTGCCCTTTCTTGGCAGGCTGCTTCTTGCTCGTTACGACCTCTATACCCTTTTTCAGGACAACCACTCACTGCGTGACTGCTGTGCCCTTTTTCATACCCAAGCACCATGCCCTAGGGAAATCCTCGAATTAACACTGTTATATGTATATCATGTTTGGCCAAGTGAAAATGAAAGCAGCTGTCATTCCTGCCAATTAAATGCATACTTTAGTTCTTCTGTACATAATACCGCAGCCATCTCCCGACACCAATAATCTGAGACTCTTGGGAATGTGCACTTACAGAAATCCATGAGTGACAATTCCCTCGTAATTAATAGATCTGTTATGAGTAGGAACTCCCTCTACATATGTATGCTGACTGAATGTGCTACAGATGATCTTCAAACCAAGCCTCAAGAAGATATCTGTAGCGATTAATTATTTTCAGTAACGCAGGGTTTCCGCTAAATGTAATTGATCGTGGTGCACTGCCACGGCAAAATAAAAGCCGCCACGCCTATGTAAAATGACTTTACATAAACTCCAAAAATCCTGAGGACAGTCAGGTGTCGCTAGTTCTCCTTTTTAAGTTAAAATGAGCGCTAATAATTCTTGACCTGTTGTCAATCATTTTTTTGATGAACATGTTTTCCAATGAATAGAAATTAGCCATCGGCAGTAAAACGTGCTGCTTTCTTCTTAATGCAATGTATGCAACGATAAGAGAAAAAATATTTTGTTTACTTTGCAAAACAATAAAACTACGATGTTAACTTCTGTGTTTGCTGTGAGCACATCCTGCTCTACCTTACTGCAGGGCTCCCAACTCTCCCGCATTCGGCGTGAGACTTAGTGGGATATTCATGTTCCCATGCCGTAGTCAGCAATTATTCAATCAACGCAATGCATGTGTTTCACGATCGTTCAGATTGTTTAAATGAAATAAGACCATTTGAAACGTTTTTATGCAATTCCGTTGCTTTCAACCCCTGAGTGAAGAAAAGCGTGAGAAGTCCGGAGTCATAATTGATTTCCATGTTACTAGTGGTGAAATCCACCGTGACGCATGTGAAACAGATAAACCACCGTGCACATAGACTTCAATTATTACATTGCCTACCTGCTGATTAATGAAAACTGGCCACACCTGATGATGCTGAGTTTTGACCCGACGCTGAAGCCCTCCGCCACAGTTTCAAAAAATCCTGGAGGAAACCCTGGTAACGTTTGACCGTCACAACAGATCAAATTCAGCAGCAAAACTGTCAAACAAGAAGTGAGGTCAGGTCTTGATTTACATGGATTTTACCTTTGAAAACATAATTTAATTTCACTTATGCCATTATAGGTATTACCATTCCATCTCGATACAGCTGTTTTGGCTTTGCTTTTAAAAATCAACCAGACACCGATACAGTTCCCATTTTAATACCATGTGAAAGAAAGTTAATTTTACTCCAACTTGAGCACTTTATATCTGGCAGGGAAATGGTTAATAACAATGCTTGAACTCAAAGAAATCAACTTCAGTGGAACTCTTCTGTGCACTCCGCCCTGCTAATGCATATTTGGAGTTCATCATTGGTTAGACACTCTAAGGCACGCAGGGCAATATCTCGGGTGACGATTGGTCAATTTTGATGATTCACATCTCTATCAAACAATCAGAAGAAAATCTTAGGGAAGTCCCGAAATCCATGGCAACAAAACTGTTGGCCAACAGCTAGGAAGAGAGTACATGTGTGCATCAAACAAGCTTTCCTACCTCTCATAAGAAAGTTCCTCCTGGATTTGACAACAGCTGGGGACTGTCAGTAATTGTGTCAAAGCCGCAAAGAGACTTTGGAGTAAATGTGAACAGTATTTTTATGTCTTTGAACACAACTTTGATGACAAAACAGTCTTGGTAAAACATAATGGTTATGGCTGGGCGAAAAGCAGTTTGTTTTTGCTTTTTTTTCTGCTGCTGAGTCAGTGAGTTTTGGTTGTAGAGTGATAAAGTTATGTAATTGGAATTTGCAGAGTCTGCTTTTATCTGAAATGTCACTAGAGCGGTAGGATGAAGTTAAGGTTTCGCGAGCGCTACATATGCGACTCATCCATTGTTTGGAAGTTTTTCCTACGAGCTTATTGAGGCCTCGTTTACACTTGGTTCTAACATGCGTTTTGGGTGATCGGATCACAAGTGGTCAGCTCTAAATACAAGTTTAAATGGGCTCCAAGACGCATTGAGATCCGATCACTTGAACTGCTTGCTGAGGTGGTCTGGGACGCAGCTGACCACATATGTTTGGTAGTATATATGCAAATCCGTCCTGACGCGCAGCGACGAGGATGTAACTAGAAAAATGTAGTCAATGTAGGCTGTGGGCTTGTGGCTATCATGCTATCATAGCAGTACTGAAAGCGAGTACTCCTCCGATGAAATGCAGTCCTGCGTGCTCTTGCAAGTCGCAAATGCGCCTGTCCAGCTAACTTCAGTAGCTAAAATAATCCAAACATGTAAACTATAGGCAGAAACAAGTTAGCTTGCTTAAAAAACAATGTGAAACGGGGTCAAAATCTCACCTTTGTCTGGCGAGAACAGCTGCTATTATTGTTATGTAACGTATTAACTTTGCACTGGGTCTTCGAGGAAGCTACGTACTAAAGCCCCCAAAATCAGCAAGAATCAAGTAGAACCAGCCGGAATGAAGAATTCACGCAACATTGCAGCGGGAATTTCAGATTGACCAAAATTCTTGCAGCTTTGAAAGAATGCCGTTGGAATACTTAGAATGCACCTTGAGCCCGCCTCAAATGATTCTTGCACATTCTGGGTGTATTAGCTCTCGAATGCAGCTTGAATGTAGTTGGAACACCGTAGGAATATGTAGAATGCCGTCAGAATGCAGTCAGAATATTTAGAATACACTTCGAATGCCGTACGAGTGCGGTTCAATTGCTGCCTGAACTCCACCCGAAGTCTGGTTGGAAGGTGCCTCGAATGCTGTACGAATTCACCTAGAATGCAGTCAGAACGCTCCCGGAATTGCCGCCGAATATGGTTGGAACGTCCTAGAATTCAAAGAGAATGCAGCTCGAATACTCAGAATGTAACACGAGTGTCCCATATGCGTTGATTGAGTAATTGTTGACTACAGCAGGGGAACGTAAATTTGCCACTAAAACTGACGCCGAATGCGTGAGAGTTAACAGGTATGTGTTATTAATGAAAACTGGCCACACCTGATAATGTTGAGAGTTTTCTGAGTTTCTGTAATGGTAATTTAAATGAATGATTCAAATCAGGTCATAACCAATCATTATTTTTAAGCCAGTTCACCAGCCGCCACTGATTACAGCGGCAATCGAAAGATTCCAACGGCATTCGAAGCACATTTCAGCTGAATTGTTTTAATATCGCAATAGATTCCTGCAGCAATCGAAATGCATTCGAGGTGCATTCTGGCTTATTAGAGGCGCATTCTGGCAGGATTTGACGTGGCTTGCCATTTCGATTCTTCCCTCGAATGCAATGAGAATGTTTTGAATGCTGTGGGAATGCCGTAAGAATATTTATTACGCAGTCAGAGCGCAGTTAGAATACACTTCGGATGCCTTTCGATATTTCTCCACTTTGAATGCAGCTGGAAAGTTTTGAGCATGAGCAAAACAGTCGGGCCGGTCACAAGAACGGGCCCAAATATTTGGAATGCACTCAAAATGCAGTCAGAATTTTTAGAACGCACTTTGAATATCCAGGAATACACAAAGAATTTTCAGTCCGACGGCATTCCGGCTCATTCCGCCTCTAGTGTGACTAGGGTTTAAGTAACGTAATCCGATCACAAGCGGTCAGCTTAACACCAAGTGTAAATAGCAATGTGTCTTGCCTGACCACTTGTGATCCGATCACCCAAAACGCACGTAAATTCCAAGTGTAAATGCACCCTTAGTTGCTTGGTATGTAAATTTTGTTTCATTTTGTAAAAATGGACATCATGAGTTTTCAGCTGAGTTTCTTCCTGTTAAGTGGGTATATCCACCATATAACTGTTGCTTGATGGGAAACATGTCCTTAAATGGTGTTCACTATGAGATGCACCACTGCCCCCGGTACTGCGGGCATTTTGGTTCAAGAGGTTAGTGCAACCCATTTGAACCATGCACTTTACTTTGCACCGAAATAACCTGCCACGAAACTAGTGAAAATGGATTTGGACACACCATAAATGCACTTGCACCACGCGCCTCAGACTGTGTGCTTAGATCATCAAAATAATGCTTATGGTCATCCTACATATTAGTAAACAGTTGACTGTGCCAAGTTTTTTGGACTCTGTTGCAGTCATCACAGTATATATTTTCTATAAACAAATAAATGTGCATGGTAGAAGAGTAAATAATTTGTTGTACAGTTGTCAATATAGTAGAGGATGAATGGCCTTTTGAGGTAGTCCTTTGCCAAATGATTTGCATTTTCTGTGATGCGCCAAAGTTTTCCAAATTGTGGCTTTTTTTTTTTTTTTTTTTTTTTTTTTTTTTTTTTTTTGAAGTTTCTCAGAATACTTCAGCTGATTTTGGGTTTTTCAGATGGTCGCATAGACTACATTTATTTCTGGCTTCTCATTTGAAAAAGCTGCAATTTAAACAAGCGTTTGGACACCATTTATATCCACTGTTTCACTGTGTCTACACAGGTTGTAATATTTATAGGTGCCACTGTTTATAGCAGAGTTGGGTCAAGTACTTCTAAAAGTACTTGAGTGCAAGTACACGTACTTTTACAAGTACTTGGTCCAAGTACAAGTACTTCTGGCATTTTTCAAAATGTACTTGAGTCCAAGTACATGTATTTTCTCAAGTACAAGTACTTTTCATGTTTTCACCAGAGTAGTTAAACTTCTCAGTTGAACAATCTAAGTACTCAGTTGAGCATTTTAACTTCTCAGTGACCCACTGTAATTAACTCACTAACTCATTAACCACCTCAATTACTAATGATCAAGGCAAGCTATTTAAAGATACTGCTCATCAATCAATTATACATCAATTAACAGACATGAAAAAGAACAAAATTCAAACTACCATTCAAACAGTTGCTAATTATGATGGATGAATCAAAATAACATAATAGTTGATTGATAAACAATATCATTTTAATCATGTTTAAAAATATTTATTAGATATAAAAAACATTTGATATAGATTTTACTTTACTAATGGGAAAATCCATGTAAAAATACTTGAATTCAAAATACTTGAAAAATATTTGAAAAGTACTTGAAATGTACTTGAAAATTCAAGTACTTTTCAAATGTACTTGGTCCAGGTCCAAGTACTTTTACCATTTTTGAAAAAGTACTTGAGTCCAAGTCCAAGTACTTGAAAAAGTACCTGCAAGTCCAAGTACTCAAGTACAAGTACAAGTACAGACCCAACTCTGGTTTATAGATTATCTTGTCTTTTGAATTTGGCAGATAGTGTACAACCTGCTTTCACTTCGCTACAACTCTCGGATCCGACTGAAGACGTATACTGATGAGCTCACCCCTTTGGACTCCGCTGTCTCCGTCTTTCAAGCTGCCAACTGGTATGAGAGGGAGGTGAGAGTCAAGCTTCAAAATACATTTTCAAAGTATTGTTATCCTGCAGTAGCTTTATGTTTAACCATTTTAAGTCCATATGTTCACATATGTACGGAACGATTCACCTTAACAATCAAATTCTAAATCAATATTGTGATGCGCATACTTTACACATTTTTGTATCCCTGGACGACGAGTTAGGGATACTATGGATCAGCAATCGTCAGGCCATGTCCGCTGCGTCCGTCAAGTTTTTTTTTTGAGCACCCTACAGGCCACAAATTTCATTGGATTCGTTTCATATTTTGCATGGGTCTTCTGTGTGGTAAGGTCACGAAGTCTATCAATTTTCGGGGTGATTGCTTTTGGGCGTCCGGGGATGCACGTTGACCAGCGGGCAACCAGCTGTCTAGTTATTATAAAATGTTGCTTTTATTAGTTTTGCGGAATTATACTCAACATTAATATTACCTTAACTGCCTAGTACGATTTCAAGAGAACGTAGGCCTAGTTAAGAGTGAAGAATGTCACTGCCATACCCGCAACATCCAGAATGGATTATTCTAAGGAGAGGGATTATTTGCGACTGCTCTACTAAAGCAAAATAGGTTGACCATCAACTGAACAATCAACCAGTCAACTAAATTGGGTCAGCTTGAGGTGTTTTATACTACATTGAACGCAAAGGGAGTTTGACAGGGTGGTGTACAATCTCACAAAACATGGAAATTAACTAGGCCTTGGCTAATTATGAACAGTTTATTTAAATTGCAGTTGTGGTTGGAACAAAAACCAGTATGGCAATTGCTGGTATTGGTAGCTGGTACTCCAGTCATGACCATCATTTTCTGCTTGTATAATTTGTTTTTCGATTTAGGCAAACACTGCCATTGTGAAAGATCTATGCTCGCAGGTTCAGGAATACTCTTTGCGTTAAGAGGAAATTTGAGGATAGGGTTCTTGAATTAGCTTGTCAGTTCTTGTGTCAAATCTACTTATCTGAATGATGGATAGCTTTTCATATGTACCCAAAATTCAAGATTTTGTATGCACATCTATCCAGGGTAAGGTATTTTCACAGGAAGAAGAAATTTTGTGACAAGGTTCTTCAACAAAAATCATCAACGACTACCTGGCTAGCTACCCAACCCATCACACCCATTGTGTAGTTTTTGCAGTCTTTGGTAGGTAGTACAGTACAGCCCTCAGGAAAAGTAAAAACTAGCGCGTTAGCAGCACACGAGTTAATGCGCTAGCTCCTACCGGCTGGCGCGCAAGGCCTGCTAGTCACGCCTGTATGGTACCCAGAATGTACCCTTACTTAGGTATTATAACTGAGACATTCAATGCCACTGCGTGACAGGAGACCAAGTTTATGTCTGGTCTGCTTTATATGTCCCCGCCCGTTTGTACAATTAAGAGCCATTCCGTGAGAAAATGGCACTTTTTGAAGAAGTTGAGGAGTTGACCCCCCTGGAATTGAATGAAACTTGGCACATAGGTAGATGTGGTAGTCTCATGGAAAAAGCCAAATTTTTAGGTCTGTATCTCACTTAGTCTGCCTGTGGCACCACCTGGAAGCCACTAAAGTGGCTCAGTTCTGCTTTTGACACCACGTTTTACATCAATTATTATGACTTAAGGATACACTGTACCAGATGTGTTATACTTTTATCATGACCTGTGACACTTCAAGTCTGGATAGACATCAGCACCACATCAGTGCCAAGCTGGATAACTATGTTATTGAGCCTGAATTATTTGAGAAATCACAGTAAAAATTGAAAATGGGAATGGGAATAAAATAATATCCCAGACATATACCAATCAACAATGCTTTATTATGTGTTTACTCACAGCAAAACTATCATTTTCAGTTAATAGTACCTTGGTATCTTGCTGGTTTAGTGCAATGGACAGCCAGAAAGATGGTCAAAATTGATTTTTGGTGCATGTTTGCGGTATGTTTTCTCTGTAACACGGATATGTTCCATGGTGATAAATGCCGTTTGTTGTGCTTTTGGAACTCCATTTTCAGGAATATCAAGCATTTCTTCGGTAGTATCTACACTTTCAAGCTAGACGGAGCCAAAGTTGGAGGAAAACTCAAAACGGACCATTTCATAGCAGATTGTGCCTGTGTTTAGACGGCATTATTGTGTTTACCCAGCAAGATAGAGATCTGAAATTCTCTGGATACATAGTCCCCGTGGGGTATATTACAGCATTAGTAAAATCTCAATGGTAGTATTTTCAGTGTGGATGATATTAAACATCAAAAGTCGAAAAAATTCACCTCCTGGGGGCACTGTAGGCTGGATGCAAGTACTGGCCATCCCCAGCAATGTACCAAAGAAATTGTTTTTGAATTATGCACACAGCTAGTTTTCTCTGAAAATGAAGGGTTTAGCTTGGTACTATTCCGGATGGACAGCTTTCTGACCAAAGGTGGTGCTCTAAAGAGCTAATGTTCTACTGACCTAATATTCCATATTCCCAGACATATAGCGAAGTTCTGTCTTTTGAAATATATGAAGTATATGCACAGTTGTACATAAAGTTTGTAATCCCTTTGGTATAAAGCTTGTTTGGTTGTAAACTGGTGGTAACTGTGAGCGTTACAAACTCACAATACATGGGCTATTACCAAGTACGGGTACAGCGCAGTCATAATTGTACAGCACGTTATAAAACATGACCAGTCGAAAAATTTTAAATGCCAAAATAGAACTAATATAAAAGGTGTACCACCATAAGTACAAATTCAGACATGCATCAACAGGATACGTACACTTACATAAAATAACAGTCCATAATTTGAACTCTAAAAAAGAATCTTCGTCTCACAACTGTGTAGATGAAGACAGAATGTATAGTACAAAAGTTAAAACTGTTTTATACTTTTCATATTATCCAAAGTGAAATGATGTCAACACAGCATGTGACTAGCTCTATCCGTCAGTCTGTTTTTGGAATTCAGTGGTGGGTTGGCGGCACCTGGTGGTGCGCACCAGAGGTGCTCCTTGGCGTTGGCCCTGAGCAGCCATGCATGGCCTTCTTTATTCGATCCGGGTCGATGTTACCGGCGGAGCCAGTCGAGCCCGAGGCAAGCCCTAGTACACTGCACCCTGGGTCTCTACAGGGCTGCTTACAGGCCGTTGATAGTGAGCTTGTCTGTCTCTGAATTAAATAGCAGGCCGCAGCCTGTATGGCGCAATAGTTGTGCCAACACACATGGCTTGGTACGCACAGAAATGTGAAGTCTGGAAAAGAAACCCCGCCCTCCCAACCAGCGGGTATCCCATAGGCTAGACATCATGGGCAGGTGTTAGGAATGAAGGCATGCAAGTTACCACTACAAGTGAACTGCCCTTTTCTTGGCAGGGTGCAGTTTGCTTGCTAGGACCTCTGTGCCCTTTATCAGGACAACCACTCGCTAGACGTGACTGCTGTGCCCTTTTTCATACCCAAGCACATTACCCTAGGGAAATCCTAGAATTAACACCGAAGCCGGCTCTCCAGTTCTAATGGTAAAGTGAGAATGCGGAGAATTTGTTATTTTCTGAAAACGCACCAAAACCACAAAACTGTACACTGTACTGACTACTGGTAAATGTCTTGCATGTCGACACAAGGCTACAATCACCACCAACATTCTTTTCCAATTTACAACTAACCCAGCTTTATACCAAAGAGGTTACAAATTTTATGTATAACTGTGCATGTACTTTATATATGTCAAAAGACAGAACTTTGGTATATGTCTGGGAATATGGAATATTTGGTTTGTGGAACATTAGCTCTTTAGAGCACCACCTTTGGTCAGATAGCTGTCCATCCAGAATGGTACCAAGCTATACTCTCCATTTTCAGAGAGAACTAGCTGTGTGCATCACAATTCAAAAACAATTTATTTAGTACATTGCTGGGGATGGCCAGTATTTGCATCCAGCCTACAGCGCCCCTGGGGGCGAAATTTTCTGATGTTTGATGACGAATATCGTCTACATTGAAAATACTACCATTCAGACTTCACTAATGCTGTAATATACCCCAAAGGGACTATGTATCCAGAGAATTTCAGATCTCTTTCTTGCTGGGTAAACAAAATAATTCCACCTAAACATGGGCACAATCTGCTATGAAATGGTCAATTTTGAGTTTTCCTCCAACTTTGGCTCCGTCTAGCTTGAAAGTGTAGATACTACCGAAGAAAGCTTGGTATTCCCGAAAATAGAGTTCCAAATGCACAACAAACAGCATTTACCCTCACAGTACAAATCTGGGTTACAGAGAAAATATACTGCAAACATGCACCAAAAATGAATTTCGACCATCTTTCTGGCCATCCATTGTACAAACACAGCGAGATGCCAAGGTATTTTTCACTGAAAATGATAGTCTTGTTGTGAGTAAACACATAATAAAGCATTCTAGTTTGGTATATGTCTGGGACATTATTCTATTCCCATTCCCATGTTCAATTTTTATTGTTATTTCTCAAATAATTCTGGCTCGATAATGTAGTTACCCAGCTTGGCGCTGATGTGGTGCAGAAGTCTAACCGGACTTGGAGTGTCACAGGTCATGATAAAAGTATAACATATTTGGTACTGTGTACCCTGATAGTTGATGTAAAATGTGGTGTCAACGGCAAAACTGAGGCACTTATGTGGCTTCCAGGTGGCGCTTTGGCAGGCAAAGTGAGATACGGTCCTAAAAATTCGGCTTTTTCTGTGAGACACCCATATCTACCTATGTGCCAGGTTTAATTCAATTCCAGGGGGGTCAACTGCGCACCGAATGTCAATTTCTCATGGAATGCCTCTTAAATGTGTCATTTGTTTTTGATGTCTAAATGATGACAGCGTAATTATAATTTTAATTTCCTCTTCCGAGACAACTGTTGATTCACGAGAAAGACAAAAGACAGATTCATGTGGAAAACAGAAAGAAAAACAAAACAAATTTTTTTTATTTTGAAAACAGGCGTCAAGTGTTGTATTTTTTATATCAACGCTGAATCCCTGTCCGAACGAAACTTAGAAATGAAAGCAATATTTGTTTTCTGTCTAAACTGTACATTCATTGTATTTCCTCCCGCCCCCCTCACGCTTTGCCGAAATCAAATTTGAGGTAAAAGTTTTAATGTGTAAATTTGTCGTCTCCTTACGATCGCTTCCGTGTTGAACGAAAAGTACGATATGCTACGTGTTAACAAACTCTGTGGCCGCGAAACAAATGGAGGCAAAAATCTTGCTCCTGACAGGTAGGCAATTGGCAAACTGCGAGTGGCACACAGAATGTCAAGCTGGATTTTCCGATGCTTTAGTGGAATAGCCGCATAGATTACTCGCATACGCGGCCCTCTGGCTTTTTCGATGTACTCCTGCACAGCTGAATAGGTCGCTGCAACCCCTATGCTAAGCCCATTAGTGTTATCGGAAATAATTCAAAACGGCAGATTTATGTGAAATTACCGTTGCTCTGATTTCGTATGTATTAAATTGTGTATTTTTTTTGGTCAAAGCAATAACCACACAAGAGACTTGGCGAGAACAATCGAGGGCTTTTTCTTGCCGTGCAAACGGAAAATGTTGGAGTGATTTGTCCTCAGTGATGCATCTGAGCTAGCGCGTGAACTAGAGCATTAGGCGCATGAACTAGCGCACTAATTTGACTTTTACTGAGGGCTGTACTGTAAATTAACTTAAGCCTTATCTTTCACAAGTCTTCTTGACTTGAAACGGAGGTTTCTGCTGCATTAATTCTATTCTATCTGACGTGTACAAGAGCTCAGTAGTTGCTCTCCATCTGGAACACTCGTTTATTTGTGAGTTTTTTTTATAAAGATGATTTGTGAATTCTGTATTCCTTAATTCCTGCTTTTATTCATAAAAATTGATAATTGTCCATAACCCATTTAAACCGGGACAGCATGTGCGCATTTTAACCTTTAAAACCGGGGACGCTGTTACGCATTTCTACCCTTCAGGCCGGGAAAGCGGATACGTCATTTTGTTGTTTTCATTACTTTTTCGACCATTTCCGGGCTCATAGCTGTTCTTTTACTGGCACTTTATACTAGGGCAGATGCCATAGTAACACATCAAGACACTTTATTTTTTATATTTTTATTTTTATTTTATTTGAATGGACACTTTATCATGCCTGCCACCCAGTAGCGGAGCTAGGGGGGGGGGAGGGCGAAGACACGTCCCTTTTAGTCCTGGCTAGATCTCAATAATTTTCCTTTATTTACGTCTTTTCCAATTATCATAATTGGCAACTGAAGACACGGTTTCTCACCGTATGCGATCTAACAGCGATAAAATCCTGGGCTAAACTCAGTGCAGAAAAATAATTTACTTATTAATTGGCCAATGCTTCGCGTGATGGAACTGGTCCGTGTTTCAATGAAACGCGCACTTTCACTCTCGGTATTTCGTGGGTTGATTTAAAAAAAAAAAAAAAAAAACAGTGGCACGTGGCAGTTAAATAGCCTAGGTTATAACAAGCGTGCGGCTCAAGCCATTTGCGTGAGAGTCGACAGGTAGGCTGTGCAATTTTGAATAACGTAGATTTAAATACAGCAAATACGCGTCCAGAGGAATGAGTGTCGTCTTACCTAATCGGGGAGAACAAGCAGCACCTGTTAAGTGCGGAGCGCTCTCGGAGTGAACCTTTTGTTAATCATGAAGATGACTGAGAACAGGTCAGGATTTATAATTGTTTTAAACGGCTGTTTTGTGCAACCCAATTCTTTGTTCCGCCACCTTGCTGAATTTAACCCGCGATTTAATCGCTGTTAGATCGCATGTGGAGAGAAACCGTGTCTTCACTTGCCAATAACTGGAAAAGACATCAATAAAGGAAAATGATTGAGATCTAGCCAGGACTAAAAGGGACGTGTCTTCGCCCCCCCGTAGCTCCGCCACTGCTGCCACCTGTTCCAGAGAAAGAAAAAATGTTTGTTATTCTCTAGTGCAGAGCTTATACTTTTTATTTATTAGGCCTCTTTATTCCATTTGAGTTGTGCATGTTATGTAGATAGAGATTTGTTATTTATTTTACTGGTTTTATTATATTTTATAGTTTGTTATAGTTTGTTCAGTGTTTTAAATATTGTGATGAAGATTTGCACAAATAAAAAACGTAGTTTTTATGAAAGCCACAGGTGTAAGCTCTCAAATACTTTTTGAATTTTGTTTCCATCTGCTACAGAGGCTGAGATATCAGCTTTTTACTAGACGTTGACACCTGGGTGCTGTTTTCCAGAAAACCTCAGGTTTTAGGGGTTCTTTTCAAAAATCGACCATAGGTTTTCATAGGCGTTGTTTGAATAGGCCTCAGGCCTAAATGGGTTAACACAAAAGATTAAAATCCCAAGAAAAATACACACTTTCTTGGAAAATTTTAAAATTTCATGGTCCTTGAGGGGGAAAAAAAAAACTTTTTGGAAAAAGTTTGAAATTTTTATTAGTGAAAAGGGCAAACACCCTGTTGATGTTTGACATTTAAAGACCTTTGCTACGCTAAATCGCGAAGCTTTTGAGTTTTTTGTGGAATGCCCTTGACAGCGGGGAAAATAAGTATTGAACGCGTCAACATTTTCATCAGTAAATATATTCCTAATGGGGCTATTGACATGAAATTTTCACCAGATGTCGGAAACAACCAAAGTAATCCACGCATGCAAAGAAATCAAAACATATTAAAGCTACAAGCAGCGATGAACGGGCCCTCGCACCCTTGTGCACGCTGGGGGTGCTGGCGATATCCTGACGAGTTCAGGTGTGCATTCACAACCACTGGACAGTGGTAGACTGTGTCAAAGGTTATTTCCTGAGTGGACAGCAAACACCTTCACTGAAACATGAGCTTGTCTGTGGGGGCGCTCTGAAGCACACCGTCCTCGCCTAAGTTCTGTGCGGCATACTGACATCTTCAGAATGGGACTCTAATAAAGCCTATGAGGTTTAGACCAGTTTTGCCAATGAACAACATTTGAAGTCGATCGGAGAAAAACTGTAGGAGGAGTTTGTTCAAATATGAAACTTCAAAATATTGAATACTTTTAGGTAAATTCAAAATGGCAGATTTCCTGTTGGATTTTGGGTCAGACTCCAAGGCTGTGTCCGAAACCACTCACTACTCACCATATAGTGCACTATATAGTGGGTTTGCCATTCTGTAGTGCTGTCTGAATTGTTAGAATTTTTATCCCCTATATAGTGAACTCATTACATCCCACAATCCACCGCAAAATATAGTGAACATCCGATGGTCACTAACCCAGCTATACATCCCATCATGCACTGCACAAAAACTGAAAAGCTCCGAAAGAGCTGCGTTTATTCAACGGAGTTTGTTTTGGTTTACTTTACTTTGTGAAAACAGGCACGAGACATTTATTCAACTTCAGGCGAGAAAATGTTTTTGTTTTTGTTTTTTTTTTTTTGTTTTTTTAAATTGGAACCCGACCAGCGCAGGAGACCCATTTGTTTACACAGGATATTTCATTAAGGATAGGGCGCGTAACGTAAAGATGAGAGCGATTTTTCAAACGGACATTTAGGTACAATTAAAACGAATAATGATGAGTTATAGGACAAAAAAAATTAAGGCACTTTTTATTATGTAAACGATAATGGTAAACACAAATATGGTGGGAAATATACTCCGTTCGTTTATTACAAAAATACCTCCAAATCCTTCAGGTGAAGTTGAACAGATACGATTTAATTTTGCGACAGCAGTAATGCTATTAACAGCTGCGACAAAACGAGCCGGGTAGTGTCTGAAAGCGTTTCTTCCCTCTGCCAATGAGCTCACTATATAGTCACCTACATAGTGAGTCCCTTTATAGTGAGTAGGGAATAGTGAATGAGTGATTTCGGACACAGCCCAAGAGACTTTTTTGTAGATTCTGGTATGATGCATCATTCGGCAAAGGTTTTGTGACTGTAAGTTGAACGTAGTTCTGCCAATTTTACGTTGAATTTTGAAAATTCTAGGTGGCGCTACAGAGCCATTTTGACGTGTTCATGTGGATAAGCAATAAAATTGGATAAGCATATTTTTCGCCAGGCCCTATGCATGTGCCAATTTTGATGACTTTCTGCCCATGGGAAAGGCCGGAAAAATGCGATTTTCATTTGTGAAAAATAATAATAAGAAGAAGAAGAAAAAGAAAGGGGCGCCCCGGTGGCACATCGGTCTAAGCGCGCACACCATAAAGGCTGTGTCCTTCCCGCGGCAACCTGGGCTCGATTCCGGCTCGGTTCATTTGCCGCATGTCTTCCCCATTCTTCTCCGCATCTTTCCTGTCTCTCTCCACTGTATGGCTATCGAAAAAAGGAAAAAAATCCTAAAAAAAATCTAAAAGAGAAAAACACTACAGTTCCAATAGGGTCCTCGCACCCTTGGTGCTCGGGCCCTAATAATAAACACTACAGTTCCAATAGGGTCCTCGCACCTTTGGTGCTCGGGCCCTGACAATAAACAGTACAGTTACAATAGCGTCCCCGCACCCTTGGTGCTCGGGCCCTAATAATAAACAGTACAGTTCCAATAGCGTCCTCGCACCCTTGGTGCTCGGGCCCTAATAATAAACACTACAGTTCCAATAGGGTCCTCGCACCTTTGGTGCTCGGGCCCTAACTATAAACAGTAAAGTTACAATAGCGTCCTCGCACCCTTGATGCTCGGGCCCTAATAATAAACAGTACAGTCACAATAGCGTCCTCGCACCCTTGGTGCTCGGGCCCTAATAAGTCCATAAGTTAAGTGGAATAACATGGGTAATAGGTATTGAACACATGAAGAAAAGGAGGTGCAAAAGGGCATGGAAAGACAAGAAACCAGCTGAAATCTGTCAGGGGGCAGGATTGCTTTCTAAATACTATCAGTGCAAATTACAAACCCCAATTCCAATGAAGTTGGGACGTTGCGTAAAACGTGAATAAAAACAGAATACAATGATTTGCAAATCCTTTTTGACCTATTCAATTGACTACACTACACAGCCAAGATATGTAATGCTCAAACTGATAAACTTAACATTTACACAGTCTACCACTGTCCAGTGGTGTTGTGAATGCACACCTGAACCCGTCAGGATCTCGCCACCACCCGCAGCGTGCACAAGGGTGAAAGGGCCCATACATCCCTGCGTGCAGCTTTAATTTGTTTTGATTTCTTTGTATATGTGGATTACTTTGGTTGTTACCGACATCTGGTGAAAATTTCATGTCAATAGCGCCATTAGAAATATATTTACTGAGACAAATGTTGACACGTTCAATGCTTATTTTCCCCGCTGTATGTGGTGTGTTGGTAAATTCTCCCTTCGACAATACCATGCTCCTCCTCATTTATAGATTTTCCCTTTGAAAAACATCAGTTCCGTCAACACCCCAATAAACATACCTCCATTTGTAAATAAGAATGGCGGATGGCGCATGCGATAGTGGTAGGGGCGTTGAAAGCCACAGTCTTAGGGCTGTTATCACACTGGTATGTCTTCAAAGATCTTCAAAGATGTCTTCAAAGACATGTCTTCAAAGATCTTAAAAATTTTTTTATATTGTGCCTTTTGACCAATAAGCCTGTAAATATTTATATGTATATACTGGCTTTGCTGGAAAATGTAGACATTGGATGATAATAGCATGTAGCATGTTACCTCTAACCAAATGTAGCTAGCTCGTCATAACATCTAGCATATTGTAATAAGACGAAACTGAATAATCTAATAGTAAAGGCTGCCACCACCTTTTTTTTAAACCAGTATGATCCGGTAGTCGTCCCCAACTTCCACACAAAACCAGAACACAGAAATGCACTACGACATTCTTTATTGTTTTACCACACGTTGAATTCATTAAAATACCAGAACGAGTGGCTCAGCTATGCCAATTTTAGGCCTGGGAATTTTGGGAATTTTTTCAAAACGGGAACCTGACGATTTTTCGGGCGGGTACCCCGGTACCCGAAAATCACTTAAAGGCAGGGGCGGTCCTAGACCTGAAAAATCGGTGGCAAATATCCATCCCTTTATTGACAACAATTAGTCCTGGCTAGTTCTAGATGGCTTTCCTTCATTAACACATTTTCCAATTTAAGAATAATCAAGTGGCAATTGAAGACACGGCTTCTCTCCCCCATGCGATCTAACAGCGACAAAATAATGGGCTATATTCAGTACAGAAAAATAATTTAATTATAATTAGGTCTATGCACTGGCACTCAGCGACGGTAACTTTTTTCCAGCGAGAGCGGCATTTCACAACTCTTCAGCGAATGAAGGTAATTCTGGTGACAAGTATGTGGTTTCGTCCGTTTACATTTTCCAGTCGGACAGCTGTCTATTTTTTACAGCAAGTTGCGTGATTGTGCTGCAAAAACAGGTGTACGTGCTTGTTGCCGAAATTACCTTCATTCGCAAAAGAGTTCTGAAATGCCGCTCTCGCTGGAAAAAAAATTAACTTTGCTGAGTGCCAGTGCATAGACCTATTTATAAATTATAAATTATTCTTCTGCACTGAATGTAGCCCATTATTTTGTCGCTGGTAGTTTGCATGGGGGAGAGAAGCCGTGTCTTCAATTGCCACTTGATTATTCTTAAAATGGAAAACGTGTTAATAAAGGAAAACCACTGAGAGCTAGCCAGGACTAATTGTTGTCAATTAAGGGATGGATCTTTGCCTCCGAATTTTCAAGGCAAGCGCCGGCCCTGCTTAAACGAACATCAGGCTGGTATTTTTGATCTAGACCTCTACTAGCCCTCTGCCCCGAGAATAAAGTCTGATGAAAAGCAGTCTCCATAGGACACTTCTTTCGTGATTGGCAGTTGAAATAAACCATGGCCAGAAAAGAAAAACAGGTGGAGGAAATTGTAGAGACAAGAGAGTTAAGAGAGAGTGAAGAAAATATGCCAGTGTTTTGCGTCTACGAGGCATGCATGTCCGTGTTCATTGTTTACCTCAAAGTTTCAAACACGTTTACGTACACTAAAGAAAGAAAGACCGAGAAACAGGAAGATAACTTGCAACGATAAGCTTGTTCGAGGTGATGGGTATTTCATTGTCAACTGTCAAGTATGAATAATGTCCAAGTCCGTATCTTGTAAATCACATCGTGATCGACAGTGTAGGCTTGGGGAATTAATTCGTAAACAAACTCCACAGCTCAAGCAGGTCAACGTCTGTCCGATATCACTTCAAAGTCATACACGTACTTACACACACACACAGTGCGTGTCTACTCCCTGATGGACTGATCAGGTATTTTACAAATACGATATTTTACTTTCCAAATGTATTTTCCAAATTCATTTACTATATCAAAGTGTAAGGGTGTCTGACTGATGTCATTATTATCATTAATAAGTATTTCATTATACCATCATAACAATCCCATCGTCAAAACTCAAAATCATATCTGCACCCCTGAATTTCCCATTTCCTCATTATCATCATCATTTGATAATTATTCCATCAACTTCAATCGTTACTGAATACCGACTCGCCGTATTCATCATCACTATTACTATCAACCGGGACTATCAATCACAGCGACAATAAATATATCATGTAATTTGTATCAATATCATCAAAATTCATCATCATAACAGTTGGGGGAAAAAAAAAAAAAAAAAACCATGACGCCGATGAGATCGAAAGGCAGCTAGCGAGCGCGAGCTGACTAGATCAAGGAGGTAGGGATTAATACCTCCTTATATAAAATCTCCAAATTGCCACTGATTGATTCTCCATCTGTTTCCCATTCAAGTAAGTTGATAAACTAATCGTTGGCGCACGACAGTCGTGAGCTACAGGAATAAATAATGTACGTTATTGGCGAATGTCTGGGTGATGCCATGAATGATTATCCATCATTTTATCGTCTGCACAATCAATGTACTGATTTTCGGGAAACGGGTATCGCAATTTTCTTCCCGGGACCCGAACCTTTCGGGCGGGACCCGGGTACCCAGGTTTTAGTCACAGGCCTAGCCAATTTCAAACAGAAGGCTACAATTCATTAAGCACTAACCCAAAGTACACCCCGCGTTAGCCAACCCACGCTATTAGACACACGCACACGGCCAAAAAGGGATAATTAAGCTAAACGTGGGCACACATTAAATCTCTTCCGAAATGACCTCACAATCCATATTTAGCAATGAGGTGCAACACTGCAAACCAGTTGTCGATAACAAGGTGACAACCGCTCAATACACTCTAAAGCATTCCCTAGTACCACCTCCACACAATCCCATACTCAATCGTAGCACAACACTCTCCCCCGAACTCCCCTTCCCACACACACACACACACACACACACCTGTAAATGAGCGCAGGATTTATGGAAGGGAGAATTGGTGTGCTTTACCATGAAACTAAAAGTTGTTATAACTCAGTATATATTGCTTGAACTGCCCCTGATGTCACGTTTGAAGTCAAGACCTAAAGGCATCTGCAGCCAATATTTTGTTATTGTGCAATTTGCGGGCAACAGGAAATTACATTTGATGATGCTTTATTGAGGAAATTGCGTTATCACAGTTGAGATGGGTCTTAAATTTTGTTAAATCTTGTTTTAAATGATGAGCTGGCGCAGGTGGCTGGGATGGAATGACATGGGATTTTAGTCGTGGTTTGATTTGATTTAATTGATTTAATATTGGCTTGGTCTTTGGGGTTCAGGTCCTGTCATTTTTAAATGGGTCACACTCAGTTGTGATGTGCTAAAAAATAAAATTTTATTTTGTTTTGTTCAAGAAACGTGCTTGAATGATTTTTTTTAAAATAATTTTAAATCTGTATTTTAACTTATGACGTCTACCGGGCTGATGTCACTTGTGAATTTTCTTCTCAGGTATGGGATATGTATGGAGTTTTCTTTGCAAACCATCCAGATTTGCGAAGAATCCTCACAGATTATGGGTTTGAAGGTCATCCATTCAGAAAGGACTTTCCTCTCTCAGGATATGTTGAGGTAAGACTGGAATAGAGATAATCGAGCAAAGTTTGATTAGTGTAGTATGATTCAGCAATATTCATATTTATGTCACTATTTAAATCAAAATTTCTGTCAAACAAATCTACTGCAGTCATGTAAATGGTTTATTTAAATTTCAACACTCCCCATTAACCCATTAACTAAGTGGCCAAGCCGTATCTGTGTATGCATTGCCTTATTAACCTCTCTCCCCAGATGTAGATGCCAGCAGGCAAGAGCTGCTCTATTTATGCATGCAATTACTCTATCCTATCAATAGGTTGTACACCAGAAACGGTTATTGAATATTAATGAGGAAGCGGTGCCAGTTACCGATTTAGAATATGGACAAGTTAAGTCCCATCACTGTTTCCCGGGAATTGTTCAAATTAAACTCCTGAGTTAAGTCTGATGTGCAAGCTGCCAAATATACTATACATAGTATCTATTCAGATTCAGCACTTAACAAAAAAGATCTTACGCAACGGGAAAAAAAAACGTTTTTCATTGTTTCGACCAGTTGGGCTATAATAGCCTAATTGTATCCCAATTAAATGGTGAATAAAATCAGCTTTCTGAAGCAAAACTTCAACAGGGTATTGATACTATGTCATTCTACTGTCAAGTATAGTCATAAGATTTTAAAAATGCATGATACCCTTCCATTGATTTACGCCTAAATCCATCGCTCATAGAATTCAGTGGTCTCTAAAAGCCTCAAACGATCTCACACTGAAATGCAATCACCCACGTCTACGTGCATAAGGCACAGTTATAGTTCACGCCCATGTGAAACGTCTTCGGTAATTATCCATTGACAATTTTTTTTTATCCTATTCCAGACAGTATAAACTTTCCACGGTAATTGAAAGACAATGATTGGAGCCTCTGAGAAGTATTTAAACAGCAAGTTAGGTTGCATGCTCTCAACTGCGTGCCTATAAATGATGTGAACACACAGGAAAAAAATGCAGCCAAAAGCCACCCAGAAGTGCTCACGTTAAGTTTATGAGATAAAAATGTGATCCAGACATGGACAGTGGGAATCATTCCGACCGGAACTTGGCTGGAGGATTCCTTGAGCCTGATAGCCTTGATTCTCTGGAGGAGGAAGTCAGTGACGTGATTTGTTTTGATTTCTGTGTATGTGTGGATTACTTGGGTTGTTACCGACATCTAGTAAAAATTTAATGTCAATAGCTCCATTAGAAAAATATTCACTGAGAAAAATGTTGACGCGTTCAATACTTACTTTCCCCGCTGTATATTGTGTGTTTCATTGATGTATGAGTGTTTTTATTCATGATTTACTCTAAAGATTAAGGTTGCTGCCAGTCTTCACAATGAAGGAGGATGTTTCAGCTCCAATCTATTAAATTTTTTTTTGACAACGCAAAATTACCACAAGCCGACTGAAGTCAGTCAGGGAGGAGCAGAATGTTTATCATACACTGCAGTTAGACATGCCTGACATGCTCATCTGATGAAAAGGCAAGCAATTCCAGTGCAATATGTCAGCAAATCGAGCAATTAAGTAGATTACATTAGCCTAATGTAGGCACGTGAAAAATCAACGTCAACGCCTGACTGCTGCAAACCACTTTTCAGTGTGATCATTGTTGCTGTAGGCTATATGGTGGAAAAATACCCATTTGAAATTTGGCTTCTTTCCTGCTATCATTAGGCTGACCACGTTCTTTACATCCGAGGCTTCTCCCTTGTTATTTTAGCCCCCAAACAAAGTCGGGGGGCTGCTTTGGATTCATGCTTGTCATCTCCACCGCCTCGTCCGCATCTATAGACACTTCCTTTTGGATGTTGTCCAGGCTGTAATTTTTGACTGAATACTTTCATATGTGGTATGGACATGTTGTACATCATTTTGACACCAATCAAATTTGTTGGCATGGCGACGGTATCGGCCAAACAATGCGCAAAAAAGGGATGAAGCGGGCTTTTGGGGACTACACCCATGTGGTCGCAGCCGACTGGACTGTCTAGTTGAATTTTTATATATTATAAATGAATTATTTATAATAAATCTTTGGTCACAGTACGGAGAACACACATCATTCCTTATTTGTTGAAATTTTCATCAATTTCCGTTGAGTTCTGAGGAAGTTAATAGTTGTTTTAGATCATTTCCATTGTTTTATCGTATTTTGATCATGATTGAAAAAACCATTGAAAAAATAGCCCAGGATTTTCTCAGATTGACAAATGCCCGTAATTCCCTTAATAATTAAGGTGTAGACCAAAAAATGTGTCATTTTGTGTGGTTTTGGTGCTACTGGTGGTATTGGAGATTGGGTGATCCAAAATATGTATTCTTTGTCACAGAGCTACCAAATGCTTTTATTGAATCATTTGATTTCCCTGCCACTGTTGCCACCAAGTCAGTGTGAACTCCTCAGTCTAGAGCAGTGGTTCTCAAACTCGGTCCTGGCGCCCCACTGTGTATGCTGGTTTTTGTTCCAGCCACAATTGCAATTCTAGAATTTTAAAAAGCTTTTACTTTGTCTTAATTAGCAGCTTTCCATGTTTAGAGTAGTTATTTACCATCTTAAGTCACATTTTGATGGACATATCCATTCTACCATAAAGAATAAAAACCCTTGAACATATTGTGTTTAATTTTCAATACTGTTAGGATTTTCAGGTGAAAACATTTTTTAACTGATCAAATTAGACTGAGAAGATCAGTAAGCTCCAAATTAGGTTTCTGAACACAGGTGTTTTGAGTTTTTCCCAAATAACCTCCCTGAACCAAATAAAATCAACACGAAACACAACAGGTGTGACTCCATTGTTTGCCAAGTAAATTGCTGGATTTTGCCACCATGTGTCAAGAGTTTCACCAATGAGGAACCTATTGATTGTTTATGTTGATGAAATGTTTGGTTAAATTGTTTCCCTCTGCTGATATTTACAGTATATCTCAATTTGGATATTAGCATAAATGCACCTAATTAAAACAAATCAACAGCTTGCTAAAATCCTAAGATTGCAATTGTGGTTGGAACAAAAACCAGCATACACAGTGGGGCGCCAGGACCGAGTTTGAGAACCACTGGTCTAGAGCCCTGGCTGAGCATGTACAGTTGTCAATAAACCCTTCTCTCAATAATCAGAATGAACGGGTATTAAATAAATTGTAAACGCGGAATATGGACCAACCTGCTTCATTTTATTTTTAGACTGCTTCTTCATTTAGTTTATTTTTAAGATGTTTAATTTGATGGTCTTAAAATGCCAAGAAACATACAGACATATGTTTAGCCCAGACGTGATGTACTGTGTTTGAGGTACCCGTTTTGTGGCTTTCATAAACGTATTGTGCTTAGCAGCTGTTGCAATACGACATACCCTGCACTCGACTCGTCGCCATGGTTAACGACTTCATAGGCGTGCTCCCACGCGGAACTTTTGTGCTCTTTGTTTTAATGTTCCGTCTTAAATTTTCTCTCTTGCCTCCATCGCTGTTGGAAATTAGTCTGGGCAATTTGTGCACAGGAGTCTTGTCGGCCAATTTGTGCCTGGTAAAAAGATTTAGCGAAAAATAAGTTCACATTGTAGACAATGTAATGAATAGTTTCACAATAATGAAACTTGGCAAAAGTCTCATGGTATTCTGCCTCTGGACTGATGTGGACAACAAACTTAATGTATGTATAATTTAGTCTATTAACATATTTTCAGTTTAAATGTGAAGCTACAATGTACAAGTCAGTGAGTAGTAACAAAATGAAATGATAGCGAGGTAACCGCTTTCTCTGCTGTGTATCTGTTTTATATGGTCAGACGCAACCAATCGGTTTCAAGTAAACTTTAATAATATACAACCCCTATTCCAAAATAGTTGGGACGAAGTGTAAATTTTGAATAAAATCAAAATGCAATGACTTTCAGGTCACATGATCCAATGTTATTTACAATAAAACATAGGTAACATTTCAAGTGTTGAAACAGACATTTTACATTTTTATCCACAAAATGAGCTCATTTCAAATTCTATGGCTGCAATGAGTCTCAAAAAAGTTGGGACACGGGCAAAGAAAAAAAAGGGCTGAAAAAGCAATTATATTTAAGACAATCAGCTGAAAGAACATTTAGCAAGTAATTAGTTTAACTGGCATCAGGTGTGTAACATGATTGGCTATATAAGGGATGTCTTAGAGAGGCTGAGTCTCTCAGAAGTAAAGATGGCCAGAGGCTCTCCAACCCGTGAAGGCTTGCATAAAAAAATTATGGAATACTTTAAAAACAATGTTCCTCAATGTCAAATTGCAAAGGCTTTGAAGGTCTCCTCATCGGCAGTGCATAACATCATCAAAAGATTCAGAGAAACTGAAAAAATCTCTGCGTAAGGGACAAGGCCGAAGACCTTTACTGGATGCCCGTGATCTTCGGGCCCTCAGACGCCACTGCATCACTCACCAGCATGATTCTGTCATTGACATTACTGAATGGGCCCAGGAATACTTCAAGAAACCACTGTCTATAAACACAGTCCATCGTGCCATCCACAGATGCCCCCTAAAACTCTCATGCAAAAAGGAAGCCATTGTTGAGCATGATCCAGAAGTGCCGCCGTATTCTGTGGGCCAAGGCTCATTTAAAATGGACTGTGGCAAAGTGGCAAAGTGTCCTGTGGTCAGACGAGTCCAAATTTGACATTCTTGCTGGAAATCATGGGCGTTGTGTCCTCTGGGCTAAAGAGGAGAAAGGCCACCCCTCCTGTTACTAGCATTTAGTTCAAAAGCCAGCATCTCTGATGGTATGGGGATGCATTAGTGCATATGGTGCGGGGCACTTGCATGTTTTAAAAAGCACCATGAATTCTGAAAGGTATATAAAAGTTTTAGAGCAACATATGCTCCCCCCCAGGGGACATTAACCACATACTGCAGCTATTACAACAGCATGGCTTCGTAGTGGAAGAGTCCATGTGCTGAACTGGCCTGCCTGCAGTCCTGATCTTTCACCGCGTGAGAACATTTGGCGCATAATTAAACAAAAAGTCCGTCAAGGGAGACCCAAAACTCTCCAGCACCTGGAAGCCTGTATTAAACAAGAGTGGGATCAAATTCCAATGGCTAAACTCAAGAAACTTGTCTCCTCAATGCCCAGACGCCTTGACTCTGTGTTAAAAAGAAGAGGGGATGCTACACCATGGTAAATGGGCCATGTTCCACCTTTTTTAGGCCTGTAGCAGCCATCAAATTTGAAATGAGCTCATTTTGTGGATAAAATTGTAAAATTTATCAGTTTCAACATTTTCTATGTTACCTCTGTTCTATTGTGAAGAAAATACTGGCTGGTGTGATTTGAAAGTTATTGCGTTTTGATTTTATTCACAATTTACACTTTGTCCCAACTATTTCGGAATTGGGGTTGTAGAATTGGCATGTTTATTATTGGGCAAATTGACAAGGACAAAATAAAATACTTCTAGTTATTTTTATCCCCCACCACAAAGTGGATGGGGATGGAGTAATTGGAGTGTTGTCCTTCTGTGTGTCTGTCGGGCAGGAACACTTCTTTTCCAGGCCAGAACTTCCAATCTGGAGAATATTTTTTTGATGAAATTTAATTTATGGATGCACCGTATTTTGTCCATCCTCCTGTCTGTCTATTCCTCCATCACTTTTTGTTTCCAGGCCTGATATCAGCCATCTTTTTCTTTTTTGGGCCAGGACTTCAAAACCATTCAATATTTCTCAAAAAAAAATTTATTTATGACTACATCTTATTGTTTGGATGGGCCTATTCATACATCAGTCACAATCAGCTAAGGTGTCATAAATTGTCACGTTTACGTCAAAATATAAACTTCTTCAATCATTTATTTTCTGACTTTTATAAAAGCTGAACTACTGAGCCGAGTTAATTTGGCAAAAGAATTGTAATTTACCCACTTTTTTTAAAAAGTAACTTTTTCACCAAAGATGCAACTGCTTGCCTGTGTTAAATGACACCAGAATCAGAATTATAATGCACATAAGAATCCGTCAAATTATAACGCGCAAATCAAAGTCTGTCAGAAACACGAGAATCTGATCTGCACTGAGCTCCCACGGGTTACTTGTTTTTGATGTTTATTTAACCTCTTTCAACTCGCTTACTATTTCTAAGAAGTCATTACACATAACAATTCATTTCTATCAAGTTAATGCTGCGTTTGTACTAACACACATCACATCATTCGTATGTTAGTGATTTTGACAGACAGTCAAAAAACTTACCTGCCGCCACTACTACCTTCTTCCACAAGAAACGATGATGCAGACAGCAAGCCATATATGGGGAGATTTCCTGGAAATGCAGATTTCACAGGGCCTCCTTATCATTGTCTTTTAAGCGCTATAAAATATGTACGTTAATTTTTTTTGATGGATTGGCGCTGACTTTTTTCTGGACTCTGATTCTAAAATGCCTGACTACTGATGAGCAGAGACAAGACTCACTAACTTCAGTATATTTGAATAAAAACACCACCGTGCATGCATTATGGAGCAGTCACTGATGACTGTGGGGGAAAAAAACCCTAGGCCATCACCCTGATTTGTCTGACGGACGCGCTAACACGCGCAAGGGGAATTTTTGAGGAGGTTTTTTTTTTTTTTATTATTATTATTATTATTATTATGAGCCATAGGTGCTGTGTTTCTGTGTGGCACAATAGCTTTGAAACGGATTTAAAATGTAAGTAAATAGTTATTGCAGTTTAGACTTAATTGGTAAAAATATCCAGCCAAGCACATGGCTACCTGAGGATTGTGACGTTTGCCAAGCGCTGAAATAAGTGGCCCCTGAATTTTAATTTTCTTTCCTTCATTTAGGGCTTCATTGATGCTGCTCTAACCATCTGTCCTGTCTCTTGAATATTTAAATTAAGGCCACCAAACAGAATTTACTGATTTACTCAAATAGGGAATAATTTATAATTTAATTTAATAATGTGATGTTTGAATGAATTGCCATATGACACCTAAGCTGATTTTGACTCACTTCTGTCCTCCTGTCAGTCTGTCTGTCCCTTCACCACATTTTGTTTGCAAGATTATATTTGGGCCCTGCGCCTAGTCCACTCATTCTCAAAATAGACACCTGATCAAATCCTGTTAGTTTGCGTTAGTGGGCACACACTAATGCACCCACTAATGGCAATATCTTGGCAGAATATAAAGGTATCACATCAGTTTGTGTATAAGAAAGGGCTCAATGTGCATAAAGTGTTTGATTCTGTCTGTCCTGGGTAAAACTAATAGCACCATGGAAAAAGTTTCCCTAAATCTTACTCTGCAGATAAGCAGGTCAGCCATTTTAGAAAAATGCATTCGAGTTAACAGCTGTTGCTTTTGTTTATTTATTATAAACCTTAACAATGTCAAACAATTTGCATAACAAATTTTATTTTATTACACAAGAGTATGCTGTATTATTAGCTAACGTTACTTTCATTATTACCAGGTTGATGGCGAGCTAGATGGCGATCTAGTTACTGTCACCAGCCACACGGCTGTACAAATCGCAGTCGAAGAAATGTTTGTAGCTAGCTGGGTTTCCTTGTAGCCCTAACATCCCACTTAGACTGTTTTAGTAGTCAGTCTCAGCAGCCAGTTCATTAGCTTGCTAGATAGCACAGTGGCTTGCTAAGGTAACGTTAAGAGTTATTAAACATCAGCTTATCAAAAGGTGCTCACCATCTGTTCTTCTTCAGCTGATCCACAGTTGCACAGTGCATGCGACGATAAATACAAATCTAATTTGGGCAGTTAAACTCTCGCCGCCTCTTCCTCTGTACTTCTTTTTTTGCTCCAATTCTTCTGTTTGTTCTTTAATGCTCGCATTCTCAGTTAAGTCAGTGAGGAAAAACCAGCAAACCAAAATGGCCGACTTGGACGTCGATTGGTCATCATATTTTCCACAAATCTCTAAAAAGGGAAGGCAAGAGGGAGCATATAAAGAGTTCATTTGCAAAAATGGATAAAGGCCATTCTTAAAAAGAATAAACCAACAGTGCATAAAGAATAAGCAAATAAACCAACAGTTTGAAAAATAAGAATAAACCGACAGTTTGATGAATAATCCTTTGACTACGCAATCAAAAAACACCATTTAGGAAAAGAAAAAATTTTTGAGATCTTATTGAAATAACCCAACACTAATTTGATTGATATTCCCTGGAGTGCACAATGAAAAAACATGATTTAGGAAAATAAATCAAAATGCACATATCTGTTTTGCAAATTAACCCTTCATATACTCCATAACAATGATAGAAAATCTGCAGCATAACCACCTGGCAATTTAAAAAAAACATTATCTGGGTCGAACATAAGCCCCTATATATTTACTTTAATATTAAACATAGACTGATTTAAAAACTTAAATATGAGTCACTATGAAGGATATTTGTTTGAACTTTAGTGCAATATGTAAAGCAAGTTATATTATGTTGAATTTAATGTAATTTGTCACATTATGACTACCACAATGACCTTACTGCCAGGATGTTTAAAAGACTTTTGGCTGTAACAATGATGTTTATGCCTCACGTCCTGTATACCCGGTATTTCCGCCATCGGGGATGAAGCTGGGTCGGTTTCATGAGGCAGTCAGAGCATGTGGGGGTGATAGCCCACTGCGCCCATGCCTAGAACTTGGCCCACATCAATCCCCTTAATTCTAGATGCTGGTTGGTGTTGGTATGTCACATTTAAGGCGCACTGGATACTCATAATGGCCTTATTCATTGTTGATAATATCAGTTGCTTAGTGAATTAACATCATTGTTAATATTTTCATTTTCTATCAATTTGAGTCATTCTGCATTGTTTTGCTTCATAGCTGTTGCTATTACTGTATTTTCCAGGTACGTTATGATGATGAGGTGAAGAGAGTGGTGGCTGAGCCAGTGGAACTGTCTCAAGAATTTCGCAAATTTGACTTGAACAGCCCCTGGGAAGTTTTCCCAGCCCACCGGGAGCCCAAGGAGCCTGGAGATCAGAAGCCATAGGCCGTGTGGCCCCAACAGCTCCATTATCTTGATCCTGTGCCCTTCTTATTAATAATGTTAAGGGAATAGTTTTCAAGTCATTACTCTTGTAAATAAAGTATGAAATTCAAGGACTTTCATTCTGCTGAAAAATCTTTGAGTCTTCAGTTCAAATGTTTCTTACAGTTGAGTTGGTGAGATCTATGAGACTTTGGACAGCACTAGTTTTTTAGCTCTCTTGGTCCAACGGACCAAAGATAGCTTATGCGAACACGTCGGCGTCTGTGTTAACTTTGATCTTCTGCCAGACCACTGAAGGGATCAATGTGAAATTTCATGGGGATGTACATACGGATGTACAGATTAAAATTTGTTTGAGGCGCTGAATCTCGACATTGAACATGGCCATATTTAAAATTGTTCTATATCATGCTGGAGGGCGTTTGAAAGCAGCTAGAATGCTGAAACTTTGTACACATATATTTTTGAAGACATAACAATAGAAAGCTCTTAATTTGCTACAATACTACTGTCTTGAGCAACACACTGAAGCCAAATTGCCAACTGTTTAACTCTTAAGTATATAATGCTGGGTACAATCATCTGGTGTCGGGCTTGATATTTCAGTGGAGCTGCACTGTGAAAAGAGCATCGAGCTGCAAAAAAATGACGATGAAACATCAAACCATGATGCTGAATTTTGTTTGAATTTTTTTTCCTTCATAAATTACAAAAGGTGTCTTCATTTTCCCAATGTTGGACCCAAACATAAAAAATACAACCATTTGTAAGCGCACATGACAATAGAGCCTGAAATAACCCAAGTATACTACAGTGCCCATGGCAATGTTTTCCTGATTTCACTCTGTACTCCACATTTGTAGATAATGCGCTCTTGGGCAGAACCTGCAAAATGAGCTGGTACATCTTCAAACAGTTCTCCTGCATTGTGAGCCTTGAATGCAAGGCTAAGTGGTCAATCAGTTTCAGCCTCCACGGAGGGTGACTGAAGATGTTCAGAAAAGTTTCAGAAAAAAGAAGTTTGGGTGTGTATTCATACATGTCGGCTGACGTCATAGACGCACGTGACAGCTCTCAAACTCTAGGTGCCGCCATTTTGGGTACTGACTTACAATCGGCCGTCTATCTGTCGCCCCGTGGGCTGTGATTAGAAGTCTCACAAAAAGAATGGATTAACATTTTTTTATGATACGGCTCTTTTGAATGCTGCATTTTGATTAATGAATTACACTCTGATTCTACATTTTACGGTCTTTTATTTCTGTATAACAGACTGTTGCTAAGTGAAACAGGCCGTTGCTTGGGACGCCGCTCTGATCGGAGGAGACAGAGGAGAAGAACTATGCAGGATATTTACCTTATGTTTCATTTTTACCTTCATTAAACAGCTTCGGACTAATTGTGATGTTAGATAAATGACTTATAACTTGTTACAGGGAGAGTGGAGGCTCCTTCCACGTTGTGGCTGGAAACCAAAACTGCGATCAGAGCCTCGGACCCGGTGTCACAGCTCTCGTCTACGAGGCATGCATGTCCCTGTTAATTCTTTACCTCAAAGTTTCAAACACGTTTACGTCAGTAGCGCAGCCAGAACTTAAAATTGCGTGGGCAATAAATATCTCTTTAAAACAATTAGTTCTGCCTCGATCGCAATCATTTTTTTGTAATTAACTATGCCTTCAATACGATAACACTCCGCAATATCAGGTGTTGCTTGTTCACCTCGTTCAGGCAAAACGACAATCATTCATTTGGATGCGCAATTTTGTGCATTTCAAATATGTCTTTGGTTCAGTTTGAATAATTCAATCGATCATGAAGCACAGGTTAGATCGCCTGATGAGCCGAAAAGGTAGCGCGGAAGTTCCAGAACAGTTTACCTCTCGAAAAGTATTATTAAAACTAAGCACAACTCATGAGTAACTTATTTTGCTGAACTGAATTATTCCTATTGATTAATCGCCCTTAGATCGCACCACGAAAGAAGTCGTGTCTTTTTTTGCCAGTTGATTATTCATATAAATGTAAATTGCTTTAACAAAGGAAAATGGCTGAGAACAAGTTAGGTATAATAATTGTAATAAACCGATGATGTGTCGCCGCTCAATTTTCAAGTGTGGCTACGCCACTGATATGAAAAGCACAAAATTGCGCATCCAAATGAATGATTGTCTTTTGCCTGAACGAGGTGAACAAGCAACACCTGACAATGCGGAGTGTTTTCGGATTGAATGTATAGTTAATTAGAAAAAAATGACTGCGATCGAGTCAGACCGAATAAATGTTTTAAAGAGATGTTTAGTGCCCACCCAATTTTAAGTTTTTGCTACGCCACTGGTTTACGCACACTAAAGAAAGAAAGGCCGAGAAACAGAGAGATAACTTACAACGAAAAGCTCGTTCCAGGTGGTATTTCATTGTCAACTCACGAACGTTGGATGGACTGATCAGGTGTTTTACGAATATGATATGTATTTTCCAAATTAACTTACTATGTCAAATTGTACGGATGTCCCACTGATGTCATTATTATCATTAATAGTAAGTATTTCATTATTCCATCATAACAATCCTATCGTCAAAACTCAAAATCATATCCGCACCCCTGAATTTCCCATTTCCACGTTACCGAACACCGAATCGCCGTATTCATCATCATTATTACTATCAACCGGGACTATCAATCACAACGACAATAAATATATCATGTATTTTGTATAAATATCATCAAACTTCATCATCATAACTATTGAAATGAAAAATAAGAGAAAACCATGACGCCGATGAGATCGAAAGGCAGCTAGCGAGCGCGAGCTGACTAGACCAAGGAGGTAGGGATTAATTCTTGATTAAAATCTCCAAATTGACACTGATTGATTCTCCATCTGTTTCCCATACAAGTAAGTTGATAAGCTAATCGTTGGCGCACGACAGTCGTGAGCTACAGGAATAAATAATGCAGCTATACATAAGCGAATGTCTGGGTGATGCCATTAATGATTACCCATCATTTTATCGTGTGCACAATCAATGTACTGATTTTCGGGAAACGGGTATTGCAGTTCTTTCTTTTCTTTCGGGCGGGACCCGGGTACCCGGTTTTTAGTCACAGGCCAACACACAACCGAGGAGGGTGAGCAAATCAGCGGAGAAGTGACAGGACTTGCAGATTCGCGAAATGATGCAATTTATAAATCGATAGAAGTCGTATTTTGATCAACATTACGTCTGAAATTAATAATTTCACTCATAAGCTGTGTAATAAGCGGGATAATGTAGAGTTAGTCTGTTGTTATGGAGAAATAAAGACTGAGACATCCTTCATCGTAGCCAATACAGTGTATGGTCGTAGCTGTGCCTCGGTCCCTGGTAGGTACTCAACATGGCGCTCACAACAAAAGCGTCACGTGACTGAAATCCATGAATAGGAACGAAAAGCAGTGTTTTGGTGGCGTAGCGTATAGCTCGAGCACTCTGCATATTACAAGTTCCAACTTAAGTGGGTGGAATCCAGGTGTCGACTTCTGTAGCATCTCTCCCATTCCTTCTTTCCCCTATTCTTCCTGTCTCTTGATTCCATCCTGTCAAATGGAGCCTAAAAAGGGAGGGAAATTGAATTGAAAAAAGACAGTAATTGAGGTATCAGGATGAATATTGTAATATACAATGGGTTGTTGAATTATTGGGACTCTGGGCTGGAAATGTGATAAAAAAAAAAAAAAAAAAAAATAAAAGCAATAAGGGGTGCCCCGGTGGCGCATCGGTCTAAGCGTGCGCGCCATTAAGGCTGTGTCTTTCCTGCGGCGACCTGGGTTCAATTCTGGCTCTGGTCATTTGCTGCATGTCTCCCCCCATTCTTCTCCCTAACTTTCCTGTCACTCTCCACTGTATAACTATCAAATAAAGGAGAAAATACCAACAAAAAATCTTAAAAAGAAGTGATAAACCCAGAATGCCATGGTGGAAAATGCAGCGCTATATCATTTTTTAGCAGATCCAACAAAAGTCATTTGAAAATCAGTATCCTCAAAATCTGGGTTCCAAAATTAATGGCAACCCTGAAGATTGCTGTAAATTAAGTCTACGCTATATAAGGTAAGAATGACTTTCAAATCACTTTAATTTCAAGAAACTGTGTAATTACAAACCCCAATTCCAATGAAGTCCGGACGTTGTGTAAAACGTGAATAAAAACAATACAATGGAAAAAATTAGGAAAAAAATTCCTATACGTATCACTTGTCCCCCTTTCACGATTGAAGTCTAAAATTAAACAGCATTTTCATTTCCCTGGCCAAATTTAAACCTCTGTGTAGCCCTTAATATTGCATGCATATCAAAATGGTTTCTCAACCTTAAACACTTATGCTAGAACTGTTTAATGATAAAATTTGGGACAAGAATTCTCAAAACTTGGTGAGATTTTGAATTTTAAAGATTGACGTTTAGGCACTCAAGCACGAAAAAAAAGTACTTTTAATTTAAAACCTTACAGAATACAGGGATTTGTATTGAAAGCGTCAAATATGAATCAGAAAATATCATGGGACTTATTTGTATGTCCAGTAAAGATTTCAGCTCTTTCCAATTAAATGCTTGCTCATGGGAAGGCTCAAAAGAAAGACATTTTCTCGGTTAAAATAGTGCAAATTTTGTAACTTTCGTCATATTTCAAAAATTCATAACTCAGAAACTGTTTGAAATATAGCATTAAGATTTGGCACGCTTTCATTTCTCAGGTAGGAGTACCAGCATGAATGTTTTCAGGAAAATCCATGGCGTGAACTGGGATAAGTTCCAAAATTTAGGTGAGTTGGCATGGACTGACCCTTGTGCATTGCCAGTCAGGAGTGCCAGTAGTTTTTGAGCCCACTGTACGTTTGCCCACTTACATTTGCCTCCCTTGTCATAAAAACCATACGTTTACTGCAAAAATAATGAATGGGGTTACACAAAGGTGATGAGAGAGAGAAGTTGAACATGTGAGGGATACTTGGATTATTTGTTCACTCTGAGGACTGTTTCCAAGATATGGGTTTTTTTTTTTTTAGGGACTTGCATCAAGTTAATTTTCAGAGAAAGGAATCTCTCTGTTAATGTTTAATCTCGTTTTATGTTTGCATTTTTTTTCTTAACTTAATTTGTATTCTCTTTGTTTTTATGTCACTAAAGAATTACATAAAACTCCTAACAGTCAATGTTAGAGGTCTAAAAGACTATTTAAAGAGAAAAGCTTTATTCCCTTCTTGCTTGTGCAAAAGTTTGCAATGAACATTCCTCCAAGAAACCCACTCTACTGAGTTTGGTGAAAAATTGATTGATCTGTCCCAAGGACTTGTTCCCAGTCCGTCGGTGTCCAATCCTTGAATATCTTGGCAAACTCCAGCCTCTTTATAATGTTGCCAGCTCTTGGCAGGAACATGACTAATCAGACTATTTTCACCTAGGTGTCTGGAAATGGCACGTCTTGATACTTTCATCTCTCCACTTCTGGTGCTCAGGCATCTCCTCGAGGGGTTTTGTGAGGGCGGGCTGCCCAACCTTGACGAATGGCCGCCCTCATATATAGCAACCACCCAAATAAAAACCAGATCCGCCCGACCTCAAAGGATTCGTGCAAATATAAGTAGTTATTTTAAATTATGGTTTTATTTCATTCAAATTGCTCTGTAATTACACTGCCTGTAGCCGTCTCCGGTTTATTTTACCACATATGGCGAATTTCGGCCATCCAAGTCAGTTGCCTCAATCCAAAACAAAAGTTAATGAGCTGTGGGTCACGTGACCCAAGTGACTTCAAAGTAAGGCTAGCTGATGTAACACTCGGATGTCAACTGAAGCAAAGCGATTTACATTATGTCCGACTACGAATACGACCCTTGGGAAAGCCTGTTTACCCCTGTCTTTAGAGCCATACTTTTACGATCCGATAAGGAATGTCCACAATGGACATTATCTGAATGTGGTTGCAAAACTGAAGACTCAGACATCCCACTTGAAACTCAAAGTCAAACTGTCCAGTCTCTGCTACCACAACAACATGTTTCATCAATGTGCTTTTCCTAACCCCCATAAGAAAGCTCCTCCTGGACTTGAAAATAGCTGGATACTGTCAGCGATGGTTTCAAAGCCACAAAGACTTCTGGGCGAATATGAAGTGCATTTTTATTCCCTTGAACACAACTTGGATCACAAGACAGCTAAGGCATGGTCATGTCCACATGAAGCGCAGTTTGTATTTGCTGATTCAGCTGCTAATTCAGTGAGTCTTTGTTGTGGAGCGATAAACCATATGTGGTTAGAATCGGTAGTCTCTTGATATATCGTTGTGCGGTAGAATGAAGTTACAGATTCATTAGCACCACTTATGCGACTCATACAGCGCTCCATGTTTTTGCTGCGAGCTCATTTAGTAGCTTGGTGTTGGAATTGTGTTTCGTTTTGCTAAAAATGTTTTCATTGGCTGGTAGCCGAGTTTCATTCTGTTAAGTGGTTTTATACTATGACTAGGTTGTTGCACAGTTAACATGCCCTTGGATGGTGTTAGTTGTGAGATTCGCTACTGCTCCAGGTACCAGGGGCGTTCAGGTTCGAGAGGATAACCCAGGCGAGCAAGCAGGTCACAGTCCAGCATTGCCTTTGAAAGCCTATGTAGATGTTTTGGCTCAAACAGCAAAACCACTTTGTGTAATGGATCCCTTGTTTCCATGTTGCTGGACTCTTTGGAAAGGAAAAGAAAGAAATACCGCATCCCTTCCTCAGCAAGCTATTGCAGCTGCATGCTGTACACTGAATTGGCAACCTGCAAGTTTTGGCGTAAAAACTTGTCAATAAAGCCAAAATAATTGTTGAGAAAGCGAGCGATTGAGCAAGTGAATAGAGCAGTGTATAGGTCAGCTTTATTATTGCCCTTACTGTGATGTCATTGGCCTGACACCATAGCACTTAAATATGCATAATCGCTTCAGGCTTGTTACTGGTCAGCCACACACGGATTGTGAAAAGGCCGAGTGGTGTGGTTGTGCGCGGATTATTTCAATAATATCATTTTTACCAAAGCATTATAGGCCGTAAATTAGGAAATTTGATGGCATGAATCCTTTAAGAAGTTGGGAAAGTTGCTTTGTTCAATCACTGTATCCCTTCCAATGTCAACATGCATGGCACCACAAAGAGTTTCGCATTAAATCCACCACTATGTGAAGTTTATTCGAGTCGCTAATCACCTCCGAAGATCGTCAGTCTGCCCCACTCACCATAGTGCCAGTGGGCGTCTTTCCCCCGCTCAGGTGTGTATCTATTGCCACATTCGATTTGTACTGGGAAGTCTGGATTTCTGAGCTCCCAGTCGGAAATTTCAATATGAATGGCCCCCGAAGTCGAATTTCCAACTCGGAAGGTCGATGATTCTTCACAAACTCAGAGTTCCAACTTCCAAGTTCAAGATGGCTGCACTATACATCAACAGAAGGCGAAAGCTGTAAAAATAAACTATATATCTGCAATTCTGTGTCATTTGGGTTTCATTAAATCAGTCGTACACACAGTACTGAATAGAGTTTATCGGTGGACTTGTTGCTACAGTGTTTGCACGCAAAAAATACAGAGTAATGTGTTGTTATCAACTAGTATAGCTAACAATACCCAATAAAGGCTATCCTGGCCAGAGAACCCACCACTGACCCCAAGTCAGTTTTCCGACTTACTTAATAGAACTCAGTCAGTGGGGTATGACGTTATTCCCAGCACCGACCTCCAACTTCTGAGCCAAATCGGACGCGGCATATAAATAGCCCTGATATCACCAACTTATGATTACTAGCCAAACCCGCGCTCTGCGTGAGAAATAGAAGTCAAGTAACATCTGGGGGAGGGGCTACATGTTACTTGACATGCTGGACTGCAGAGGCCAGCAGCCTCCTGGAATCGCTTTCAACGTTTCTGCTGTTTTTTTCACATTTTTTTCAGCCACCATTATTTAAGAAAACAAACGCTAGTATGCTATACTTCATAAAAACGCCTGATGCCCATAGATTCAGAATATATTGGATTGTTTGTACAAATCCTTAAGAATTGACTGTGTTCCGTAGTAGAAGTCAGAGCTTTGCTCTGGCCACTTGGCCATACACCATCCATTAATTGAGCACGTGTTGCAATGTTATGTCATACAATTAGCACAGCGCCAAGACATCAACGAAATTTCATCCCCTCGCTGTCTATAGTGTAGATTGTTTCAGATGTGCGATCAGTTAGGCCTAAAGTAAAAATGTCATTATTCAATTTCAATTTTACTAAATCACCTCAAGCCAAAAAATTAACTGCTACTGATCCCGACGGCACAAGCGCCTTATGCCTTTGGCGCTCGCGCCGACGGGCTCCGCCCAACCTTGGCAAATCCTGTGGAGGTCACTGGTGCCATTGATATTATCACGGAGTTGTCGTGCTGTCAACTACCGATTTTTTTTATTTATTTTTTTAAAATAATACTCGTCATACACAGATAACAAACATCAGTGGCACGTAGCTTCCGTTTTGCACCTCTATTGCCACTAGTTTTCAGCGAACTGGTCTCTTTGAAATGCTTGATGGTGTTTCTTACAGTGCCATGGCAGCATTTAACATCTGCAGAAATTTTTTTAAGTGACTAACTAGTATCATCTAAGGCCACAATGCGGCTACGAACAATCCTGGAGAGCTCCTTCCGTCGTGCCATCGTGTTTAACACTGTGACACTACTGAAAGTTCATGTCACCTCATATACTGGAACAACTGACCAAAGGAAGTAATTTTGCAGTACAATGTTCTCTCAAACCAGTTTAAACAAATTTTTTTGCTTCAATTATCATGGATTGAGCCTTCAAACATGCATTCATGCTATCCAGGAGTCAAAAAAATGAAAATTTGCGACACCTTTCAAATTATATTAAAAGAAAAAAGATGTTTTCAGTGTTTTTGTTTATTACCCATATTTTTACCTCAGTATTCTTGTGGGAATGATTTTTTTTTTTTGTTCACACTGTCTACAATAGTATTTTCCAATTCATTTTCACCAAAAAATTAGAGAGAGTAATATATCAGGACACCTTTTCGACAAAAGTGGTAGTGTATAATCATCTCTGCACACAACTGTGCCTAACCAAAGAATTTTACTATTAATGCACACTCACAACATTATACTTCTTTAATTTAACTTGGAGAATACACCTTAACTAATCAATAAAAGCATTCTGTGGCATTCGCTAACTTAATGAGCTAATTTCCATCTGTGGCCCATTGAAAGAACAGAATGCCGAAATGCTAATAGTTAGCTAGCAAAACTGTAACAATTTTTTGTGCCATTGTGGTTTATTTATTTTAGCTAACTTGCAGGAAACTTTGGTGTAGCCTAGCTAGCTAGCAAATAGTTGGCTAATGTTAATTATCAACATTGAAAAACACAACATTGCATTTCGCCGTCACAACACTCTAAGTTAAGTAGCTAGGTAATGCAAGCTTAGATTTGCAGAACAAATTCTAAAACACAATGTTTGCTAGAATATGTTTCAACTTGGCTGGCTAGCTAGCGACGATATGAGGTTACACGCTGTTCAACATTTACTCGGTTACCGGTGAAAGGCCACTCTTCTTATACGTAATGTTTGCCAAATCTTCACATGTATGCAATTAACTACTAAGATTACTTAGCAAGCTATACAGTTCACTTGATTTGTAGAATTCCTGCACCGAATGTGCTGCGAGATTTAGTCAGGACCATAGATGTGCAAAAGAACCAGGAGCAGTCAGGTGTGCGAGTATCATCGGGTCCTCGTCAATCTAACCCTTGCTCCTCCCTGGATCTTGATCCACCCTCTCGTACGATAAGAATCCCATCCGGTCTCAAAAGAACAAGATGGCTCTGGTCAAAATTCCTAAATCAAGACTTCGTAAATGGTATTCTGAAACCAATGGGTGACAGCATGGTGGCTTCGTCCATATTTTTGTACATTCTATGGTTGTGGCTACTGGCTGCAGCACTGCCCTCTTGTTCAGTTGCAGATCACTATTCAGCATTTTAAATACCATGGGGGAGATTTTTTTTCTCCACTACTGTCATTGACCTTGTCATAACAGTCCAATTGACTTGCTGAACAAAAGAAATGATGTGTCTATATAGGCTTTTGTCCAAAATGTGAAATGAAAGGTCCAATAAGTGGCAGCCGTATGTTTGAAGAAGTAACATAGGAATAGTTTCTGAAAAACATGTTTCTGTGTCTAAAGCAATTCCTCTTGTCTCAGTCATTCAGAGTTGTAGCAGCATGTGAATGTCAGGGGTGCTCATTTGCTGCACAGTCAGCCCAGCAATGCCAGTGGAGATTCAGGTGCATTTAGAGCATTCTCTGTCGAGCTGCTAGTACATTTCTTGATGCTGGGTTTAAACACCAAGGATTCCATTTTCACTTTTTAGGCTACATTTGCCTTTACGGACTTGATACTTTTAGATTCTATGCCAGTCATCAACTCGTGCTTTATGGACATCGCCATTCAATATGTTGCTCACTGGGCACAAAGACAAGAAAAACATTACCTGGTGGTGAGAGCTTGCTTTGGTTCCCGGTGAGTCATCGAGTTTCTTGTGTGATCTGTGCATCAGAGATGGTTGTTATTGTTCTAACTTGTAAATTTACACATGTATTTCACGTCTTTTTGTTCAAGTTCTATGACATGGCTCAATATATCTACCGACGGAAGTTGTTTTTTGAAGTTGTTATACGCTTTAAAAAGGGAAACTAGCACAGTGCATGTAGGCTAGTAGAGAACTTCAGGCTAGCAACTTGGCTGCTTTGCAAACCGAAAACAGTAACTTGAATTAATCTAAGATTTTATATGCATCCTCAATGCACAGTGTAGTTGTCAGCTCCATGCACAGGGTAGTTGTAAGGCTTGATGGCTTGCTCTAAACTAAGGCAATGACTGTTATAGGCTTTTTCAAAACTTTGACGGCCGAGCAGACGCTCCTAATGGAACTCAAACCTCAGGAGCCAGTCTGTTCATTTGGATTTTTGGAGTCACTGACACTTCAAAATTCACATTCAATTCATATTCAAATTATGGTCTGTGAGGACTGTGGAGTTACTTCAGGAGTCAAATTATGCCAGGGTGACTTAGAGTTATGTAAACCTTTTGTTGTCTTGAGGAGGGTCTGTTGACCGGAACGTCGACTAATAAATTAATTGCAAGTGAGAAGACCGTGTGCGGGAGTTTTTCTTTCCTTTAGTCCAAAGTTTGTGTCCCCAAAAATGAGGCATCTTTACTGCTAAATTCTGGCATGTGGCGGAAAGGAGTCATTGTACGGCCCTTTCGTAAAAGGGGCAGCGAATTATGTGTTGCTTCAAAGCATGCCTACAAGGGATACCCCCAGCATGGCAGGAGATTCCATCACCAGGAGAACCGTCATACACGCCCCAGACATCATCAGTTCGATTCTTCAGAGCGTTATTGGAAGTGAACGCGGAACGACTGGTACAAAGAGGAATGTTATGCCCCCCAAAGTCATTCATGGAAAGGAGATAGGTATGCCTGGGACCATGAGGGATCTGGGTATAGCGAAAGGAACTTCTACTGGTAAAACTGTTACCCTTGTGCTGAATGCAAGGAGTTTGAAAGTGGTGATTAATGGTAAGAACAAACTTGCTGAGTTTCAAAACTTTGTACTGAGTGACAGCTTGGACTTGGTTAAATGTGACTTAGTCTTAGTTGACTGAAGGTGTAGGATTTGGAAATTCTACCCACAACTTGTACAATTTCTATAGGAAGGGCAGAAAAAGTTGGAGTTCTATTTTGTGTGAAAAAATGTTTTAATTCTGTGCATAGAGAGGAGTTTGAGATTGAAGATGCTGAAATTCTGATTTGTGAAATACCACTTGGAAGTGGAGGTAAACTAGGAGTCATAACATGTTATAGACCTCCTGATGATGAAGGTTTTGTTGAGAAGCTTCAGACTGTTTAAGAAAGGTGTCAGGATGCTTCTTAGAGATTATTATTTTATTTAGTTTGTGGGGGATTTCAATTTCCTTGGTATCGATTGGAACACCTTGTCTGTACATGGTAATGGTGAACCGAAAATGTTATGTGATTTGATTAATGATTTTTTATTCATGCGGATGGTTCATGAACCAACTCACATTAATAGTAATACAGTGCTGTGAAAATGTATTTGCCCCCTTCCTGATTTCTTATTTTTTTGCATATTTGTCACATTTAAGTGTTTCAGATCATCAAACAAATTTTCGTCTTAGACAAAGATACCCGAGTAAATACAAAATGCAGTTTTAGATGATGATTTCATTTATTGAGGGGAAAAAGCTATCCAAACCTACCTGGCCCTATGTGAAAAAGTAATTGGCCCCTAAACCTAATTACTGGTTGTGCCACTCTCTGCGACAACAACTGCAATCAAGCGTTTGTGATAACCAGCAATGAGTCTTTTACGTCGCTGTGGAGGAATTCTGGCCCACTCTTCTTTGCAGAATTGTTTTAATTCAGCCACAATGGAGGGTTTTCGAGCATGAACGGCCTGTTTAAGGTCATGCCACAGCATCTCAATCGGATTTAAGTCCAGACTTTGACTAGGCTTCTCCAAAACCTTCATTTTGTTTTTTTAAAGCCATTCAGAGGTGGACTTGCTGGTGTGTTTCGGATCATTGTCCTGCTGCATAACCCAAGTGTGCTTGAGCTTGAGGGCACAAACTGATGGTTGGACATTCTCCTTCAGGATTTTCTGGTAGAGGGCAGAATTCATGGTTCCATCAATTATGGCAAGTCGTCCAGGTCCTGAAGCAGCAAAGCAGCCCCAGACCATCACACTACCACCACCATGTTTCACTGTTGGTATGATGCTCTTTTTATGAAATGCTGTGTTAGTTCTACGCCAGATGTAATGAGATGCACACCTTCCAAAAAGTTCAACTTTTGTCTCGTCAGTCCACAGAATAATTTCCCAAAAGTCTTAGGGATCATCAAGATGGTTTTTGGCAAATGTGAGAGGTGCCTTTGTGTTCTTTTTGGTCAGCAGTGGTTTTCACCTCGGAACTTTCCCATGGATGCCATTTTTGCCCAGTCTCTTTCTTATTGTTGAATCATAAACACTGACATTAACTGAGGCAAGTGAGGCCTGCAGTTCTTTAGATGTTGTTCTGGGTTCTTTTGTGACCTCCTGGATGAATCATCGATGCACTCTTGGAGTAATTTTGGTAGGCCAGCCACTCCTGGGAAGGTTCACTACTGTTCCAAGTTTTCTCCAATTGTGGATAATGGCCCTCACTGTGGTTCGCTGGAGTCCAAAAGCCTTAGAAATGGCTTTGTAACCCTTTCCAGACTGATAGATGTCAGTGACTTTGCTTCTCATCTGTTCTTGAATTTCTTTAGATCGCAACATGATGTGTTGCTTTTTGAGATCTTTTAGCCTACTTCACTTTGTCAGGCAGGTTCTATTTAAGTGAATTCTTGATTCAACAGGTCTGGCAGTAATCAGGCCTGGGTGTGGCTAGTGAAATTGAACTCAAAAAATGTGGTTAATCAGTTAATTCATGATTTAACAAGGGGGGGAATTACTTTTTCCACATAGGGCCAGGTAGCTTTGGATAGCTTTTTTCCCTTAATAAATGAAATCATCACTTAAAAACTGCATTTTATATTTACTCAGGTTATCTTTGTCTAATATTAAAATTTGTTTCATTATCTGAAACATTTAAGTGTGACAAATATGCAAAAAAAAAAAAAAGAAATCAGGAAGGAGGCAAATACCTTCTCACAGCACTGTACACTTGATTTAATTTTGACCAATTCTCCCAAATCTCTTTCAGGTATGGAGATATGGCCCCATATGTTTGATTCTGATCATTTCTCTGTCAAGGTTAAAATTACATTCCACCCTGTAAGGAATTGTGGTGTGAATAAAATGGTGTATGATTACAAATCAGCAAATGTTAATGGTGACTTTGTTGGTAAACATGTTGCACCCGAGGTTGACTACATCTGGCATGATTGGAAGAGGGTATTCGTTGAAGAGCTAGAATCATTTGTACCCAAGAGAGTAGTTCGGGACAACCAAAGACCATGTTGGATTGATGCACAGGTTAAACATTTGTCTAATAGAGTTAGAAGACGGCTCACCGGAGGGCCAGATGCTGGAATAAGGCTTCCTCCTGGAATAAGTTTAAACGCCTCCGTAATAAGCTTAGAAAACTAACATGGGATAAATATGTAGAATATGTGTCGACCTTAGGATGTGAGATTCGCTCCAACCCTGAGAAACTCTGGTCTTCCTATCTTGCTAAGACTACACCTTGCCAACGTCTTCCACCCCTACACCCCACTACGGTCTCTTAGGCCAGCTGACCAGTCCCTCCTCACTGTCCCCAAGTCTAGGCTGAAGCACAGGGGGGACTGAGCTTTTGCCATTGTAGCCCCCAAACCATGGCATGAGCTGCCCCTCCATATTAGGCTGGCCCCATTGCTTCCAGTATTTAAATCCTTCCTCAAAACACATTCCTATTCCTTGGCGTTCTAAACACCAAGTTTTTTTTTTTTCCTCACTTGCCACTTGAGCTTCTTTCCACTGTTTTTTTTTTTTGTTGTTTTTTTTTGTGTGTGTGTTTTATTGTGTTGTTTTTACTACTTGTTTAAATGTGCTGAAAGCTTGTTCACAGAACGGGCTGGACCACAGTTGTGCTGATGACAGAAGGCTCTGTAGCAACCGTAAATGTAATAAAAAACCACAAATGTAATAAAGTCATTTTTCTTAGACAAATGACCACTTATCATTTCAGGAAGATAAGTAAAATGTACAAAACTATTGGATCTGTCAATATTAATTGGTATTGTGTCAAAATTTTCAAGTTTATTACATTAGTGGTTATTGTTACATTTGCGATTACACATGTGCAACTGCAAATGTAATAAAAAACCACAAATGTAATAAAGTCATATTTTCTTGAAAATCATTCCAATTGTTGTTCTGGGATGATGAATACACAGCATAATCGACTGATTTGGCCAATGTCACCAATATCTATGGCTATTATAACAATAGTCATGTTTATTTAACTTGTAGTCAAAATCGCTAGCCTGTCAGAAGCATCCAAGAAATCCTCAAATGTAATAAAATCAATTTTCTTGGACAAAGGACCGGTAATTATTTTACAATGATACGTAAAAAGGACCAAACTATTGGATCTGTCGATATTTGCTGGCGTTTTTTCAAAATTTTAAAGTTTATTACATTTGTGGTTATTGTTACATTGGTGGCTACACATGTACAACTGCAAATGTAAAAAAAAAAAAACCACAAATATAATAAAGTCACATTTTCTTGAAAAATCATTCTGCGTGTTGTTCCGGGATCATGAATACACTGCATAATCAACTGATTTGGCCAATGTCACCAATATCTATTATAACAACAGTCATATTTATTCAACTTGTACCCTAGTCAAATACTAGCCTGGTAAAACTAGACTCTGCTACTTCGCTTTGCTTCGTACACAGAGTCTGGGTAGTCGTTATTGACAAGTGTTTACTTCCTGGTGGGTGGGCGCTTGTCAGAAGTTTAAAGTCATTGGTGTACCCGTAAACTAATCACTAACGTTTAGCGATGACGTATGTTATGCGCCCGCTCAGCCGCATAGTACTTCCGTTGGAAACTACAGTCCTTCATACCAGGAATGCAGCGAAAACAAGCTGATCAGAGCATTAAAGTTAATACTGTACCCATACATATGCCCATCTACCAAAGTTTAGCCTTCACTCATTCACTTAAAAGAACCAAAGGTGCTCTTTCTGTTCTCCTTACAAGAAACAAACTGTTGAGCTATCATTTTTTCCTGCAGATACTGCTGCTGTTAAAAAGTGCGCAAGAGACCCGAAACCAATGGCAGAATCGCCGAGAATAACGCATTATTTACATCAGGACGAAATCTGCGTTGGCACGGAAACTGAACCGTTAACCATACTTGCGCTAACATCATACCAAGCTCGCTATCTAACTTTATAGCAACACAGTTTGGCTCTAAGCGTTTGGCTGTCTCAGACAGCCATTTCATTCATGGATAATGACAACATAACACTGAGACAGCGAATTGGTCTTGTGACATGAACAAAAACACGGCTTTTAAAAAGTTCGCTGCTAACTTAAATAGTGTGAAATTCGCGGACAATGTAACACTAGAAGCTACAAGCTAGCTGAGGTGGTTCGGCTATCTCTCACAGAGATTAACAGGGTGCCTATTTCATGATGGCTATTAAGTAGATATGACAATCAGTAGGGAGTAGCGCTACAACATCATTTCCATTCAAAAAACTAACCAGACATTCATCTTGTTGTGGCTATAAGTCGCTGATACCTGGATTTTCTCCACGACAGAGCGAATGGCCTCCAATGTATCTATGTCCGTAGCCATTGTTGATTTCGGAGACTACAATTTCAAACTCGGCGCAGCGGCTACGTCATGGCTCTCGGTCACGCCTCCTGTTCGTTGGTTGGTCCGGCTTATTTTCTGCGGACGGTAAACGGTGCAGAGCTCCGAGTGATCAGACTGAGTACTGAAGCGAAATGAAATTAAGCGGAAGTACGAAGGCTGGTGGAGTCAGGCTAGTCAAATACGCCTGCTTGTCAGGAACATCAGAGAAATCCACAAATGTAATATAGTAAATTTTCTTGGGAAAAGGAGCGGTTATTATTTTACAATGATTAGTAAAAAGGACAAACCTATTGGATCTCTTGATGTTCATTGGTGTTTTGTCAAAATTTTCAAGCTTATTACCCCACCCCACCCAAAGGGTGAGGGCAAGGGGTATTGTTTTCAGTTCGGTTTGTTTGTGTGTTTGTTTGTTTCTTTGTTTGTTTGTTAACACTTTAACAGCAAAACTAATAGCCAGATTCACCCCAAATTCGGTTTAAGGATTGCCACTGGCCCAGAGTAGATCCCTATTGAATTTCGTACAAGTAGGTCAAAGGATGTGCGAGGGGCGGGGTTTGTTGTGCCTAGCACCACTTGTTACGATTATGGTTGGCGCGGATTTCAACTTTTATACACTCAATGAGCTGAAGTTTTAATTTTAATCAGATAATCCAGAAAGTTCACCTATGCGGACGCTGAACAAGTCACGGGCAGTACATAACAGCATTGGTCAACAGACTAAAGAAGGATGATTTAAAATCATTAAAACACAATGGGCTGGTTTCACAGACACAGATTAAGCTTAATCCTAGACTAAATTCAATTTTCAATAGAAAATCTCCATACAAAACTCTGCTTAGTCCAGGACTATGCTTAAGCCATGTCTGTGAAACTGGCCCTTTGTGTCAGATTTACAACCCCAATTCCAAAATAGTTGGGACAAAGTGTAAATTGTGAATAAAATCAAAACGCAATGACTTTCAAATCACACCAGTCAGTATTTTATTCACAATAGAACAGAGATAACATAACAAGTGTTGAAACTGAGAAATTTTACAATTTTATCCACAAAATGAGCTCATTTCAAATTTGATGGCTGCCACAGGTCTCAAAAAAGTTGGGACTGGGGCCTGTTTACCATGGTGTAGCATCCCCCCTTCTTTTTAACACCGAGTAGAGGCATCTGGGCATTGAGGAGACAAGTTTCTTGAATTTAGCCATTGAAATTTGATCCCACTCTTGTTTAATACAGGCTTCCAGCTGCTGGAGAGTTTTGGGTCTTCTTTGACAGACTTTTAGTTTAATTATGTGCCTTTTGTTCTCAATCGGTGAAAGATCAGGACTACAGGCAGGCCAGGGGCCTGTTGTTCGAAAGAAGAGTAAAGAAATCCAGGATAAGTGAAAAAGCCAGGTTAGACAAAGTCTCATAAGTCCCATCCTGGTTTAATTGGTTGTTCGAACGCTGAGCCAAGCTGATGAGGGGCAGCTTTGTCAAGCCAGGTATAACTAATTTGTGTAAGTGCGCGGCCATGGCTTCCTTTAGTAGACCACCGAGGTTGATCACAGTTTCACAGATGAGAGGACAGGTGTGGCTACTTTCCTCCAATGAACAGCGGATCTTAATGCTGACGTAAGGTGACACACCTCTTATAAAAGGAAGCACCGCCGCTGTCATGAAGCTCTGAGACGCACGGCGGACTGATATAATCCAAAACTAATCACAATCACAATTCAAGTTCCTTTTGCAAATTAACAATTGTGCTCTTTGCCTTAATGATAAGCAGTGGAAATTGATCCATTGCATAAATGTCTAATAATGTAAAGTAACGTTCATGCTGCACAAGTGGTCAAAAGGTGAAAATTGAATATAAGAACATTATACAGTCTGGTGCTTGAATAAATTGCTGATAATGTTCAAATGAGGTGTGTGAATTCTTTGGAATGATCCTGCTAACACATTAATTTTATTCTTATTTTATTACTTCAAACAGCATTTATATAGTTCAGTATAGGTTATATATTTTTTTTCTGCTCCATGCCATTTTCATCCTTTTGCATGCCTTTTGCCATAGCAAATTCCTTGTTTGTGTAGAGTTACTTCAATAAACCGTGTCTGATTCAGATTTTCATGTATGCACTGATTTTTAGCAGTCAAGAAGAAGGCATACAGGTCTGGCACGGAGGGTGGCCCACAAACCGCTGAATTGTGTAAAAATGAGGCCAATCAACAAGGCCTCCATCAGAACATGGAATAACTGTATAAAACACATTGATTTCTGATCAGCGCAGCCGCTGACTCCACAGATAAGACAAGAGAATCAACTAAGCCTGGCATTTTGCCTGGTCTGTAGCAGGCTAACTGTGGAGAATAAATCACCATGGTAACTTGACCAGGATGAAGTTATCCAGCTTTCGAACAACTGACTGCAGGCAAAATTAAGCCAGGATAACCAACATATCCCAGCTTAATCCCTTATCTAGGTTTCCAACAACAGGCCCCAGTTCAGCACATGGACTCTTCGACTACGAAGCCATGCTGTTGTAATGGCTGCAGTATGTGATTTTGCAGTGTCCTGCTGAAATAAACAAGGCCTTCCCTGGAATAGATGTTGTCTAAAGGGGAGCATATGTTGCTCTAAAGCCTTTATATACCTTTCAGCATTCATAGTGCTCTTTAAAATATGCAAGTGTCCCACACCATATGCACTAATGCATCCCCATACCATCAGAGATGCTGGCTTTTGAACTAAACGCTGATAACAGGAGGGGTGGTCTTTCTCCTCTTTAGCCTGGAGGACACGACGCCCATGATTTCCAACAAGAATGTCAAATTTGGACTCGTCTGACCGCAGGACACCTTGCCACTTTGCTACAGTCCATTTTAAATGAGCCTTGGCCCACAGAACACGGTGGCGCTTCTGGATCATGCTCAACAATGGCTTCCTTTTTGCATGAAGGAGTTTTAGGTGGCATCTGTGGATGGTACGAGGGACTCTGTTTACAGACAGTGGTTTCTTGAAGTATTCCTGCGCCCATTTAGTAATGTCAATGACAGAATCATGCTGGTGAGTGATGCAGTGGCGTCTGAGGGCCCAAAGATCACGGGCATCCAGTAAAGGTCTTCGGCCTTGTCCCTTACTCACAGAGATTTTTCCAGTTTCTCTGAATCTTTTGATGATGTTATGCACAGTCAATGATGAGACCTTCAAAGCCTTTGCAATTTCGCATTGAGGAACATTGTTTTTAAAGTATTTCACAATTCTTTTACGCAAGCCTTCACAGGTTGGAGAGCCTCTGGCCATCTTTACTTCTGAGAGACTCAGCCTCTCTAAGACATCCCTTTTATAGCCAATCATGTTACACACCTGATGCCAGTTAAACTAATTACTTGCTAAATGTTCTTTCAGCTGATTCTCTTATATATTAATTGCTTTTTCAGCCCTTTTTTGCCTGTGTCCCAACTTTTTTAAGATCTGTTGCAGCCATCAAATTTGAAATAAGCTCATTTTGTGGATAAAAATGTAAAAAGTCTCAGTTTCAACATTTGAAATGTTATCTATGTTCTATTGTAAATAACATATTGGCTCGTGTGATCTGAAAGTCATTGCATTTTGATTTCATTCACAATTTACACTTCGTCCCAACTATTTCGGAATTGGGGTTGTAATAACTGGTCCTTTTTCCAAGAAAATTTACTATATTACATTTATGGATTTCTCCGATGTTTCTGACATGCAGGCGTATTTGACTAGGCTACAAGTTGAATAAATATGACTGTTGTTATAATAGGTATTGGTGACATTGGCCAAATCAGTTGATTATGCAGTGTATTCATGATCCTGGAACAACACATGGAATGATTTTTCAGGAAAATGTGACTTTATTACATTTGTGGGTTTTTATTACATTTGCGGTTGTAACGTGTAGCCGCAAATGTAACAATAACCACAAATGTAATAAACTTCAAAATTTTGACAAAACACCAGCAAATATCGACAGATCCAATAGTTTGGTCCTTTTTACATATCATCGTAAAATAATAACCGGTCCTTTGTCCAAGAAAATAGATTTTATTACATTTGAGGATTTCTTGGATGCTTCTGACAGGCTGGCGACTTCGACTACAAGTTAAATAAACATGACTAGAACATGTCCCCAAGTCACCACAGACTATTTAGTATGGTCCACTGAGCAGAGATTTGCAGCAGCGCAGAAGCCATGTAGCAGTGCAGCAGGCCAATGGCAGGCATACCGGATAATGATTTGTGCGATTTGTACGATAGACTCTATCCCCTTTGTCATCTACACCTCCAAGAAATTCTTGTTTGTCTGTGTTAATCAGTGATTGAAATGTACTCAAATACGGTCATACAATCGGTCAAAACTCAATGTAAGTACAGTGAGTTTCTGAACATGGCCGTATTTCTAACAGTAAAAAGTGCTGCGTTTATATTTTTGTTCACTGTATATCTGCTGGTCGCAGTGCTCTACTGAAGCTATATCACACTTATGTTGGGTGAGATATTCAAACACAGGACAGCACAGTGCGGCTGCAACATTGCATCAAATGGCATATAAATGGTAGATCTTGTGCGTCATTTTATTAAAATTTCCCTATAATTCAGCAGGACATAATTGGGTACTTTGAAAACCTAGCAATCCTCACTAGAATTTAAAATAGGCTAAAAGTTCCACAGTTTTGAATAAAGCAGCAGCATTTGACAAACTCACATATAGGATTGCAGAGTTGAAAAGTTTAGCAAGAACTAGCCACACCTAATAATGTTGATTACCTTCAGAGTTCATGTGATCTTAATTTAAAAAATGATCAATAATAGGTCATGACCAATAATTAGTTTAAAGGAATGTTTGGTGTCGTCTCTATTTCAGCTCACCAGCTGCTATTGCTGAGCACACAAGTGAAATTCCCAGTAAGAAACCCAAGGCCCTTACCGTCTGGTTCAATAGTAAAACAATGTCAGACATAAAATACAGTAAGTTCTCATTGGAGCAAAAGCATAAGATATAGTCAAATGAAATACCTAAGATTGTTAGTAGACAGTTATTAAAATAAGTCTGCCTTCAGGGTAATTTACTTGGCATCAACAGTAAATGGAATATGCTTATGAATAAGACTAAATGTGCCTGTACTATTAGTAGTCTAGATGGAAATAAGGGTCCACGTGCACCCCCCTGATTTTTTTATGCCACCTGATTTTTTTTATCCTTCAAGTGTCTATTTTCAGAATCTGCCAGGTACCAAGCTGAAATAATGTCCGAAAGGCTTCATTTTTTACCCTTTATTGAACCTAACCCGAACCCGAAAATCAAAATATGATATAGAAAGTGGCATAACTTTTGAAGTAAACAACATACAGAGACAAACTAAAACATTTTCCCATACAATTCTGACCCCAGGAATTTAATAGAATGGTCATTTTCAACCTTTGACAACATATTGACATTCTTTCTGGACAAAAACTGCAAAAAATGGCCAAAAATGTGCGTAGGACACAACTATCTTTTATTTTTCTCAAGCACATAGGGTACATTTTTTCACCACCTGTTATTTTATCATTCCAAGTGTCTATTTTAAGATTATTTGGGTACCAAGCTGAAATAATGTGTCAAGTGCTTTATTTTTAACCCTTTGCATCAAACCCAAAAAATCTAAATATGATATGTGGCTAACTTTTGATGTAAACAACTTACAGAGACAAATGGACACATTTTTCTATACAATTCTAACCCAAGGAATTCAGTGAGATAGTTATTTATTACATTTTACAACATCTGGATTCTGTTTTTTTAATGGCCAAAAAACTGTCAAAAATGTTCATATTTGGCAGCTATTTTTTCATATCACTACCAACTAGAACTACTCATCATCCTCATCATCACTGAAGAGATCTTCTAAGTCTATTTCTTCCAGTTTCAGCTCTTCATCCTCATCATTATGCTCATACTCTCCATCCTCTTCACCCACAGACAGGTTATTGTTGGCGGAAGCAGCTACCTTGTCAAGAGCTGACTCTTCTGACTCTGCTCTCTGAGCCAGTACCTCAACCAGAAAAGGAGGGAGGATGGGTCCAATCGTCCAGACGGGTTCCAACACCTCCTCTTCTGTCTTGTCCCAGCCCATGCCTGGATCATATGGTTTGGGGTTCTCGATTATTGCCTCGTCTGCTCTCTTATAGCCGGCGACTCTATAGTTGGCTCGCTGTATATGTGGGATGAGACAGACTTTGGGGGGAGGCAGGCGTTCCAGATCTACTTTTGACTTTGCATCCAGGACTTTGTCAGCACCGACCATCTTTCTAAGCATCTTGGCTCGTGCTGTATCAACTGACATCATCCGTGCTTGGCCATACATGATGGAGGTGAAGCTCTCCATCTGCTATTGAAGGTCATCTGTGACCAGCCAGTCTGCACCAAGCTGCCGGAAAGCATTGTGGAGCTTAGGATTCTGCTGTAGCTTCTTCAGGGGATTCACCTTGCCTTTGCCTTTAGAAGCGCTGGTACTGTTCTCCCCAGTAAAGATGTAGAATCCCAGCAGCGTGCTACAGTAGTCAGGGCCCAGTGATTTAGACAGTTCCATCACATTTACGAGTGTGCGATGTTTGCCAGAGCCATGGTCAAGGTAGATTGAGAGGTTGATCTTGCTGGCATGGTAGAGGAGGATCATCAGAATGTCTGTGTCAGGTGTCCTCACCACACAGGACTTGTACCCCCATTTGACAGCCTGGTGGAGGAACAGGACAATGTGTCTGTCTCCTCCTGGTTGGACCGCAGTGCATGGATCTCAGAAGTCTGGACCTGTAACAATTAAATAAACTAAATACTACTACATAATGTAACAATTAATGCATAAGACAACAGCTGTGTGACTTAAAATGTTTAAGAGCCCAAATATAGTCTACAATTGTACATGTGTAAAGTCGAGAATATTCACAATTCCAGAGCCATTTGGTCCATCTATCATTGTAGAGCCTAAATATTTTTTTCAAAGCATCTTGTATAGGGTGACTGCTTAAGTCACGCATCTTCTGTCAACTTACCTTTCCATTTGTTGATGTTGGGTCATAGGATTTCCCGTCAACACACACCACTGCTTTCATGCTCCTCTCAATCCGGGATGCTGCTTCATCGCTCCCCCAGACCTTGAGAAGCAGATCACATTACCAAGGAATGACTTAAAGGTATAGGGCTTCCGGGTGTTAGGACCATCAATTATGTACTTGTCAGTAGAGCCACGCCTGAGCCTCTCCTGGGCTTTGATGGAATCTGGCTGGTAGCAATAAGTGGAGAACACAAAATGGTGCTTGACAACCATTAGGTGCAAGAGCTGCATGCAAATCTCCCCACAGTTTGGTGGTAGGTTGGACATCATGTGGAAGAGGGCGTTGCCATCCTGTATGTAGAGGGCATCCTTGGGGTAGTGTACTTCTTCATCCCTGTCCTTCAGCAGATGGTGAAGGATGGTGACCTTGTTTGTTTTGGCAAAATAACCATCAGGAGAGCCAAGAGCATGAGAAACAGGCGAGAGGGGATACTGCATGAGTTCTTCAAGGTTGATGGGCATCTCCATAATCTGCAACTTTACGAGCAGCTGAAAGGCGAGGTTGCTCTGCTCCTGGTAAACAAAGAGCTGTAATGGAAAATGAAGAAAGGAGGAAGGCATAAATACAACAGACCATGTACATTAATGTATTTTGAGTAATGAAATGTGCAATTAGTGCAAGTTATCAATATCCACCTTCCCCAGCGCAGATGTGAGTTTGACCCTCTTGGTGCAGTGATCCATCGTCTTGAGCTTAAGTTTCTTGAGGCAGTCCAAGAACTCCTTCCTATTGGAAACAAAGTGCTCTTGGATGAACTGCTCCTTGGCAGCCCTGCCTGCAGCGTCGGCCCGCAGCACGTCAACCTCAACCTCTGGATCCATTGGAGCCGCAGATGCTAGGGAGTACAGTCGGCTTTTGTCAGGGATTGTCCAGGGGTTTGTGAAGCCCTTGATGGCAGCAATGACCCTCTGCACCGCCTCCTCCGACGTTTTGATCTGGGCAGGCTCCAGCTCATGGTGCTTGCCTGCCTTCGGCATCTCAGGGTCGTCAATCATGCCGCACATCTCAAGTGTAAGCTCATAGAGCTGAGCTCGGGCAGAGGTTGTGTGGCACCACTTATGGTATGCGCCGCAGTTGTTAAAGAGACTAAGTGGACCACCTGCAATATAGAGAGGGAGAAGTTTGAATTTTATCATCACAACCAACATGAACCGCTTATTAAATATAGGTGAGTATGTCTCTGTCCACTCACTGACATACCTGAACACTTAGCAAACTTCATAAATGTCTCCTCCATGGTCTTGTCCACCGCTGCGAGAGCCCCTGGGATCATAGATCTTGCGACAGCTATGGCCCCATGCTTGATGTAATCAAGAGCACCAGGGTGGGAGAGGTCAATGTTTGTAAGAAAGGTCTCAAACCAGGTCAGGTACCTGTTGGAAATGAATAATAAATAAAGGCAAAACTACAAGTAAGCTCCCACTTATTTTAATATTCAGTATTAAGGGAATGAATGCATAGATTACCTGGCGTAGTTGTGGCCATCATATGTGAAGAAGAGATCTGCCATGGCACCATTGCAGTGATGGAAGAGCATAAAGTTGTTGGTTTTCACAGCAAAATCCATCATGAAGACCAGCCTTGCATGATCCATCATGGAGAGCCAGATCATGCCTGTTTTGCCCAGATGGCCCTTGCGTACCTTCTCTTGGTATTGCTTGTACTGATTGATCAGGTTGAGGAGTGAGGGATCCTTCAGAGTGGAGTCAAGGTTCTCCCAAGTGCAGCAGTGGATGAGGTTGATGAGGGTCTCATGTGCGATGTCTGGTTTCTCCTCATCCAGGAAAACATCGATGAGCAACGGTTCAAGTGCCTCTGTGACCGCCTTCAGACTGAAGAGAGCCTTGGCATATGATTTGCCATTCAGAATGTTTTTCAGACAACCACTAGTTGCGAGGCCAGCTTCTATGAGGATCTCCGCATAGCCAGCTCCAAGACACTTGCGCCCAGTGAACCTGCCCATGTAATTCATGGCTGTATGGAACTTGCCAATGAGGATCACATGCTTACTGAATTCCTCCTCGTACTTCCATACTATTGGACAGGCCTTCATGACCACTCCCAGGTCAAACGTGTTGATAGTGTATGGCTGTCCAACCTCCTCCGTTGCTGCCTCGGACCTCTTGAGTAGCTCACTCACCACTGCGTTGTCTGTAATGGGCTGGTTGATGGGAGAGTAAAAGTCGATTGTTGATTTCCTAGGAGGCACTTTCCCTGTGCTTGAAATAAAACCACCAAATCCAGGCACCTGCAGCTTGCCCTGGCTGCTTAACCATCTGCAGAGGAGATGGGTGTTGTACTGCAACATTGAGGTATCATATGACTCTTGGTTTTCAGCCGGAGGGGTAAAGTTGGCATTCTTGGGGAATTTGGGGCCAGTTCTTTTGAACGCCAGCTCTGTGAGTGTCTCAGGAGGTGTGATCTTAAGGCTTCTCATCTTGGATGACCTGTCATAGAGAGGGAGGGTCCTGCTCTTAGTGCTCACATGGCTCTCCTTCACCTCTTGAATCATGATTCCCCCGGCACTGTTTACAACATTTGAGTCATGAACATTGGTTGTGATTCTGTTAAGGTTGTCCCACTGGCTGTGAAAAACAGTGTTTCCCTAGCCGGTGATGATTTGTGGGGTCAGGTGGGTGGAAATCTCATCAGAAGCCTTGGCCATTGCTGTCTCAAGTTCCATACTGAAGTCATATGTCTCTGAGTGTCCTAGCCGTGAAAGGATGGTTGTGAGCTGCAAAGATTGCAAATTCCCTTTAGTAAATATCAAAATCAAATATCGGTATCAAAAACAGTTCAGCAATGATAATATAGGTAAATAAGCAGTAAATTAGCTTATTACTCACCAGTTTGCTTCGATAGAGGTGCCGAAGTATGGCACATAGTAGAATGTGCTTTGGGAGTTTCCACTTGCCGTTGTTGCTGCTTGACACACATCTTGTGTAATCGAATAGACGAGGCTCTGTGTCTTCTCACACTTTTCTCAATCAAGTGTCCCAGTCACCACTGAGCTCAGAAATTGTACAAGATGCTCTGAGAGAAGCTCGTCCATCTCCACAGCATCCAGCTCCTGTGCTGTCGGAGGCCATGGTAGCTCCTTTGACTCTTTGAATGTCTTTATAATGTGAGAATGGAGGGTGAGTGCTGCTTTCATTTGAAATCTACATCTTTGGCACATGCGTAAACCAAAGTTCAATGTTTAGGGGTTAATTACAAAGCACACAAAGGGTTAAACATTATTGTTAACGCTTTGTTGCAGACTATTAGACAGAATAAACATATCCTGAAAGAATGAAATTTGTATCCTTATTAGTTCATCGGTTATAACCCTTTGAAAATGGTCACAAACTGTGACCAGAGGGTTAACGTGGGCCACGCCCCCTTTTTCGGGGGCCCATAAAATGAGAACAGAACGAGATATCCACTTGAAACCACCTGCGATTTGATTTGCTCATCACATGCAACAAAATGTCACCAAATGAAGCAATTCTGAATCCATCAAGCTGAGAGCAACCCCATTTTGGGTGATTTCATATGGAATGACCCTAATGCAAGTAATTTGCGAATAAGTTTGTTGGCTTAAAGCAACATGTTCAGTAAGGACTAAGTTACTGAGGCAGTGAATGATTGCTGTTCCTTCTGTTTTGTATTTTTTGTAGTTTCACTCCGTTTCACGTGACATGAGGCAATAAACAAGCAGCCAGTATGCTCACATTCTGACCCATTTCATGTCTAATGAAAAGAGTTTGGCTGACTGTCAATCTGCGTTCTGCACAAACACGTAGGGAGGACAGTTACAACCTCTTTGTGTTCAATCACATTGGTAAGAATGTAATCCTCTACCACACAATAAGACTTGTTATGTGCTGCTATCTTCTAGGCCTAGCTGCTGCCTTTTCTGCCCTCTACTTTCCACGCACATGTTTTTGGTACTCTGCGTTGAAGTTGTTTCTGCATGATGGATGATACTGAGCTTCCATTGCAAAGAGGTCCTTGCCCTGCACCTTGCGATAAAGATCCTCTCTCTTCAGTTCCTGTGCCCTAGGTTCAATAAATTTCCAGGCTGGTTCCTTGTGTTTCCAACTCTGAAACTTTGTAAGCTCTTCAGTCTTGCCCTTGAACTTAGTTGTTGTTTTGTCACAGAAAATACACTGAGTGGGAAACAAGGTGGAAGACCTTCAAGCTCCTTCAGATTGACTTGACAGAGATTTGGGATGGCGCAGGGAGTCCTTTATCGATGATGATGATTCACCAGATGTAGAAGCCTTTGACACTTGTAAACAATCTAATTTTCCTGTAAAGCTTTTATTGCAGTTTTGGTGATAGCCAATTGTATCCAAATCCAAGCCCGCTAATGTTGATGGAATCTGTTCACATATATCTGTCATACGGTAGGGTGAGCTGGCTGCTTCACAGAGTCTCAAATCTCGGATGCTGTGTAGATATGATAGCTTCTCGCTTTGCCCCCCCCCCTGCATGCGCTAAGCGTGGTAAAATGGCCATACTCAGAAAGAGTTGAGACATGTAAAATACATGTTAGGGAACTATTCCTCTTTGGAGGTACTTCAGCTGTGTTACAATGTTTCCTTTTCCCCATGGTTAGTATGTATGAGGTAATGAGCCTGGAAATTAAAAATAAAACATTAGCTAGCTACCAACTTAGCTAGCTAGATAACTAGCTACCAACACTAGCTAGTCAAGAATGCAGATTTGAAAGCCTGAAAGCCTGTGATAATAATAAAAACTGTTGAAAAATTACTTGTAGGTATGACTACAAAGGTATATCTTAATTACAGTTTCAAATGCTTACTGTAATTGTTCCAGAAAAGAGAGCAGTGGAAGATGGCCATCTGCAGGTACCAACTGACGGCCACCAACTGCCAACTGCAAAGCCCCAACATTCCAAACTGGCAGTTGATGCTCAGTCAACTTTTTGGACCTTTTTGGTATTTTTTGCAGTTTTTGTCCAGAAATAGAGTCAATATGTTGTCAAAGGTGGAAAATGACCATTTCATTAAATTCCTGGGGTCAGAATTGTACGGGAAAATGTTTTATTTTGTCTCTGCATGTTGTTTTCTTCAAAAGTTATGCCACTTTCTATTTCATATTTTTATTTTTCGGACTCGGGTTCGGTTCAATAAAGGGTTAAAAATAAATCCTTTCGTACATTATTTCAGCTTGGTACCTGGCAGATTCTGAAAATAGACACTTTAAGGATAAAAAAAAATCAGGTGGCATAAAAAAATTCGGGTGGTGCGCATGGACCCCTATTTCCATCTAGACTATAGAGTGGAGAAAAAAAAAAATACGTTTTACAAATCCAATCATTCTCCTTGGCTCTGAGGTACAGTACATTTCTTCTAAAAATCATATAACTCCTTTTCAAAAATACGCATACCTTTTCCTCTTTACATCTCAACTCAATCCCTTAATGTTCCATGTGGTGAGTCAGATAGTATCACTAATAATACAAATTTTGTATACCGTACAGAAAAGCAAAACAAATTCAAGCTCCAGCACCATGAAATATTCAATTGGTAGAGCAAGCAGCAGTGTATGCGCTAAAACCATAGAAAAATATGACAACAGAACAGCATCAGAGATCAGATGGAACATTCCCACTCTACCCCTCCCCCAGCCTTGTCCCCTCTTGATTTGAGCATTGCAATGAAAACTGTGAAGTTTCTTACATCACAGACCACAACTGCAGATCGGCAAAGCCTTCAACTGATCACTCTCCTTACATTATCAAGTTGACAGCTCCATCACACATTTTGCATGAACAAAAAAAAAAAGGGGGGGGGAGAGATACTACCCATCATTATGGAATACATAAGAGAAATGTGGTTTTAGAGTAATCAAACAGTTGAATACATCTCAGCTGAGTCATTTTCTAAGAGCGCCAACCAAAAAGGTAATCATTGAATCGAGGATGTCTGCCTTGAAAGGTTACCTCACAATTTCTCCTTGCAGAACTCAGAGGCGTTCTTTATTCGTGAAATGAAGAAACCAAACAATGACAAAGCAGATGTTTGCGATTGGTGGGTCTTCTTTATGTTGAGAAGATAAAAATCAGAGGGCAAATCCCTGGGCGATTGATCTTTTGCCAAGAAAGTTGCACCTTCGCCAGTTTCAGGCCAACCATTTTTCAGATTCTTGCGACGTCCCATTTTTGTGTTCATCCACCTCACTGATTCTTTTTTGAAAAGAGTAAAGTAGGTGAGTTTGCCCTGGAGATGTGTCCTTGGTCACCGAGATCTTGTTCCTGGCACTGCCAAGCCTAGACCATAGACTGATGGACGCAACGCCCGGGTCTGAAAAGTGAAGCCAATGCGGAAGAGCCTTAAAATTGCATTCTATTTAATGGCCAGCAGATGGCAACGTTGGTGGTTGCAGAAAGAAGTTCAATGCTATAGTCTATGAGAAAATGACCCAACTTTCCCACCAGATTTATTATTTCAATAACAATTTTCCACATTATTTTATGGTATTTATCACACGCTTCAAGTCTCCTTCGATATATCATGATGTTAATTTTTGTAAATTATAGTCTCATATAGACTAGAACAGCGTTTCCCAAACCTCTCCAGGAGGACCACTTGTCCTGCATCTTTTAGATCTCTCCCTACTCCTGCTCAGGTGATTCAAATGATTAGCTTATTATCATGTAGCTTCAGGGGTTAATAATGACCTGATCATTTGAATCACCTGTGCTGGAGCAGGGAGAGATCTAAAACATGCCGGACAAGTGGTACTCCAGGAGAGGTTTGGGAAACACTGGACTAGAATAAAGGATAAAGCCAGATATGCTTTGGGGGCGTGGCTATTCTCTGGTCCTTGTCAGATACGGTCAGATCCACCCATAGATCTACCCGCTCCTCCCTGGATCTTCATTTCACGCTCTCGTCCAATAGAAATCACATTGGGTTTCAAAATAATAAAATGGCGCAATTCAAATTGCCAAAATCGAGGCTTCCTAAATGGTATACTGAAACCAATGGGTGACGTCACGGTTGCTTTGTCCATCTTTTTATACAGTCTATGGCCTAGACTAATTTTTTTTTTAACTTCGCTTAGCAAGATGATGGAATTTTCCATGGAAGAGATGGACATAGCAACACTGTTCAAGTGGTCATCTATTGTGCACAGGCAGCTAGAATCAAGTCAGAGCATTTTGCTGTGTTACCTTTGGTTTTTTTCCAGTAGCCTCGCTAGAAAAATGCCACATTGTCGTTTTTGACCATTGAGGTCAGCATGACAAAATTATTGGAAATTCTGTCAGTTTTTGATTCTGACATGATTATTCAACTTTAGAGATGCACAGCTTACTACATTAATCACTTTTGGAGGTAATGAAACTCCATTTTAAAAGCATTTAAAGCAGGGCAAGGTTTTTGGGCAGCCATCTTGTGTTGGTCACTAAACACTCCTCGCTATTGGCTGTCAACTGAAGTAGAACAACTTCAATGTTGAAATTTCTTGACTTTTTTTATATGCAGCATGTTATTTGTCCGAAAATCTATTTGGTATTCTACATGGTACAAGTGACTTGCTTCATTTAAGTAATTTTCCTACTTTCTGTGATGCTCAAATCCTGGGTTACAAAGACTTAAATAGGGGTTATGCACATATAGGACAGGATTTGCTTGATTTGGCATTTGTGTGAGGGATTAAAATAAGCGATGCAAGCTTTTGAGTGGTAGGGTATATTTAATTTATTTATGTAAGTTTTAATCACCATGCCCATATTTCTCTTGTGCACGGCCAGTAAATTTGCACAATTATGTGCTCTTTTTTTCTTCTATTGTGTCAGTATTTGGGATTGTGAGACTTCAAGGAGCTGTTTCGCAATTACTGTGCTTGTTCACAACTTTGGACAAAGTAAATCCGTTCAACTACAAGTCAAAATCTAGAAGGTATTTTTCTTCCTCTATGATTGTTGTCAATGGCAGCCAGCTTATATTCTTCGTATCCCTTGGCTAAAGCTTAAAATAGCTCGTTGAATCCTAGAAATTCCATAGAAAGCTCCTTAATATAAAAAGCATAATGCCGGAGTAACAAATATATAAATACAATGCAAACAAAGAAATTGGCAAGGACGGAATCAGATTAGGACTTGCAATCAAGAAGATTGTCTTTCTGAGAAGGTAAATTCTGAGCATGCACAGTAACAGTGACACAGCTCCTTCAAGGGATTCATACTTTTCAACTAGAGGTCAAAAAACAGAAGTTTCATAATGTAGGAAAATTTAATGCACATAGGTTTATAAACAACATATTTACAGCAACATTTATGTGGACAGTGGCTTTCACACAAATATAAATTATTTTCTTCAAAATTAGTGAGAGTACACACCAGAAAACAAGGAACAAAAAAAAAAAAAAATCCATGGAGAAAGGCTTGTTATAACCATGATGCCTGTTCACTTGGTTACAGTTGCCAGTGGTTTTGATATGTGTCACCTGCCATTTCTTCTGTGCAGCAGATTGCATCCTTGTGATTCTTTGGACTCATCATTATGTCTGCAAAAACAACATGAAACCCAACCCACAACCATATTTGCCTGCACCCCCAACCTAATGTTCAAGACTTTGAACCATTTCATGCAACACATAAAAAATGTTTTCATAATTTAATACTGCTTCCCATTTGCCTTTTTCCAACAGTAAGAAGATCTGTAATAGTCACACTTACGTATACATACAGGGCTATGAACAAGAATAAGGCACAGCTGGAGAAGCAAACACCTTTAGACAATCATAATTCGAAAGAACAGTGAGTAATATAACTCTAAAACCACGGCATCCCATTTTTCCATTTCCCCTCTCCTTTCTTCCTTAAGACCAATGCACAAACCATGGGGTAACTTAATGGTTTGCATGTTTAGAAGGCATAATTTACATTAACTTTTATTTCATTTGAAAAAGAACTTCTTCGGGGTAATACATGACATAATTAATGCTGTGTCAATAATAGACAGAAAGAATACTGTACTACTCATAGTGCAAGACAAGCTGCACAAGTCATGGCAATAAAGTATGCATTATTTATCCAATACAATACAATCAGTGGCTCAATTACAACACCTTAAATACAGCTTAGTGTTGTGATCATTTGCTCTCAGTCTGTGTTTCCCACAAATACTGATTAGACCAGGCAAATGTAACACAATATTATCCTTTTACCCACCAGGGGAGCTTCTCACCTCCATAGACTGAACACCATGTGATGGTAACTCTGCAACTTTTGTGCATTTACTCACAGAAATAATGACAATAGCAGACCAGGAAACTAGATAATGATTTGTTTTACAGAACAATCAGAGATAACACGGATGAGAATGGGGAATGCTAGGTAGTGAAACAAAGTGGTAAATGGAAGGATTTTTCAAAGAGAGAATGATTAGCCTCATTATTATTGACAAATATGGGATCAGATCAGCCTCACAATGAATGAATGCACACAACAGGATTCCCAAATGTATTTTGGGATTTCTATACGTGATTCTCCCTTCATAAATATTTTCAATGCACATAGAAATATTTATTGTTGCATATGCTGTAAATGCAAAAAAACCCGCACATGAAAATAAGTTTCTCAAATGTATTTCTGAAGCACTCACAAATTTTTTTTTTGGAATATATATAATAAAAATCAACAAATATATGTATTTAAAAGCAGTTGAAATTTTCATCAAAACATATTCGGATGTTGTTACATTTATATACTGTCAAACCTGCATTTACAAACTGCTTCTCACTTTTGAACTTAACAGCATTCGTATGTGCGGTTTTTGAAACTCCCCTGACCTTCCTTGATTCACAAATGCATTTTTTTCCCCAACAGGGAGTTATCTGAAGCCAATCAGATGCCTCCATCCTTTTCAGCATATCACTTTTAAGTGAGAATATGCCTCAAACCTGACACTGGACGTGCGAGTAGTATTAGTGAATACCCAGCAAGGTACATGGTAGTTTGAACGCTCATGATTAATGAACCCTTATGCGAGTACAGACGACTGAACAATATAATGATACACCATCTTATATAGTTAAATAGCTAGGTCCTTGACAAAGGAATCCCTCTAACAATTTGTTAACCACTTAGGTGGACCACATCACATACATTTCAGCTTGATTATTTGAGAATACTTGTATCGCATATTTCTCTGTTTTGTTTTGTTGTATATGCGCAGAGCTAAAAGCTGTTTGTAAATGCAGTTTGAGCAGGCTGCATCCAGATGCGCATTTAATGTAAACTGCAAATACTTTAAAATATATATATATATATATTTGTGGATTCCTACTACAAATATTTAAACCCAAACATTGTGTGTGTGGCCATCAGAAATACATTTTACTTTTACATTCAACAATAAATATTTTTGTGTGTATAGAAAAATATTTTTGTGGAAATCCCAAAATACATTTATGAATCTTTTGGTGTGCATTAATTCATTATGAGACTGATCTGACCCCAAAGGCAAATGCAGCTACAGAGAACCATGAATAAGAGATGCTTCAAAAAGTTCACAGCCCAAAAACAAATATCTCCTAATTTATGCCTGTAAATTCCTATCTAAATTTCAGTGCACTTATTTGCGCAAATACGTATTTGTGAATACAAAACCCACTTTTATGAATTGTCAACTTTGACTCTGTGGATGATGCCAAACAAATGAAGGAAATTACACTTGTCTTTCCTTTTGATCATTTCATTTTGATCCACAGACATGCAAACAAATCCACACACCAATATTTCTTAAACAAATTTTTGTCAATTTTTTTTTTTCACATTTTTTTTGTCAAAATGCAACCTTGACACGCATTCTGTCAATTTGGAAAGAAATTATTGCAAAGCAAGGAAAGGGTAAGTCTATCTGCAATAGATGTATTTCTAAAGGGAACAGATTAATTAATTTATTTGTACTATTCACTGTACATTCATTCTTTACTGTAGTGATGAGAGAAGTATAAAACTGACCTATTTTAATCTTTTTGGACAGTGAAGCTTAAGGATCAAAGAGCCTTGTCAATTTAATGAGACTAAATCAGGCATTCGATAGATGCACTTAACTTATAGATAGAAAATGCAGAATGTCGATCATACGAACAATGTTAAAAATTATGTCATATTTTTAACAGGGGTAATGGAAAGCCTGGATAATTTATTTGCTTCAGCAGTGATGGAAAACAATAGAACTGCCAGAAGTTCCCAGAAATAAATTATAGATCATGAATTTTGCTATTGCTTTGTATCGTCATGTCTTTTCTCAGTCCATGATCTCTATGCACCAAGTTTTTAACAGCAACACTAACGCCTCATTACCAAAACAGGTAATGTGATATCCTGGCTAGAGTGGAAACCCTGCGGGTATTTAAAGTGAATCTCCACTCTGCGGAGAGCAAACGCAGAGCAAGATCAACAGTTAATCGTAAAGAAGGTTTAAGTGAGATATAACATTTAATTTTTCGTTCGCTACATTGCCACGTGATTTGGGATAGGAAATTCAAAAATTAACCAAGCTAATGCAAACTAACATTTTATATCCAAAATCATGCAGACCATGAATTCAACTAATGAACCTTCCCTTCAACTCAGCACAGGATACAAACTTGTGTCCGACCGTTCTGGAGCACCAACATCCTGTGCACTAACAACGAGTCCAAGGTCCCAGAATCCTGACTTAATGCAATGAAACCAAGGATCAAAAGACGACAGTAAGCCATTTCTGTACGGATGAACGTATTTCTAGATCATAGAATCAAGCACGTGGGTGGAAAGTTACAAAAAAAGGAAACTCACAACACAAACTACGAATTCATGTCACTGAATTTTTGCATGTCCGTTGATCCACAAATTCAGATTCAAGAATTCAGAAACTAATCCAATTTTATATTTGAGGATGAGTTAAAAGAATTCAGAAATAGTATGCATTTGTTCAAAATCAGTGCATTCATTTAAACGGCAATTTACCATCACAAGTTAATGGGTATTTGTTTCTGGGCAGTTGAACATATTTGTGAAGCATCTCTTACTTGTGGGTCACAATACATGCATTTTTCAACAACGAAACAAATCACTCACTGCAGTTTTTCCCACCAAACTGTATAGATTCTCACCCTGAACATGCACAGTAATTGAAATAAGGGCATACTGTTATTATGGGGGACACGGTGGCGCAGTTTGCCCTTTGCCTGCCTACTGTTATTATTTCCTGTTGACTAAAAAGTTACATATTGTGCACACACGCAGTTCGAACTAACTGCTCCAAATCAAGGGCTATCAAAGTCTCCCTCAGAGCAACAAAGAACAAACCCTTTACACTGTCAGGGCAAGGGGACTGCTTTGGGGGAAAAAAAAAAATGGCACAATATAAAACCTGCTGCTTTAGGAAGAACAAAAGGAATCGTGTATTTACAAAACGTATATATCATATACATCCCTCAACATGGAATATCTTTCAAGAAAATAGGCCAAGTGTGAGGCACTCCATTATTCTAGAACCCAGCCAAATTTGGATGCAAAGGTATTGAACCCTCCCCACAAACAGTCCACGGGACTTAACTGGCTTCCTAATAAGTCACACTCATCTTGACCATGCGGAGGCCAGATGGACTCTAAATGCAATATTAAACCATTTGACAGACGAAAGGATAATTTCTGACTTCCGAGCAGTTACTTTTGCTTGAAAAGAATTACAAAAGATTACTTTTGTCAACAAGTGAAGTTAAATATGTGCATGTTAACCTCACCCCGGTCACATTTAAATGGCGAAAGAGAACCAGGTGCGGAGTATCAATAGCTGCTGGTAAGTGATACTGTAGTCCTACCTTGCCCCCCAACTTAGTTGGTCAATTACCAAATGAAGCCAAACATTTCACTACTTAAGTATAAAAAAAAAAAAAACTCAAGTCATTGTGACTGGCTGAATTCTTTTTAGCAGCAAAAACGTCTGTTACTTTGCTATGCTTCTTCTTCCCCTTCTTTTAAACTTCTCCCAGCCTATAAGGGTCGTACCAGACATGCCCAGTCCTGTCCCTGTCCCTCATGTCTTACGGCTGCTCCAGTTAAAATTGCTTGGGGCATTTTTGGGCTCAGCGGTCCTTTCCGGCGGTGAACGAGAGTCAAGTGGTGACTGTTGTGCCTGCGGAGAGCGAGGGTCCAGGAGAGGGGGTGGTTTGTAGTCCCCTCCTCCAACCTTGTCCTGGTGGAAAGGCCGGTAGTGTTCCTGTACCATGGGACCAAAGCTGGACTGAGCGCGGTGATCGGGCATCCTCCGGATGTCCTGACCTAGTCCACCACCATGGTGATAGTTCTGCGAGCGAAAATCATCTGTGCGGCGCCTCTTTGGATCTTGATGCCTGGAGACAAAGGCCAGCAATTTAAACTCCAGCCAGCACCTTGGCAATTCTGAAATTCAATTAACATTTGCCTAGCTCACCACACCTGTGCTTAAATTTCTCTGTAGGTCAACATCATACTGGCACCAAATCTTCACTTTAAATGCTAGACAACTTTCAATGCAAGAGAAAATACTAAAAACTCCTAAAATTCTGATTCATTTTAGTGAAACCAACTGATCAGTAGCCTGGTTTCAACATTACTGGTTGAAATTCACATCTGCCATTTTCAAAGGTCATTTAATCAGGCATGCGCAACAGTAACGTTGCAGTTAGTGGTATCCATGAAGAGCTAAGGACATCCTCTTCCTTGGCAAATTGCGTAGAAATGGTGAAATGATCTAGACATGGTATATTAACCCGTTGAAGTTGAATTACCTTTTTTTTTGATATGCACTGTATTTCACATTCACTTTTGATACACTCAGAAGAATGTTTTCCACATTGCGCAGGCCTATATTTTTTGACACTTGAAAGCCAGGACCACTTTAATATGAATTTATTTTTGATGATTCTTTAATAATACGCAAAAATACTGCAATGAGAGATGGAATTCAGAGGACTTTTTTTTGACTAATTGTTATTGTTATTATATAATAACATATTGTAATATGTTATTCTACCAGTTTTTTTGTTTATTATTCCTCCTCTTCCGCCGTTTTACGGACCTTAACTACTTGCACATACTTCAACATATTCAAACCATTCAAACTTCAAATTATTCAGCCCGATTCAGACATAATCGGGTGTATTCAGAATTTCCCAAAAAATCATAATTACCGAGATATTCCACGTTTTCCGAAAAATTTTTCCCATTAGAAATGAATGCGGAACTCTAGCCACACTCTAGCCTGCTCTGATCACAGCCAAGCAACCACCCAGACCATCATAGGAACTGCCTAGCAAAGGCTTAGCAACCATCAGGAATGCCTTGCCAACTGCCTAGCAACGCCTTAGCAACCACCCAGAACACCTTAGCAACTGACTAGCAACGCCCGAGCAACCACTTAGAACACCAAAGCAACTGCCTAGCAATGCCCTAGCAACCACACACAACACCATAGCAACTGCCTAGCAACGCCCTAGCAACCACCCAGAACACCTTAGCAACCGCCTAGCACACCTTAACAAGCACCCTGAACACCATAGCAAATGCCTAGCAACCACCTGGTACACCTTAGCAACCACCTAGCAATGCCCTTGCTACCACACAGCACACCATAGCAACAACCTAGCAATGCTCTAGCAACCACCCAGAACACCTTAGCAACTGCATAGCAACGCCATAGCAACCACCCTGAAGACCATAACAACTGCCTAGCATCCCCCAATACACCTTAGCAACCACCTAGCAACGCCCTAGCAACCACCCAGAACACCATAGCAACTGCCTAGCAACGCCCTAACAACCACACAAAACACCACAGCAACTGCCTAGCAACGCCATAGCAACCACCCAGAACACCTTCGCAACCGCCTAGCAACGCCTTAGCAACCATCCTGAACAACATAACAACCGCCTAGCAACCACCCGGTACACCTTAGCAACCACCTAGCAACGCCCTAGCATCAACACAGAACACCACAGCAACCACCTAGCAACGCCCTAGCAACCACCCAGAACACCTTAGCAACCGCCTAGCAATGCCTTAGAAACCACCCAGAACACCATAACAACCGCCTAGCAACCACCTGGTACACCTTTGCAACCACCTAAAATTGCCTTAGCAACCACCTGGAACACCATAGCAACTGCCTAGCAATGCCTCAGTAACCACCCAGAACACCTTAGCAACTGCCTAGCAATGCCCTAGCAACCACCCAGAACACCTTAGCAACCGCCCAGCAACGCCCTAGCAACCACACACAACACCATAGCAACTGCTTGGCAACGCCCTAGCAACCACCCAGAACGCCTTAGCAACCGCCTAGCAACGCCTTAGCAACCACCCAGAACACCATAGCAACCGCCTAGCAACGCCCTAGCAACCACCCAGAACACATTAGACCTGGAATATACTTGCTGCTCATGACGCGTGTGCTTACGCATCATGGCTGCCACGCTTATTCTACGTTCGTGTGTGTAGAGGTTACTCATCTCGATGCGAGGTAACGTGACGCATGCGTGAGATGCAGTATTAACATGACCACTAGAGGCACTCATGAGAACGAATACACTGTGACAGCGAATGCAATATCCGGGCAATACCGCCCTTTTCGCGATTTCCGGGTCCGATCTGCTGCTGTCTGCCCCCCTAGTGGAGACCTCCAGTATCTTTTTATTGTGCTTAAATTTATTGCAATAAATTTATCGTCCGTTAAATGCATTCTTTATAACACTGAAATCATTTTGAATAAGTTAAGTGCCATCTTAAAAACGTACTCTGTTGAAAAAAATCTAAAACAGTAGAGGGAATTCAGAGCCAGTTTTGGATTCATTATATGAATTATTGCCATTCTAAAAATATCATGTGAATTACATGTATGTTGCAAATAATGTGGCCTATTGTAGATCCCTGTGATTTCTTAACCTTAATCATGATAAGCAAATCTATCAGTCTTAATTATTCCATAAATAAATTGTTTGATTGTAAATCAGTCAATCTTGAATGGGAACAGGTTGAGAGCAATTATGTGTCAATAGGCGAGAGACCTGTAAACGTCTGATGCCAGGACACAGAAAATCATTTAATGCCCATATTGCCCCCAGGGGCGCTGTAAATGTTAAATAAGCATGGAAACAGTGTGAAACACAAGAAATTCTGTAACAAATGCATGGCAACAAAGACTTTGGGCTTGATTGGTCAGACATTTATTTGACAACATATTTTCGCATGTTTAGCTCAAGAGGCAGTATATACACTGAAGTCATTCCTACTATGCGGTTTCAAGGCTACTTTCCCTGTTATATTACCATTATAGTGTCACTTTCTATAATTCAAATAATCTTTTGCATAAACATAGCTCTATTGTTGGTTTTGAATTTGGGAGCACCACTGCTACCCAATTAAAGGAGGACTATGCAGAACTACCCGTTTTGACTTAATCTTATAGTAATTAACTCCAACATAATATCCACGGTCGATTTTTTGTCCATACATACCTCCTGTTCTTTTAAATGACAATTAATTAGCCTTAATTGTCCCCTAAGGCTGTTTCCAGGAGTCCGCCATTAACGCCACGCATGGCATGAGAAGTTGCGAGATCATGACGTCACTGCGGCTGCCACATGCATTCATGTGCATGATGCATGCAATGTGAAAATGTCTGAATACATGGAAGAGCACGTTTGATGCGCTTCACGCAATGTTTTCTACTTCGCGTATATTTTTAGACGCTTAAATAATCAGGGCCATCTTAACATAATTTTATTTTCAAGAAATCTTTTTTAATAATACGTTACAGTTTGCCGACGAGAGGTGTAATTCAGAGGTCTGCTATTTATTCAGATTACTGACATTATTTCAATCTAACACGGTAGCCTGGTTCGGTTTGTCTGCTTCTCATTATCTCTTCTAAATCATTATTGGCTAGATTTTGGTTTTGATTGGTCAGTTGGCTGAATAAATGGCTTGACTACAAGTTAGGCAAAATACATGGGAATTGATTTAAGGTGAGCTAATTATGCCAAGGTGACGGCAGCTGTCCAGCCTCGTTGGTAATTAGCAGACTTCAAATCCCACTTTTCTTTCCGGAAGCATTTCAAATGGCCTCTGCTGTTAGTTCACCTCTAAATTAAAGGTGTGTCGCATAGAAAAAGGTAATAATCAAGCTCGTCTGTCTGCCCCATAGAAGAAGTTACTTTTATTGCGCTTCAAATTATTGCGATAAATTTATCGCGCAGCCCTATGAAATGGTGCATCTATTTCGTAGTTCAGTTTGATTTTTGACAACATCATTTGTGGTTACCATGGTTCAATTCACGAGTATGCCTAGTTTGGCAGTTAAGAAACATGCAGATACTGCAGTCTTTTGGTAGGGCAGTATACTTGTATTATGCACTGGCAGCCGCACTGACGTCACGATTAGGGGCGCCCCAAGCGGATATTTTCAAAATCGACGCTGAATTTTCATCTACTGTGGTGATAATAACGCAGTCCACTAGTTTTGTAAAATCGCTCATAAAAATTAAAGAAATCGCAAAATAAAGAAAAAAAAGTCGTAGGGAGCTTTTTTCATGAAATATTGAAATAATATTAACCCACTTTTCCCAGCTATTAGAGTCCTCCTTTAAAAAGTTACTTTCAAGCCCTTGGTTACTAAGAGCTTTGAATCGAACGCCACTATTCAACTGCATCACAGACCACGCCTGGCTGGCTAAAGAAGCAAAGGAAAATGTCCTCTTTGCTCACCTGTCGTAGAAGTCACGATGACCACGGTGATCCCGGTCGTTGCCGTACTGTTCGTAAGGCCTCTTTCGGTAGTTCCCGGAGCTCCTGTATCCGTCACCATGGGACCGGCGGTCGTTGTAATGATGATCTTTGTAGCGATGCTGATCATATGGGTGATGCCGTTCACTCTGCCACGACTGGGCGCTGTTGCCAGCATAATTGTATTTACGCTCCCTCTGCCAATCCCCTCGATCTAGGGTTGATTGACAGGGAAAGCTGAATGGCAGGCATTGGAAGGCGATGTTCAAAGCTGAATTGTTATTGAGATAAATCACTATTGCTTACTAATTAGGACTGTGAAACAGACTTTTAAAAGGTTGTCCATCCCAAATCACAATAATGGAATGCATTTTGGCCCCTTATGTAAAAAAAAAAAAAAAAAAAAAAAATTATTCAGAAGTTGTACAAATTATCGAAAACACGTACAAATATACCCACAAGCAGTCAATAACTGGGTACAAGCAATATGAGGCAAATTCGAAACAGTAAACACATGTATTATATGAATTGTTAAAACATTTTTCAGTTCATGACACACAATTATTTGTGGTATTTTTTTGACTTGCAAGTTTGATGATGATTCAGCCAATTGCATAGCAAATGATTTCTTAATGGCTACTGACAGCCATATTCTTCAGGATATCTTTCGTTCATTGCATTCATATGCAGTGTAGACAGTGAGCCACATTAATCAAACAGTTTTGAATATGTAAACTAAGATATTTCAGGGGCTTATAGTGCCACCTTGATGCCACAGACATCAAAATTTACATGCTTACACGGAATCTTACGCTACATGAGCGTAATTTGTTTCCTTAGGACTAAAAGTTCAAAAGTTACAGCGGCTTTAATAAAATGAGGGATGCCCACAAAATTTGAGCAAGCTCTGACACCCAAGTATAGTAAAACAGAAATGTAAGATCTAAATTCCAAAGAAAATTTTTCTGGCTTGGTCCAAAGATGCTCCATTATAAATGTCGAGAAGATTTCTCAAAAATTGGAAAAAGGGGAGCAAAGAAACTGTTTTGGAATGTATAAAAAATGGCAAAAAATCTGCCCATATGCAAATGGGCCGAACTTAAATGGATAGATTTGTCTGGACCTACAGAATTCCAGCAAATCTAAATTTTGTTTCTGAGGACTATAGTTCAAAAGTTTTTTTTTCATTATAAAGCCCCCAATAGCCAATTCCCTCCAAATATTGCATGGCTATACACAATCAGGGCTAAAATGTAATTGCCAAGTCTCTAGTTCATAGGTTATTGTCAAGAATGTAAAACAGCATACTGTTACCTGATTTGCTAATAGCAGCCTTGTTTCTAAAGATTTCTTTCGCACTGGAAGCACTATTAGAAGCTTACTTCGAAGGCAGTATGAAAACTAACCATTTCAGACAAACGGTTGAAGAGACGTAGGCAATTTTACATTTTTGCTTCCTACAGTGCCACCTATTAATGGAATGAATATCATGCCATATTTCGAAACAGCAAAAAAAAAAAAAAAAAAAACAGGAGAAAAAAGAAGTTTTGAAAGTTTTAAACGAAGTGTTTGAATTCTTGAAATCCAATAAAAAGGGTTAGAGGGTTTTGCTAAATCAAAACTACATTTTTGAAAGCTCTTCAAGTTTTAATAGGCTGAAAAATCATTTCAAATTCCTGCAAACCTCAGTCTGTATTTGAGTTTTCTTTCCTCAGACCTGTAGCACTCTTTCTAGTGTTCCACTGACACATTTTCAGAGTTTCAAATTTGGCATTGCTGCTCCGGTGCATTTAGTTCTGTTTTCCAGTTTTGAAACCATATAAATTATCAGAAAACTGGTGTGCATATGTTGGCAAAGGGTGCTGAAATGTTGAAACTTTTATTTTCAACATGTAATATATTTTATTTTCAAATGTTAGCAGATGAAGATTTGCATTTGGATTGCTGACTGTTTTTTCAGCACCCACTTTTCAGAGATTCATCCACTGAGTTGCGAGCTTGCAAATCTGGCAGGGTTCTCTTACAGCTCTGAAACTCTGAAAATGGCAATTTATAACTCCAAAACCGACAGTCTGAAAAAAGGCCGTGATTATTATTCTTCTTCCATTGAGTTGACAACCATTTCGGTATATTATCACCTCCTACTGAGCGTATTATTTCAAAAATGATTTTGGAAGATTCCTCTTAGCGGATCCTTTCAAGATCCTTCGCATTCTTGGGATTGCGTTCATCAACTGCCCTCTTCAATTCAGCTCACAGATTTTCAAATGAATTGAGGTCTGGTGACTGAGATGGCCATTGCAGAATGTTGATTTTGTTGTCACAAAAACCATTTCTGTGTGGATCTTGAGGTATGCTTTGGGTCATTGTCTTGTAGGGACGTCCACCTACGGCCAAGTCCCAGGCTTCTGGCAGAAGCAACCACCAGATTGTCAGCCAAAATATCCTTATACTTGGTGGAATTCATTGTGCCATTAATCTTGAGCAGTACCCCTGCACCTCTAAAATTAAAACATGACTGACGCACCTTCATATTTCACCGTGGATATGAGGTGCTTGCCTTTGTATGCATCTCTGTTTTGACGCCAAACATGCTTATGCTGTATCTGACCGAAACGTGCAATTTTGGTCTCATCTGACCAAAGCAACTGGATCCAGTCATAATTTAAATGACACTGGGAAAACTCCAAGCGCTTGCTTCTGTGTCTTCAGGTCAGAAGAGGCTTTCTTTGGGCAACTATTCCAAAGAGCCTGTGGTTGTGCAGGTGGCTCCTGATGGTGCTTTTTGAAACCTGGTGACCCCAAGATGCCACCAAGGCCTACGATTCCTCACAGTAGTTCTTGAGTATTTTGTTGCTTCTCTCCCCATCTTCCTCAGTGTCCTACGGGGCAAAATGCAGTTGCGTCCCCTTTGCTTGAGGTTTTCAACAGTTCCATATCTTTGAAAATTTTTTAATAATTGCCCTGAAAGTGCTCAGCGGCATATTCGATTGTTTGTGATTGTTTGTTATAGCCATTACCAGATTTATGAAGGTCTATGACCATCTGCCTCTTTTGAACGACAGCAGTTTTGTTTTCTTCATGGTATTGGGTAATAAATGGACATTGCATGTGTATTACCTTATATTTATACCCTTGTGAAACAGGAATGATGTACTAGCTCAATATAGTTCAATAACACTTGGATAAAACTTAAATAAGTGTAATTTAATACCTGGTTTAATTTTGGTAGATGTTATTTCCAATAATATTTAAGGGTGCCATTAATTGTGAAACCTTGATTTGGAGGAAACTGAATTTTAATTAAATCAGTTAATGATTTTGGTTGGTTCTATGGGAACATTAATATTGTACAGTATTTTTCACGCTGTTATATATAGTTTCTCTATCAATACAATTTTTTTCTCTTGAGAAATTTTAAAAAGTGTTGTTTGCACACTGCCAGTCAGAGGTGTCAGTAATTATGAGCCCACTCTATATGGATTTATAAACTATTGAGAAAAATTAAAGGAAAGTCAGTGAAAATGCTTTTGGAAACAGAAGAGAAAGAATGCTTTGTGTTTAATTCTGAGTCTTATTCATTATGAATTTGAACGCTGTGTGGATATTGTATAATATACCTTATCAGTCTGCATCTACAATAGAAGATGGTAAAACTTGTTAAACACAGCAATTTTCCCCGAGCTGATGAGGAAAAAAGTGTGAAACATTATGAAATTACTTTTCTCCAATGTAAGTCAAATGATAATTTAAAAACTGTATTTTGTACTTTATCAGAATGCCTTTGTCTAATGTTCAATTTTGCTTGAAGATCTGAAACAATTAGGAGTGACAAATGTGCAAAAATGTAGGTAAAAATCAGGAAGGGGGTAAATACTTCTTCATGGCACTGTATTAACAAGAGTAGATGACTCATCGGACCAAATTACTTTTCTCCATTGCTCAGAAGTTCAGGTTTTATTTATGTTCCTTGCACCTCCTTAAACATTTTCATGCATTAGCCTTTGAGAGAAATAGTTTCTAACAGGCAGACATGCCAAAAATACTGGTTTTGTGACATTCACAAGACACTCTTTTTGTTGACACAGGTTCAGATAAGGATTTAAATTTAGTGGTGATTCTCCGAGCTGCAGTAACTACTGAATATCAGACCAAGTGACCCACTGTTCCTGTCGAGTTCTGACTCCCGGCCAAAACGCTTTTTTGCGGTTGATGCTGACTTTCCTAACAAATTTCTGCTGGTTAGACCTATTTAAAGCAGATATATGCAGCTAATTAACAAATAAATAAATAAGAATCACCTAGCTGTATGTAATCATGGTCTAGATGGTTCAATTTAAAGACATTTTTCAGGGGTTGTTTCCAACATTTCCAACAGATTAAGGCATAACGTACAAAAAGTTATTTTTTACCCCTGTGTGTCTCTACCTTTCTGGGAAACAAATTTGGAAAACACTGCTTACAAAATGCAAATATGCAAAAATGTAATGTTGCTCATACTGAACTTTTCACATTTCCTCACTCACCGTCATTGCCAAAGTATCTCTTGTTGGACTGACTGTAGGGCTCTTTGTGGTGGCCTTGGGGGGGTGGTTGGGAAGGATGGGATGGGGGAGGATGGGGCTTCTGAGAGGACAAGGAATCTCTGCTGGACCCTGATGGTTCAGGCCTGAAGGGCTTCTTCCGGCTGGATGACTCCTCTTTCTTCTTCTGATCTTTCTACAGAATCAACAACAGTGGAGCAGAGATGGTGAAGAGAATCCTTGATTTGCTGGATGTACAACATGGGTTTATCAAATATGAATCTATTAATTATTCAACCCCCATTCCGAAATAGTTGGGACAAAGTGTAAATTGTGAATAAAATCAAAATGCAATGACTTTCAGATCACATGAGCCAATATGTTATTTACAATAGAACATAGATAACATTTCAAATGTTGAAACTGAGACATTTTACATTTTTATCCACAAAGTGAGCTTATGTCAAATTTTCTGGCTGCAACAGGTCTCAAAAAAGTTGGGACACAATCAAAAAAGGGCTGAAAAAGCTATAATATAAAAGAGAATCAGCTGAAAGAACATTTAGCAAGTAATTAAGTTAACAGGCATCAGGTGTGTTACATGATTGGCTATAAAAGGGATGTCTTAGAGAGGCTGAGTTTCTTAGAAGTAAAGGTGGCCAGAGGCTCTCCAACCTGTGAAGGCTTGCATAAAAAAAATTGGGGAATACTTTAAAAACAATGTTCCTCAACGTCAAATTGCAAAGGCTTTGAAGGTCTCATTATTGATAGAGCATAACATCATCAAAAGATTCAGAGAAACTGGAAACATTTCTGTGCATAAGGGACAAGGCCGAAGACCTTTACTGGATGCCCGTGATCTTCGGGCCCTCAGACGCCACTGCATCACTCACCGCCATGATTCTGTCATAGACATTACTAAATGGGCCCACGAATACTTCAAGAAACCACTGTCTGTAAACACAGTCCGCCATGCCATCCACAGATGCCACCTAAAACTCTATCATGCAAAAAGAAAGCCATTATTGAGCATGATCCAGAAGCTCCGCCGTGTTCTGTGGGCCAAGGCTCATTTAAATGGACTGTAGCAAAGTGGCAAGGTGTCCTGTGGTCAGACGAGTCCAAATTTGACATTCTTGTTGGAAATCATGGGTGTTGTGTCCTCCGGGCTAAAGAGGAGAAAGACCACCCCTCCTGTTATCAGCGTTCAGTTCAAAAGCGATGGTATGGGGATGCATTAGTGTATATGGTGTGGGACACTTGCATGTTTTAAAAAGCACCTTGAATGCTGAAAGGTACATAAAAGTTTTAGAGCAACATATGCTCCCCTCCAGATGAAATCTATTCCAGGGAATGCCTTGTGTATTTCAGCAGGACAATGCAAAACCACATACTGCAGCTATTAGAACAGCATGGCTTCGTAGTAGAAGAGTCCGTGTGCTGAACTGGCCTGCCTGCAGTCCTGATCTTTCACCGATTGAGAACATTTGGCGCAAAATAAAACGAAAAGTCCGTCAAAGGAGACCCAAAACTCTCCAGCAGCTGGAGGCCTGTATTAAACAAGAGTGGGATCAAATTCCAATGGCTAAACTCAAGAAACTTGTCTCCTCAATGCCCAGACGCCTCCACTCTGTGTTAAAAAGAAGAGGGGATGCTACACCGTGGTAAACAGGCCCCTGTCCCAACTTTTTTGAGACCTGTGGCAGCCATCAAATTTGAAATGAGCACATTTTGTGGATAAAATTGTAAAATTTCTCAGTTTCAACATTTGCTATGTTATCTCTGTTCTATTGTGAATAAAATACTGGCTGGTGTGATTTGAAAGTAATTGCGTTTTGATTTTATTCACAATTTCCATTTTGTCCCAACTATTTCGGAATTGGGGTTGTACATGGAACATGGTCAGGCTAACTATTCCAGATGCAATTATTATAAGCATACAGAATAAGCTGGATATACTAAATATGGATATACAAAATATCATGGATATACTGAATTAATTTGATTGGGCGAATGAGAATCATATGTAGAACTTCAATTTCTTTAGAACTGTAACAGAATGAAAAATTCAACTTAAAAACAGAGTGATTTGTAAATTCTTTTACCAACATTCAGTTGAAAGCAGCATAATGAACGGTATTTAAAGTTTCACCTTATCAACTGCACTGATTTTGTAAATATTTGCAAATTCCAAATGTAATGCCTGCCAGAAGTTTCAAAACATTTGGGACAGGAATGGAAAGACTGGAAGAGTTGTGGAGTATTCATTAAAACACCCAGTGGAAACATTCCTCTGGTAATCACGTGTACTGGTAAATCAATTCAGGAGATTCAATTATTATTGGGCATAAAATAAGCTGTAACAAACAAGCATGACGGTTTATGGTTTGCCACTTCGCAAAAAGCTGCGTGAATAAATAGTCAAACAGTTAAAGAACAATGTTTCTCAATGTGCATTTGCAGGGAATTTAGGGATTTCACCACCTGCAGTCCCAAAATACAGAAAAAAAAAAAAAAAATTCCAAGAGTCCAGAGAAACCAGAACAATTTCCATGCTTAACCCATTTAAACCGGGACAGCATGTGCGCATTTTAAGAACGTGTCGTTGCCGACACAGATATGCGCGTAATTTTGAAAGTACCGTAATTACTGTAAGTTTTGCTTGCCAATAGAAAAAAAATTCTAACTGTTCCTGAAAGCTGAGAAGCTGTGCTTCAGCCCAAATACAGGTTACTATGGTAAACATGGCAGCATGATTCTCTGCTGGGATTTTTGCATTAGGCCTTAAAGGGTTAAAAGACAAGGCTGTATGACTTCAGAGCCCTCAGACACACTGAATAAGGAACCAACATGGTTCTGTAATGGACATCACCATGTGGGCTCCTAAATACTTAAGACAAAGGAATAAATGAAAAATATTGTGCCCTATGATTTCAACTGTATTTCATGTATATATTATGGACCATTGGCCTAATACTGAAATATAAACTCTGTCTCTGTCTAAATACTTAAGAAGACCTACGCCAGTAGTCGGCATTATCGAATGCAAGTTCAGACTCTACTACGCAAAAAGGAAGCCAAATATCAACACCATCTAGAAGCATCACCGACTTCTCTGAGCTCCAGCTCATCTGAAATGGACTGACGCAAAGTGGAAAGGAACGAGGTAGTCTGATGAGCCCATTTTCAAATTGTTTTTGTATGTAACAAAAGTCGTGTTCTCAGCGCCAAAGAGGACAGGGACTATCCCAAATGTTACCAGGAACATGTGCAACTTGCACATCTGTGAAGCAACAATTGACGCCGAAGGGTACACATGCACTTTGGAACACCATATGCTGCCATCTTTCTCTTGTTCCAGCAGGATAACGCCAAGACCCACACAGCACATCTTACAGCAGCATGGCTTTTTAGTCACAGAGTCCAGGTACGAGACTGGCCTGTCAGTAGCCCAGACGAGTCTCCCAGTGAACACGTGGCAGATTAAGAAGTGAAAAATATGACAATGGAGTTCCAAAACTGTTGACCAACTTAAGTCCTATATCAGGGAAGAATGAGAACAAATTCTGCAATCAAAACTCCAACAATTAGTGTCCTCAGTTCCAAAACGGCTACTGAATATTATTTAAAGGAAAGGTGAGGTTACACAGTGCCAACCATGCTCTTGTTCCTACTTCATTGAACATTATTCATTTTGACTGTGCACTTTTTTAATTGACTACTGGTGAATAGGAATTTGCCAGGTACTGCTTCCTGCAGGCCTTGCCTTTTGATGGGCTTGATTGTGCTCGTGCCCCATAATGCCCGTAAATTCCACATAAGGGGCGCAATCGATCGCGCCCCTCACTTTTCTAACATGAGCACGAAATATGCGTAGGGCTACACAGTGGGACTGTATTGTAACCTGTGCATCAGGCAAAGCAGGTGACCACTGCAAGTGTTCAGAGTTTATCTTATTTTTTATCTCCGATTTTTTCACAATTGCTACTCCAGAAGTATAGGCAAGTTTTTAGTTAAGTTCATTTCACTTCAGTTGGGAGTAACCATGGGAGTGACTCTGTGAGTCCTGCTCCATGGCAATCAAATGAAAGCGTTTTTGCATGAAATGGCACATTGTGAAAAAGAGCAATCATTGATTCAATAAATTAAACTACTCGCTCAGTGTTTTCTTGTGTGCACATCTGCACATACATTTCAAAATACAATGTAACCTTTAGTTCCGTGATGTGCGCATGAAATAGTCAATCAAATGTCCGTTTGTGATTAGGTAATGTTTTACTTATCTTTCGGAAATAGCCGCATGGAACTGACATATGTAAATATGCAGCGTTTCTTCCATCCCGGAGACAAAATAAGTGCTGCACTTGAAAGGAGGGTGGTTTGAAAGCTTGCATCGGTGTAAACTTGCTGCGGAGGGTTAAATCAGCCACTTACACTCCATGGGGATTGGTTTGGGATGACACTCAATGTGGTGGACCCGCCGCGGGAACGCGCAAACGGAGGGGGAGTGGATAGGGCGAGGGGATAGGGACCGGTTTGGGATTGGGCCTAGCAGAGTGACCAATTGAGCTCCTTCAAATGTCGAAAGGCAAGGCCTGCTTACTGCTCTAATTTGCATTTTAAACATTGTCCCAATTCCTCTGGATCTGAAGTAACATTTTGTTCAAGTTACATAAGCTTTTGATAGAACATTAACCAGTTACGTCAGAATTTAAAGAAAGATGACTACTCAGCAAAGTTGATATGAATCTTTATTGCCAACTGCCACTTGCAAGTGGCTCTGTTTGCAAACAATGAATAATACAGCATGAAAAGAGGCAGGTCATGCCCTCTAATGGAATGGAGTAGAAAAAATTTGCCACAAGGGCTAGCCCCTCACCTCCTCCTCCTGTGATCGCTTCTTCTGAGCCATCTTGTACAATTTGTGGAGCTTCCTTGCCCCAAATTCGGTAAACTTCGACACGAAAATCCACAGGTTTCTGCCAAGGAGACAGCCAATCATTCACATGCCACACCAGATAAGACAGCCAACAACTGCAAGACTACCACAAGGGTGCGGCCAATGGGGACTTCAGATCGACAGAGAGGGTTCTCTTTCCCCCAGTGCCAATACGGTATCTATTATAACTATTACAGCCGCAGTACCAACCTTCGCTTCCTTGTGTGTATAATGACTTTTCCCCATACACTTTTGAGAGTTGTATTCCATGGGCTGATACCCTTCTGTGCAGCCACCAGAAAACATTGGAGTAGCTGCGTACCGATCATCAATTAACTAATCCCAAGCAAAGCATCTGGGGACGCTGCTTTTAAAGAACCTGCCGCAACGCCTTCATTCGGGGACTGTTTGTAATGGTTTCATCTGTGCTGTGGTTATGAGCTCTTGTGCAATGGCATGGTACTGTTCTGATTTCACTTTGTTTTCATGGTTGTTAGAAATCTCATTATACTTCAAGATGTAAATGTTTTGCTGCCTTGATTGATCAAACGCTTGTAAAAATACAGCGTATGAATGTTTTCACCTTCCTCGAAATTACTGAGCTTGTATTGCAGTGCATAATTGTCTATACCTTCTATCTATACCCTCACAAAAATTCTATGTATTGTAGCCTCTTCCACCTGGTGGATCATTGAACAGCTAATTAGGTTAGTAACATGATTCAAGAGAATCTGAGACAGGCTGGGTCTTTCAGGAGTAAAGATGGTGAGGGCTTCACCACTCTCACTCAGAAAGACTGAATAACATTTTATGACTAATGTTTCTCAATATAAAGAATGCTAAGAATTTGGGGATTTTATCATCTACGGTACAGAAACATCATGAAATCTCTGTATGCAAGGGACAAAGTCAAAATCCAGTACTGCATGGCTATGATCTTCAGGTCCTCGGGCGGGACTCTATTAAAAACAGACAAGATTCAGTCGCGTAAATCACTGAATGGGCTCAGGAAAACTTCACTGAGCATTACTACGTCTATCAATAAAGTTGGGTGAAGGTTATATATTTGCCCATGTCAGTTTATTTGTCTGTTTGTCCATTTGTTTGTCCAGACCAAAGCTCTCAAATTTTTCAATCAATTTCAATGATATCCCATGAAAGTGTGGGCCATGGACCAAGGATTGAATTTTGGGATGGACTCATAATCAGGGAATCTGTAACCTCTTTGTTCAGTTTTAGTGACTTAGTCGGTGGAGGCATGCACTCTCTGAATGCTTTCAAGTTGTTTGTCATCTTTTCATTTTTACCATACTTTGGCGTTCAATGTTTGGGAAAGCTGTTAATTATTATTCCTATAAAAGGGCCGCTTTTGTTGTCGATCTTATTTCATTCTACGGGGTAACATGTTAAGACCCTATCCTGGAAAATCCTAAGTTACTATGATAACATGTTATACATTTTGTCAAGAGGCATCACGTAGTTTGGTGATTGTTACTAATTTTGCTTGCTTATGTTGTTAGCAAGCAATACCACAAGATGCATGTTGCTAGGATCTCATGTATGGTGTGTACCTGCGCCAGGTCTTGACATGCTCAGGGTCACTGTAAGCCTTGAGGCATTCTGTGATGCGATCTCCGATCTTCAGCAGGCAGGTGCGCGTGTGCTGCAGCTGATCCTGCACTGACAGACCCTCGTCGGGCTTATCCAACTGCTTCAGAGCCTTTTTTACGGGCCTCATCCTCTCCTTACACTGGGCAGAACACACACTGAAACGTTATTTCACATGCCGCCTCTAACACAGAGGAGAGCACACAGCTTTGTCACTGAAAACACACACTCATGCATACAAGCCCAAAAAAGAGAACAGAACGAAGTTCTCAACATGCACACAGACACAGATGCTTAGCCAGCAGTACTTGATCAGTAAGGCATGTAACTCACAACACTGAACGTATCCTGGTCAAGCTCATCGTCCTCCTCTCCAATAGGAACAGGCTCACTTCCTGCAGTGATGTGAACGGGGCCCTGCGGCTTCTTCCCCCGAGCCCCCATTTTGGCCTGCATAACACCACATTAAAACAATGGCAATGCAATGAAACACAGACATCACTTATGCAGTATTAACATGTCACCAACACAGTAATAATGCACAAATATCACATCAATACACTTCCAATGCCCAAAGCATTTCAAGCTAGAAATGTCACAATAAACCAATAATTCAACACAAAGTCAATGATAGAATTAAAAAAAATCAACAAGTACTAGTCTTCCACAGTAGGGTTTTCCATACACAGCCAACCACAAATAAAACAACACTGGCCACAGATTAATTTTTACCCCGCCCCACCCGAATGTTGAGGGAAGGGGTATTGTTCTCGGTTCAGTTTGTTTCTGTGTTTGTGTTTTGTTTGTTTGTTTGTTAACACTCTAGCGGCAAAACTAATGGCCAGAGTCACCCCAAATTTGGTATAGGGATTGCCACTGACCCAGAATAGATCCATATTGAATTTCGTACAAGTAGGTGAAAGTATGTGCGAGGGGCGGGGTTAGTTGTGCCTGGCACCACTTGTTTCAATTTTTTTTGGAGCTGCGCATTGCTCTCTCACTCGGAATGGCCAATTTATGGATGAATGTTTGGTTTTAGACCTTTAACACAAAGACTGACACAAATTATTGGGCTCCATGGATTCCACCGAAAACTAAACATTTGCACCGTCACACAACCATCGTTTCATTGTTGTCAATGCTTACAATATATATTTTGACAAAAAAAGAGAAGAAAATACAGGGTAGGCCTACACCTCTTACTAAAAATGAATGGTTTATACATTCCCTGGACAAGAAAGTGCATTTTAACTTGGGCTACTCACAATCCCATTCAAGCTCAGCAGCAATACTTCTCCAGATATTTGTATAATATTTGTCACCTTTGCACAGTTTATTATGAAGGGTATTATGTGACAAGAGCAAACCAGGAAAGTGATTGATATATAATATATTGATTGTTGCAGCGTGGGGTTGCACCTATATGACTGTGTTGATTGACAATTTTTATCCAATTCCAGACAGAATCAAATTTCCTTGGTAATTGACAAAAACTAATTGGGCCTTTAGAAAAGTATGTAAACCCTTGCGTGACTCAACTTTTTTGAGATGGGTTGCTGCCATCAAATTCAAAATGAGCCAATATTTTTCATGAAATGGTAAAATGTCTCACTTTCAACATCTGATATGTTGCTTATGTTCTATTATGAATAAAATGTGGGTTTATGAGATTTGGAAATCATTGCATTCTGTTTTTGTTTACAATTTACACAGCATCCCAACTTTTTTGGAAATGGGGTTGTAATAATAATAATCCATCCATCCATCCATCCATTCTCTATACCGCTTCTTCCTCATAAGGGTTGCGGGAGAGCTGGAGCCTATCCCAGCTGACTCTGGGCGAAAGGCTGGGTCCCACCCTGGACAGCTTACCAATCCATTGCACGGCACACACACCATTCACATGCCATCCACTCTCACACTCATACCTATGGGCAATTCAGCCTTTCCAATTAGCCTGACATGCATGTCTTTGGACTGTGGGAGGAAACCGGAGTACCCGGAAGAAACCCACGCGAACACGCCCACGCAAACTCCACACAGAAAGAAAGGCCCCAGTGGCACAGTGGTCAGCACTGCTGCCTCACAGCAAAAATGTTGTGGATTCGAATCTAGCCTGGGGCCTTTCTTTGTGTAATAACAATAATAATAATAATAATAATAATAATAATAGAAATCAGAAAAGATACAATGGAGTTCCAGCACTTTGTCCTTGGATCCCTAAAAATCAAACCCATTTGGGTCCAATGGTTGAGAAAAAAATGGTAAGGCAATTTTACATTTTTTTGCTTCCAACAGTGCCACCAACCAGCCGATTATGACCAAATTTTATAGGCTTCAGTTTCTTGTCTTACAGATGCAAATTCTTATGTTTTGCTATGAGCGGACAATGAGTTCAGGAGTCATACTCCAATACACATCAATAGAGGACATGCCCACAAAATTCATTTGTTTACTGAGGTCACATGTATGAATGCAGCAACAGTCTTTACCTTGGGATTTAAGACCTTGGCATGAAGAAGCTGTGTACCAAATTCTGTGTGAATTGGTTGCACCGTCTTAGAGGATAATAATTGAATAATTTCAAAATAATTCTTATGGTTTTACAAAAATTAAAAATGGCAGATAATCGAATATGGCGAATCAACTTGTTCCTGAAGCATGTGTGCATTCTTGATTGCAGCATTGTGATGCGCTCAATGTAAAGGTTTTTTCTTGACTGCAGAAGTCGTCCAGCTCACCAGAAAAGAGTGTGTGGAAACAGAAGGGTGGCTCACAGAGCACAGATGGACTCAAGAAAGGCCCCCCAAGGAAAACCAATATTACAATTAGCCTGTTTCCCATTTATGGCAGAAGTAATTCACGACGTGACACGTTTCCAAGACAGAAATTAATAGCCAAGAGGTGTCAAATTGGTTTTCAAGGTTTTGACAAGACTGCATCAAATTTTAGTGAAAGGAGTCATTTGATTGTTGAATAATGTAGCTGGAGGAATAGGTATGAGCCCAGCGGCCCCTCCTCTCCTGTCTGGCCCATTTCCCATTTAATGAAGGATTTCATTGAACTCACACCCCGCAATGGTTAGAAGGATTGTCTTCTATTTATTGATATGTATTCTATATGGGTCGAAGCTTTCCCCTGCCATGCAGCACCCCATGCATCGGAAGCAAAGGCTTCAGTGAAGGAAATTATGCCCAGATGGGGCACACCAGCAAAGGTACTGTTGCACAACGGCCTGCACTGTGTAAACCCTGCAATCCAAGCACTGAGTGAAACATTATACATCAGGTTTGAGCACACTTCGCCTACCACCCAGGTCATTCCGTTTCATATCAGAAAGATTTTGTTCAAACCTTATGTATACTATTCGACATCCAAAAATTTCTGTTCTGTAAATATTTTGGATGAATTTTGAGAGTTGCAGAGTTTTTTCTCTCTGATAATGGTGTCATTTTTTCCCTCTGAACAAATGTAGGAAGCCATTTTTAGGGTTCAGTTTCTTCAGATGTATTACCCCAAGTACCATGAAATTTGGTAGAGGCACTGAAACAATGCGTAGAACAGATCCAAATGTTTGAAAGGCACAAGCAGATGTCATACATTTCATGACTGGCCCTTGGAAATGGAGAAAAAGTACATGATAGGTGGTTTTGGGGACCCAGGAAATTCCAAAAGTATATACAAATGAATGTTTCCATACTTCCAGCTAAAAATACATCATTTGATGTTAGATCAATTTTCAAGGGCTCTCACATCATGAAAATCCAAGTTTTGGCAAGCATTAAAAGCCATTCTGAGATGCCAAAATGACAATATGGATCCATTCCTAGGACCATGAAAATTTGTGGAACGAGGTTTGCATGTGGGCATCTTGTGTCCTAAGTTACTAGTTCTTTTCTTGTTCTCTTCATGTTTAACTTTAACTGTACAAAACTGATCACTGATCTATGGATCTGGATTGGGTAATGAAGACAAAAAATGAAATAACTCACAAGAAAAGTTAATGGCCAGGTTTTTGTTGATCAATCGCGCAATCACTGCTGCCTCAGGATAGCACTGCGCCTACAGTGCGCCTGACCACACCTCATTTCATGATCAACACATCCTCGGAGCTCAGAAGGCAGCAAGTACATTTACTATTTAAACAATGTGGGCATTGAATGGAAAAATGACAACCGCATCAGTCTACAACCAGCATTTGCGTTGTGCTTGGCTTTGCTTTGCGCAGGGTGTAAGATACAGCAGAAACGGTCAGGAAAACAGGTTGGATAATGGCACAGTTTTAAGTTAAGCCAGAAACCCAAAATCAAGGGTAGAAAGATGGTTAAAATAAAAATAAACAAGTGAAAAAGTAAGCAGAGCTTACTAATACCCCCGACATTCCCAATCATGCTTTTTCTGTTGGTGATTATAGAAATTATCGCATTCCGAAAATCAATTTTGACAAAAATAACAACACATCTATGACACGTAGCACTGCATCTCTCCATATGTTAGAAACTAGGGATGCACGATATTGGATTTTTGGCCGATATCCGATATGCCGATATTTTACAACTCATTTCGCCGATAGCTGATACCGATATCGATATTTTTTCCCCCACACCTAATTGCAGAGATCATCTAGGTTCTGTAATGGAATGAACATACAGAATTATTCTGCATACTCTTTATCATGGCGGCCCGCTGGCAAATGCAGACATAAGACAAAGCTGAAAATGATGTAACATCAGTAATCATTCCTTGTGCAAAATAAGAAAAATACTTCAACTTACGTCATTTAAAACATGTCATATTTATTCATGACAATTGTTTTTAAACAAAACAATTAAGATACTTGCATCCTATCCTACAGTACTTAAAACAGACTTGGATAATACTCCCCTGAGACAATTATGACAATACCCACAACCAGGGCAAATCTGGCAATTTTACATAACCTCCATTCACAAGGAACATGTGAAAAGTGCATTGTACAACTGTACAGCAATTAAATTTTATCTAATAAATCAGCCTGCTGCAGAGGATGACAATTATTTCTGTAGCAAGAGATACATTTTTTTTTTTGAACTGCTGGATAGATACTGTGGGCAAGTATATTGAGCAGTTTGCACATCAGGCTTAGCTGAGGAGTTTTATTCAGGCAACTCCTGAAAAACAGGGATTGGAGTGAACTCGTCCATATTCTAAACCTTGTCCGGCTTGCTTGTGAATATTCAATAACTGATCCTGGTGTGCCATCTATTGATTGAATATTGTAACTGCGTGCATAAATTTGCAGCTCCATGTCCGCTGGCAGACACAACTGCAGAAAGATACCCTGCCGAGCACCGTTGTTCTTCTCGAACACGCCAAATCCAGATAATCCGTAAATGATGAATGAATTTCATATTATAATTTGAAACGAGTAACTAAGTTGCCAGTGTCAAAGTAACGAAGTGAAAGTATACTTTTTTATCTTTTAAATGTAGTAGAGTAAAAGTAAAAGTCCCGGTTTAAAAAAAAATCTTAAAGCCTCTGGAAACTTGTCTTGACATAGTGAGGATTCACATATAATATCAAAGTTGGGTGTCTCATAAAGCATCTACAAAAAACTGAGTGAAAATTAACATTCATAACGATTAGAAAACCTAGATCAAAAATGGCTCATTTTGCTATTCAGTCCATTTCTCAAGACAGTGTGGGCGTGGCGCATCGCGGTGTGACTGGCCACTCCCTCGATTTGAGTGACATCTCACTGGCTCCATGAGCGTTAGTCACAGCAATGGCGCAAGGGTCAGTCCAGCCCTATATGTTTGAGCCGTCTGACTCAAGCTGCTTGCACACTGGACGCGAAACAAATTTTTCGCACGACAGATTACATTCAAAGTCAATGCGGAGGCTTGAATACATGCGTGTATTCGCGTCTTCACATTGACTTTGAACGTAATCTGTCCTGCGAAAAATTCGTTTCCCGTACAGTGTGCAAGCAGCTTCAGAATCAGACGAAGCAGCTACTCTGCCGTCTGGAAACACCGTTCAGCCAGTTACGGAATGGTATTTTGTAAAATCCCTTGCGATTTTTATTATTACCGAGATAGCGCATCTCCGCTAAAATTCAACGTTTGCAGGGATGCACCCAACAACGGCCTGATGGTACTGTAACGTTAGTAACGTTCCTGTAACGTTAGCTAGTACTGTACAATATTATTGCATCGTAATTAGCTCACCAGTGGATCGGTTCCTCTCAGTGAAAATAATTTCCTTTCAGTAATGTTTTACCCTCAAGTAGGCTATGCATGTTGTGAAATCAACGCTCACTGACCAAGAGATCTACATTGTGCTTGCAGGTATTCCTGTGGAGAATGCCAGATGATGCCATCAATGGCAGAAAATATATGCTGTCAGGCGCATACACCGGTGTGTAGTATTAGTCCACTGTATTCTTAGCTCCATTAAAAACGCACTGGTGAGACATGCACTGTACTTCCTGCAAATTGAAGAATCAATTTTTATTGCTTTGTCCAGTGAGACATGAGTGGGATTATAGAAACCGTCAACGTGCACTTCAGTCATGACGAACATTTGCTTTTTTCTGACGTGTACAATGATGCTGGATTTGTTCTTTTGAGTGTGTTCAATAGCCGACATAAAGCCAAGCAAGAAATAAAAAATGCTACGGCATCAGCAAAATGGCGTGGCTAATGACACGAAAGAAAAAAAAAAAAGCATCATTTGCACTGTCACTGGTCAACAATTGGCTGTCTGTCCGAGAATGGAAAACAGGCCCTGTCGCTCACCGACCCCGCTTGCAGCAGCCGCGAATGACAACTGTACCTCAAGGGCGAGATATCCGGTCACAGCATGCACGGGACAGATCCTGAGCAACCCAAACTCGTTGTGAGATAAGGGTCTTATGCTGCGTTCATACCGCTATGTTGAATATGGTGAAATTACCACTTACCGGTCGCAAAAAAGACACGCATGGAGAGCTTTCATTTGCTGCCAGTCTGTCACGGGCGACATCATGGGCGATAATAAAGGTATCAAAATACTAAGTTAACTTCCCAGTGACAAAACGACAGAAACATTGTGATATGGAAATACAACATACTCTGGGACATAAAGGTTAACAATAAGTTGCTCCTTTTAATATTTGATATAACAAACATGAAAATAAACATACTTTTCTGTTTAGCTCACAATGTGTTGGTCTGGCCTCATTTTCCTCACGAGTGATGAAGACTGATCCGCTGAATTAATCACCAGTTCACTGCTTGTGATCACAGGTTGTAAGGTGATTTGAATGCAAGTCACCGCTTGTGTTCTGAGAAACACCATTTTTACAAGCTAGTTTGAACGCAGCATAAGACATTCGAGCCAGAGCAGAAGTACCATTCCACGCTAAGTGAGAAACGCATGCGAGCACACGTCCCGTTCAGAAAATCATTTACTGGTGCGTTTTGAATGGAGCTAATACAAACATACATGATAGGGGAAATAGCGGGGGAAAGACAAATACGCAGACAGACAGATGGACAGATAGATAAATGGAACCAAATGTAGTTGGATAATCAAACGCAAGACAGGCTACTCCGGGACGATGTTTCTCGGGCTCAATAGAAGCTAACCGGGGCGGAGCAGAGAGCTTTTATAATTTCAGTTAGGGGTGGGATAAATGATGGAGTTTTTTTTTTATTGGTTTGGCTTATTAGGTAATAACCCAATTAGAAAACCACGCCCAGTTGAACCGCAGTAAGAGGATAGGTGCTAAAAATTAAATGACAAAATCTCGGATTTGAGTTGGACATAATTTCTAATATTTTAGTATGTTTACTATTATGCACATACAACCCCAAATAACATAGTTCAAAGGTTTTTGTGAAATTGGGTTTTCAGAGGCTTTAAGTAAAGTACAAATCCTCAAAAAACTAGGCTACTTAAATACTGTAACACAGTACATGTACTTCGTTACTATGCACCTTTGAAAATGGGAGTATCATGCACCCCCCGGAGAAAATCTCACTCTAGCCTGCATTCAAAACTTGAGAGCCCTGAGACTTAATTCCGGTGTGTCCCGGCTTCTCGATGAGCAGGACGCGGCATTGTGTAGCAGCATTGTGTGTGTCGAGTTCACTTTATTATGCAAAAACACCGTATTTACAGAGCTGTGATGCTGCCACCTAAATTGGCGCTTGATCCTGTCAGATGACCCAGTATTGCTGAAATAAAAAATAAAAAAAATAAGTGCCCCACGCCAATTTTGGGCAACCACCCGGATGATAAACAAAAGTTTTTTTTTTTTTTTTACTTGGCCTTATCGGTTAATTATATCGGCGGAATGGCCGATGTCCGATACTTAATTTTAAAGCCAATATCGGCCGATATCGATAACGTGCAGATAATATCATGCATCCCTATTAGAAACTATGTGCGGCAGATTTAAAAAGAATCCAATGTATAATATTTGCGATATCGATCGGACAATTTGACATTGAACCCCTTGAAAATTCTAAGTCCAAAAACAGGAAAATGGCGATAGTTTTGGGAGAAATCATCCCAGATGGCTGATACTTTACCTCTCCCTGTGGTAGAGAATATGTGTGCCAAATTTGAAAAGAATCCAATGAATAATATTCGAGATATCGATTGGACAAATAATGTGACGGGATGATGGACGGATGGACGGTCCCAGATGGCCGAGACTTTGCACTGCACCTCTCCCTGTGGTAGAGAATGTGTCCGCCAAATATGAAAAGAATCCAATGAATAATATTCGAGATATCGATCGGAAAAATAATGTGATGGAATGACGGACGGACGGTCCCAGATGGCCGACACTTTGCACTGCACCTCTCCCTGTGGTAGAGAATATGTGTGCCAAATTTGAAAAGAATCCAATGAATAATATTCGAGATATCGATCGGAAAAATAATGTGACGGGATGACGGACGGACGGACGATCCCAGATGGCCGACACTTTGCACTGCACCTCTCCCTGTGGTAGAGAATGTGTGTGCCAAATTTGAAATGAATCCAATGACGACATTTCATCATCGGGGGTACAAAAAAAAACATAAGTGTTTCTGAAGAGGGGGAGAAGTACAAAAGGCCATCTCCATAAACGGAGCATGTGCACTGCTTGATCTTGCGTGAAATAAAGAACCGTTCATTGACATAACCAAGATCTTATGGGTGGCATTTTTTCCCCTCACATTTTTTCAGCAGATATGGTGTTAGGGTACTAAAGTTCCGCGATGGTGGTTTAACGTTAGTACGCCTCTGGCTGTATGAATAGCCTAACTTCAATTGCAATTGCCAACGACCGAGCTGACTCAACAAAAGGAGATGCTTGTATCAGCAATGATCAGACATATTCCTTGCTTTCTATTTATTCTTAGACCTAGCTTTAGCAACATTTAACACAGAAAATGGTGAAATTTAAAACTTAATTGTGAGCTTATACCAGCTTGTTTCAATTTGGACTGTTAATGTGTTTTAAAGTGCCCCTTCCAGACATATCCCGACATTTTGTGTTAATCCCCAATGCCCTGCCATCGTATTCATACCATTATTTGTGGGAAAACTGCCTTGGATCGCTTATTTGATGACCTTCTAACCATCACTGAAAGGCAGTCTGAGAAGACGGGCGAGTTCCCTCATGAATATCTGGCGTTTAAATGAGCTTCGCGCTGATTGGATAGTTCAGCTACATTTGTGAATATTCACTATGTATACAGCCCCAATGCCCTACTGGCCCAGAGCCTAGCTAGCTACAACCATAGATGGTGAAAGACAACAGATTTTACAGGTAGCATAGTAAGACTTTCTGCGAAGCAATGGTTACACAAAGTTCACAAATATTGCCTTATGTATGTATATATATATATATGACCCTAAATCTGAAGAGGAGGCCGATGCAATGCTGGAGATGCCATCAACACGTATAACAACAGACGTTTCATAGTGGTAATTATACTAGCCTATCTAACAAATTAGACGAAATGTCTCGCAGCCCTCTCGATTGCAGAGCTGCCAACTCCAACGCATTCGGCTCAAGTCTCACGCTTCTTAGTGGCATTCGCGTTCCTGTGCTGTAGTCAGCAATTATTCAATTAATGGGCATTTAAGAGATTCTCTTGCAGAATTACAGTCGTTGTGCATGAAAGTTCATCAGTTTCACGTATATCACGGTTCATTTCCCAACTAGTGACATGGGAATCGATTATGACTCTGGAATTCTCATGCTTTTCTTTACTCAAGAATTGGAAGCAATGGAATGCCATAAAGACATTTCAAATTGTCTTATTCCATTCAAACAATCGAAACGATCATGGAACGCATTCATTGCTTTCAATCCCCAAGTAAAAAAATGCGCAAGAGGTCCAGAGTCATAATCGCTTTCCGTGATACTAGTGGTGAAATCCACCGCTATGCTAGTGAAACTGCAACTGCCATGCACAAGGACTTCAATTACGCGTAAGAATCTCATTAATATAAGTGCTGATTGAACAATTGCTGACTTCGGTGAATATGTCTCGAAAATACGTGAGACCTACGCCGTTTGCGTGAGAATGCAAGGAAATTTGGCAGCCCTGCAATCAGGCTATTGATTTTTTAACCATTCTAAAAGTGGCCTAGCCTTGGAATAGCCTACCCGGATGGGCTTTCGTGTTAGTAGCCTATGCATCGAGCCCCAATGCATCATCCCACCTTGCCAAAATGAAAACCCAACGAGACAGATGTCTCGTCATTTGCAATTGCCAATAGGTCACCCATATCCCTGCCTGTGATAACCCAGCTAAAGTAATTTTCTGGTGATGAACAGTTTTTTTTTTTTTTTTTTTTTTTTTTTTTTACACAAGGTCATTCTACATCATGTAAGGAATATTCCGTGAAAAAATCTGATATCTCTGAAATGACCTCCACTCAGTCAATATTAAAGTTTTGGCAGGCATGACATGTCCTCAAACTAGGCTGGTTAGCTTCACAAGACGTTAATCTAAAAATGCAAACGCTTCATTTCTGAAATTTCCGTGGTGAGACGACGCAATCCGTGGAGAAATCCGCACCCAGTTTAAATCTCAATTCTTTTGCCGAACCTTCGACTGACCTGCTTTACGATGGTGCGCATTATCGTCTACATTCATTTTCAATGGTAGAAAAGAAGTTCCTAAACCAAATAACACCCAAACTATCATGCGTTCATCCGCCGAAGGTAAACTAAAAGCCGACTGAAAACATGATAGACCAGGCTTGTGGAAAGCAACTTCCGCGTAAATGAAGTGTAAATAAATTCATTAATTTTAATGTGTATGATGTTAGAAATTAATTTTTGAACTTTATTTCGAAACCCCAATATGTAACCTATCATTTACAGCCATAAACTCACATCTCATATTTTTGTCACTTTTCATCACAAGGGCTACTTGACGGTCTTTATCTCAAAAATTAGATCAGGCGAGTTTTGCCGTGTTTTCACGGGCGGGGTCACAAATATTAAATCCTTTTTTTCAGTGTCACAGTATCACCCCGATCTCCAAAATAAGCGATATTTTGTTTGAAAGAAAAAAATATATTTAAATAGCCGTTATTAATTTTTTCAATGCTGCAGGGAGCCACTGTAGAAGGGCTGAAGAGCTGCACGCGGCTCCACAGCCGCAGGTTGCCGACCCCTGCCGTAGACTGTGGATGACAGTTGGCACGTTGCTCGAATCTGTGTGTGGGCGGTTACACTCCAGAGTGGGCGAGAACCGGTGAGAATATGAATATTCAATTTGCGGTGTTTCGTAATACTGCAACACGTTTTTTACTGGCGTAAATTCTCCGCCTATTTCCTTTTATTCGCAAGAACCAATACCTCAAGTGGTGTTGGAGTTCAAGAACCACGACGTCACAATTTATGGACCTATCATATTCAAAGACTAACAGATAATTCCATTTTCTCGCGGATGGGGCACTTTAATTTCACGTTTGCCCCACTTCAAAGCCAGGCAATCATAGGTACTGAATGTAGTATTAAGCTAAGCTGTCATATAAAGAAACATAATTTTGCTATGATGAATACTGAGTTGGTATTAGAGAACAACCTGAGCACATACCTTCTCTTTTTTTAACTTGCCACGCTTTTTTTCTTTTTCCCCCTCTTTCTCTTTCTTTGGGGTTCCCTGTTTCTCCTTGTTCTCTTTATTATCCTTCTTCGGTTTCTTCTTGGTTGCACTCTTCTCCTGCCCCTCATCCTGGTATAAAATAGGAAACATTAAAGAGCAGCTTTACCCACATCTTAATAGGATCAATGCAGCATCAATGATATAGTCAACTGCAGGTTCTCACTAGTATGATTTTAATATTTTAATGACATTCTTATACTCATAATCATTTTAATTATTATATAATTAGGACACTGTGATAATGTCCATGCCAGTGCTGCTTTTGTGTTTCACAGAGAGGGCCTAACATACCACTGAAGTACAACCCCATTTCCAAAATAGTCGGGAGACTGTGTGAAATGTGAATAAAAACAGAATGCAACTAGAGATTGTTTTTAAGGGAAAAAACAAACATCTCCCCCCAGCCCAATGCAGCCACCCCTCATTGATGTTCACAGACATTTAGGAAGAAATTAGAAAGGTTAATAACCTCAAAATAGCAAAAGGCACATCTGTATGATCTGATGCAAATGTGTGCAATGGTCTGGAAATGGTGGGAACGCTTACGCGGACGCGCACACGTAACCAGACAAAAACAATACGTCACCCCTCCCTTCCGGGGGGAGACATAATTAAACAAGTAATTTGAGGGAAAATGGCAAAAGGCACATCCACATGCAATGCTGAAAGCATGCGCAATGTCTGAGGTAAATATATGTGTGCAGGACTAGGAAAAGGGGTCACTTGGGTCATTTTATGAAAAATGTGTGATCCAGAGTGATCCTAGTTTTTCATTTTGAGAAAAAAATTTGGTGAATTTGTGCACAGCAAAGTGTTGTAAATTGACAGTACAGTAGTGCTGGGATATCACAATCACTGGGATATCACTGAGATACCCCATTAATCTCAGAATGGAAAAAAATCCCAAGTGATCCCTTTTCCTCGTCCTGCACACATATGAATTAGTTTCTGAGACTCAGCCCAGAAAGGAATCATAGCCCCATTTTAAGACTAAGACCAAATTTTTACCATGGAAACAAGAAAAATTTAAAAAGTAATCTTAGCAAAAATAGCAAAAGGCGTATCTCCATACAATGATGAAAGAGTGTGCAAGGTTTGATGTAAATATCTTAAATGAGATACAGCCCAGAAACAAACCCTAACCTCATTTTGAGACTTTTACCATGGAAATAAGAAAAATTAACAAGGTAACTTGAAGGAAAACAGCAAAAGGCACATCTACATACCAGACTGATAGTGTGTGCAATGTCCACAGTTAATATCTTAATTAGTTTCTGAGATAAAGCCTGGAAATGATTCGTACCCCCATTTTGAAACTTAGTCAAAACTGTTACCATGGAAGCCAGATAAATTAATAAAAGTATTCTTAGCAAAACAGTAAAAAGCGCATCTACATACAACGTTGAAAGAGTGTGCAAGGTTTGATGTAAATGTCTCACACGGTTTCTGAGATACAGCCCGGAAACAAACCCTAACCTCATTTTGAGACTAAGTTCGAACTGTTACCATGGAAAAAAGAAAAACTGAAAAGGTAATTTGAAGGAAAATAGCAAAAGGCACATCTACAAACCATATTGATAGTGTGTGCAGTATGTAAGGTTAATATGTTAGTTAGTTTCTGAGATACAGCCTAGAAACAAATCATACCCCCATTTTGAGACTAAGACCAAACTGTTACCATGAAAACAAGAAAAATGAAAAAAGAAATAGAGCATAAAATGGTAAAAGGCACATCTACATACAATGTTAAAAGAGTGTGAAAGGTTTGATTTAAACATCTGAAATGGTTTCCGTGTTACAGCCCGGAAACAGTGGGAAAGTGAACGTCTCAAACAATATGTCAATTTGACATTCTGACTATTCTTCAATCCATTTTAACAGTAGTTGTTCGTTTCCTTCCATGTGTTTCAGGTTTTTGTTGCCATTTTAAGCATTTGAGATCATTTTAGGTGAGCATCCTATGATTTGCTGCACTTTTTTTTATATTTTCCCATCTCCAATCAACTTTTTAATCAAATTATATATTTTATAACAATGTGTGAAACATTGGCTTCCCTTCTTACTTAACCCCTTTTTGCGCAGAATACAAATAATGCCCATTTTTTCCTGTTATGCATGAGCCTATTTAGGCTTTATAACTAAGTATGTACAGTCATGCCAAAAATTATTCATACCCCTACCAATTTTTGGGTTTTTTCGAGTTATTTTTTGACAAATCAAATTTATTCTTGCACAAATGACACAGTAAGTTGACATAAGGCTGTAAGAATTACAGTAAACAATTTTTCGAGAAATACAATACTTTTTGGTATTTTGACAGATTTACAAAAAATGCCATGTCCAGAATTATTCATACCCTTTTCTCAGTAATTGATGGCAAAGCCTTTATTCACGATTACAGCCTCCAAACGCTTCCTGTGGTTGATCAAAAGGTTTCTACACGTTTCCACGGGGATTTTGGCCCACTCCTCTTTGGCGAACTTCTCTAGGTCCTTATGGTATAAGGGTTTCCTTGCCATGACCTTGGTCATCAGTTCCCTCCACAGATTCTCGATAGGATTGAGGTCGGTGCTCTGACTTGGCCACTCCAAAACGTTCACTTTGTTGTCCACTAACCATTTCTTGACGGATTTGGCCGTGTGTTTAGGATCATTATCCTGTTGGAAGATCCATTCCTGCCCAAGACCATGTTTTTCGGCGGATTGCTTGATATTTTCACTGAGGATCTGGATATACTGGTCCTGTTTCATGATGCCATTCACTTTAACAAGGTTTCCAGGCCCATTTGCTGAAAAGCAACCCCAGAGAATGATACTCCCGCCACCTTGTTTGACCGTTGGGACCGTGTTTTTCGGGTTGAACGCTTCACCTTTCTTACGCCAAACAAAAGCCACATCTCTGTGCCTAAACAGCTCCATCTTTGTTTCATTGTCCATAACATTGACAGCCAGAAGCTTATATGTTCATCCAGGTGAGCTTTTGCGAAGGCTAGACTTGTTCGTGTGTCTGGGTTGGAGAAGTCTAAGTGGCGTAAGAAAGGTGAAGTGTTCAACCCAAGAAAAACTGTCCCAACGGTCAAATACGGTGGCGGGAGTATAATGCTCTGGGGTTGCTTTTCAGCAAATGGGTCTGGAAACCGTGTTAGAGTGAATGGCATTATGAAACAGGACCAGTATATCCAGATCCTCAGTGAAAACATCAAGCAATCCGCCGAAAAACTTGGTCTTGGGCAGGAATGGATCTTCCAACAGGATAATGATCGTAACACATGGCGAAATCCATCAAGAAATGGTTAGTGGACAACAAAGTGAACGTTTTGGAGTGGCCAAGCCAGAGCACCGACCTCAATCCTATCGAGAATCTGTGGCGGGAACTGAAGACCAAGGTCATGTCAAGGAAACCCTCAAAACTTCAGGACCCGGAGAATTTTGCCAAGAGGAGTGGGCCAAAATCCCCATGGAAACATGTAGAAACCTTGTGCTCAACCACAGGAAGCGTTTGGAGGCTGTAATCATGAATAAAGGCTTTGCCATCAATTACTGAGAAAAGGGTATGAATAATTCTGGACATGGCATTTTTTGTAAATCTGTCAAATAAAATACCAAAAAGTATTGTATTTCTCTAAAAATTTTTTATTGTAATTCTTACAGTCTTATGTCAACTTACTGTGTCATTTGTGCAAGAATAAATTTGATTTGTCAAAAAATATCTTGAAAACAAACAAAAATTGGTAGGGGTATGAATTATTTTGGGCATGACTGTATGTCACAGAGACTCTGGAAAATTATCCAGTGAAGCAAGACATTTGGAAATTCAGTTACAGAATTATTTAAGAATTAAACTTCGGAATTTACAGACACTGGCGTCTATGCCTGCACAAAGGGGTTAATAAAGGACAATTAACGACATCTGTTTTATCACAGAATGAATGAATTCTCTAACTTTTTTCCCCTCACTAGGCCTCTCGACGCCTATCCCTTATTTCCCCACAAGCGCCTCTCGATGGCGTCGAGAGGCGCTTGTGGGGAAATAAGGGATAGGCATCGAGAGGCGTAGTGAGGGCGACGAGAGGCGCTTGTGGGGAAATAAGGGATAGACGTCGCGTAGTGGGGGGAAAGAGTTAAACTCCACATTGCTATTATTTTGAACACACCCCTTTCAATGAATGAGTCAATTTCTCAGAACAAGCAGCCTGCAAGTCATTACAGTTGGGTCTGTTGTTTTTCTATTACAGAACTAATTACATCTACAACTAAATTATTTGCCATGCAGAAATATCACAACTGCTAATAACAGTGGTTCATTGGATTATTGATGTTGCACTGCTATTTTTTTGAGCACAACTGTAATTTTTGCTAATTTCCTGACCAATGATTTATTGTTAAGACAATTAAAATAGCTATGCTGACGTGCGCAGTACCCCTCAGCCCACATTGAGCAGTATACCAATGTGTGACTAAATTTAATACTTACCACCATTTGTCATGAATTTCGTCATGAAGACAGTTCGTTGATGTTCAATTGTATTGTGGAGCTTTGTAGCTTTGTTGTGAACAGGGACAACAAGATGATGTCAATGCAAATTCAAGATGGCAGCCATATTTGATTTTGGATTGCATCCAAAATGGATAGGTTTGTGTAGTAACGCTACCCAGATGTCCTCACCAAAAATTATGATGATCAGTGGTGGCCTTTTTCAGCTATTACATGGAATGGAAATTGAAGATGGCGACTCTGGCAGCCATATTTGATTTCAGATCGCGACCGAAAACAATAGGCTTGTATAGTGACTCTACCCCAATGTCCTCACCAGAAACCATGATGATCGGTGATGGTGTTTTTCAGTTATCGCTTGGAATCAAATGTGGACGGACAGACTGATGGACAGCCAGATGAATGGACAGATGGACGCCATGCGTGACGACAATACCCCACAGCCTCTTTCAGGGCTGAGGGGTAAAAAACTTCTCCAAAGAGTGCAAGTTTCTTTTTGGCGAAAAAACTCAACGAACTCATCCATTGCCCTTGCTAAATTAATTTTTCGGAGTCAAAATCAACAAATTCTTTTTATGCTCATGCTGCATCATGCAAAAGAAATGGGTAACAACACGTGACACTGACGAAACAACTTGAGTGCACCCCTTTCACCAATGCAGTCACATGCAATACATGAAGCTTATAGTACATAGTCAAGCTACTAAAATTCTGACAATTTGTAGCAGTAGTTCTGCGTTCAGTATTTCAAACAGCGCCCTGACCAAAATGCCTGAATGTGAAACAAATTTCCATCAGTGACAATACAGCTATTGACTGATTGATTGACTGACACCAGATTAAACCAAGAAAGCAAGCCTTTAGCGCAATATTCATCTTGAAAATCCTGTTAAATTGGTTGAGATGACGCACATTTATGTAGAATTGCTAGTTTGATGCAGAACCAGGACTGCATCATGTTTTGGCACAAAGAGGACAGGGAAAGTGTAGCGCTTGAATTGGGCACTAAATGCAAAGGAGCCACTACCGAAACCTCTGTATCCAACCCATTAGCATCTGCAATAGCATTGGTCCTGCATCCCTTAAGAAGAGGAATCAAAATTGGAGCATATGATTATTTGATTTAATAAAAATATAACTTTCTCAACCCAGATAATATTATCTATAATATCAAAGAAAAAGATTTAAATAAACGGACTGTTTGATTGATACACATTAAGACTATGCAATGGCCTGCTGCATTTACAAGCTAACATTAGCTAGCTAGCTAATTTAAATCCACCAGCAGCAGAACTCATCATTCAAGTGCAACACTAAAACTATCAAAAAACTGATTAATTTCAATTTAATTACCTATTTTAAACCAAATTACATTTATTTACTTAAAGTTTTGACACTCTCTCTGGTTAGGCATGACAGGAAATGCACTGGAGAAGTGACAACAGACTTGCAATTTTGAGACGCCAGTAAGCCATTAGAGGGGCAAAGTAAATAAACATTGTCGCTGGATTTAAAAATGTGCAGAACACAGCAAACCAGTTGGGCTGACAGAGCTAAAATTTGGGTAGGCAAGGCTCACTCCTGCTTCTAGATTCAGCGCAGCTTGTATTTATATTATAATGCCATTGCAGAACATTGGCTTTGCACTGGCGGGGTTAAATTAATGCTGGCATTTTTAATAGCATTTAACCGACCCTTAGCATTTTTCAGCTAGTATTGGCACTTTTTTCATAAAAACCTCTTTTTTAAATGTTGAGGCTGAAAAATGCCCAAAAATTAAGAACATCTTCAGACTCCTGATGCTGACATTTAGTACTGAAATACAGAATGAGTATGAAGATAACAGAATGATAGTACTAGTCAGAAAACCAGAATGTTCTTGAAAGTACTTCATCAGTTGCTCAAAATGCAAATTACAGAAAAATACAATGTATAACCCATCAATAATGACAAATCATATTTTGAATCAGATTTCTAAACAAAAAAATATGGACATTTTAAAAAACATTTGAGGCTGAAATTCTCAAAAAATGTAATAACATTCTGGCTCAGTCCCAAAAATAAACGTTCTTCTAAAAAAAGGGGTGTTAAGCTTCAATTGCTCTGAGTGGAAACATAACGATGGAGTTTTGCCGAAAGCAGAAGTGTTATACTGAAGTCTCGTAAACAGTGCTGGCATTGTGCTCCCTGCACAGCTGAACTATAAAAGTAATATTTTCTGGACTTTGAATGCAGGGCTTAATATGCAGTAATCAGTTTGTACTATACATTTTGCTATTGACTCACCAAGATTCCATGCCTCTCTGATGAAGAGGTGTTTGAAACAGGATTTACTTATAGTGACTCCTGTTTCTGCCCTTTTGTTTTTCATTTTTTTCAGCTGACCAGGAACAATCGTCATTGTTTGCCACTTTCCGTGTTGAATTTTTTTTTTGGAGCAGTTTGATAATGCTTTCCATTGTTTCAATTGCTATCTCTCTTGTTGGTACCATGCTTCCACTCAATTAGCCAAGTCAAACAGCTCATTAAGATCTGCAAGCACTCTCCTTTAACTGAAGGCTATTTTGCATATTTAGATTTGTGCTGGTATTTCTTTTAGAAATGGCAATTACAAGGTGATTCCATATTTTCTTCCAAAAGATTGAGTGACTCCATATGTTATTCCTCTGCTTGACCATGAAAAAATAGCCATTAATTAAAATAATCTAGTTTGTTTGAGGAGTGTCTCATGAAGCCTGAATGTTAAGCTAATAAACAAAAACTGTTTGTGTCATATCTGCAATTTTTTTTGTTTGTCATGAAATAAAAAAAGCAGGATGGACATTCTCGATCTGTGGTGATTCCATAATTTTTGCCAGGGGTTGTATAAATGAATAAAAACTGCAAAATCTCACTGAATGCAAGCTTTCTAGTGAAGTTTGACTGGGAGAAGCCCAGTACTTAGTGAAACTGTCAGGCAAGCTGTGTCTACACACCAAACACACCTTTAACTCTCCTTCTTCCGACGGTACGTCCGAGAGCCGGGGAGAGGCGACTTCATTGCCATGCTCGTCTTTTACAGCTTTATTTTCCTTCTTCACCCAAGACTTCCTCTTCTTCACTTTGCTCTAAGGAAGTGGAAGGACAGATAACATAATCTACTGCGGACATAATCCATCTTTCTTTAACTTGCCAGCAAATTACGGAAAACATTGATGTAACTCACAATTAATTTCAATGCAGGACACAGTGCAAAATCTGTAATACTATACATTGCACAGCTGAGTTTCCCAATTTGAAAATAATAGCAAACCTTAGTACAAAGCATAATGGAATACTTTCAGTGAGCAGAAGATTAAAACATAAGATGCTCTTCACGGTTTAGAGCTTTAGATGATGCATATTACTCTGTTGCCTATGAAATAACCATGTCCTTACAAGTAAAATACCTCCAGACTTATGGGGACCCGCCCGATATCTAAAAATAGCCTGTACGTAAGGTGAATGTCATTCTCCTAACCCGAAAGTCAGGCAAGCGAACAACAGGAGGCAATGTGCAGAGTTAGAAAAAACTGGGTTTTTAGGCGATTTTATCAACTTTTATTTTAGATCTAACTTGTGCTGACAATGGGGACCTGGGGTGCGTTTCCCAAAAGCATAGTTTTTTTTTTTTAAACTACGCTAGCAACTTACGTAGTTCGGTTTGTTCCATTCACTGTCAATGGCTCCTACTATGTAAGTTTGCACCTGTTCTTTCGAGAAACGCATTCCTGGCTCGGCAGAGCAGACCGAGCAATAGCAACAATGGCTCTGAAAAATTCACTTCACCATCGGCAGCTAACGGGGAAACAAAGATAAGGGGCAGTCCAGATAACACAAACCGCGAAAATAACAACCCTTTTTTCGTTTGCGCTTAGCCAGCTACAGAAATGCAAAAGCAACGTGTTCAATGCTCGAATCAGGGCAGGATAACGGGGGAGACTTCGTATTCATACTTTAATTTGTGACCCCTGTGACAGGTTTGTAACGGCAAGCTAGCTTGGTAACAGTTCGTTAACCTACTCGATAATACACTAGTTGTATGATTCTATGCTAGAATTTGAAATTATTCCACCTATGTTGTTAGGATTTTCTTTCGTAGCGGCTGCGATTCATTTGTCCGGTATTGTTCATTTTGACTGGAAAGTAAGCATTTTTAGATCGCAAATGTGATGCAATACCGAACCTCGCAGTGTATGTAAAATATGTTGATGTTCAAGAATAATGCTAGGTAAGGGAACAAAGCTTGTGAAGGCTATTAAAGGAGCTTTGTACACCTATCGCTGCTGGTGGGTCTACATAAGTATCAGGTTAACCAGGCTACCTGGGCGTAAGTTGCAGCCCGGGACGGGGGAGAAAGGGAGCAGTGTGACTAAATTTACCGCTCATCATTCGCCCGTTCATTTAGTGTAATCCGTTAATATTCATCGATATATGCCTCGGGAGGAATAATTCTATTTTTAAACTACCTTTGAGCACACATTTCCGCTTCATTCCATGGATAAAAAAACGAAAAACAAGCAGTTTAGTGCGTCTCGATTTCAATGGTTCTCTGGCAGATGCCCAAAGCTTGCCCAATATCCGCATCACGTGACGATTATCACGTTTATCGTGATGTCATCTGGGCGGGTCCCCATTGCTGCCACTCCAATGCTAATGAAGGCACGAGAACGCTTCTGGCCCAAAACGGAGCGAGACAGTAAGATATAAAATTGGATTTTCTTGATGCTGTGGTCATAAAACTGATCCAGTTTGGTGTAATGGACCACTGCTCCCCTTCTCAGCCGCAATCTTTCCGTCTCAACACCCTCACATTGCAATAGCTCCTGTAGTGTAAGCAAACATCCTTCCTAACCCCCCTTAACTCCTTTCTTCCTCACTCATCTCTTTGATGTTACTATCATTAAAATTGTGAATGTGACATGGAATGGTTCATGATAATTCATGTTCTGAGTATAGTTATGTTTGGTGTTATTTTGATTGACTCAGAGTGACAGGTGCAATGGTCTTATTTCCACAGCAGTATACCTAGGTCTTAATGCATATCTACAGTAAGAACCAAGGTGAACACTGAACCAGTGGGGAAATCCATCCCCTGTGAAGCGACCTGCCCTGACACCTGAACCCACACCAACCCCCTGTGGGCCTGCGGACTGTGAACTGAAATCGTAAATTGCTAATTTTGTTTGAAGGGTCAAATGCCTATTTAGTGCACTTTAACCATGGAAACAAAGCCTATGTTGAGTTCTGCTGCCAGACTTCTGCATGACCTGTCATTTGTAGCTTTGCTTGTTGCCAGGTATGAGAATGTTCTATTTTGACTATGTAATTAGATGTCATATTTACGTATTTTTAAAATACATTTTAAGTATTTTATATCTGTTTAATTTGGATTGTAATTGGCTTCAAGTGACCTACCTGGCAAAGAAATGGTTAAACTTGATCTGAGTGGTTTCTCTGAAAAAAATCTGACTCTCCGTAAACATACAATGTAGGGATACCACCTCAAGCTGGTATAGGAAGGATTCACATTGAAGCATATTGTATCATGGAGTTTTGCAACTGTATTGCACCAGACATCATCTATTCTGCTCATGAGACACGCACTTTCTGGCCGGTGTGACATGCAGTGGTACTAACGTAGAAGGTTCTGAGAGTAGTTAGAAAAGTACAACATTGCTACAGAAATTCCAATGCAGGATCAAGGGTGACTTAAACTAAGATACACTTTATTGAACCCCTTGGGGTAATTTGTCCTCTGCATTTAACCCATCCTATAGTTAGGAGCAGTGGGCAGCCACAGAGCAGCGCCAGGGGATCAACTCCAGTTCTAAAGCCAGTTCCTTGGTCAGAGGTTCTGGTAGGAGTGTTCCTATGATGCATACTTTTCTGAGTGGGGGAAACCGGAGTACCCGGAGGAAACCCACATGAACACGGGGAGAACATGCAAACTCCACAGAGCAAGGCCTAAGGCCAGATTTGACCCTCTTGCTGTGAGGCCACAGTGCTGGCCGCCGTGCCGCCCACTAACTAAATGACTAAGATCATCTTCCCAGCAGCACCAGGAGAAAACATGCAGATACACTCATCCTACTCAGTTAAATTGCATTGGTGGGTTGTAGGGAGGGCTTACAGAATCCTGGCCTTACTTTTTTTGACTCTATTCAATGAAGTTAGTCAACTGTGAAATTACTTTGCAACAGTTATGACCTGGTGATATGGTGAGAGCTGAAAATGCGAGGGAATTGTGTTGCTTAACAGTAGCAGGAATGTTGTGACGTGGCTGGTTTTGAGGGAAAAATGCTGGGATTGACAAAAATTTCTTATGATAAGTGCTAAGGAACTCATCTTACACACTGACCTCATCTGGTTTTGTGACATCCTTCTGCTCCAGCTCCTTCTTCAGCATTTTCAGAAGATAGTCTGTTCTTGACTGCAGGTGTTTGGCCTGAGGCTTCTTCTCCAGATCATCTGGAAGAATCTGCACAGACATGACAATGCACAAATTAATTTCAGAAGCCCACGCGGAAAGAACCTATATAAACATATAAGTTTCACATATGTGCGCTTTTGGCCGTTTTCATATATTATAGGTACATATATGACAACTAATAACTGGGTTAGAATCTTATTTATGAGCGCCTGTCTAGCCAACAGGACGCGCCTAAGGGAACTCTAATCTACATAACCCTTCCCAGCAGGCCCTTTGCAATTTGCATCCCCATAGCGCATTGGCCAATTGCGCGCTACTTCTGAAAAGAGCTGCCGACCACTGCTGGTTGATACAAGGCGGGGATTAAAACCTATATGTTTATATAGGTTCTTTCCGTGTGGGAATTTAAGAATCCTTGTTATTTCATCCCTGTAGGAAAAAGTCTGGGACCTTTAGTTGCTATACAAGCATCTCAAATAAAAGACAAGTGTCTGTTCATTAAAACTGTGAACAGAAATATAGACTTTGTCTTCAAATTCATTAACCACAGTGAAATGCTAGAATAGATGTGGGGATGAAAATGACTTTTGAAAGGCATGTTTACTTGAATGCATGTTCTTCTGTGTACTTTTATTTTGTTATTTTTGTTTTATTTTGCTACATTTAGACTAAGGACCTCTGAGCCATATTCATCTAGAAACTGCATTACAGACAAGATAGAAAACATTGCATTTGGTGGATCTAACAGTGTAGTGTATAACCTTTCAGTGGATGTGTATGAGCTGTAATGATGTGAATCCAATTTTATCTAATGTGGTGAATCTGGCAGTGACTTAAACTTGAAAAAATGCTTTATTGATGAAATAAACATAATCAACCCATTTTGTTTTTATACATTTCCTTCTCTTCCACAATACACATCTCAATCTTCATAGAATGGAAATAAGTATGGTCAAGAAAGAATTGATGACCTTGTTATTGTTAATGTTTCAGGGAAAAAATGTAACAAATAGTATTAGATATTTGTGCTGATATCATAGCTTTTTGTCTCCTCTCACTTGCCATAGTTAATAATGACTGGTTTACACATAACATGTCGTTGTCACATGTCAACATGTATTTAAAATCAAATGTGATGCCAATTTAACATGTTCACATGCAATTAATAAGTTACTCCGTGGAATTCTTGTTATTTCTGTAAGGGACTTTGGACTAATATGCAGATATTACCTTGAGAATAAAAATATGAGCTAGGCATCATGTATGACAGTTGCAAAAGTGAGATATGAGCTATACAATAGGTATGACAAACAGAACCTGCCACTGGGTATATGAGTTATATAGGAGACCTATATGCCCTCTATAAGCACATACATGTACCTGAATTTGGCCTATATGCTGCATATATGCAGTATATGATAAATAGTGTTATTTCAGGCAGTTTTTTATACTGTTGAGTGGATTCTGACTACATTTTGGGCTGGAAACCATACGACCAATCTGGCAACCATGCTCCAGCGAGTTTCAAATTTGACGTGTGGAGGCATTTTGGTTTCCCTGAGTCAGGAAAGGGGAAAGGAAAAATGGTGACGAACAGGCATAAAATTATACGTAGGTACGTGGCAATCACCAGAGATCAGCCTGCAGCGGCATGGCCTTGGGCTTGATTCTGGGCAAAACTGTGCCGCTGGAGGGAGCCTTTCGTTTTATACTTCCAGCGGATTAGATTTATGCTCACCAAAAAGTATGTTATTGTTGATGACGCAGTACACACATTCCTGTAATATCCTGTTTTCTGATTTTTAACATGCAACGAGCAGAAGTGTAAAACTTTCCTTGATGAAGTTTTGGGTTGTAAACGTCTGCCTTACTTTACCTCAAGGAAACTAAAAATCCTTTAAAATCTATAATAAAGTGGTAGTTAATACAATTATCAACGTATACCCCAAGTTTTATGTACATTGGACGATTCCCAGAGTACTCGAATCCCAAACTCGGACAGTGGATCTGGTGGGTGGCTATTTTGTATTACAATAGTCTTGATTTGGGCTTGCTAACTCCTCAAAATATTGTTATATAATATACTGTATATTCGCACAAGCATCATAATTTTTTTAGATGTTGCAGGATGCTATTAGGGAATTATGGGGTTTTTAAAAATTATTGTTTAATTTTGTCGATGATTGAAGATAAATATCATGGTGCTGGCGGGATTTAACTTTCATTCATGAGCCCAATTGCCAGTTACGTGACCGGGATGAAGTCATGATTTCTTGTAAAGTTTAATAAGTTTTCGGAGGTGGTGTATCTTGCCATCCTATACTGAAGGGTCATTTGTTATGGTGCCCATAGTGTTACTGAATCCCAACAAATGTAATCAGGACAACCTAACCATCCATCTGACAATGAAGTTTTCAGGTTTCATAACGATAGTTAAGGCAGTTCCGGGCACCTATAAGTGAATGAGTGTATCGCTAATTTGCGGATTAAGGAAAATTCAAGGAATCAGCCAACCACTTTATTGATGTGCATTTTACAATTATGGATTTTTGTTGCCTATAACAGTTAAAGCTTTCCAAAGCTACCATCTTTTTTTATATAAGTCAAGAACAGATGCAGTTAAGTTGAATGCTACCAAATGGAAGTTCATGTGTGACTTCCCCTAAGTCTGAAAACAAACTTAGGCTCTATCTGTGACTCTTTTTAGTGACACAAGTCATTGAATTTTCACTAGGTCAAGTTTGACCTTTGAAGGTCAGTATGAAGGTTACCAAATGAAAGTTCACATATGACTTCCTATATGTCGCAAATAAAAATCTAGGTGACACAAGTCATTGAAATTTCACTTTACAGTTGACCTTAGGAGGTAACTGAAGGTCAAGTTCAGGGTCACCAAATGAAACCTCATATATGACTTCCTACATGCCTGTGATACAAGCCTAGACGAATGAAGTTTGACTTTCGAAGGTCACATCAGGTGTTATGTATTAGTATTTTGTGTACAGCACTGTATATCATTTGTAAATGGAGATTTGTTAGACACTATTTAAATGCCCATTATGACTGGTCAGCGATTTGTTTATTTTGGTTATCATTTAGCACCCTCTGGTGGTATGTCTGTGTAACAGTCTATTTTGCATGGTCTGATGCAATACCACTTGTTTGTGATGAAATAGACTAGTGCTTTCTAGAAGCTGCTGGCATCTTCTTGCCTGGAGGGGGCCGGATCACCAGGAATCCTGTAGATCTTTCCAGAATGTTGCTAGTCTACATAAATGCTGTGATTTTGGTCAGTAGAGGAGTGTTTCTGTTTGGTATCAGAGTTACATAGTGACATTAGAGTGTTATTATAAGATTACAGTGGATTATTTGTAGAAGTTTTTTTTTTTTCCTAATCAGTGAAGAATAAATTTGTTTAAGTTGTCATTGCTGGTTTTCTTTGTTGTGATTTTCAAGTCATAACACAGGTCAACTTCAAGGTAACCACATGAAATTTCATGTATCACTTTCTGTACGCCTCTAATAAAAACCTAAGCTCTATCTGCAATAGTTTTGGTGATAGAAGTCATTGAAATTTCACTAAGTGAAGTTTGACCTCCCAAGCTCACCGAAGGTCAAGTTCAAGGTCGCCAAATGAAAGTTCACATATGACTACCTCAAGTGCTCAATACACATACACTACAGGCCAAAAGTTTGGGGCCACCCTCAGATTAAAAAAAAAAAATCACACATCAACTGTTCTTTCCTTATTTCCTGCACATGAAATGACTTCAGTGCATAAAATATAGGAAGCCAATAGGTTTTGTGTAAATTCCAGACCTCAGACCACATTTTAAAGCTGTCTTGACTGATTGATCACTGACCACTATGTTTTATAATTAAGCTCCAATGCCTTTGTGTTAAAACTGTTCACATCCAAGTGACATAAAATCATGTTATGTAACAAGAAGGCATGCTGAATAAATGCCTTCCCCAAAACCAAGGGGTTACATTGCACCATTAAAAATCTGAAGGTGGCCCCAAACTTTTGGCCTGTAGTGTATATTCTCCATCTTTCAATATTTTCCTAGAGGCCTTGAAAATTGTAACATTTTGTTTTACCTCAAGTTTGACCTTTCAGAGTCATCGGAGGTCAACTTAAACCCCTTCAGTACAGTAATATTATGACCTATCTTGTTCTGTCAGGCCGGGTTTATTTTCCTTAGCAGTACGATCTAGATTGGGGCACTTGTTAACTAGTAGGATAATTTATCATCGCAAATGCCGGGAAACTTGATAACAAGTATCTTATTATGACCGCTGGCAAGTCGGGAAACTAGTTTACAAGGAAACTTGCACTTATGAAATGCCAATTTTTTTGAAAAAAAAAAACAAAAAACATTAGTTTGTTATTGGATCTGACACATATCTATAAAAAAAAAAAAAAAACATTGGTTAGTAATTGGACCAGAAACATATCTATGACTATTTTTTAAGAAAATAAAGCCGATACTGGATTCTATGCTGCAGAATTGCAAGAATGTTTTTGTTCCCCACTGAAACATTTCAATCGAAGAGACATATACAAATACAAATACTGCACTGAAAACCAACATGCTTTTGTCATGGATATAATCAAATGTGTTGAGGCTAATTTGTAAACCCTTTGCCAATAATGAGAATTTGTCATTTCTTTTCAACACCTAGGAAGCCAAACATCAAAAATGTTCAGAAACATAGCCATCTTCTCAGGACTTGAACTTGACCAAAGAGGATTGTTGCGCAGGGGAAAAGTACTGTTGTTGGACCAGTCAACCTTTTAAACTTTTTATGGTAAAAATGGAAATTGTTCTCTCCAGGGCAAAGAAGAAAGGACTGTTCTGGTTGTGACCAAATAAAGGTTCAGATTTCAATCTATCGGTCTGGAGGTTTCAAGAGTCTGTAGTCCCTGCAGCTCACCTTGTTGCCCAGTGTGAGATCTGGGTCAGTTTTTATCAGGTCCCAGTTGCCATAGCCATGCTCATATACACCCAGTAGTAGTTGCTTGTCATCTTCCGTCTCCCAGTCCACGTCGAAGTGTGGCAACTTCAAGCGGCAGGTCAGCTGGAACCTTGACCGGAAAATTGGCACAGAGATGCACCCATTCTGGATAGCCATCCAGTCACCTTTTTACACTCAATATTTGAGAGCACTGATGGGAGGGGATATGACCGATGCATGGATTCCAAGTAGACAATATTTGAGAACAATTATAAAGGCGGGATATCATCTGACACAAAATATAGCAATCAGGATAAAAACAAAAAAAAATTACTAACAATAATAATACTCTAAAAACATGACATAATGCAGGAGTCCTCTTGCTTATCCAGAATGAGCCGGGGTGGGTGCGCACTTTCATTCAAACCATGCAGTTATTCACCTGATGCTACCAAGATCTTTAGCAAACACTCCAAGGGTTGATGCAAAGTGAATTACTGCATGGTTGCAATGAAAGCCTGCACCATAAGAGCAAGTACCACTGACATAGAGGGATGTGGACGAATCAGCAATAAATCAGTCTGGAGTATGCTACAGCTTAGTAGTAACAGTAGTGGTTACAGTATCGCAATGTTGGTAAAGATACCATTTGTAACAGACGAATGCCAGGTTGTACAAACATTAGTGGAGTGTTTACATTGCAGTGGTGAAGGAACAATGTCAATTGTATGTTATGGCAGGGGTAGGCTATACATCCTCAAATCAAGAATAATTGGGGCAAAGTGTGAAATGTAAATAAAAAAAACACGCTGTAATTTGCTTCTCCCTTTTGTCCTGAATTCAACTGAAAAGTGTACTTCGGCGAAACAGGATCTGGTGCCCGGCATGGCAAACCTTGCCCATCGCACATATTTTGGTTGTTCAATGAGTTGATCTACTTTTCAGATACAAATGCACGTAGGCTTAACCTTTGAAGGTCACTCAAGGTCAAAGATCGTAATTTCATTATACTTGCCTATATGCGATTAAGAGCCAGAGTCTGTAACTTTGGACCAGCTCATAGAAGGGGGTGATATATCATGTTCCAGTGGACCACTGAAGTTTTTTGTGGGGGTTGATATATTGTCCAAACTGACAAAAATTACCTTTTTTATCAGAAGATCCCTTCGGGGCGGAAATTACAGCCCTTTTTAGGGTAGGGGTGAAACGGGCCAAAATATTGACATCGTCAAAATCTGGACATTGACCTTCGAATATTTTGGTGCGCCCTCAGTGACCCTACTTGATCTTATGATATATGAATATACGGGTAGAGTTCTTCCATTTAACATTATAATTTCCAAGGTTTACTGAGGGCGCCGCCTATAGGTGGCGCTTCAAATCATGACTTTCTGCATTTCGGACGACATTTGAGACCCTCCCAGGGCCTGCGCCCTCATTAAACCTTGCTTATTTATGTGTATTTGGATACATTGGGACTAGTTCTTTCCAAATTTGCATAAATGGCAGTGGCTTAGTAAGGGCGCTTTTGCATAGGTGGCACTTGTTATGGCAAGAACGCGATTTTAGGCAATTTTCATTTGGCCATGTCTCAGTGCGCCCCCTATGGGTTTCAGTGAAACTTGTTTTATTGTGTTTCTCTATATCTCTGCTATTCATGATGAAAATATCAAGAAGGCTTTTTGCCTCGTTAACCCTCTTTGTGCTAAAACGTTCACACCAGATCACACTCCACTTTATAATCAAGAAAGACAAAAGGTTAGTTCTCCAATGCTCCAATAGGCGGCTCATATGGCAGGTGGCAGCACTGCTGTGACCACATGTTTTGATAGCATGTTCAGAGTCTGAATAGAGCCGGGGAAATCCTGCTTTATCATGAACATCTTCTGATTTTAAGACCTGCGAGCGGTACATCCTTCCATCTTTACCTTGTGGGATATTGTGCTAACGATTAGTTTTGCTCCCAAGATATTAGATCATATATTTTCTGATCACACTTTTGAATGGGCGTGGCCTGTGTGGATGCATAATGCATGCAGCAATGCAGAATGTAAAGACAAGGTCCTCAACCCCCTCTGAAAAGTACTATGGTTACCTTCTGGACAAGGATGCCCTTCAGTTAGTTTTGAACTACGTTGTGAGATTTTCTAGAAAAGTTTGTCCTATATTTTTAGTTGATGTGGGTTAAAACTTCTGGACAAGGATGTCCTTCAGTTCGTTTTGAACTATATTGTGAGATTTTCTGGACAAATCTGTCCAAACGTTTTAGTCAGTTGTGAACTATGTGCAATTCAGTTGCTGTCCTGAGAACCTCTTGAGGAGTGTGTCCCTTAGTTAGAATGACAGGCAGTCATTTATTTCAGACTATTTCAGGAATACCAACGCAGAAGCCTTTGTTACTGGTACAATTTTTATATAGTTTTTATTCCACGCTAAACAATTCTAGAATTATTGAGTCTTTATTCTGTGGTGGTGGCACCAACAGAAAGATGCCGTCCATTAAGGCCTAAGTGTCCTCAGCACCTATGGGTGCCTTGATTGTTGTTTTTCTGACTTTTCAGTTTTAAAATTTTAATAAATTGTTGCTTTTTTTGAATAAGTTCTCTTGCCTCAATGCTTTGAAAACACTCAAATAATTCTCCCCACTGGTTGGTGGGGACTAAAAAAAAAAATGGGCATTTTTCGGAGGTGGTGCTTGATTGCGACATACGTCAAACTCTGGCATGTAAAGGGTTAATGAGGCAAAAAGCCTTCGTGAAATTTTTATCATGAATAGCAGAGATATAGACAAACATAATAAAACAAGTTTCACTGAAATCCATAGGGGGCGCACTGAGATATGGCCAAATGAAAATCGCCTAAAATCGCGTTCTTGCCAAAAAAAAACGTCACCTATGCAAAAGCGCCCTAACTAAGCCACAGCCATTTATGCAAATTTGGAAAGAACTAGTCCCAATGTATCCAAATACACATAAATAAGCAAGGTTTAATGAGGGCCCAGGCCCTGGGAGGGTCTCAAATGTAGTCCAAAATGCAGAAAGTCATGATTTGAAGGGCCACCTATAGGCGGCGCCCTCAGTAAACCTTGAAAATTATTATGCTAAATGGAAGAACTCTACTCATACATTCATATACCACAAGATCAAGGAGGGTTACAGAGGGCGCACAAAGATATTAGAAGGAAAACGTCCAGATTTTGACCATGTCAATATTTTGGCCCTTTTGACCCTTACCCTAAAAAGGGCTGTAATTTCCACCTCGAAGGGCTCTTCTGAAAAAAACGTAATTTTTGTCAGTTTGGACGATATATCTACACCCACAAAAACCTTCAGTGGCCTACTGGAACATGATATATTACCCCCTGGTTCATAGTTACAGACTCTGTCTCTTAATAGTAACCAGGCGGCTATCTACAGTGTTTTTGAGTATAGCCTTCTAAAATCTCGTCACCTTTGGTTTGACCTTTCAAGGTCACTCAAGGTCAAAGGTCATAATGTTATTTTAATCTCCGTGTATGATTTCTTACATTTGTTTAAAAGTAACCAAGTTATCTTCATTAGTAGTCTTTGAGATGTAGTAAGGCAATTCAGATCAAAGACCTTCAGCCCCCCCTTAACTTTGACCGCTTCCGATCATTGAAACTATGCAGTTTTTACAAAAGCAATAGAGAGACTAATATTTTACAAATTAAGAAAGGAAAAATTTCGCATAGGTCTGTTGTAAATCGGACCATTTTTGAGGGAGTTATGGGCAAAATACTATTTTGACCTTTTCAGTGACCTTAGACCTTGACCATAACTCAATTCATTCCAAAATTTAATGGGATTTATTCTGGAACATGGCCCAACTTTTGGCCAAATTCGGTATAAATTAAATTAAAAAGTTGGTGGTTTTCTCGTTCTTGTTGATAAACAAACAAATAAATAAACTAACGCACAAACCAAGGCAATTACAATACCTATGCACTACCCCTTCGAGGGGCGAGGTAATAAGTCATTACTCAACACATAACCTTCATTGTTTTCGGAAAATAGCTGTTTTCTAAATGTTCAGTCTGCAACACGTTTCAATGAAGTTGGGACGGGTGCATGTTTATCACAGCGTAGCATCATCTCTTCTTTTAATATTAGTAGTCATTTTGGAACCGAGAGCACTAACTGTCAAAAGCGGAATTTGTTCCCATTCTTGCCCGATGTAGGATTTCAGTTGGTTCATAGTTTGAGTCTGTGTTGTATTTTGCACTTCAGAATCCACCACACTTTCTCCAATGGGAGATCTGGGCTGCAGGAAGTACTCACTCTCTGTGACCACAAAGCCACGCAATCGAAATACGTGTAGAGCGTGGCTTGGCGATATCCTGCTACAACAAGCAGGGGTGTCTGTAAAAAAAAGATAACAGGTTGGAAAATGTTGTAACAAAGTGTGTGTGCACCCTTCTGCGTCAATTTTGCCATCATAGACGTGCAAGTTGCCCAAGACGATTGAACTAACCTGACTTTTGCACAAGTCGCAGACAGTCTAGATGGTCCTTACCCTCTTTGGCTCTGCGGACACATTTTATTTCTAAAAACAATTTTGAAGATGGTCAGACCACAGCTTTCCTTTCCACTTCCCGGTCAGTCCACTTAAGATGGACCTGGAGCCCAAAGAAGTCAGTGGTGCTTCTGGATGGTACTGATATATGGCTTCCTCTTTGCATAGTAGAGTCTTAACTTAAAACTAATGATGCCACAATGAAACATGCTTGCTAACACAGGTCCTCTGAAGTATTTACGACCCTGTGTGGGTATGTGAATTTCAGAAGCATGGTGGATTTTAATCCACTGCCATCTGAGAGCTTGAACATTGACATTCGGCCTTGTCTTTTATGCGGATTTCTCTAGTCTCTCAGGATTATCAGAATCTTTTCACTATATTATGGACTTTTCCTGGTGAGATCCCCAAAATCCTATCAAATCTCATGTTGAGAGACATTTCTCCTCAAATGTTTGACCATTTGATGAACCTTGAACCGTCTTTGCTGCTCTCTCTGGCTGCTCATTTAATATCCAATCATAACTGAATTACGTTATCCATTCATCTGTTTTCCTGTGGAGTGTTGCAAACAGATTTTTTTTTTTTCTAAAATTTCCGCAACTTTCCCAGTCTTTCCATATTTCCATCCCAATTGCTTTGGAACGTGTTGCAGCATCAGATTCAATATTTAAAAAATCAATACAGCTGTTAGGGAGAAACTGTATTTTTTCTTTGTGCTGTTCCACGCAAATACGAGTGAAAAATGATGCACAAATCACTTAATTATTTTATTTGCATTTTACATGTTCCAAATTCTCCGAGAATTGAGGTTGTATTATACTAATGGCAGGCAGAGATCATGTTAATGGTATGTTAACTGGAGTACTAAAAATGTTGGCGGCATGCAAATTTTAATTGATGGTATTAATGTTAAAGAAAATAACCACCACATTGCTGCACAGACGTGGTACTGGCCATATGCACATGGGAGTAGTGATGACGATAACAGTAGGTATTGGAGGGATAATTTACTTGCTCCTTTCTGCTGGATTGGAGGGGATGGCTTTATGCAAGGGTTCAAACTCCTCCTCATGCTGTATGATAGACTTGGCGTTGACCTGTACGCCTGAGATCTTTATATTAATCCCTCTGCGTTTCCCAGGACCCTTTGCTGTAGGTAAAATAAACAACAAATCAGACAGAGTCAGGGATTAGGCCAAAGTAAAAATTATCCAGTGAAACAGCTCTGATGCATAGCAATCCTTGGCAAGCACCAAATTAAATGTGTCTAGTAGTTGCCTCACTCCCTATCTCTCTCATACTGACCACTTCCTTAACTTCATCCCATTCTCAGCATATTTCCATTGTGTGATCTCATATTTGCTCTCCTTGATCCACTTTCCCTTCCATTCATTCCCCTCTCACCCACCCTTTCCTCTCACGACATCCCTCCTCTTACTTTCACAGGGATTTTCTTTTAAGTGTTCCTCGTGTTCCTGAACAGCAGTGACACAGCTGCTGTGCACCAGTTCTCCCAGCCTCTTCAGGTCTGCTATAGACTTATCCACCAGCTCAGCATCACGGGCTATTCCCTCCAACCTGAAGATTCAAAATAGTAAATGAATACACACCTAGACACACAATACATGATTACACAATACAATGCGATTAAAATATAAATTATATTGGATTTAAATAAGCAGCCTTTTCTGTATAAAGACAGGCATAAGCATTAAAATGGTCAGATCACACTTTCAAAATGACTGCCATTGTGGCCATGCTGTAGATCCCTCTTACCTCTCTAAAGGAGCTCCAAACTTCTTATAAGCCTTGATGAACCTGATGGAAAGAGATTTCAGTCAGCAACAGGTTCATTATTCCTTTTCACACATCACCTGTATCCATGAGCTCATTCAAATATAAGAATATTTTTTGAAAATAGGACCAAGGGTCCTGTAGCTTACCAGCAAGCAATCTTATACTGATGATACAAGCTATGAAAATTTCATGCGAAATTTCACCTTTCAGAGCATCAAGGTCACTAAATGAAAGTTCACAAAAATGTACATGACATCCTATATGCCTGTAATTCAATCCTAGGCTCTGAGGAAGCTTTGGTGATACAAGTAATTGAAAATTCCATTTGTCAATTTCAAACTTCAGAGATCACTGAAGGTCAAGTTGAGGTCACCAAATGGACTTCATATGGACTTTCTATGACTCCAATATCAACCTAGGCTCTATCTGTGTCCATTTTAGTGATACAAGTAATTGAATTTTCACATAGGTCAAGATTGACCATTGAAGGTCAATATGAAGGTCACCAAATTAAAATTCAGACTAGGGATGGGATTCCTTAGAATTTTATCGAATTCGGTTCCGATTCCGGTTCCTCTTATCGGTTCCGGTTCTTATCGAATCTTATTTCCGGTTCCAAAATTTGGCTTGTGTTTATTTGCCTACACAAGGCTTTTACTGTCTGCCATCATTGGAAATAATATATATATCCACTTACGAATGATTAGAAGAAAAAACAAAAACAACATTAACAAAAAGTAAATGCGACAATAAACCGCGTTTAGTACCTGTTGGCATATTGCAAACGGGGCCGCTGCTGCTACAATCAGAACTGCTACCGGCCGTAGCTTGGGTACTGCGATTAGCAGAATCTCGTAGCGTGTCGAACACAGCGCATTCTCTCAGATTAATGCCGTGTTGAGTTAGATGTTTCGTCATATTAGAGGTGGATCCCCCTTTGCATGACAACATTTTACCACACGTGTTGCACATAGCTGTATCACGGTCAGTTTTTGTAAAACTGATCCAGGCTTTGGAGCCTTTCACACGATCCGCTATGTCGTTGCTTGTCTCTTGTTTATCTAACGTTATGCATGCACGATGCACCATACTAGCAAGCACGGCGAAATCAGGTCCTTAATGGTAAATAGAATTGTTTTGGGAACATTGCGCCTCTCAAAGAGGTTAATTCCCAAGTGATTTGTGTAGCATTAAGGACCTTGTTTTATGAAAAAATGAGCAGACGCGTATCTTCAAGCAGGTCCTTAACGATACATAAAATTATTTTGTGAATATTGCGCCACTCGGGGTAAGTGATTTGATTAGCGACAAGGAACCGAAAAGCGGAACCGAAATGAGCTTGCCTTATCGAATCCACAAATTTTTGACATTTGGAACCGGTTACAAAACAGGACCGGGTTTCGGGTCCCAAGCCTAGAGATGACATCCTATATCTCTCCAATACAAACCGAGGCACCATCAATGACCATTTTGGTGATAACAGTCATTGCAATTGTTTGATGTCAAGTTTGATCTTTGATGGTCACTGACAGTCGAGTTGAATATCACAAAATGAAAGTTCATTTGTGACTTCCCATGCATCTGTAATACACACCTAGACTCTGAGACCATTTTAGTGACAGAAGTCATTGAATTTTCACTAGGTCATGTTTGACCCTCAAAGGTCAATATGAAGGTCACCAAATGAAAGTTCATATATGACTTCCTGTATGTCTCTAATACATTCCTAGGCTCCATCTGTGATCGTTTTGGCAATACAAGTCATTGTAATTGTATCATGTCGAGTTTGACCTTCAAAGCTCACAACAGTCAAGTTGAATGCCATCAAATGAAAGTTCATATGTGATTTCCTAGATGTATTTAACACAAACCTAGGCTCTATCTGTGACCATTTTAGTGATGCAAGTCATTGAATTTTCACTAGGTCAAGTTTGACCTTCGAATGTCATCATGAAGGTCACAAAATGAAAGTTCATATATGACTTCCTATAAGCCTCTAATACAAACCTATTAGGGGTCTATCTGAAATTATTTTGGTGATACAACTGACTGAATTTTCACAGTAAATTTTGCCCTTTGAAGGTGACCAAATCAAAGTTCACATATGACTTCCTATATGCCTCTAATACAAACCTAAGCTCTATCTGAAATAGTTTTGGAGATAGAAGTCATTGAAACTTCACTATATGAAGTTTTACCTTTGAAGGTCACCAAAGGTCAAGTTCAAGGTCACCAAATGAAAATTCATATATGATTTATTGGTGTTCAATGCACATATATTCTATCATTAATATTTTTAAGCCTAGAGGAGTTTGAAAAATGTAACAACATGCTTGAGCTCGAGTTTGACCTTTCAAGGTCCAAAATATAGATCATATCGAGGGCTGACTGCAATAAACAGCTATGTCCAGATGTTATATATTGGACATACCTGTTTATTGCAGTCAGCCCTTGATAAATGACTCAATATATGTCAATAATATAAACTTTATCTCTATCTGCAACTATTAGGCTTCCACAGGCCAAGAAAAAGTTAACTTGGCATTAGGATTTGGTCAGATCAATTTGATACTCTTTCTGTCACATATGGCTAGTGGGCCCTCATATCCATTTGCTTCAATCCTTGAGATGATGTTACTGTAGTGTCTAGTAATAGCTTGCTAAAAGCTGTTCATTAAACTGATTATCTCATGTTAGCCATCTAGCTAGCCATTTATGTTATGTTATACCCATGTAAGGACGGACAAGGGTAACCCAATATGCTTCCAGCCATGCATGGCGGGGGCATATAAAGTGGGGAGCATAGCATGTTTACCACTGTGTTGCATCACCTCTTCTTTTATCAACACTCTCGAAGTGTTTGAGAATGAAGGAAACCAATTGCTGTAGTTCTGAAAGCAAAATGTTAACCCATTCTTGCTTGATGTAGATCTCAGCTGCTCAACACTTCTCGGCCTCTGTTCTCATATTTTTCGTTTCATAATGTTCCAACTTTTTCCAGTGGGCAACAGGTCTGGACTTTTCAGAGGCGAGTTCAGCACCTGAAATGTTTTACTAAGGAGCAATACTACTGTAATATATCCAAAATGTGGTCTGGCATTGTCTTGCTGAAATCAGAAAGACTCGGAAGAGTAATCACAATTATTATTAAAGCGCTGATAACACATGGAAAAACAGCTTTGCTCAAAATTAGAAGATCAAAATGAATTGGTAGGCTTAATAGGACAAAACGTTACAATCCAGCTACCAGACAGAAAGTATGCTTTTACTGCATACACCAGACCACACGCATAAGCTGCGGGGAACATAATGGTTCACACCTGGGAGTAAGGGAGGAAATGAGACTATAAATCAAATAAAGGAGACAAAAACACAAAACATGCATCGATTTCTGGGAAGGGTGCGGAACCAATTACACACATACAAGGGTTCTGACACCATGCAGTGATTTCCATTACAGAGCCCAGTCTGTTTTTAATGCAGTGCCGCCTGAGGGCCTGAAAATCATAGCTAATATTGGTTTTTGGTCTTATCCCTAGCATCTAGCGTACAAAGATTTCTACGGATTCTCAGAGTCTTTTAATGATATTACGCACCGTAGATCATGAAATCCACAAATTCTTCACAATTTTACATTGAGAAATGTTATTCTTAAATCATTGAACTATTTGACCAGGCAGTCTTTCACAGAATGGTGAAGCCCTTGTCATCTTTACTTCTGAAAGACTCAGCCTCTCTGGGGTGATTTTTTGATTCCCAATCATATTACTGACCTGTTGCCAACTAACCTAATTAGCAATGCAACAATTTTTACATTTTAGAGAGCATCCCAACTTCTTGGGAAACTGGGTTGCATATTTACAGTGAAAAACATATTTTGTAAGTTCACTGTACAATCGCTGAATCTGATAATGCTCACATTCGCCAAGCTAATGGATTTATGTAAATCAGCGCTGTTTCATGAATATCTTAAGTTCCGCATGTAACGAACAGTAATGCTATCTAAACATAAATTGATCATTCAGTAGTTTAGACTTGATAGACAAAATCAACTTTTTGATTGCTAATCAAGCACAGTACATGGGAACAAGTTGAGGGGAAAAGCTGGATAAAAGGTGAGGATTTCTCTAACCCTATTGCCTCTGATTGGCACATCACAGATTAGTAAAGGTATCAGAGAAGTTTCATCCCAGAAGCAATTCAAACGGCATTAGACATGTAGTTGCTGTTTGTTTAACACCAAATCTGTTATGACGGCATGGCTCAAAACAAAGAAAAAGGCCAAGATCACATGCATGCCCCATGATTACAATCAGTCTAATGACGATTGATTAATTATGGTGAATAATTCTGCCGTCCGACTTCAGGCTCTTTGAACCGGCAACTCTCGGGGAAGATGATGATAAATTACACAAATTCATTCCAGATCTCTGCTTCTTAAAAGGTCTATATCTGGTTACACCGCAATTCTTGTCAAACGAAAGCCGAATGGGTGCGTCAAATAAATTGTTTCACAAGTACTGAGTTCACAATGGCATGATGTTTTTATTTCCTGAAAACTTGGCTTTTTAACATGTGCGAGAGCTGAAGTTTGATGTAGCACAGTTGTGTGCATTACCCCACCCCAGTTCACACTTGCAGTCATAACAGGCAGTGCTAACCTTCGGATCTCTGCATCAGTGAATCCCTCTACGTTGTTCTTGCGTGCCCTTGGTCGACCCCGCCTTTTCGGCCTCTTATCATCATCACTGTCGTCCGTCTCACTGTCTGATCCGGAAGACCTGTTCTTCAGCTTGGAACCCACATCACTGTCACTGTCATTGGCTCGAGCCTGAGACGGAGCAGACATTGGTTACCAGTTATCCACACTCGCCTGCCACCCTACAGCGCATTTGTGAGTGTTTTCATGATGACATGGGAGAACTCTGGGGGGAAATAAACTGAAAGGAAATTTAACGGAGGCCCTAGGGACAACATATAATTGGTACATGGATGTGATATGTGTCTCAAATACTATTACATTAAAATGCTTTTTTCATCCGTTACACACTGCCTAACACACAAGACTGCCATCTGCACAGAATGTTCCAATGGTTTGATCTGAAATTTTATTGTTTCAGCAATACGGTTTTTACAACAACTCATTAAAAGATGAGCAAAATAAAAAATTTCAGAAAATAGAAATACCGAGTGGTTCAGAACTTCAAATCCATTACTATCAACATTATTGAAAATACAGTATTCTTTGAACAATGAATAGAAATTAAACGGTCATAAAGCATGCAATGAATACACAAAAAGGCATATCCTGTTATCTCACAAAATCCACTTTATCAACATGGAAATGTGAGGCAAGCAGACAGTCCTTATTTATTCAACCAGGAAAAAAAAAACACTGGTGGCAATATTAATGCTGCTGTTAAGAGACTGCAGTATGCTCTTGTCAATCACTTTGCAACCATTCGTAACTGCGTTAATGCTAATAGCGAATTAATTTTACATGTCAGTCTGGGGTGTAGTTTGTTTGTATTCATTTGAATTGATTCATTTTGTGGCTGCCTTTATCCAAACCATTTTCCAGTGAGATTGCAGGGTCAATCTCCCTGACTTAACTTCGGACTAAGTGCCTTGCTCAAAAGCACACTAGTGGTGGTGTTCCAGGGTAAGTTTGACCCAGCAACCATTTGGTCACGAGGTGTCAGTCAAACCTACAAGGCCAACACTGCTAGACAATTCTTAAAACAATTGATGAGCAACAGAGGAGAGCACCAAACAAAGTGAAATGAGTAACAAATTTTGAAAAATGAGGGGTACTCTTTCCGAGCGCCTCAAAGTAGAAATATGTTCAGGTATACATGGTCCAAAGAAAAGTGAGGCAACAGGAACTAAGAAAGGCAAGCCACTTTAAATGCAATTATACAGTTGAAAATGCTTCTAACCCTTAAAATAGTAATGCGTAAGCCACCCCAGCTCACAAAACACATTTGGAGTGAACAGCCTTGTAACCCCTCTCAGCAGATCACATCATCTGCATCTACACCTCTGCTCAACTGATGCGGTAATTGTGATTACACCCGTAGATGTAAATGTACACAGAATATCCATTTCAAAAGAAGTTGGGACAGCATGGAACATGCAAAAAAAAAAAAAAAAAAAAATTAATTAAATCTTCTTTGACCTGTATTATATTGAAAACAGTGTAAGACAAATTATTTCATATTAAACCTTCTCAACATGCTTCTTGAAAATACAGGCTCATTCTTAATCTGGGGTCTGCATTACATTTCAAAAAGGTTTGCACCAGGGCAATATAAAGTCGTGGAAATTTTGGAATGCTAAAAAAAATTGGACCAAAGTGGCTCACTGGCCAGCATTTAAAACCAATGTGGGCAAAAGACACGTGAATATCACGCTGTCCCAGTATACTGAGCAACCACTAGAGGGGATAGTTGCATCACTTAAAGGCATAATTTAACTTGGCATATTTTCTAAATGGGGAAATTTGAATTGTAAAAAAATTGTTTAAAATACAAAAATGAAAATTCTTAATGACTGCGAACATACTGATAAAGTGCGTGGAGCTTTAGGCGGGCTAGATACTAAAAAATCTGCAGGTCCAGACAACTTTGAACCATTTTAACTAAAAATAGCCGCAGAATTTACAGCAGAACCACTCACTTATATTTTCAATCTCACAATAACAACTAATGTGATTCCTAAAATATGGAAATCAGCCTATGTGCTCCCTCTGCTAAAAGGGGGAGATGCTACCTCATCACATAAATATAGGCCAATCTCTAAATTGTCAGTTCTCGCCAAAATCCTTGAACAGCTCGTAAGTGAACAGTTGAAGGATTTTTTATGCAAAAATGACTTACTAAGTAATCACCAGTCTGGCTTCAGGAAGCAATATGGCACTATTACTGCTACTACAAAAGTAGTCAATGACATCATTGGCATATTGGATAAGAAACAGAGTTGTGCAGCTCTGTTTATTGACCTGACCAAAGCTTTTGATACTGTTGACCATTCTATTCTGAAACACAGGTTAACGAATATTGGAATATCCAACCAGGCTGTGGGATGGTTTGCAAACTATCTCTCTGAAAGATCTCAATGTATCCGATTTGATGGGCTCACTTCTAACTGGTTAAATATTAGAAATGGAGTACCCCAGGGGTCTATTTTGGGTCCTCTGTTATTTTCAGTTTATTTTAATAATTGGGGACAAAATGTAGAAGGTGCAAATATTCATTTTTATGCGGATGATACAGTGATCTATTGTGCTGGTTCCACCATTATACAGGCTCTTACCAAATTGCAGAATGTTTTTAAGTTCAAGTTCAAGTTTAGTTTTATTGTCACATATAATTACAAGTAATTACAGTGAAATTCTTATGTACCCTTGGTCATTGCAAAGAAGACAAAGTAAGATATAAAGTATAAGAATATAAAATAAATATTTAAAAGCAATAGAAAAGGAAGTGGTAGATTAAAAAACAATACAATAACTGAGTGCAAATAACTAAAGGAAAGAGTTGTGTAATAAATAAGTAGATTGTCGTTTAAAGTGAAATGGCAACCAATAAAAATGTGACAATATGTATGTACATATACAGATATGTGTATGGATGGTTATTAAAGACAAACCAAAGTCCAAAGTGCAGTAGTGCATAGCGGTGTATGTGTGCATTATGTGGAGTTTGACATTCTGATGGCCTGAGGCAAGAAGCTCATCTTCATCCTCTCTGTACTGGCCTTCAGGTGTCTGTAACGTCTCCCTGAGGGTAGCAGGGAGAACAATCCATTATTTGGGTGGCTGGGGTCACTGGCGATCTTTCTGGCTCTGACCCTGCAGCGGTAGGCAGGTTTGGGAGGGTGGTTCTGATGATCCTCTCGGTAGAGCAAACCACCCTCCTGAGAGCCAGCTGGTCTTTTTGGTGGCGTTTCCCATCCAATTTTTGATGCTCCCACTCAGGACATTCTCTATAGTGCAGGTGTAAAGGTTCCTAAGTGCCCTGAGTGGGAGTTTAAAGTCCCTCAGTCTCCTTAAGAAATAAAGGTGCTGGCGGCCTTTCTTCACCAGGGTGTTAATGTGACAGGACCAGGAGAGGTCCTGTGAGATGTGGACACCCAGGTATTTAAAGTTTGCCACCCTCTCTACCTGGGCCCCATTTATGCAGATGGGTTGGAGGTCCCTCTGCTGCTTCTTGCCAAAGTCCACTATCAGCTCCTTTGTTTTGCTGATGTTGAGTGTGAGGTTGTTGTCCTCACTCCAGTCCACAAGATATTTAATCTCGGTCCGCTAGGCAGACTCATCGTTGTTGGAGATGAGGCCCACTACAGCTGTATCATCCGCAAACTTTAAGATGGTATTGGAGTCTGAGGTGGCCGTGCAGTCATAGGTGTACAGGGAGTACAGCAAGGGGCTCAGAATGCGTCCTTGGGGGGAGCCAGTCCTGAGGGTGAGGGGAGAAGTGTGGCCGCACACACGCACCACCTGTGGTCTCTCTCTGAGAAAACTGTCGATCCACCGGCACAATGAGGGATGCAGGCTAAGACCAAACAGTTTTTGGACCAGCCTGGAAGGGATTATGGCGTTAAACGCTGAGCAGTAGTCGATGAACAGCAGTCTAGCGTAGGATCCCCTCTTGGTGTCCAGGTGGGCCAGGGTGATGTGGAGTAGATGAGAAATGGCGTCATCTGTGGATCTATTGGAACGGTATGCAAATTGTAGTGGGTCGAGGATTGCAGGCAGGGAGGAGGTGATGAGGGGTTTGACTAGTCTTTCAAAACACTTCATCACCACAGATGTTAAAGCTATAGGGCGATAATCAGACAGCTGGGCTGCAGTTTCTTAGGCACAGGGACTATAACAGGCTGTTTGAAGCAGTTGGGGACAATGCATTGTGAGAGGGAGAGGTTAAATATTACCATCAGGACAGGTGCTAGCTGGTTAGCACAGGCCTTAATGACACGACCCATGATCCCATCCGGACCTGCTGCCTTCCTGGGGTTCACTCTCCTGAGTGTCCTCCTCATGTCGTGCTCCGTCACGGTAAGCGCTGTCTCCTCTCCGCCGGTGATTATATCGGCTCGTTGGCCGGTCGCTTTGAAGTGGGCATAAAAGTTGTTAAATTCGTCGGCGAGAGATCTGTCGGCGTTCATCAGAGGAGTGCGGGCTGGTTTATAGTCCGTGATGATCTGTAGTCCTTGCCATAGCCCCCTGGGATCGTGCTGTTGTAGATGATCCTCCAGCTTCCTCCCATATCGCCGTTTAGCTTCCTTAACTGCTCTGTGGACGTTGTAAGAGGCAGCCTTGTATTCCTCCATGTTCCCGGTTAACAGCCCCGTGTTATAGGCAGTGGTGCGTGATCTCAGAGCGTGGCGAACGGTGTTATCCACCCACGGCTTCTGGTTGGGAAACGTCCTGACTTTGCTTTTAGGTGCACAGTCCTCCACTAGCTTCTCAATGAATCCCACCATCACTTCCATAAACATGTTAATGTCATCACCGGTGCTGCGCCGGAACAAATCCCAATCGGTGATGTTGAGTGCGTCTTGTAAGATCGCCTCTGATTGGTCAGACCATCGAGTCACCTCCCCACATGCCGTGGCTTCCAGTTTCAGTTTTTTGATGCACTTGGGCATGAGGAAAATAGTGGAATGGTCTGACTTATAGAAAGGGGGGAGAGATGTAACTTTGTAGCCCTCTTTGAACGGTGAGTAGCAGTGGTCTATGGTATTTCTTCCTCTGGTGGGGCACGTGATGTGTTGCCGTAGGTCTGATCTTATAGTCCTTAAGTTAGCTCGGTTAAAGTCACCAGCTACGACGAGAGCTGTGTCTTTATTGCTAGCTTCGTAACTGGAGAGGGCTTCGTGGAGTTCAGATAAAGCAGCGTTCGTGTCTGCACTTGGTGGAATATAAACGGCGCTGAAGATAATTGATGTGAACTCACGAGGGAGGTAGACAGGCCGGTATTTGAGAGTTAGGAGCTCCAGGTTGGGCGAGCAGGAACGAGTCAGAAAAGTTATATTCCTAGGATTACACCATTTGTTGTTAACCATTAAGCACACTCCCCCTCCTCTCAACTTGCCCGACTCCTCTGTGCGGTCCATGCGGTAGACTGATAGAAACTCCGTCGGTTGAATGGCATGGTCCGGTACCGAGGGGGACAGCCATGACTCTGTGATACAGATGATGTTGCAGTCTCGTATATCCCGCTGGTATTTGAGTCTGGCCCTGAGGTCGTCGAGCTTGTTTTCCAGGGACTGGACGTTGGCTAACAAGATGCTGGGGAGAGGTGGACGGTGTGCCCTGCTACTCAGCCGGTTCCTGATCCCCGCTCGTTTGCCTCTGGGTCTTTTTCGCGGCCTGGACTCAGCGTGTCCTCCGTTGTGGTTGGACCCCCGCAGTATTTCGTCCGGTAGTGGGGAGTTTAATTCCCTAGAAGAATAACTGCTGCACCTCACTCCAATGTCTGTCAGAGTCTGTCTGGTGTAGGTGGTTAGACAGAGTGCAGGCTGTGCAAAGAGGCTAAAAATAACAATAAACAACGCGAAATACACAAAATACACACAAACGACCAGAGCAGGTACGACGGCTGCCTGCCTCACTGGCGCCATCTTCAAAATATTATACAGGGTCAGCTGTCACATTTAAAGTTGGTCTTAAATGCTAATAAAACAAAAGTAATGCACTTCTCAAATTCTGGACAGAAGTCAGTAAACAGTGAGGATATTATTACTGCTAGTGGAAAGAACTTAGAAGTTGTCTCCAGTTTTAAATATCTCGGTATCTGGTTTGATGACTGCCTGTCTTTTAAACTCCAGGTTGAAAATCTGGTTAAAAAATTGAGATTGAAGTTGGGGTTTTATTATAGAAATAAGGAATGTTTCTCTTTTGAGGCAAGAAAGAAACTGGTTTCTGCTACTTTTTTTTAATCAGTTATTGACTATGGTGACCTTTTATACATGCATGCACCTGCACATTGTTTACAAAAGTTAGATAGTGTTTATCACAGTGCATTGAGATTTGTGACAAATTCTGAAGCCCTTACTCACCATTGTACTCTTTATGCCAGGGCTGGGTGGCCATCTTTGACCATGCGTCGGCTCAGTCATTGGTATTTGTTTATTTATAAAGCTATTTTAGGTAAACTCCCTTCTTACATTTGTTCCTTGATTGCTCTGAAATCTGACTGTAGATATAATTTGAGATCTAAGGATGTGATTTTATTGTCTGTCCCAAGTACAGGGACCAATTTGGGAATGAAAGCTTTTAAGTGCTCTGCTCCCATCACCTGTAATAATCTTCAAAAAGATTTGAAACTAAGCGAATTAGTTTCTTTGTTTGATTTTAAATTTCTTATTAGTACAATGGTGAATAAATCAGTTGGCACCTGTCTATGCCCATAGTTATTTAATGTAAGTCCACTGTTAAATGAATATATATATATATATATATATATATATTTTTTTTTTTTTTTTTACGACCATCGGTGCTTGAAGTTGTCTACATCTTAGTGTGTACATTGTATGTTTCTTGTTATTGTCATGTTGTCTGTAATACTTTATGCTGCCATTTTGGCCAGGTCTCCCTTGAAAAACAGATCAATGATCTCAATGGGACTACCTGGTAAAATATGGGTTAAATAAAATTAAAAAAAAAAAAAAAAACTTTAGAGATTTGGTCCCAAGGAAGCTCCAGAGGAAATTAAATGAATTTGGCCAGAGGTTCCAGAGGATATGACTGGGATAGATTGTGCCAGCGGAACACAACCACAACACCATACACCCCCTGATCCTAATAGCTCAGCCTGCCTAACGGCCAGAGAGCTAAAAAGCAGGAATACAGGTGTTAAACATGTGACGCCTTCATGCTGGGTCATAACAGAAGCATAAATTGAAGACCCATTTGTTTTCAAGTAACAAGTGGTCGAGGCAAAAAAAAGTGCGTAATTGAATATCCAACAGTTTAGAAACAACCAAACGACTCCCTCTACAGTGCATAATATTATTAAAGATTCGGGGAATCCAAACAAATCTCAGTGTGATATTAAACCCTCGAATGACAATGCATTGAAAGCATTGGCTGGGACTAATTTTGAAAACCTTTGTTAATAAACATTCATAATTTCATCCTCAAATGTGAGCGAAAATCAACTATTAATTTGTTCAAAAAATTAGCAGTGTCAACAATTTTCTCTTCAAATTCAAACACTAAATTTAACTCAAGAATTAACCTCACTTTAAATTACTGAAATAACATTTAGTTGCATAACCATTATTACGATAACTGCTGCGCATCTGTGTTGCATTGAGTCAGTTAATCTACTTCTGGTACCGAGAAACAGATATTTCTGGCCAGGATGAACACACTACATTCTGCAGTTCCAGTGAATTTTTGGGTTTCGCTTCAGAAAATGCATTTTTAATGTCACCCCACAAGTTTTCAATGGGGTTGAGGTCAGGGGATTGAGCTGGCCACTCCATTACCTCAATCCTGTTTGTCTGGGACCAAGATGTTGCTCGCTTACGCGTGTTTGGGGTCGTTGTCTGGTTGAAACGACCATTTCAGGGGCATTTGCTCGTCGGCATATGGCAACATAATCTTTTCAAGTATTTTGATGTATTCAAACTGATCCATTATCCCTGGTGTACGATAAATAGGCTCAACACCATTGAATGAAAAATAGTGGCAAAGCCACTGCGCCCGCTTGGCAAAACGTGGGCAAAATAGAAGGCCCCCCATTGGAGAAAGTATCGGTCCGATTGGGCTCAAAATTGAACTTGGTCTAGACCTTATGACGCTATATACACACAAATGAAATATGAAAAGGATCGGTGAAAAACTGAAGATGCTAGAGCGCAGATAAGCCAAAAGTTTACGCACGCATGCATGGACGCACGACAGACCACCACTAAAGACCCCGAGGAGAAAAAGCCCCCTGGTGGCCAAACTGAGAATCGCAGCACGCCCAAAATGGAAGTCCGGCTAGATCTTGTGCCCATTTATTTATTTTATTTAACCCTTATTTTACCAGGTATAAATCCCATTGAGATACAAAATCTCTTTTCCAAGGGAGTCCTGGCCAAGACAGCAGCATAAAAGTTTCACACAGAAAACAACAACAGACAATGACAAGGAAAAAAATACATTAACCGGTTTTAGCAGTAAAGCATGTACATGCACTGTTTCATTAAGCCTTAATTCTGGTTTTAAAAACATGTAAACTAATGTGATGATCCAGTTTAAGACAATTCTGTAGCCCAGACCAAGATGAGGGAGCAAAAACAGAGAAAGCTCGATTTCCAAAAACAGAGTGAGTTCGAGGGATGGCAAACATGATGTGTCCGTAAGAACGCAGATTAAAACTGCTTACATTTTTTGGAGTCAGCAGAGAACATAGATACAAAGGCAGTTCAAGCAGGATGGCCTTATACAGGAAGATGTACCAATGTTCCATTCTTCTATTGTACAATGAAGGCCAGCCAACTTTCTCATACAACATACAGTGACATGTTCGGAATCCCAGATCAGAAATAAATCGCAATGCAGCACAGTACACAGAGTCCCAACATTTTCAGAGATGATGCGGTTGCATGCATATAAAGAACACCACCATAGTCGATTACCGACAAAAATGTTGCTTGAATCATTTTTTTCTTGCGACAAAAGAAAACAGCTTTTGTTTCGATAAAAGAATCCTAATTTTACCCTCAACTTTTTTGTTAGATACTCAATATGATGATGAACAGACAGTTTTTCATCTAGGAGGAAACCCAAGTATTTATATGTTGATACACATTCAATCACCTCATTATTCAGAGTTAAAATCTGATAACCGTCTTTAATTTCCCTTTTTGACCTTGAGAAGAACATCATTTTGGTCTTGTTTGCGTTAAGTACGAGCCTTAATCTACATAAATTCTGCTGAGCTACGTTAAAAGCACCTTGTAGGTTGTGAACTGCACTCACTAATGAAGACGAAGTAGTATATATAATTGTATCATCAGCATAAAAGTGGAACTTTGCATCAGTAACATTTTTACATAAATTATTGATATAAATAATAAATAAAATGGGACCCAATATAGAGCCTTGCGGGACACCATTCTTTATATTTAAAAAAGTTGAAGACAAACCATCAACTTGAACACACTGTGTTCTACCACTCAAATAGTTTTCAAACCATTTAACAGATTTTGGAGAAAACCCTATATTAGTGAGCCTCTGTAAGATAATTAAATGGTCAACAGTATCAAAAGCCTTAGATAAATCTAAGAAAAGTGCAACACAGTGTTCTTTAGAGTCAGTGGCAGTTATGATATCATTTAAGACCTTCATTGTAACAGTGACTGTGCTATGTTTTTTCCTAAACCCAGACTGCATATCGTTTAGAATGCCATTTTTAAATAAAAAAACCCTTTATGTGAGAGCTAATAAGCCCTTCCAGTACCTTGGCTAAAACTGAAAGTTTGGAAATAGGCCGATAATTATTCGGGGTGGATGGATCTCCACCTTTTAGCACTATAGTGACATAAGCCGACTTCCAGATCTTAGGTATTTGCCCACTTTCTAGAGTCATGTTAAAAATATAAAATAATGGCTCAGCGATGATCTCCGCAGCAACTTGTAAAAAGTACGGCTCTAAACCATCAGGACCAGCTGATTTCTTAGTATTTATTTTCTTTAAAGCATCACATACTTTACTTACTTATGTAGGACTGAAATTAAAATCAAAAGGCATCTTTTCTTCATTATAAGAATTTCGTTGAAGATGTGTTTCATTTTCAAACAATAGGCCAGCAGAGATAAAGTGCTGATTTAGAGCATTTAACATACCCATTTTATCGGTTATAATTTCAGTTCCTAACTTTAGTGATAGTGGTAGGTCACTGCTATTACCAGAGCCTGATGACAACTCCTTAATAACCTTCCAGAATTTAGAAGGATCATTTAGGCTATCTGCCATTTCTTTAACATAATAATTTGATTTAGCTTTGCGAATCAAAGAAATACATCTGTTCCTTAGATGCCTAAAATGTGTCCAGTCAGACTGGCATTTGGTCTTTCTTGCTGTTGCCCATGCCATATTATGCTCATGAATTGTATCAGACAGTTTGTCTGAAAACCATGGGTTGTCTCAACCTTTAACCTTAAATTTTCTCATAGAAGCATGCCGGTCTATAACCTCTAAAAATACTGATTTAAAATATGAAAACGCAATTTCAGGGTCTGGGATCAAATATAACTGAATGAAGATCGTGTAGAAACGCTTGCTCATGAAAATATTTAAAATGTCTTTTAACTAAAATACGTGGTCGTTGTTTAGGGAGCTTTGTATCCCTAACCGCAGCAATGACGCAGTGATCGCTGACATCATTTGCAAATACAGCAGTGGCCTTGAACTTGCGCGGAGCATTTGTTAAAATTAGTTCCAGTAGCGTAGACTTGTCAGGCTGTCTGGGATTTGGCCTCGTCGGTGAATCTATAATTTGTGTGAGGTGGGCTGAGTCACAAAAGCATTTCAGGGGATCAGACGCAGAGGACAACCAGTCCCAGTTTAAAGTCCCCCATAAAACAAGCTCATTATAAGAGACTAAAGACAAAGAATCTGAAAGCTAGCATAATGTTTCCTTCGGTGCAGAGGGGGGGCTATAACATCCTGCAATCGTCAAAACACAGCCTTTAGAAAGTGGCACTTTCAATACTAGCAACTCATACTGTTTTGGCACCGATTTGGATAAAAGGCTGTTACCTGATACGTGGTTTTTACATATATCGCAACTCCTCCACCTTTAGCATGGCGATCAGTGCTAAAAATGTTATACCCAATCATATTAACATGGCTATCAGGAATAGAATTACTTAGCCATGTCTCCAATAAGACCATAACATCTACGTTAGTAGTCTTTGCCCAAATTCTAACCAAATCAATTTTTGGTAAAAGGCTTCTCACATTCATGTGCAAAAAGCCAATTCCAGACCTATTTAGAAAGTCACAAGGAGTTTGAAAACATTGTGCGTTAGGAACAGATCCCGGATTAGGCTGTACATTCCCAGACAGAAATAGCATAAGCATAATGACACATTTCAGCTTGTAAGTATAGCATGCATATACATGCATATAAAATATGAAAAGGATTTGTTGAAAACTGAATGCGCTATTGCACTGAAAGAAAATCTGTGCATTTTACAACCTTTGACCTATATAACCCATTACACACGATGAACCCTTGGCAGAACAACCTACAGTAAAAATTTGAGCATCTTAGCTAGTAGAATAAGGGAGCTAGAGCTGTTTGAAGTTTTGCAGAAAAAGCCGCCTGGTGGCCAAACCAAGAGTCGCAGCATGCCCAAAATCGTACTCGGACTAGATCTTGGGCCCATATACATGCATATAAAATATCAAAAGGATCTGTGGAAAACTGAAAGCTGTATCGTGCTGAAACGACAATTGTGGACGCACGCACGCACGACAGACCACCACTGATGACCCTAAGCACAGCATAAGCCCGATTGGGCCTGTCGGCCAAGCGGGCTAAAAACACCCCCATACCATGATTTTCGTACCACCATGCTTCACTGTCTTCACAGTGTACTGTGGCTTGAATTCAGTACCCGGGGGTCATCTGACATATTGTCGACAACCACTCAACCCGAAAAGAAGAATTTTACTCTCATCAGTCCGCAGAATGTTCGCCACTTCTCTTTGAGCTTATCCATGTGTTTTAACAGATTCTGCACATGCCGTTTTTTCAATACTGGTGCTTCACGAGGGCTTCTTGCTTACAGCTTAGCTTCGATCAAACATCTTCTGACTGTAACAGCACTTACAGGTAATTTTGTATCATTTATATCGTTGATTTTTCTGGAGGTGATGATTGGCTGAATTTCTGCCATTCTGACTATTCTTTGATCCATTTTAATTGTAGTTGCTCATTTCCATCCATGTGTTTCAGGTTTTTGTTGCGATTTTAAAGCATTTGAGATCATTTTAGCTGAGCATCCTATAATTTGCTGCACTTCTTTATACATTTTCCCTTCTCCAATCAACTTTTTAATCAAATTACATTGTTCCTCCTAACAATGTTTGTCATGGCCCATTTTACTTTGCAATTCAGAAGAAAATATATTTTATAACAATGTATGAAATATTTGCTTCCCTTCTTCCTTACTAAAGGACAATTAATGACACCTGCTTCTTCACAGAATGAATGAATTCTCCACACTGCTATTATTTTGAACATGCCCCTTTTAAATGAATGAGTGAATTTCTCAGAACAAGCAGCAACCATGTCATGACAGTTGGGTCTGTTGTTTTACTATTACAATACCACATCAACAAGTAAATTGTGTGCCATGCATAAATATCAATACTACTAATAACAGTGCTTCATCAGGTTATTGTTGTTGCACCACAATTTTTTTTAACACAACTGTAAACTTAGTTCCAAACACAGATTTACTCACTTTTAATTTGGAATTGTACCCATGGCAGGACCAGTGAGTGAGGCCTCAAGTCCAGTCTCATTTGCGCATTCAAGCCCACAGAACACTTCAGTCAAGGTCACAGTATGTGACACTGAAATCCAAGGCTGAATCCAAATGTCCAGACTTCACCGTTTTTGCAGGCTCGCGGACTTTTGCGGTCGTGCTCCCAGGAGTCGGCGAGTACTGAGGACTGTCCAATATCGTGACTCGTCCAGTACTCAAGGGACCTCAAGCAGACTTTCTGCAAACTTCCAGAGTTTGCTTGGAGTGCAGATTTTACTGGACTAAGCAAGTGGGATTACCTGATATTCATAGCAATAAGGTTGTGATGATATAAATGATTGAAGCCATTTTAAAAATAATATGAACTGAAAAAGTGTGAAGGGAAACTAACCAAATGATGTATTCCAATGTATGTAATGCACAAAACACATACATTACATTATTGTAATGCCACCTATGGACGGACTTGCACCAGTCAAACAATTTATAATCTGTACATCCAAATGTACCTTCCCACCAAATTTCACATTGATGCCTTCAGTGGTTTTGGGAGAAGAACATCGAAGTTAACACGGACGCCAACGCGTGATCGCATAAGCTCCCTTTAGTCCGTTGGACCAAGTGATCTAAAAAGGGTATTTTCAGTTTTTTAGCTATTATATATTTGCCATTCCCACACATAAAGCTTAATGAATTTTTTGCACATTGCAATATTCTTCAGTCACAGAAATGACCTCAGTCAAAGCAATGATTTTCCAGCAGCACAATGACCTCAAAGATGCATCAAAATCCATACATGGTTAAATGGTTTTAAGAAAAATCGGTATCTATGTCCTGCAATGACCATTTCAGTCTCCTGACTTCAATAGCATTGAAATCCTGTGATCTGAACTGGAAAGGCAGTCCATTAGCACAAACCCAACTAGAATGGGTTTTTACATGTAAAAACATACGTCTCCCCCCCGGCCCCCTTCCCTGCCTAACCGACCATATGGTCAGACAGACGGACAGACAGACAGGCACATACCAAAAGGCACCAGTGCAGGACCTGTGTAGTAAGTATGCACAGTTTTGTTAGGATCATGCAAATGGTTTTGGAGTTACGCGCCGGAAATGAAGTGGGAACGCCGACGCCGATGCCAACGTGAACGGGAGTGCAAATGGGAACCGAGCCTAAAACAATATGTCACCCCTCTTCCTCCGGGGGGAGACATAAAGACACAAATAATCTTGAGAATCTCTGAATGGAGGAATGACTATGTTACTATGATAATGTTAAGTGTTCTACCCAAGCTTGCTATACAAAGACTCATAGTTGTCATCCTTTTCACCACTGTTTGCCATCATTTTATTTCAATTCAATATCAGATTTTTGTTAATATTTTGCTTGAATAAAAGATTGGGAGTATTAAGAGTAACCCTATTTTTTCCCTTTAGCAAATCTTCACCAAGGTTGCTAATATTTGTGGAGGGTACTATATTTGGGTTGCATGGGTTTCCTCCTGGTACTCTGGTTTGCATCCCAAAGTCGCAAAACATGCAAGTCAGGCAAATTAACCCCTTGATGCCCAGCTTCGTTTCCCACTCACCTTCTTGTTGGAGCTTCGGCTCCGAGGGAGCATGTAAATGTCCTCCATCTCCTTTTGCTTCTCCTCCTCCTCCAACTTCTTCCTCTGATCCTCCGGGATGATTTCATCCCAATCCCGCGATGATGGAGCCTCAAACTCCGGAGTGCTCTCATCCATAGTGGCAAAGTTCGCCACCTGCCAACGATTACAGCATGAACATGATAGGAAAAAACAGAATAGGAACCTTAATGCTCACACAATTTGAGGTAGACCTTTCACTTTACACGAGAACAGCAAATTACCTTAAACTGAGAGAGCAGCTCATCGGTGGCATTTGAACCCTGGTCACTCTCTCTGGTCTCAGCCAGGCGCAGGATTTCATCGATGTCCATTTCCTAAATTACAGAATGTGGTTGACAATGAGCTGCATTGGACATTACCATTACATAAATTAACAAACAACACAGAAGGCAATATAGTTTCCTCGCCAAAAAACTTAGGACAGGAAATACTGCAGGTCTGAAGTTCATGCTAGCTGAGACAATATAAGGTCCCAAGCCTGACTCCCAGAAATGTCTCACTGTATAATGGATCAACCTGTAAAATATAGGAACTAACTATAACTATATTTTATATAAAATACAGGAACTAAGCACATTGACAAAGCACTGACAGAATACAACCCCTGGCAAAAATTATGGAATCACCACACATAGAGGATATTCATTCAGCTTTTTTACTTCATAGTAAATAAACAAATCGCAAATATGACACAAAACAAATTTTTGTTTATTAGCTTTACATTCAGGCCTCAAGAAACACAATTAAAATAACATGTTTAGATAAATGCCATATTTTAGTCATAATCAAGTAGAGGAAAAAAAACATGGAATCACTCAATGTTGGGGATAAAATTATGGAATCACCTTCTAATTGGCATCTCTAAAAGAAATACCAGCTGATATCCCAATATGCAAATTTGTCTGCAGTTAGTGCTCAAAAATCAGAATACCTCATGGCGATTTTCCACTGTATGCCATGGCTCTACTCGACTCGACAATACTGGGTTTTTAATGCGTTTCCATCGTGGATAGTAATTTTTTTAGTACAACTTCCAGCAAGGTTTTGTCATAGAACCAAGAAATTAAAGCCAATAGTCTTTTATCAAGTTTATTGCATGGGTAAAATTGTGAACAGTGGTTGAACAATACAAATGTAAACCAACAGCAGAAGTCTGTGGCTCTGTCTGGTACCAGCATGGCAAGAGACCCTAAAGATGGAAGCAGAGAGATTTATCCTGAAACAAGGTAGGCTGTTCTTGGCAGGAAAGTTTGAACTGATTGGATACAAAAACACACATGGAAGGGAAAACCAATGAATGATCTATAGAGGGGGCGTGGAGGGACATTCAAAAGATATCAATGGAAGAGGATTGGTGGAATAGCCAGGTACAGACACAGTATGATGGGGAAAGGGGAGGGGAGAAGTGCCTCCTTCTACCATAGTTTCAAGTGAGCTGAGCCAGTACTAAAACATGAGCTCAGTGCGCATTAGACTACCGATTGGTCAGATAGAATCGTCATTCTTATCATACAGGACAAGCCAAGTCAACCCTATGGTGGGATTGGATCATTTTCACAGCATTGCAATCTCAAGTGCTAACATTAAGATGCCACTCAAATAGGTAAATACATATCCAAACCAACAAGCTAGCTAGCTTTCTTGTAGGCTAATTTAACATGAAATAAACATTTTGGGGTCACATAAGATGGCAACTTTCAGGCAAGACAGCAACTCGCCAACAATTAGCGGCCAAATGCAAGTGAGTTAGACTTAAGCTGGAACTGCAGAAGGGTCATTCCATGTCAAATCATCCAGATTTTGAGAAATTTTCCAGGTCACCTCCTCGAAAATTTTTAAAAAATTCATGAGTAAATATTCACACAAAATAAAAAAAATGCCAAATATTAGGCCAGTATCTCAAATAGATTTCAAGTTATAGCCCTTAAAAAATTGACTAATATTTTAAGTTTTTTGGCAAAACCCACTTTGGCAACTTATTGCTCCAAATTGATTGCTTCTACAAGGCTGTAATTGGGTATACTAACCATATTCATTCCCTTGAATCTGAAAATGGCCTTAGCTTCTGTGTATCTTGAGCCACTTTTTTTATGGTAAAGCCTCAAAATCAGCAGGAAACACAAAACTCCCAAAAATGAGACCACATTTTATGACCTGTAACTCAGGAACTAAGTAAGATAAATGGCTAGAATTCATTGTTTGTGATTTTATGATATCTCTCTCTGTAAAAATGCAGTAATCCAAATAATATCATTTGTAGAAGTTTTTTTATTAAAATAATTTCTAAGTAAATTTTTCCAGTTTTGCCCCAAAATGCCCTTTTTTGGGACAAAAAATGACACAAATGTACAAATAAATATGTTCTAAAGCTTATTTTGCAGTCAAGTGTCTTTTTTTTAATACTTTTTGACTCGAATATTCACAAGTGCACACCACCCAGGGAACAAAAAACCTTTATCCTTGCTGCTGAAAAAAATCCTTGAGGAAACACTGTATATAGACAAACCGCATCAAATAATTGTCATATATAAAATCTAGAAATTCATCCACACTATTCCCTTCTCCTTTTACTAATACCCCATGAATGGCAGGTTAATTGAATTCACCCATAATTAGACTCACCTCCTCTACAAGTACATTTTCAATTCTCAGAAAGCATCGCATTTACAAAACCATCTGAAGCCAGCAGTTGATTGCAGCAATTCTAAATGATTCTCCAAAAGTCTTAAAACTATAAGATGCCACATCCAATGCAATAAATGAGGTTTGCAGAAAACCCTTATGAGTCCAAATGAAATCAAACATTGAACAAAATGGAATGATAACTGTGCTTTAAAAGGAATATATGATGGTGAAATTGGACCAAAATTGATTTTTGGCCATAAACACCACTTGGATGTTTGGCAAGACAAAGAAAACTGCATAAAAGAAGAATCATCGAAAGCCAATAATCAAACCAACCAAAATCAACCCATTATCAATGATGGAGGGGTCAATAATGTTTTGATCAAGTTTTTCTGCAAAGGTCTGGGGCACTAGTCACAATAAGCGGCGTAATGAAGTCCACTGACGACAGAAAAATTAAGGAGGAACATTTGACTGCTTCTGTAGGCAGGCTGAGACTTAGGCAAAGATGGATTTTACCGCAAAACAGTGACCACAAAGATGCATCGAAGACTCAAACTTAGACATCCCACCAAAAGGTTTTCATTTTGCTTGGGAAGACTAGGCTTAGCAGCACTACTAGTGTCGCCAGACCTAAGGTCAATGACTTGCAGATTAAGCATTATACAGGTTTATGCTGTATCCCTCTGCTTTGTTTGTGACAAAGGCAAGCTTCGTAGTAATCCATGTACACAACTATCAATACATTATCTGATATTTAGGGTTTTCATCCCACACCGGGCGAAAGCCCTAAAGGGGGATTATGTTGTGGCGCAGTCTGTCTGTTCATTCTTCCATATCAGAAGGTACTTGGCTGGTGAAATCAACTCCTCTAACAGTTTTCATAAGACGTCCCTGAAATTTAGCACATATGCTGCTGATAGACTGATGATACGCATATCTCAGTCGCGACTCAGGCAGGGGATGTCGTGCTCTCAGAGCACTCATTTATAAATACAAGAATAATGTTTTTCTTTTTAACATACAATCACAATGTAATGTGAAGGACAGCATGGTTTTTCACCTGAAATAGATGGAGCTATGCTAAAGCACATAACTCACTGCGTAAGCACTGAGAATTCTGGTCAGAGGCAGTAGCAACAGTGGCTAACGTAACTTCAGAGAATTGATTCCGAGAGTACTATCTACAGTGAGGTGCAAAAATTTGGGCACCCCTGGTTTAAATGTCTGTTACAATTAATCTCAAAGTGATTGAAAGCAAACCTGAGCACTAAATGCTACGAAGTTAAACATGACACATTTCCTCACATTTTAAAGCAAGAATAATTTTTATTTTTAACTTCTTACAGTTCCAAAATAATTAAACTAGGAAAAAGGCCTTGTGCAAAAGTTTGGGAACCCAGCCAGCTAGTACTTTGTAACTCTTCCTCGGGCAGCTATAACAGCTTGCAAACACTCCCTTTAGCCAGCTGAGAGTCTTTCAGTTCTGGTCTTTGGAATTTTTCCCCATTCTTCCTGACAGAACACCTCTAGCTCAGAAATATTCTTCGGCCTTCTTGCATGCATGCATGGTCTCTCCACAGATTTTCAATAATATTCATGTCTGGGGACTGTGATGGCCATTCCAAAACCTTCATCCGTATTTCCTGGAGGTACCTCATGGTGAATTTTGAGGTATGCTTCGGGTCATTGTCCTGCTGGAATACCCAACGTCTCTTCAACTTCAATTTCTGGACTGAGCTTTGAACATTAGCCTCTAGAATGTCTTGATATTTGGTGGAATCCATTCTTCCTTCCACCCACACAATATTGCCTGTGCCCCCAGCTGCTACACAACCCCAAAGCATAATGGATCCACCTCCAAGCTTAACAGTTGGCAACGTGTTCTTCTCTACAAATGCTTCACCATTTTTTCTCCAAACATATCTTCTTTGGTTGCGGCCTAAAAGTTCAATTTTGGTTTCGTCAGTCCAAAGCACATTGTTCCAATAGGCTTGAGGTTTCTCAAGGTTTTCTTCTGCATACTGCAGACGTTTACTTTTGTGTAGAGGTTGTGGGAAAGGATTTTTTCTTGTAACTCTGCCATGTGGGTCTTTGTTGTTTAAGGTCCACTGCATTGTTGTCCTCTGAACAACTAGACCTGTGTCTGCTACTCTTTTTTGCAGCTCTTTTGCAGTGATGTGTGGGTTCTTCTGCGCATTTCTCACCAGATTTCGGGCCATTCTATCTGAAATTTTTCTTGGTCTTCCAAATCTTGCCTTGACCTCAGTTGTTCCATTTATTTTCCATTTTCTTACGATGTTTCTGACAGTAGAAATGGGTAGTTTGAAACGTTTTGAGAGTTTTTTGTAGCCCTCTCCCTGTCGGTGGAAGTGAATTATCTTGATTTTGACATCCTTGGACAACTGTTTAGAGGAACACATGGTTTTTAACACCAGACACAACAGCCACCACAGTTGGATACTTGAGAAGGCATGGAGTTACTTCAGGATATAGTTCAACCCTGGAATTATATTCACCTGACTCATTGAAGCCCTAACGAGTAAATCACCTGGGTCTGGTTCTTAGTAATCATCTTCTTAAAAAGTAATAAAGAATAATCCAAAAGGGTTCCCAAACTTATGCACAGGGCCCTTTTTCCTTTCTTATCATTCAAAAACTCAGAAAAAAAAAAGAAAAAAGAAACCTTGCTTTTAAATTTGCTGAAAGGTGTCATGTTCAAATTTGTAGCATTTAGTGTTCAGGTTTGCTTTCAATCACTTGGAGATTAATTGTAACAGACGTTTAAACCAGGGGTGCACACATTTTTGCACCCCACTGTAGGTACCATTGTCTGCAGAATGTGAATAAACACAACACTTCTTTGCCAGCTCAGTCTTCATGCAACAAATATATCTGGCAGAAAACCAGCAACTCCAACGTCTCCGAGTCGCTGCTGCTCTCCATGGTGAAAATGCTCCAAAATCACTTGCCCTTGCAAGCACAGATCTATTTTGTTCCTGATTAGTCCCCTTTTAACCAGAGCATACCGCATAATTAAAATATTCATGTACAGTGCTCTCAGAAAGTGTTAAGACCCCTTCACTTTTTCACATTTATGTTGGAGCCTTCTGCCTAATATAAACTAAATTCAATTTTTTCCCTCATCGTGTTCACACTCAATACCCCATACTGACAAAGCGTAAACAGAAGTACATAAATTTTTGCAAATTTATCAATCTAAAACCCTGGGCCTCTGACTCAGAAAATACTCAAAAACTAGATAACTCGGTCGCCACAGGGACCGAGTCGTGTATGTCCCCGATCCCCAAATTTCGAACAAAATGGCCGCCGGCAGCCATATTAGACGTCCGAAATTGATGAAAATCGGTCTTGAGCATTGTCATATATATATATATATATATCTTCGCCTGTGTAAAATGTGAAAACATTCCTATAATAATTGTGGCTTCCAGAGCCCAGAACATAAAAAATTTCGGACAAAATGGCCGCCAGCAGCCATATTGGACGTCCAAAATTGACGAAAATCGGTCTTGAGCATTGTCATATATGTATCTTCGCCTGTGTAAAATTTGAAAACATTCCAGTAATAATTATGGCTTCTAGAGCCTGGAACATAAAAAATTTCGGACAAAATGACCGCCGACTATCGTCGTCGAGGAGGTACAATGACATGACCAAAATGAATCCAGTATATCTCTGCAACTACGAGGTCTATTTGAATAATCTTGGTATCATAATCAAGGTACCATCTGTGGGATTTCTGAGTAGTGTAAACACCAGAACATATGAAACTGGGTCTGAGTAAATGAAGATGGACCACAGCATAAATGAAAAATTTTATTTCCACATCACAAAATTTCGCTTTTTCAGAGTGAATATCCCTTTATAACGATGCAGTTGAAGCCCAAACCCTCAATAAAACCATAGCACAACATCTGAACATTACCTGTGCAAAGACTGATGCTAATAAAGTTAGTGAGGTTTTAGTAGTGGCATGTATAGGAGCCATCTCCAAATTTGCCATTTGGGTACACTAGGGGTGTCATCAATGCCATTTGAAATTTCCAGGTACCAAACTCAAAAAATAATCACATTTCACTTATGTCATTTTCGATAGTATCATTATATCTAAATACAATAGTTTTGGCTTTGTTTTTAAAAATCAACCAGACATCTATACAGCTTCCAGTTCAAATGAAATAATGAAAAGGAAATGAATTTTGACTCCAACTGGAGCACTGTTGGAAGTTTTATTTTTTCTGCTTGCCATTATATCTAGCATTGAAATTTTAAATAACTCAAATGAATCAACTTGAACAGAACTCTAATCTGCATATCTGTGTATGCATGGAGTTCAGCATTGGTTGGACACCATATAGTATGCAGGGCGATATCTCAGGAGTCATTTGGTCCATTTTGGTGACTGATATCTCTACCAAACAGTCAGAGGCAAGAGAATCAAGCAGAAGTCCACGGTATCGACACCACTTGCCAACAGCAAGGAAGAGAATTCAAGTTGAGCAAATCAAATGCATTTTCCTACCTATCATAAGAAAGCTCCTCCATGACATGAAAATACCTGGGGACTGTCAGAAATAATTCAAAAAAGAAATAATTCCAAAGCAACAAACTTTGGAGCTAATGTCAGCACCATTGTTATGCCCGTGAACACAATGTTGATCAGAAAAAACAGCTAAGATAAGACATAATTTATGGTGATGGCTGTACAAAGTGCAGTTTGTTTTTGCTCTTTTTTGGCTACTAATTCAGTGAGTCTGGGTCATTGAGTGATAAACTTTCTATGGTTAGAATTCGTAGAGTCTGCTTTTATATGATATATCGCTTGTGCGGTAGAATGAAGTTACAGATTCGCTAGCACCGCATATGGGACACATGCACCATTCACATATTTTTGCTACAAGCTCACTTAGTTGGTTTGTGTAGGAATTGTGTTTCCTTTGGTTTCTTTCCGTTAAGTGGGTATATAATATGATTACGTTGCTACACGGTTACCAGCGTTCATAAGCGGTAAGCCAGTTGTCTAGACAACCTGAAATGAATTTGGACAACCTAGCCGACCTACCAAGTTGTCTAATCAGACAACTGAAAATCTTGGCAGTTGAATTAGGGCCTGTGTCCACAGGGTGCTGTTTTTCAGCTGGCAGCATTTATTTTCTATAAAAATTCTATGAAGTTCAGCATTGACAGCACTCAATGCAAAAACACCCTCAGCATACTACTTTTTCCTGCAGCACTCGCGGCGCTCTCGCTGAAAATAGTAGCAAAATTTTGAAACACCACCGGGCTTGTCAATGTCAACTCCTTCTCAACATCCAATGTTAAGTCACGAAGAGGGAGGGACTTAAGATATCAACTTCAATGTCACAGTTGCCACAGTCTTATTTCTAATCAGTTAGCTACAGTTTAGTTGCTTAGAATTCTCTTCTAAGGACTCTAGGTTTGCCAACACGTAAACAGAGCAAAGTACAGAGCTATTCTTTCTGAAAACTTGTTCCAGAGAGCTCAGGACCTTAGACTGGGCCGAGGGTTCACCTTCCAAAGGGACACTAACCCAAAGCACACAGCCAAGGCAATGCAGGAGTAGCTTTTGGACAATTCGGTGAATGTCCTTGTGTGGCCCGGCCACAGCCCTGACTTGAACCAAATTGAGCATCTCTGGAGAGACCTGAAAATGGATGTCCATCAATGGTTTCCATCCAACTTGACAAAACTTGAAAGGATCTGCAAAGAAGAATGGCACAAAATCCCCAAATCCAGGTGTGTAAATCTTGCTGCGTCATACCCAAGACTCGAGGCTGTAATCGCTGCTTCAACTCAGTGCTGAGTAAAGGGTCTAAATATTTCTTAACATGATATTTCAGTTTTTCCTTTTAAATAATTTTCCAAAAATTTTAAAATTCTGTTTTCCTTTTGTCATTATGGGGTTTTGAGTGTACATTGACAAGGGAAAAAATGAATTTAAATGATTCTAAGCATTAGGCTGCAGGGGGGCAGACAATGAGTGAAGAGGCAACTGTTTAATTAATGCTGAACTGTACATGCATTTCAGAAAAAGTGAAATTCCTGTAGCAAACCTGTGGTTCTGACTCCTCTCCTTCAGCCTCCTTGAAGAGATCCTCTGCTCCAAACTTCAAAATGGCTGTAAGCTCCTCCTTGTTAAATGGGTTTGAGCTGTAAACAAAGAGGAAAAGGACTATGTGACAGCATCTTATTTTGGGTGGGCCTCCAATTCAAGATGTAAGAAATATTTGCACCAACAAATAACTGCCAAAATATTTTTCGAAAGAGTGAAATTCAACCAGTGAAACTAAACTGAAATTCTTTTACAGAACTGAAGAGCAACAAAACCACAACTCTGGTTACAGCTGCAACCCAGAAACAGACAGGATCCCTGACTTTTTCATTCTCTCACTTTGAGTTTCCTGAGTGGTTGTCCAGCACAGTGCGTCCAGTGGTGTCCATTCTCTGTATGACAAGATGGTCCAACACCATCTTCTTCTTGGCTCGTTCGATTATGTCCTCTTCCACCGTTCCCTTGGTTACCAGACGATAAATATTAACCTGCCATAAGAAACGGTTTGAGAGAAAAAAATACCTGTTCATACCTCATTGATCAAGAAAAAACACCTGCTTTCATGCAAGGTCCTTTCAACCAAACAAAACACAGCAGCACGTCATTGAATACGACTATTTTCATTTCAGGTCTGGTCTGATAAAGAGCTATAAAAAATCCTGAGTTTCCAGTAACCCAACCGACCCGCCTATAAGATGCCTAACCTGATGTTTTCAGACCACCTTCAAAAATAAGCAAATACCAATCCAACCCTAATTCTCCTTGAAAAGCATCTGGAATTGAAGTTTTTTTTTTTTTTGTTGTTGTTGCTTTTCACAGCACCAAATGCACTAGGTAATTGAAATAAAACAAAACATGCAGTCTCTGCGATCGCCGACAGGGATACATCTCAGCTCCTGACGAAACTGAATTAAATCCTTTCCGCAGGTGAGCAGTAACCTTAGACTCAGGTATATAAATGATGCCGTAATTGTGATGGAACATGGAATACATAACTTGCATATTGAGTATTCATGCTGAGGATGTGATGAAAATCTATTCAAAAGGTAGGAGTTCTTAAGTGTAAGACAGCGGTGTAGACGTTGCATGACTTGTATCTCCCCATAAAACCTCCCCTGCTGCCAACATGGAATATCTGGCTACAGAAGCTACCAGTGAATATTTCAAAATATATGCTGATTATGAAAAATGTGTCCACCCTTACAGCAACAACAGATTGCTGACAACAAGCATTCACACATTTCCCAGAAAACCCCACTTGTTTATAGGCGACTTTTGCTGACTTCCACAAAGTTAATGAAATGATGCCAGATATTGATTGAACTCTTATGGGATACATATCTAGTCACCCTTTGTACTTAGAGCCATTATTGTTTTGCAATGTGAAAGAAGTCTGAGAAAGGGGTCAAAGGGTGTGGTAACACACGTGACACTGATTTGGACACAAGTTTTCAGCACCTCCAGTTTCATTCAAAAACTCTGTGAGGCGTGTTGGCAAACTTTAATGGAACATTGATGAGTGAATGATTTATGAAATATTAGATCAAATCACAGCAAAAATATAATCGTTTAAAAAATTTTGGCAGTTTATTGTGGAAACATACATGAAATGTTGGGTAACACACGTGATGCACTGTGAAAATTCAAATAAGAACAGGCAAAATGATCAATTTTATCAACTTAAAAGAACACACTTTCAGAAAAGAGGATTTGAATCTACAGTACCTGAATCAAGAGAATATCAGATTAACAACTTTGCCCATTTAAGATCAGAGCATTGTACTTGTATATCATATTTTGTCATCGACACCGCACAGTATTACTCCACTTCCAATTTCATGCATCATCCGCATGTAAATCATTTACATTCAAATGTACATCTTTTAGAACAATTGTTTTGTTATTTTCACATCATTTATTAAGATTCTGTATTTATTAATTGAGCTAATTAAATTTTAATTAACCAATGACTCTCTTAAATGTGAGATAAAAGTGGATTGAAAACTGAATTTCAAAGTTCAATTTGTGAAATCTTCACTTCAAAACAAAGTTCCAGAACAAGGAAACTACATCACTATGCTGGCGATGGTTGCTATGTGACAATCATCCAGGGGCCTGCCACAATGTTACTTTGCACCAAAAGAAGGCGGAGGATTTCTAATAGAGCCTACATGCAAAGACTGACGTCGCAGCTCTGTGACAAAATAAGTAGATTTTTGATGCAATGTTTATTATTTCCTTTAGATGATAGTGTTTTGAAACAAAGTAGCTACTTAAACTACTGTTCAATTCTTAGGTCAGCGATTGTCCGTGGTTGCTCGGTAAAGACGACACACAACTGCCTCTCATATTCCATATGCTCACTCCAAAAGTGCCTCAAGGCATCATCCACCCAGATGCAGTGATGCCTCAAGGCGTTCTCCGCCCTGGTACAGTAATGCCCCCAGGCATCATCCACCCTGAAAGGGTAAAAACAAAAAAGATGGACTGATGGTGCTCCAGTCTATTAGAAATTAGTAAAATTAATTAAGTTTGTAAAATAACGCAATTGAGTTTTGGTCTGCGACCACCTTGCTTCTGTTGTTCTCTGTTGGTCACATCACGTGTGTTACCATGTCACATGTGCTACCCTTTTTCTCTGGGAAGGGGTTAATATTTCTTATTGCTCTCCTTTTCACATAGTAAACCATGGGACCCTAAGAGAGAATATAGCTTCCCTCTGAGATTCATCAAAGATTTCTTCAGAAAATAATTATTTTCACAAAAAAGTAACAGGCATGGCATATTCGATATAAGTCAGAAGAAAGGAGTTAATCGCCACAAAATAGCACACAAACTTAGAACTTCACACTAAAATTTTGAAGTCAGACCCTTAATGAAGCCTATATTTCAGCGATCTTTTTCCCAATAAAATCTTGGTTCCTTACGCTTAGCAATTTAAAAGGCACTGGCAAAAACAAGTTTTCGTCCATTTCAACTGTATGACACATTAAATGGGTTAATTTGATGAAATAGAGTAAAATATTAAAAAAAAGAAAAAAATTGTGGCTGCACAATTATTACGCTGTGTCTTCTCAATTTACGTACCAACTTAACGCAAGATAAGCATTTTCAATTTTGAACCTAAGGTTGAGGTTTTTGTGGAATATCCCTTATGTTTTGAATGTCAAACTAGTGTGTCACCCTTGTGCACACAAATCAGAGGAAGATATAAACAAAATTTTTGTGGACGCAAACTCGTAATGGGATGAAAATAGCGAGGAGAGTGATTTGCATGTGCCAAGTGATTTACAGGAGTGTAAAGCAATAAACTGTGGTTCATTGTTGTCCTCATCTTCGTCTCTTCATCTTGATCCTCTTCATTGGTACTTTCTTCTTCCAAACTTTTCTCTGAACAGCTTGGCACATACAAAAATGTAGTATGAACACACATCCTCGGTCAGGAAGGGGTTAATGAACATTGAACTTTCAGTTAGTTTTCAGTTTAGTTAGGAGATTGCATGGATAGGTCATGTAGGGGCGATGATATTCCTAGGAATACAGTCACCTAAGTAATTGTTATGTTTATTACTGTGATTCTAGTGATTATAACACTGGCACAATGTCTTGTGTCAGGTGGCTAGATAGTTCTTAATGGTTTTAATAAGCGAATGTATCCTTAGTACCAGCTAACATTACCTTTGTATTTAGCAATGTCAGCTAGCTAGTTAACGTAACCCTCAAACAAATCAAACTATCTCCCAAATGTACAAAACATAAGTGTGTTTACAACTTAGAATTTAAAGCACCCTGCAGTCGGTAGTATGCACCGGTACCCCAGACAGATCAATGTATAACAAGGAGACACAGGATAGAATTACGGCAGCCGTAATTAACAAGCCAAATTCTACTGTTACGGCACCCGTTCTGCGCATGCATATTTTTGAGGGCGCTTCCTGCCTTAACTGCAACCAGCTATGCTAGTGACTGACCCTAACCTAACCCTAACCATTGTCCTCTTATGTGCATGCTCAAATGGCTGCCATAACTCCAGTGCAATTATAAATGGCTGCCATAACAGTAGACAGTGCGTAAGAAGAAAGCATAATACAGTGTTTTTGGAGAAATACTTCACGCGCATGAAAATGAAATTGTTCGTGAAAATGTGCAATTTAGAGTACGGGGACTCATCAACATCCAGTATGTTCTTTGCTGAAATACAGCGCCAGAATGGTTTTACTATAGTGCGCACTTGGTTCTGTGGCTAAATATTAAACTCTCCGGTTTCATTGCTAACTAGGTAGCTGGCTACACCCAGGAAATCATCTACAGCATATACTGACGCATGAAATGGAGTGTAAGTTAGTTTTATTCTGTTAGTCAATAATAAATACAATGCCTTGCTTAATTAATGTCATTTTCCCAGTCTCTGAGGTGCACAAAGCATTTTACATAAATAAGAAGGGTAGATGTAAGTGGGAAAGACTTGGCTATATTTGGCATGTGTGCATAGGGAACTAAGATACTGAAAAACCGGAGCGTCTTACAGAGAAAAGTATAATTACCCTGGGCTAACTTTAGTATTTTAATATTTGTCTATTTTCATCCGGATACCTGAGTCCTGAGTAAACTTTCGACAGAATCGGTCTCTGTATGACCTTAATGTAGCACTACTGAACACTAGTACTACCAACTACAAGCTCAGGAAAAGCTTGCAGACAGGACTGAAAGATTCATTTTACTACCAATAGAAATGGCAGTAAATTAAATTCTGCAACCAGCTAAGCATGCAACCTTTCTTTTGTCCTCATCTGGTAATACAACCGGCACTTGGCAATTCTTCACCTGTTTCTTTTGGCCAATCCTGTGGGCCCTCGCCTGAGCTTGGAGGTCATTCTGTGGGTTCCAATCAGAGTCAAAGATGACTACTGTGTCAGCAGATGCCAGATTGATTCCCAGACCCCCGGCTCTTGTGGACAATAGGAAACAGAAGTCCTGGAACACAGACAAAGCTTGACACTATAAGCCATATTACTAATAAAATAGCGAGTTTTCCAAAAATGCCTGATTCAATGGCTGGTCATTTTGGCACTATAGGCAGTAGCAACACAGTGATTTGTGTGCAATAAATTATTCATCTTATTTTAAAAAGGAAAAAGCTGACTTTGTACATTTATGCATTCAGCACACAATGCATGCCACAGATTTAAATATGAATTCTTTTCATACATGATAGGCGAAAGATTTTTCCAAACGCAAGCACTATTGCCATAATATGAGCAGTAAGTCAGTAGGCAGAATATACATGCCAGAAAGCAAGGCAAAATATTACTCATTCCATGGGAAAGGGGAACCAATCGTGCCATTTGTGTATATGCTTCTTTGGTAAGCATTTCTGGCTTGTAGATCAAAAACAAAATCATACAATAATGACCTTTCATGAAATGGAAAACCCAAAGATTTACATTTGATAACTACTGGGTTTCACTTTATAGTAATTTCAATCAACAAATGTCTGTCAATTTGTTTTTTGTTTTTTTGATCTCCAATCCCACCTGAATCTGGAATGCCCAATTCGAGAAATATGTACAAGCTTGCTTGTATGAGACCCCATGCTGCCAACTCGGGAGAGAGGGACAGTTCGCGGCTCTCCTCCAAAGCACGCGCCCATCAACTACTGCTTCTTTACACTCTACAAAGCCCAACTGATAAGCTTTGCAAGGATCAAACCATGGTAAGTAAAATATTGTGGATATGGCAACCTTTGCAAAATCTTTGGATTAGCAAGTCCAGGAATAGAAGTTACTCAATCAATTCTAATGCATACAAACTGAACGTGTTATTTAATGCATTTCCCCCGGTTTAGTGAACTGACCACATGGATTATTATCCTTTTTAATTTCCGACAATATAATTCCCTGTATAACAGACTTTAGTTGTACCAAACAAACCAAAGATCTTTCAAGGCTGAGAGAATGGATTGACAAGTGATTGCTGAAGAATTTGCGTGGTTTGTATCGACAGTGTATTGTAGTATTTCCTCGCACCAATCTGACTGCAACACTGTCTGAAAAACACAGTTACTTTAAATTCAGTTGCAACGCTGTCTGAAAAACACATTTACTTTAAATTTAGGTGACAATAATTTTTCTCATGAATGGATGAAAAAAAAAAAAAAAAAACTTACCAAGAGTGAAATTGTATATGGTTACCTAACTATCAACTCAATGTTTTGTTAACATGGAATACGCACCATTAGTTAGTAGTTAGTTTCACACTGTAAATAAATAAACTAACAAACAATTTGGTGTCTTTGTTACATTAGCATTGCTTCGCTTAACTTGCTTGTTTCTCAAAGCATGGTCATCTAACCCACAATTCCAGGCATGGAAAAATGGGGAGTTTGTCCATTTCTAAATAACAAACTTTTTGCAAATTCATAATTTTGTAGTTTTTTTTTTTTCACGTCACACTTTGGTACCCCTTTATCATGTAATGACCCATATATGAATTGGCCAGAAAAATATTTCCCAACTCAGCTGCCCCAGACTTCATATCACAGTAGTCTATTCTTCAATGATGCAAGGTTCAGCAGTGCCATTTTTATCAAAATACCTTAATTCAAGACTGGTGAACGTCAAGAAAGTAGCATGCACAGCAGAACTATAAAAACACTGAGATGGGTGAGATCATGAGCACTACCAAAAACAAGTAGTAAAAAAAAAAAAAAATCATACCTCTGAGCCATCAGCATTAAAATGGTCCAATGCCTGTTTTCTAATCTCTCCTTTGATTGACCCGTCCAGACGCTGAAGGAAAATGGGGGGAAAGAGAGTTTGGCTTTTGCGTCACATTGAAAACAAGCACCTGCGGGGTTCACAGGTCAGCAACACCTAACTGCCTGACTGAGTGCCATATGCTTTAAACTCACAGCAGTGTTTTACGTACCTAACATCAGCCCACTAAACCTGATAAACAAATTGTTATTGTATTAAGCCAGACTGAAGCCACGCACTTTAATCCTCTGGTGATCCAACCTAACAAGTTCCACAAAAAATCACCTGAGAATAAAAATAACTTATTACAGACCCCCCCAAAATTTATCTCACACCATTGACACACGATCTGAGATTCATTTAGCCGGTAACTTCCAGTCTTTGACCAGTAGAATCTTTTTACGTCAGAGAAATTTTAAACTTGCCCATCAAATTGTCCGCTAAATATATTCACACACTGCAGGCTGCAACTTGGCACACAGGCATAACCAGCTGTAGCCAAAGAATGATATAAGACAAGAACAACTGTGGGCAAATAAGACATGCATGTTGTTTCCTTTTCTGAATACTCAAACCTGAAGGAAAAGTAGCAGCATTTCTTCCATGTAGGTCCTTTAGGGTAACCATCATTGCATGTTGTAAAGGGACATAAGGTAAATTTGACTTCAAGCTGGCAGCAGAGGGTATTGTTAGCTAATAAAAAGTGAAAGATTAAAATGCTTATAGGGATAGTTCACTTTTTTTGAAGTGGGGTTGTATGAGCTACAAATTGCCACTACTTATATTAGATGCAGTAGATAGCTCTCTGATCTCCCCCAGGTAGCTGCACCAGGGCATAGCGCTGGGTGGAAATTTAGGTGATACACTGTTGTGAACAGAAACACAGAAACAGTGTATTTTTGTGGCCTAAAAGAGGTCCTACCTGAAAATAATACACCATTTCAATTGTACACTATATTTAAAAAAATTACAGCACTTTAGCTGCTCAGAAAAAAACATAGTTGCTCTTGAACTAACCAACTGATGTATTCCTCCGCAAGGCGCATCATAGTTCACTGCACACGGTAGCGATCAGCTGTTTGGGTCAGACTCTGAGCGGTTTGCGGCAGAGCCGGATTTTCAATGGCATAGAATCACGTCTCAAAAAAAAAAAAAAAAAAAAAAATCCCTACAATAACCAGCACAGCAGATACACAGTATGTGGCCGCGTAGACCCTATGCGATATCAATTTGAGCTGCAATGTTACATTAGACTTTTTCACAGGTGTTTCACTCTTTTACCTGATGCTTGGGTACAGCAGTGCTCTTCAGCGTGCAGCGTTGAAATTTCCCTGAATGTAACCTAACGAAATCCTCTTTGGAAATATGAATACTGCAAACACGGAGTTCTTTTAGGGATACGGGTGGCGTGTCAATATCCGTGTTGAGGCAACTAGCCACAGCTACAAGTCCAATATTCCGCAGAGGAATGCGGTGGAAGCTGTAAGTGCACCAGGATACAGCTTTGCTTTCACGTCCAAGAAAGCGACACACACGGACCATTTTTGAAATATTTGCACAAGTTAAACGGCCATCTGACCTCGCAACCGCAGTTAAGCTGCTTGCACACTGGACACGAAACGCACACAGATTACATTCAAAGTCAATGCGAAGACGTGAATACACGCGTTTGCGCAAGCAGCTTTACTGTGACCCAAACAGCTGATCGCTACAGCGCGCAGTGAACTACGATGCGCCTCGCGCAGGAATACGTCAGTTGGTTAGTTCAAGAGCAACTGTGTTTTTTTCCGAGCCGCTAAAGAGCTGTAATTGAAAAGGTGTATTATTTTCAGTTAGGACCTCTTTTAGGCAGCGAAAATACGCTGTTTCTGTGTTTCCGTTCACAGCAGTGTATCGCCTAAATTTCCACCCAGCACAATTGCCCTGGTGCGGCTACCTGGAGGAGATCAGAGAGCTTTCTACTGCATCTAATGTAAATAGTGGCAATTTGTAGCTCATACAACCCCACTTCAAAAAAAGTGAACTATCCCTTTAACAGTGGTCTGTGCAGTCTATTTTCTTAGTGGGCTGAGGAACTTTTTAATGTGCAAGTTAGCGCAGTAGCTTAGAAGGCCCATAAGCATTTTATCTTGTTGGCTAAAGAATATTATTACTTGCACACAGAGGCTAGAGGTAAGGCTGGTAGTAATGTCATCTTTATTGCTTAAAGCTGCAGTTGGTAACTTTGGTTGAGTTCATATGGAATGACCCAATCTCTCATGTTCTTTTCTCCAAAGTACAAGAAATTTATTTTGGGAGTACCTCTATATTCATAATCAACACATGCAAAATTTTAGGCTCCTACTCCAAGGGGTTTCCGAGATATGGCCTTTTGCCCTCGCGAATCGCAAATTTATAGGGATTTTGGAGGCCAGTATCTGTGGAACAAATCATAGGTATGAGCTGAAAATTCCTTCCCAGGGTAATTTGGTCCAGGCTTTCAGAGTCTCTTGTCAAAATAGGTCTAGCTCTTTTCATTTTCAAGATATTGGCCTCTCAAATATAAAACTTTTTATGGGTGGAAATCAAAAGTTAAGTTTTCAAGGGCCCCCTATGAGGCCAGGATCCCTCCAGAGGCTAAGTTGTGCTGGATTCCTTCTATTAGATGACATCTGTCTGTAGAAGGAAGATTGACAGCACCCAAGGCATAATAGTAGAGTTAGGAGATCGTGAAAAGGGTCCCGACTTAAAAAACTAACTTTTTTGCCAATTTTGGATTGGCAAGTTCACCATTTGGGCAGTTACCCATGGTAATGAAACTTGTTCTACATACATGTATATATCCTGGCTTTATTTGTTCAAAATTACAACTTGTTTTCTAATCTCCTTCACTATCAAATCATGTTATCAAATATAGGCATTTTGGGGTAAACACACCCATTATTATCCCTTTTGCTCTGCAACTAGAAGTCTTACTTAGACAGTGCCTACTCATAGACTCAAGTTCCATCATTTCCGAAGAACTAAGAACTACAGTTACATCCAGGTTACTTATTTATGTTTATTTTGCAAAATTTTGTTTTTACTATGGTTGGAATGCTCACAAATTGGTAGAGAGTCAATCTTCTCTCTACACCTGGTGCAGTTATCATCAAATGTACCAGTGAGAACAAAAATGTGTACCCACAAAAGGAAAAAATACAAATGCTCTCTGTACCTGGAAAGGGTAGCGTCTGAAGGTCAGGTACTCTGCAAGGATGTCCAGCATTCTGACCATCTGGGAGAATATTAGTACACGGTTGCCCCTCTCTTTCAGTCTAGTTAGCAGCTTATCCAAAAGGACCAGCTTACCACTGCCCCGTACTATGTTCTGCAAAACCAGGAGAGGACAATGAAATCAGATAAGCGCAACACACAGGGATATGATCATGTCCGCATTCACGCATGCGCTCCTACACAGGTACTCATACGGGCAATTGTTACCAGAGTAACACAAGCAGTCAAGATCAGAGGGGTAATCAGACACAGCCACACACACACACAAACAGCACAATATGCAAGGACGCAGTCATAGTCCTCCACAGGAAGACAAAAAAATTGTCTCCCTCAATCAAATACAAGGTCACTGTCACAAGCCAGGAAGTCCAAAACCTACCATAGCATGGCACTGTGAATAACCAAGCAACTAGCAGGGCTCGAAACTGACGCTTTTCACCACTGTCCCAAAACCTGCTTGCAATGGTCTCAAAGAATGCATTGACAGTCCCACCCCCCATCCCCAAAAAAAAAAAAAAAAAATTACAGTAGTAGGGTGGCCTAGTGGTAGGTTGCACGACTATTTACTAAAGAGTTGCTGGTTCAAGCCCCCAGTGGGGCTTGGGATTCTGACTAAATATAGAGAAATGAAGTTGGGGTGAACTCTGCCATTTGGCCCTTGAGCAAGACCCTATACCCCAAAAGGTCTGCACCCCAATTTCTCTCCATCCCTCCTCACTGTATGTATCAATAAAATTTCTCAATTTCAATATCTATTAAGTTGTCTTTAAACCATTTCCAACAAAATAAGAGACTTTAAATGATTTGCAATTCACTGCATTCTGTATTTATTATTTACATTTTAAACAGCATCACAATTGTTTTGGAAACGGGGTTGTAAGTTACTATTGCAAATCGCATCATCTTGGACCTGGTTACCAGATAAGCATGCCAAGGGCGCAATTCAATACATCTAAATGTACCTCAGATCCTAGAATGTCAATCAAAATGTACCCCAGTTCTATCAAAAGCTACTGGAGCCAGGATATGTTTCGACAGACATGCCAGGAACGGAGGTCCATTTTGATATGCCGACGTGTACCTTGGGTACAGTTCAGTGGTTCACAGGCCGAAGATGGCCCTTAAAGCACAACTGATGAATTACCAGATCTGTATCCACTAGAACAGAAGAGGAACAGGTATAAAAAACAGTCTTACTCAAGTAAATAAGACAATAAATAAAGAAAAACAAGTATTTGTCACAAACGTGATGTTATTACCCGCTGCAGAGACAAAATAGATGTCTTGTTGCTGCTCTGATACAAAAAATGAAAGGAATCCATCAGTGGTGCTTGAGATATCACACCAAAAGCCTTATTACTAATGCATATCTCTGGGCTCCAATGGGGGCTGCACATCCCCAATACAGACCTTGGTACCAAATATGAATGAAATCTGCAACATTGTTCTTGAGATATGTAACAACAGAATCAAAAATCATCATTTAGACCATCACGACCTTGCCAACTAAGTCAAGGTCACCATCATTTATTAGCATCTGCACAGTATCATTTTAGTCCAGCTTACAAAAAATTAGTGGAATGCATTAAAATGTTTTTTAGATATTGGACCATAATTCTGGTTATAAATAGTCAACTGCCTGTAATGACCTTGAAAAGTAGGTGAAGGTCACGCAAATTTGCTGGGGTCTGCGCATTCCCCTAACACAGCGTGCTGCCAAATTTGAAGAAATTCCATCGACTGGTTCTTGGGACATCGCGCTAACAAGAGCGGGATGGGTAGACAGATACATGGAGCTGAATAATATGTTCATTATTTACTGGCATCTGCTTGCCTGCATTTGGAATAAAATTAAAACCCAAAAAAGCACTACAATTCTTTGTAGCTTAAAGCACCATTCAAATAATTTTGGAAAACCCAGCCGGCAGGGACTGATGGGATAGTCTGCTCCTGACTGCATGTGAGCCGCACGTCATCGGTGAACATCGCTCCTCAAATGCAAATAAAAGCATTCTCCGTCCATTGGTCTAATCGTCCCCCAGCCGTCCCAAATGACAACCATCAAGGGTCCCAAATCAATTCATTTGTGACCTTGGGATGTCGGGAAGCCATTAATTTCGAGCCCTGCACTTGTGCCCAAATCTGGCCAAGTAACCGGGTATCCCTCACAGATCCATACTCAACCCACCTGCAGGTGCTCCTGCTGGGTAGGGCTGTCCGTATCCTCAGGCAGTTTGACAAGGAATCCGTGATTGCAGCATTTCTTTAGCTCCATGACTATGTTGAGAAATCCAGAGGAGCTCCCACGGGTGCCCTTAGACAAAGCTCTGTAGTTCCGTGTCAAGATCCACCTGCAGGAAAATTGAGGCTTTCAGGAACCAGCCTGATTATCACAGGGATCAATCTCTACATCTTACATCTCTAATGCCTGAAAGCATTGCTACAAGGTCTTGTTGGAGCATTTCACAGAGATATCTTCACTGCAAGCCACAAACACATTTTGCAACAGCGCTCATGACTATGGCGCATGCAGGAAATCAGCACATGAAATCACTCTTTTCCAACAGCACCAATTTATATCCCGGATTTGCCTTTGTACACAGCATTTTAAATAAAATGAGACTGGGCAAAGGAGTCTGAAAATAGGGTCAGAAAATCTCCTCTATCAAGCACAACAGCACCTCTGGGGGCAAGAACAACCACCACTGGCAAGGATGACGTGGCTGAGACAAACATTTTGAGAGATTCTAGACCATTCCACTAGGCAGATCATCTCAAGAGCGGTCACATTTCTTAGTTTGTGTCAATAAACTACCCTCTTCAGTTCAGCAAGCAAGTTTTTGACTAGAGTGAGCTCTGGTGACTGAAATGGACTTTATGAACACTGTCCCTGAACCTTTTCTGAGTGGATTTTGAGGTGTGCTTAGGACTATCTCGTTGAATATACCACCTACAGCAAAGTCTCCACCGTCTTGGAAAGAGGCTATCAGACTGGGACCTTAAGAGACGATAACATGGCATGTCATAAAAAAAAACGTAAGTGGTGAGAACAGGCCGTTGAGCCCAGCTAAGCTTGGTGATTTCCCATCATTAAAGAAGACCTAATATCAAACCTGCCTCCATGACATGACCAGTTCATTCCACTGTGACCACTGTGCGAAAATAATACTTCCTAATATTAGTGCTAAATTTGTCTTTGGCCAACTTCTACTTGTTACCCCTAGTTTTGTGAACAGTACTTGCCCTAAATGATCCTGCATAGCCAACTTTGTTTCAAGAACTCAGTCAGATCACCCCTAAGTCCCCCTTTATTAAAGCTGAATAGATCAAATGTCCTCACTCTATCCATATAGCTTTGTATTATATGTGCAGCTCGCTGATAGTACCAGTACACCCGCGCCATAATGTTCGCCGTATGCTGAAATGGTTGGAACTACTTTCAAGTCGGACGTTTCCGTGGCACCTCGGGCGGGAGAAACAAGCGTTATATTCAAAATAATACAGATGATTAGATTTCCCATTTAGAGTTCTTTCCAGATCGGTTGCTTTTTTGAAGGAGCTATAACGGATTATCAGTCAACATTTCTATCCGATATGGCCTCTGTTGTGTTCGAGGTAACTTGGATTCTCGCTGTTCAACTAGGACCATTGACTTCTCGACAATTTCAGAAGATCCAAATATCATTTCAGCGGCAAGTGCCAATATAACTTCATTTTTAAGTGAGTACATGACGCAGTATGAGTGCGGTCGTGCTGATAGCGAGCAACGGAGAATCAGTGGCTATGCATACGACCATTGCCAAATGTGACAGATTATTAAATGCTGATACTATGGATTTTGTGTCCCACATCTGTTTTGCATTGTTCTTGCTAGCTATGTAAACAATTCTTGTTGGACAGGTATTGCAAATCTAGCCATTTTTCATCATACATGCGAATGTAAAATGACTGTTGTGATCGCTGTAATCCTCAGTATTATATGCGCGTGTCTCGCTGACAGTACCAGTACACCCATACTACATCAAATAGTTCCCGTTTTGTTTTTTTTTTAACGAACCAAATAAATCTATGTGAAATGTTGAATTAGAACTTATTTTGTCTCACAAATGAATACAAAAAATGGTGCATATAATACATAGTTTACCGTGCTCGTGTTTGTAGCGTCTGGGGAATTTCGGAACTCGTTGGGCTGCGGTGGGATGTTTACCGCACTTGACCTTCGGTCTCATGCAGTAAAAATCCCTCCGCGGCCCAACTCGTTCCGAAATTCCAATCCGCTACAAACACTCGCACCATAACCTATATTTATATCAGCAATCAACTTGGTGGTTTTTCTTTCAACCTATTCACAAGCCTTTGCCTCACATTAGTAACACAGTCTCCAGAACTGCGCACAAGTGCTGTCTGGCAAAGGTATTGCACAAGATGACCCACTGATCTTTAAAGAATTGGATTTCTGATGACTTCATTATGTCGAGGCAACCATACCGCCATATTGATATGCCCAACAAAAATCTCCCAGAACTTCAGTGTTGCCAGAGATACCTCATTTAGGGGGAAAAGACCCCTTCTCAGGCATGAATAAATATAAAAATACAACCCTAATTCCAAAACAGTTAGGACAAAGTGTAAATTGTGAATAAAATCAAAACGCAATGACTTTCAAATCACACCAGCCAGTATTTTATTCACAATAGAACAGAGATAACATAGCAAATGTTGAAACTGAGAAATTTTACAATTTTGTCCACAAAATGAGCTCATTTCAAATTTGATGGCTGCTACAGGTCTCAAAAAAGTTGGGACAGGGGCCTGTTTACTATGGTGTAGCATCCCCCCTTCTTTTTAACACAGAGTGGAGGCGTCTGGGCATTGAAGAGACAAGTTTCTTGAGTTTAGCCATTGGAATTTGATCCCACTCTTGTTTAATACAGGCTTCCAGCTGCTGGAGAGTTTTGGGTCTCCTTTGACAGACTTTTCGTTTAATTATGCGCCAAATGTTCTCAATCCGTGAACGATCAGGACTGCAGGCAGGCCAGTTCAGCACATGCACTCTTCGACTACGAAGCCACCCTGTTGTAATAGCTGCAGTATGTGGTTTTGCATTGTCCTGCTGAAATATACAAGGCCTTGCCTGGAATAGATGTCGTCTGGAGGGGAGCATATGTTGCTCTAAAACCTTCATATACCTTTCAACATTCATGGTGCTTTTTAAAACATGCAAGTGTCCCACATCATATGCACTAATGCATCCCCATACCATTAGAGATGCTGGCTTTTCAACTGAATGCTGATAACAGGAGAGGTGGTCTTTCTCCTCTTCAGCCCGGAGGACACAACACTCATGATTTCCAACAAGAACGTCAAATTTTGACTCGTCTGACCACAGGACACTTTGCCACTTTGCTACAGTCCATTTTAAGTGAGCCTTGGCCCACAGAACACGGCGGCACTTCTGGATCATGCTCAACAATGGCTTCCTTTTTGCATGATAGAGTTTTAGGAGGCATCTGTGGATGGCACGGCCGACTGTGTTTACAGACAGTGGTTTCTTGAAGTATTCCTGGGCCCATTTAGTAATGTCAATGACAGAATCATGTCCGTGAGTGATGCAGTGACGTCTGAGGGCCCGAAGATCACGAGCATCCAGTACAGGTCTTCGGCCTTGTCCCTTACGCACAGAGATTTTTCCGGTTTCTCTGAATCTTTTGATGATGTTATGTACTGTCGATGATGAGACCTTCAAAGCCTTTGCAATTTGACGTTGAGGAACATTGTTTTTAAAGTATTCCATAATTTTTTTTACGCAAGCCTTCACAGGTTGGAGAGCCTCTGGCCATCTTTACTTCTGAGAGACTCAGCCTCTGTAAGACATCCCTTTTATAGCCAATCATGTAACACACCTGATGCTAGTTAACTTAATTACTTGCTAGATGTTCTTTCAGCTGATTCTCTTATATATTAATTACTTTTTCAGCCCTTTTTTGCCTGTATCCCAACTTTTTTGAGACCTGTTGCAGCCAGAAAATTTGAAATAAGTTCCTTTTGTGGATAAAAATGTGAAATGTCTCAGTTTCAACATTTGAAATGTTATCTATGTTCTACTGTAAATAACATATTGGCTCATGTGATCTGAAAGTCATTGCATTTTGATTTTATTCACAATTTACACTTCGTCCCAACTATTTCGGAATTGGGGTTGTACAACTAGTGAAATATTTTGTCTTTATTTTATCAACATTAGGTGTGACATGGAGCAGGTGTAAGGCGGAAAGTCAAAGAAGTTAACATGGTAAAAAAATAATGGTAAAACTAAGGATCATATTGACAAAACCAAAAAAGAAAAAGTGTGTCTTGTTTATAACATAAACAGTATCTCACAAAAGTGAGTACACCCCTCAAATTTCGACAATTAATTTGTTATATCTTTTCAAGGGATAACGTTACAGAAATGAAACCTGAATATATTCTACAGTAGTCATTGTACAATATGTGTAGTGTGTAGATTTACTGCACTGTCCAAATAACTGAACAAACAGTCATTATTTCCAAAATGGGTGGCAACAAAAGTGAGTACACCTCACCGTCAACATGCCAAATTGTGTCCACAGTGTCAATATTTAGTGTGACCACCATTGTTGTCCGGCACTGCCTTGATTCTCCTAGGCATGGAATTCACCAGAGCTGCACAGGTTGTTGCTGGGATCCTCCTCCGCTCCTCCATGACAACATCATGGAGCTGTTGGATGTTGGACACCTGCTGCTCCTCCACCTTCCTCTTGTGGATGCCCCACAGGTGCTCAATGGGATTCAGGTCTGGAGACATACTTGGCCACGCCATCACCTTCACCTTCTTCAGGAAGGCAGTTGTCATCTTCGAGGTGTGTTTCAGGTCGTTATCATGTTATAAAACTGCTGTTTCCGAGGGGAGGGCATCATGTTCTGCTTCAGAATGTCACAGTACATGTTGGAAACCATTATTCCATTAATAAAGCCCAGCTCCCCAGGACCAGAAGCACTCATGCAGCCACAGACCATGATGCTGCCACCACAATGTTTGACTGTAGGCAGTACACACTTGTCTTGGTACTCCTCACCAGGGTGCCGCCACACATGCTGGACACCATCTGAGCCGAACAAGTTTATCTTGGTCTTATCAGACAACAGAACATGGTTCCAGTCAGTGGCGTCACCAGACTTTTTATTCTCGGAGTGCACAAGGGGGGCACAACAGTTTGATGAGGGGGCACGCACAAAAAATTATCTAGCATTTATTTTGTTGACCGGGGGGGGAGGAGTCGTCTTCATTTTGTTGACCGGGGGGGATCGTCTTCATTTTGTAGACCGTTATCGTTATAAATAAATTTATAACGAAATAAAGAATAAAAATATATCACCAACAAACAGAACATCCAAAAAAGATGGCCCGCAAATAAATAAATCACAGTGTTCATTGGATGTTCTGTTTGTTGTTAAAATGTTTTTTTTTAATTCTTTATTTCGTTATAAATCTGTTCTAATCGTCCTCTTTTTTTGGCTGTCGGACACGGAGCTGTCGGACTGGCATTGTACGGACTTCGTTGTATTTATAAAAATGGCCCATATAAATTGATTGCAGTGCCCATTGGATGTTCTGATTGTTGGTGATATATTTTATTCTTTATTTCGTGATAAATCTGCTCTAATATCAATACTTTTACTTTCTGCTGGCTGCCAGGCATGGAGTATTTTGCATTTCGCGTTCGACAGTCTTGATCGTGCATGTGATGTTTAATTCACAATGTCAGTGGACATGGAATTGATTTGCTCACTGACTACAAGCACTATTTTATCTCTGGTGTGGAAATAAAGCGTGAATCTGTTCAATCCATCTGACTAATTTTCAAGAGAGACCAAATAAAGACTGTTGTCTATCTTCAATGGAAGAAAACAGACGATTAAAAGACCAAGAAAAGTCGACAGCTATCAATTTGCATTTTGTGAAGGTCGAACAAAAACATGGCCAAGTTTGTACCTCTAATAATTGCTGGAATACTCGAAAAATGTGAACTTTTATGACTTTCGGACGCGGAGTATTTTAGGATCTCTGTCCGACAGTCGCTAAATTCGTCATAAATGCGCTAAGTCCCGCGCCAATGTCGCTTCACTTTATTGAGCAGAGCTTAAATGGAAACATTGATTGAAATTCTCAGTACTCATCTTGAAGAACTGAGCCCTCTTATCAAAACATTCACGTTTAATATCTAAAAGATTCAGTAGATTTGAAGAAATTAAAAACAATAATCGACTGTCAGACACGGAGTTAAATTGAAACCATCCGACTGTCGGACACGGAATTATATTAAAACCCTGTCCGACTTTCGGACACGTAGATACTGCGTTATTTATTTATTTACGTATCCTAAATAGGGGGGCACATGGGGGGGCACGAGATGTCCGTGGGGGGGCACGTGCTCCCCCTGGCCCCCCCTTAGCGATGCCATTGGTTCCAGTAGTTCATGTTCTTGGACTGGTTGTCTTCAGCAAACTGTTTTCGGGCTTTCTTGTGGGCTAACTTCAGAAGAGGCTTCTGTCTTGGCCGACGGCCATGCAGACCGACTTAGTGCAGTGCACGGCATTTGGTCTGAACACTGACAGGCTGTTCTCCCACTGCCGCAACCTTGTTAGCAATGCTGCCAGCACTCCTACGTCTGTTTTCTGAAGCCAACTTGTGCACCTGACGCAGAGCAGGAGGACTCAACCTCTTCGGTCGACCACGACGAGGCCTGTTCTTCGTAGAACCCGTCTGGGAAAACCACTGAATAACCTTGGCCACCATGCTGTAGCTCTTTTTCATGGTTTCACAGACCTTCTTGTAGCTTAAACCATCTTTGTGGAGAGCTACAATTCTCTTTTTCAGATCCTCAGAGAGTTCTTTCCCATGAGGTGCCATGTTGACCATCTAGTGACCAGAATGAGAGCATTGCACCCAAAGCACCATAATTTAAACCTTCACCACCTGATACATAACCTCATATGGCCCAGTCGAACAGACAAAAGCATGAACATGATGAATAAGACACGTTGCTTTGCTTGGTTGACCATTACCAATTGGGGTGTGTACTCTTTTTTGTTGCCACCCATTTTGGAAATAATGACTGTGTGTTCAGTTATTTGGACAGTGCAGTAAATCTACACTGCTACACATATTGTACAACGACTATTCTAGAATATATTCAAGTTTCATTTCAGTAACCCTGTCCCTTGAAAAGATATAATCAATTAATTGTCGAAATGTGAGGGGTGTGCTCACTTTAGAGAGATACTGTATAACCAAAGGGCATTAATATGAGAACGAGCTGCTCCGCTGGACTTTTATTCAGACGGTAAGTTGATCGAGAAGTTTCACTTTTGTAAGCAAGTCCTGTCTGAATCCACTGATGAGCCGTCTCCTCAGCGGCAGCATATATCGGACAGAAACAATTGTGTGGTGATGTTATTAGTTTTTCTTTGTGTTAATATTTCATTTAGCTGTGAAAACGTTTCTATTCTCTGAATCCATCTGAATCAGTTTTCTTATTTTGAATTCAGTAAAATTAATTTTCCTCTTCTTCAGGTTGGTGTTATCCTTAGGATGGTGACTCAATTTCCTAGCTTGCTTGTTCGAACTAAGAAGTTATAGTGTGCCCTAAATAAAGGGTGTTACATGGTAACGACCATCGCAACGCATGTATTTACAGGGACGAGAATCATAAGACCAGTCACAGCTATGACCACGTTCTGCCAGGCTTGGTGCCCTCAGTGTAAATTCAAATCACAAAGTCGGACGTAGCCAAGACCAGCGTAAGAGTGAAGACCTGCATTTTCACGCCCTGCTGGTTCACTCAGCTCCAGATTTCCCCTTATTTAATAATTAATAGAATTTTTAATTCTCGCTGAAATTTAGCACCGTATCGTGGCAATACAATGTTTGGAGGGACAATCCATAATTATAAAAATAATCAAGAGTAAAACCATATGGGAAGAGAGGGAGGAGGTTAAAATACAATATGAGTGCAAGCATGGAAATGAGCGCAGGACATTGACCACATGCACTGTGTGTTGACATGCGTAGCACGTGGAAGGGTATGCGGCCATCATACTTGTAAAACTGCTTCTGCTGCGCAGTCATATCTACGCGGAGTATCTGCTCCACCTTGGCCGGTAAAGACTTCTCCACATCCTTCTTCACCCTCCTCAACAGGAAAGGTTCCAGCACTTTGTGCAGGCTCTGATAACCATTCTCCCTGCCTTTACCGTGTTCATCCTCAAAGTCCTCCCACATCTCAAACCTGGGGAAGAGCAGGTGAGTTTTAGTGCATCATAACAGTATGCTTAGACACATTAATTAATTCAAACACAAAATTATGCATTTTCCGGCGTACAAACAAGTTTGAACACAGCTGTTACCAAGTGAAAAAAAGTGAGCAGAGCTCACTTATACCCCCACCCCATTATCCTTTTCCGTGTTTCTGCTGGGGGCAGTGGTGGCTCGTGGAAATTTTTTTTTTTTTTAGGTAAGGCTGTGCCACATCCACCATATTTCAGCAAACTTATTTGTATGATTTAATGCAAGAATAAAAGAAGGTATCAAAATCATATTACTACTTTGCAGTTAAATGTTTAACTCTTACTCTATTCCAGCATGAAAAAGCATTCAACAAAGCACTGACAAACACATCAAGACATCTTTATGCCATCCACCCATGCCTAATTGGTTTCTCTCCCAGCAGACTTTATTTTGCTGGGGAAACCAATGAAGAGGTAAAGATCACTGTATGTAAGCAAACTGTGGAGTGCAATGAAGGATAATGGTGTTTAATCCTTGACAGTCATGGATTTCAATGAACATAAGCATATAAAATTATTTGCTTTTGTTTTAAAATGTCAACAATGCAACCAGCTTCAAAACACCAAATGCACACTTCCAGTTAAAGTTTGAGTACATTTGTTTGATATCTAGTGTTATGACTTGAAAATCACAACAAAGAAAACCAGCAATGACAACTTAAACAAATTTATTCTTCACTGATAAAAAAAAAAAAAACCTCTACAAATAATCCACTGTTCAATCCTCTAATAACACTCTAATGCCACAATGTAACTCTGTTGCCAAAAGAAAAACTCTGCTCCTACTGACCAAAATCACAGCATTTATATATACTAGCAACATTCTGGAAAGATCAACAGGATTCCTGGGTAATCCCGCCCCCTCCAGGCAGGAAGATGCCAGAAGCTTCTAGAAAGCAGTAGTCTATTACAAAGACGCGATATTACATCAGATCATGTTTTGCTACAGACACACCACCAGAGGGTGCTGATGAACAAAATAAATAGCTGACCAGCAAGGCAGCAAAAACAGCATGTAACTAATCTCCATTTACAAATGGTATACAGTGCTTTACATAAAATACTCATACATAACACTAGGTATTCATTAAAGCAGCTACACTATATGGCCAAAAGTAAGTGGAAACAGTACTGAAACCTCATTTGCATGCACAGAAAGAAGGACATCTTTGACATTTTAAATATCAGACATTTTGATTGAATTTTTGATTGAATTTGGCATGAATTGGTCAGTGCTGCCTGAAAGGACAAACTAACAGCTTCCATTTTAGGGCATTTCTTTTCAAATCCGTTTTACCATTATGATTTTGTGGCACTTCCCATACCCTCCACTCCCTCCCTTCAAGAAGGCCCCAGCAGAAAGTCTGACCTATCAGCCCATACCAACCAATTTATTCCAAATTCAATTAAACATCATAAAACTTACAAGTTAAAAATGTTTGTTTTTTTAAGTAAATCAATGAAACTTCAGTAAAGTGTCCAAATACTTTGGAAATGTAGTGTCACTCATTTTGTACTGTGACCGTCCACAAAAAGCTTTTAAAATAGTGTCTGTTTTAAGGAGCTCCTCCAGTACAGTCCAGCAAGGACACAAAATCAATCCATCAATCCCCCAAAAATGCCGTGGTTGTCCGAGGAGTCAGTCTCGTGAGTCCAGTTTAAAAGCCCAACAGGATTCCATCCAATCAATTATTTTGGATAGAATGAGCCTGTTTTAATCCATCTCCAATTGTTTTTCCTCAGGGAAATTGTGTGGTTATTCATCCAGGTAAGTAGCAATATTTACTCTGCCTCGCTATCTAGCTAATATAGCATGCTTCACAGAATTATCCATTTGTGCTCTGGTGTTCTCATTTTTTCTTACTTTCTCAGACAGATGCTTCATGTAATTTTCCAAACCTAAACTGTCCCTAATGTCATAAAAAGCAAGGACAGAAATCAAAATTCAAGAAATCAAAATATTAACGTTACTATGAGTGTGTCCAGCTAGTCAGGCCTTTCTGATACAGCGGCTGCAAGAGAAGCCTCCAAGGTGGTACTTCCCCCTTTTTTGCTTGTCTGCTGTCTGGTTGCAAGGTCAGGTCGTTCTGGGGCCAGTTTCTTCACCCGTAGTTAGCTAGTTTCTCTGCCAAAGTTATGGTATCATCAAAACATTCTCAGCAAAGGCTTAGAGCTTGCGTCATTCTGTTTGGCCCAATAAAATAATTGCTCTTTCCCCATCAGATTTGAGGACAAGGAAACTCTCTACTGCCCTCTATTGGCCAGCCCCTACTGGATACAAGATTACAGTGCACAGATACGAACATGCGAATGAAATGTGCTAAAACTTAATTTAAATTGCTTTCAACAAATTATTGAAACTTGGCGCTGCATCTCCCCTATTAACCAAGATTGTGCGTGCAAAATTTGAAAACAACTCAAGGCTAAATTTTTGAGATATCAGTTGGACAAAAATGTCTTCGGGAAGGTTGGAAGGATGGAATCCTAGGTATTACCATATACTCTCGCCTTTTCGGGTGGTGGTTATAACAACCATTCAAGCACAGCTTCTGAAAACAGGAAGTGCACATTTACACCCTCTCACTCCACAGTGCATAATGGAAGATATGATAAGAAACCACAGGGATTGCAGTCGCTTACTTGTCAGGCATGAGGAAATGCAGCAGTGACCAGAGCTCCTTCAAGGAGTTTTGCAGGGGGGTTCCTGTGATCAGAAGCCTGTGGTTAGATCTGAAGTCCATCAGGGTTTTATACAAAAGGGAGTCATCATTCTTCAGCCTGTGAGCCTCATCCACACCCAGGAAGGCCCAGTTTATACTACCCAAAACACCCTGCAAGGAACAGAGTAAAGGCAGCATGCAAGATGAGAGCAATTCTGTGAAACTATCCTCAGGGTTAAGTTGTATTCATTATCATCATGGCTGTCCTTCCACGTACCTTGTCTTTCAGCAGAATTTCATAGGTTGTCAAAAGGGCATTGAATCGTATCCTCTTTGTCTGCTGATTTACCCACTCATAATCACGGATCTGGTCACAAAAAATGTAATAAAAAATAACCAATGGCTTCCATTACTTCACATATGTCATTAAGATAAAGGTCCCAATATCATAAGGTGCAAATAAAACAGCGACACAAAATCATAACACAGGTTCCAATAAGCATGTCAGGTCTTAGGAGTTAGGATGTTTTCTGATCCGAATGCAAACGACGCACGTTGAGCAGGGATCTGGCAAGGATTAAGGCCATACCGTTTTCCTGCTCAGGACATCACCCAGGTACACAACAACATTCATATCAGGGGCCCAGGTGTCAAACTCTCGCTGCCAGGAAGTGAGGGTGGAGAGGGGCACCACCAGCAGAAAAGGCCCGTAAAGCTGGTGCTGGTGGAATAGGTAGGACAGAAAGGAGATGGTCTGGATGGTCTTCCCCAAGCCCATCTCATCAGCCAGGATCACACTATTACACCTGCAAGACAAGAATACACGCATCCATGCACCATAAGAAAACACAAGGAAGGAAGAGCCAAAGGAGAATAACAGGACACCCTCCAACTCTAAACCATTCAGTGCAAGCCTCAGAGGCTCTATAGGTAATTCTGACCGATTTTCAAATTTGTACTGTTATGTTATGCAACATGCATTAATTTCTCTCTCAGCAATTTTTGTCAAAGCTCTGTTTTCAGTTTCTCTCTCCCTGTAGAATACAGATTCCTCTTTGCAGCTTTGAATCTGGGTGGTGTTCATGCAATAGATACTGTACGTTCCAGATGAAAAGGACTCCTAGCAACGCATATTTCAGTACAAAGTGCCACTGTATATAACCATTTTGTCATTACTCATTTCTGCAATATGGTATCTGCATTAATTTTTTGTACGCAAAACCAATTCTCAAAATTCATATCTCTCTATTGCTAAATTATCACAAAGTGATTATGCGAATGCCAGCTTCTGGAGGTCATCCCTATGGACTTTTCAAAAGGTTCCTTCACAAAGGATGTGAGGTAATCCCACCCTCTCTCTACAGAATATGCAGCACTGGCTGTTACCTGCACCATGAGTGAGCAAGCCAGTTCAGTCCAGCCAACTGATAATCTCGCAGTTCTAGATCCTCCCCTCCGATGTAAGAAGGCTGCTTCTTCAAGGTCACAAATCTTGGCCTCTGTTTCAAAACCTGAAATACAAGATGAGGGCTTTTAATCATTTTATTAGATAAGCTTGACGCTTATGGTGTTCCAGGCTCATGGAGAATGGTTATTAACAAAAATGGATGATAAATTACAAAGACTATCAGTTAGGATTGAAAGTTCCTGAGCAATAATGCCATCTTTCGTAAGTAGAAAACTATAAAGACTGTGTTTTTGAGAATTCCTGGCCATTTCAAGATCTGACTTACTTTGCAGTCTTTTGAAGGAATGGTTTTGCTACTATTGCGGTTGCTGAAGCTGTCAATACAGTGCTGGAACTTCTTGGCAATGAGAGCCCCATCCTCCCAGCTACACTCAGCGTAGGGCAGGCCCATCCACTTGCACAGATACTCTGGCTCGTTGGAAGAGGACGGTGTCTTACGACTGTGCGCTGTCAGGACAGATATTAATCTTTAATAATTTTTAAACTTGCCGTTAAATCATATGGCTTCTAAGCAATGTCACAACTTACAGATTGCAAATTTTGGAAATTTTTAAGCTGAATTACACAAGTGACAATGTTGTGTGCACTCACTCTGCAATAAAAGCCCATTTCCCACCAAGCTGTAGGTCTACTATGGGCCGAAAAATGACAACTAAGGGCACTTTCACACTAGGTAAAATTGCCCTGTACTGTGCCACAGTAGGATTGTCCCCCCTCCCCTCTCCCCCCGCTGGTCAGCTCTCACCCTAGTAATATTGTACCACACCCGAGTATACTTGTATGCCAAAATTCTGATACAGCATGTTGCAGTATGCACCAAAGTGGTTTTAAATGGGGAAATATGCAGAATGAAGACAAGCAAGCCCTTGCGAGAAAAGAAATCTGTATCCAACCTCCACTTTTTTCGGCTTTTAATTTGCCAGTGAGATTTTAAAAGGAGGCGCCAATATATTTCTGGGGGTTTTATAGCAAAAAGGGGGTTTAGAATATTAATATCGCGAATGCATATGCTGCGCGTGCCCTTGCAACCCGGTGTGTCATCGGTAACATGGATTACCACATATAACAGCGCAAGAAATTAAATTTTCTTTCTAAATTTTTTTAAATGGATGTACGCTTGCCGTTTTTTCGCAGCTAAATCTTTCACTGGGTACCCAAACATCAAGGTAAGCCTAAAAAGTACTGATTTCATTCGATATTGGTGGAGGTTGAATATGGAATTCTTTCCCCTTGCGTGTTTGGCCGATTATTCTGTTCACTGCCTCATACCACAAAATTTATCTTTCTCATAACTTGAGCTGCCAGACTTTTGCACTGCATCCCGCACTTTGAAATATCACAGCCACATTTTCTTTAGTTTGTCTCGGCACTGTTTTATTGTTCTGATAACCACGCAAATATAACTACTCACAAATTATTACATGAATCTTCAAGTTTCCGTACGTAATAGTATCCAGTTGTGATTGCATGTTTTCGTTCGCCCCAATTTCGAGCAAGCATTGAAGTTCTCCGTTTCAATAGAGAAATCCTTTTGCCGCTGTGTTTGTTAGAACAAAAGAGCCAAATAGTTGAGACGTCATGTAACTGTAATGTTCCGTGCTCAAGAACGATTGCTTTCACATTTAGTATGAGTACGGCTGAACTGTGCCCAAGATCACCTCTTCCAAGCAGACTTGCATACCATGCCCAAGCACGGTGCGCTTGTGTTCACTTTTACCAAAAGAACTCGACTTTGGGGTCAAGTGTACTCGGATCCGTGCCCCAGTCCCTAGTGTGAAAGCACCCCAAATGTGTAAGATGGCAGCGTCAGTATGAAGGATTTTCTGGCACCATTTCTGTGCAGTGTTAGGAAGTTCACACACGTTGTCCATCTTTATATACAGTTTATGCAAATAACATAAAGGCTAATCCTTTACAGACTAAGGTAATACCTTTTCAATATGGCAGATGTGCTGGTGACACATCAAATCTTGCATGAGCCAAAAATAACCACGCAAAGTGGGTGTTACCCTCAGCCTCGGGATTATTTTGAATGAAAATCAATTGACGGAGGCCTTTACAAGTTACCCTGTGGAATACAAAATACAAGATGGCGACAGAGGCAGCCATAGTGGACATACGAGTGTCGAGAAATTCGATAGGGTTCTGTAAGTACACAAGACCAAGCAACAGAGCAAAAATGGTGTAGATTAACGAGGTCATTTTCAAGTTATCCTACAGAATACAAAATTCAAGATGGTGGCTTTGGGGGTTTACTGAACATCCAAGCGCAGTGAAAATTGATACGTTTCTGTAAGTACGCAAGACCAAGCAACACAGCAAAAATAGCTTTGATTGACGGAGGCTTTTTTCAGTTATTGCACGGAATGGAAATTCAAGATGGCGGGTGTGGCAGCCATATTTGATTTCGGATTGCTGCCAAAATTGATAGGCTTGTGTAGTAACTGAACCCCAATTCACCACTAGGTGTCTCTAGCGTACTTATTCGGAGCTTTGAGGTCGAACCATTTTGGTGGTTCATTCGGCTGAGAGGCTTTGACGTTTCATGAGGCATCATCTCGCCATCAATACCAGTTACCAAGTTTTTAAACAAACAAATGCTGGACAAAGATGCTTGGCTATTAAAGTAAACTGGTGCTAGTTGCAAAACTTGGTATCTAGCAAGGTAAGCATAAATAAGAAGGCAGAGTGGCTCACTAATTAGCTTAGTCCCATCAGGCTAAGCAAACAAACAGCTATGGCAAGGTGCTGGAAATTTCTAACGCACTGAACTCGCTCTGTCCGGGAATCAAGAGGATCATGGGAAGTGTAGTTTTTAGACTACAAAGAGGATAAGCATATTTTACACATCAAGAGCTTTCCAAAAATAGAGGTTTCATTAAAATTGAAGCATACCCACATCCTGAAAAAAGGGGCCGAAGTAAGGGTCAATATTACCAAAGAACTATAAATGCTACAGGATATTAATTGGTGACTATAGAAAGCTGTTGACTATTAGTAATAGCTGATATTACCACAAATCCACAAAAGTCATCAGATGGGTGCGAAAATGGCACCCTTAAATGTGAATGTTTTGATGGGTAAAAGTATCATTTTTGGGAGTCATAGATTTCCCATATGAGTATGTGAAAATGAAAGTGATACCGTATTGATCCGAATATAAGACCATATTTTTTCTCTTGAAAAATGCCTGAAAATGACGCCTCGTCTTATATTCGGGGTCTAAGGAGTTACCCATGTAAAACAATAGGTGCCGCCATATGAGCGCTTTTCTCTCCGTCAGTGTTAAGGGCAGTGTGACCCTAGCGTGATCCAGTAAACAAGTCGGCTGGAGTGGGTGTGTTAGCCTATATTTGCATAAGCTACTGAATGACAGAAAGATGCAGCCAGGGCACAGAGATCCACTTGAAAAAAGTGCTTCCGAAGTCAGTCAGGTGAATAAAAATCAGAGAAGTTATGATCACGAATTTTAAACTTATGGTTGTAAACGGCTGAGAGAACGAACAACGTGAGGGCAGGAAAAAAGATATGATGTGACAGAGTGCAACGTAATTATCGTAATTGGCAACCGCAGACACGGTTTCTCTCCATATGCGATCTAACAGCGATTAAATCATGGGCTAAATTCAGTACAGTTGCGGAACAAGAACAGAGCTGGGTTGCACAAAACTTCCGTTTAAAACAATTATTAGTCCTGACCTGTTCTCAGTCATTTTCCTAATTAATAGAAGGTTCACTCCAAGAGCACTCCACACTTAACACGTGTTGCTTGTTCTCCCCGATTAGGTAAGACGACAATCATTCATCTAGACGCTTATTTGCTGTATTTAAATTAACGTCATTCAAAATGAATGTGGAAAAAACTGTTCATGGTGTTTTTTTGGATGTTAATGCTCTTACATTTTGCAGACTGTTCTGACACTGTCTGTCAAGCAAATGTGCGCCGTTTATTGCACAAGTTGGGCCAGTAGGCCTATGCCCATTTTATTGCACTGTTTTCATGGCATAGAACCGTGAAGTGCGTTCTGCGCTTTGCCTATTTGCGGGGCTATAGAGGATTTTATGATTTTTTTTCCCCCATGATAAACACCAAAGATGTTGAAATGTACAAGGAAAACAATGAAATGTTTTTTTTTTATGCAAATGAGATTTTGTTCAAATAAAAAGTATTTTTCCAAATAAGGGTCTTGAAAAAGAGGGGTCGTTTTATATTCAGGGTCGTCTTATATTCGGGCCAATACGGTAATTGGATTCATGCATTTCCAATTTAATATTGTCTCAAATAACTCGTAAGTGAAAAATTATAATGCAATAGTGGAATTACATTTTCATTTTAATATTGGCCCCCATGGGCTTCCATAGTAGTGTACTCAATTGAATATAGGTCGAAAAGGATTTGCAAAGCATTGTATTCTGTTTTTACACACGTTTTACACAATGTCCCAACTTCATTGGAACTGGGGTTGTATTTCCCTCATGATTTTTGCAGCATAAAGCTTTCTAAGTTACTACGAGGTCGTTATGAATGAACTATACTGTGGAATAATTCCAGGCTAAAAAATGCCGGAAAATGTCCTGACAGAATACGTTTTATTGATTGCTCGTATATGCTTATGTCTACTGCCAGCAGTCTAGCCTATAAGGTCCATCAAGTGAAACCAATAAGTAAGGGGTAGGCACTCGAAGAGCGCACTACCTCCGCTATGGTATTATCATTTTTTTACCATATCATGGTGTTTAATGACAGAGCAGTCTTTATGTGCAAAGAAATTTTTTCAAATCCTGAATCAACAATATGAGTTAGACTTTCTCCTTAAAACAGTATATATCAACTCACAAAATTTAAGTGACATCCAAGCATTACAGTTTCACATGTTCTGCTAACTGGCGCACAAATGAACAACCCAACAAACATCAGTGAATACTTATTACTTCCCGGCACAGGCACAATAATCAAGCAATATATTCCTTGGTAATGGCAACCCGCTGAAGCAGTTCATGCTTCAAGCAATTCTCCCCAGACACACTAAATGGGAGTAAAGCATTCCGAATCACGCCTAATCTTCAATCTATCACCTTGTTATCATGCAATTTAGCTTGCAAGTGGCAGATCTCCGTCTTTATGAAGGGCGTGGAATCTGCAGGCCTGACAGTCAGAAATGCTTTACTCTGCTGAATAAGTGTATTACCTAAATAAATAAAAGCCTTCTTTTTGCTGTTAAAATTACTACATAATGAGATGAGTAAGTAATTATTCTGGAGTTCATTTTTAGTTCAAATGCCTAGGTAATCAGAATTAGAGATATTTGACTGTCTTGTCACCCCCTTTTATTTTTTCGCCCTATTGCTGTCACTAATCTAGCCTGACCTCAGTTTTGAGGGGAGAGTTGATATGACAACTATAATTACAACGTAGTTTTGAAACTGTGTCGCACTTCAACCCCATTACAGTTCATGGGGGACCCAATGCAGGATTCCTTTTTTTTTTTTTTTTTTTCCTGAAGGTCCCTTATTATGTCACCAGTTGCGCAGTCAATTAGTTATTACAAACCATTTCAAAATCTTTCCCCTCTTGACATCACATGGGGAAGTAACCAACCAGAGGCAAGAAGAACTGATCAACTTCAGCCAAGCAGTCGATTAGATTTCATTATTCTGGGTGGTCACTCCCCCTTGTGTCAGGAAGAGGAGGCTTTCAACTGGTTCATAATGGCTAATTGGCTGTACACCTGGTGGCATAATAGCGGACCTTTAAAACTATAACTATGGCAATGTCCTGATCCTTCGCTCGCCCTCTTGATGTTTCATCGTTCATAAATAGGGCTTAGAATGTCTTCAGCCCTGGGAAAAACTCTTCCCTGAAAAACCCTTGAGCCCTTGAAACTACGCGTTGTTTGTCACATGACATAATTAATACATCTACTGTCATGCCGTCTGTTTGTTTACATTTTTTGCTCAGATGTATTCGTGCGTAAGTTCTACTCATCAAGCTAGCCTGCATGCTATTGGTAATGTCGTGGTTTTATAGAGTTAACGTTGGAGAGGTACGGCAAGAGATGCAGAGCCAGTGAGAAACACACATATCATTAGGTCATTTTGCCTGCGAGGAATGTAGCCGATCAGTTTCCTCTGCCTTTCATGGTCTTCACGTCTACGACGACGTTTAATCTCCTGCTCAATCATAGCTGAAGATAAAATCCGTCCCATTTTCAAAATTCCTTGAGCTGACTAAAAAGAGACAAAAAAGCAAAAGATTTGCCTCCGAATATTTCGCATCAAAAGTATTCATATTGGCAGCAACGGGAATTTGCCATTAGTTGATCAACAAAAGGTTCGAAAAGATTTGCGGCAGCTCAACCTTCAAATAAAATTATGGATTCAACATTTTTCGGTGATGAGAATCTTGTCCTCATCTTCCTCACTTGCCGAAAAGAGGAGTATATTCAAAGTCTACTTAAGTACTTAGGAAAAGGATCTCCGTACCTCTTTCACCACTGCCTGTATAGAATTCGCCATAATATGGATAAATTGTAAAGTGAGTTATACCGCAAGGCTGCTGAAATGATAGTCCAGCAGAAGGCAGCAGTGGACAGGCTTGACTATAGGCTAGAGTAGTTAATCAAGAAGGAGCATTATTGATGAGCATGAGTTTGGTTGATTGCGATCTTCGTCCTCTCTGTGGCCGGGATTCTTCTTCTACTTCTGGTTTGTTTGCCATTTTCGCCTTACGAAAGCTCAGAAAAATCGACCTCAATCCGAAAAATAATAAATTTGCCTTTTTGCCACTTTCAATGTGAAAGCAATCATAACAAAAACAACAGTTCGAAAAAATATATCGCCGTGTGAATTTATTGCACGAAAAAAAAATACCCATTTGAAGGGAGACAGCAATTAAAAAAAAAGGAATTTTACACAATCAAATGCGAATACAATGCACAGGTTGGTTTGACAGGCCGCGCCAGAACCGCATGCGTAATAATTCGCATTGCATTTCCTGCATATCAGATTTGCTGTGCTATTTCCATGCCAGCCAAGGATCAGCACGGTTTTTTCTATTGCTGAGCATCACGGTAGTGACCCAGCATCGCTCAAACTTCAAGAAGTTTGTCGGTAGTGTGATCGCGCACTTGAAACTTCGGGAAGCGATTGAGAAGTAAACTTTGCGTAGTTTTGCGTAGTTGGACCAGGGCTTGAGAGTTAAACGTCTACCAGAAGCCCTGCTGAGTGCTAAATAAGAGAGGAAAACATTTCAATCAAGATAGCGCCCTGTCAAGGTAAACCAGACGCCTAATACGATGACAAAATATGAAGATTTAATATGTTTACACTCAAAATTTCAACTTGCTTGATTGGACAGATTGTCACACGATATAATCTGTCCAAATCTGCATTTTACTTGTCCAGGGCAATCAGACAAGCATGAAGGGGAGGAGAAACCTTTTGGAAAGAAACTGTCATTTCTGGATAGATATCATTCATACTTGGTGTATTGACAGTATATGACCTGAAATACACAAAATATGAATTTGACCTAATTTGCATAATTATGTCGTGATTCAAGATGGCCGCCACCCCGATTTCACCATTATTTCTTTGCCTTATATCTCAGGACTGAAGCAAGATATTTGAATCAGGTTTTTTTTTTATTAGATTTAGTTATGTTTACACCTTCTTCTGAACTAGAATAAAGCATTTACACATAATACTAGAGATTTAGCGGGGTAAAAGAGGATTTTGCCATTTTTCGCCCCCTCGATATGAAATATAAATCACCATAACTCACAGACCCAAAGTGCTAAACCAAAACTTTTAGTTCAGTAGACTTCCTGATATGTACGCAGACTTCTGTCAAAATTTCATGAGAAAAGCTCCATAAATAAGTGAGATACAGTGCCTTAAATGATAGCAATCGGGGCAAAAATAAGGTTTTGAGAAAATCCAGGTTAAAGTCAAAGTACACCAACTAATCATTGTAACAGTCAACTTAGAACATTAAAATGCCCCTGAGGCATAAACTTCTCCCTCCTGCTCCCTCTGATTGTCCTTTTCTTGAGCAGATTGAAGTGACTGGCTCTTTCTTTTGGCTTTTTCAAAGTCTAGGTTGGCCTTCTCTGCCCCCCTAACGTGCGACGCATCCACCTGCTCTTAATTATGAATGATTAAACTTTTAATTAAGACCAAAATTAAAATTTTGATAAAAATTGTGAAAAACCATTTTTTTTGGATTTCTCCTCCCCTTAATATCGACTGTAGCCCAAAAAACCACGCTGTGTATCCACTGAGTACACCCAACAACCATTTAGAAGCACCGCAGCAACCACCCTGCAGATCACAGCAAACCCCTAGAAACACCAAAGCAACCAGCCTTTCCACCCGAGCCACCACCTAGGAACAACCTAGCAACCACTATGTACACCTAAGCAACCACCTGCAAACACCCTCCCCACAACCAGAAAACCAAAGCAACCACCAAAACACGCCCTTGCAACCACCAAGAAACACTATCAATCCAATTTCATGTCAGCCTTTCAACAGCAAGCAATAGCCACATTACTTATTTTGGAGCTCACATTATATTTATACCCTTCATCTTGTTCCCATTTTTTAACTACCCTCATACATTCTGGGTATCATTCAACTTCTGAAGATTATTAAAATTCAATCAATTCAAGCCAGCAATGTAGCTTAGAGGTAGCTATAAATACGAAGAAAGCAATTTTGCTCCCAGCTTTCAGTGCATTTACCATTCTTCATCCCATTTCCTCTTTTTAAACTACTTCATATGCCAAGAATCCAGTTTAGCATTAGCCTTTCAACAGCCAGCATTCACATCACCACTGTGCTCCAAACCCTTGAAATTGCAGTCTGTCCAAATTTTGTGATTTTGAGATTTTTACTCCCTGTCACAGCTTTCTATCAGCTAATTCTTGGAGCACAATAACTATTTGCCTTGGTTTTAAGCAGAATTCACATTTTCATTTTGTGCTAAGTCCAACAAAATCTGCTTAAATGAATTAAACATTGATATTTTGATTAATAAACATGAATTGTATTCCAGAATCGTCTATGTCTGTCTTCCATTGCTAATAAACTTATCTTCAACCTATTACCATAGTGTTATGTCACTTCAAGCGCTAGAATTGTTAGAGCACAGACATGTTCAGTTTTGGCGATCTGTCGCGGTACCACACCTATGAAAATGTAAGTGTTCACTGTACAGTGCTGTGAAAAAGTATTTGCCCCCCTTTCTGATTTCTTATTTTTTTGCATATTTGTCACACTTAAATGTTTCAGATCAAACAAATTTTCCTATTAGACAAAGATAACCAGAGTAAATAAAAAATGCAGGTTTTAAATGATTTCATTTATTGAGCGAAAAGGCTATTCAAACCTACCTGGCCCTACGTGAAAAAGTAATTGCCCCCAAAACCTAATAACTGGTTGTGCCACCCTTGGCGACAACAACTGCAATCAAGCGTTTGCGATAACCGGCAATGAGTCTTTCAGATCGCTGTGGAGGAATTTTGGCCCACTCTTCTTTGCAGAATTGTTTTAATTCAGCCACATCGGAGGGTTTTTGAGCATGAACGGCCTGTTTAAGGTCATGCCACAGCATTTCAATCAGATTTAAGTCCAGACTTTGACAATGCCACTCCAAAACCTTCATTTTGTTTCTTTTTAAGCCATTCGGTGGTGAACTTGCTGGTGTGTTTCGGATTATTGTCCTGCTGCATAACCCAAGTGAGCTTGAGCTTGAGGTCACACACTGATGGTCAGACATTCTCCTTCAGGATTTTCTGGTAGAGAGTAGAATTCATGGTTCCATCAATTATGGCAAGTCGTCCAGGTCCTGAAGCAGCAAAGCAGCCCCAAACCATCACACTACCACCACCATTTTTGACTGTTGGTATGATGTTCTTCTTATGCAATGCTGTGTTAGTTTTCCGCCAGATGTAACGGGGCGCACACCTTCCAAAAAGTTCAACTTTTGTCTCGCCAGTCCACAGAATATTTTCTCAAAAGTCTTGGGGATCATCAAGATGGTTTTTGGCGAATATGAGACGAACCTTTGTGTTCTTTTTGGTCAGCGGTGGTTTTCGCCTCGGAACTCTCCCATGCATGCCATTTTTGCCCAGTCTCTTTCCTATTGTTGAATCATGAACACTGACTTTAACTGAGGCAAGTGAGGCCTGCAGTTCTTTAGATGTGACTACTTCACTTTGTCAGATAGGTTCTATTTTAGTGATTTCGTGATTCAACAGGTCTGGCAGTAATCAGGCCTGGGTGTGGCTAGTGAAACTGAACTCAAAAAATGTGGTTAATCGCAGTTAATTCATGATTTAACGGGGTTAAGGTAGGCTTGGATAGCTTTTTTCCCCTTAAGTAATGAAATCATCATTTAAATACTGCATTCTGCATTTACTTGGGTTATCTTTGTCTAATATCAAAAGTTGTTTGATGATCTGAAACATTTAAGTGTGACAAATATGCAAAAAAAAAAAAAAAAATCAGGAAGGGGGCAAATACTTTTTCACAGCACTGTACTTCTGAACCATGCAGCAAAAGAGTGACAAACATAAAAAATGATATAAAATACCTGATTTAATAGAACACTTGTAAACCTAAAAAATACATTTTCTCAAAACCTCCAAAATGGAAATACAACTATTGTGCTCTCACCCCTCGAGTTTTTAAGAAATTGCATTCTCTAGTTGCTATGAGTAATCAAATTAGTCAGAGGGAACACTCACAGGGGAAATCAGATGGGCCCTGGCTCTTTCCGGTCTTTGTTGCTGTGTGGGGGGAAAAAAAAAAAAAAAAGACCCATGTTGCAGTTCATATCAGTCACGTTAGAATACATCACTTGGCTTATAGAAAGTAGGGATGTCCCGATCCAACCCATAGTTTGGATAGGCGCTGTCTCCATTACCACCAGGGTCATTCCATGTCAAATCATCCAGATTGAGAAATTTTCCCGGTCACCTCCTCAAAAATTTTTGAAAAAATTCACGAGTAAATATTCAAACAAAATAAAAAAATGCCAAATATTAGGCCAGTATCTCAAATAGATTTCAAGTTATAGCCCTTCAAAATTTTAATAATATTTTAAGTTTTTTGGCAAACCCATTTTCAGCCAACTTTGGCAACTCATTGCTCCAAATTGATTGCTTATACAAGGCTGAAATTGAGTATACTAACCATGTTCATCCCCTAGAATCTGAAAATGGCCGTAGCTTCTGTGCATCTTGATCCACTTTTGTATGGTAAAGCCTCAAGATAAGCCTAAAACACAAAACGCCCAAAAATGAGACCACATTTTATGGCCTGTAACTCAGGAACTAAGTAAGATAAAAGGCTAGAATTCACTTTTTATGATTTTATGATATATCTCTCTGTAAAAATGCAGTAATCGAAGTAATATCATTTGTAGAAGTATTTTAATGAAATCATTTCTCAGTAAATTTTTCCAGTTTTGCCCCAAAATGCCCTTTTTTTGGGACAAAAAATGACCATGTCACCAGTTATTCATCTCTGAGATCTTTACTGTGCAATCTTATAAATGTGAACAGTGTCTGACAAAAAAAATCAGAATGATGTTCAGCTTACTTTTTTTGTTATGAATTTGTGTATTTTTTCGTTGACTAAATGGGTATAGGCCTGCTGCAAGTGCTGTTATCTACTAAATATAAAACAAAACATTGATTAAAAATATTTTTTGAACATGATACACCATCAATACATGTACAATACATGACAGAGGTTTTGTCAGAATATTTCAGTGTTTGCTAGATTCCACAGATTTATTCCTCAATTTCATTGGTTTCATTGTTTTTGTTGGGCATGACAGTTTGGGGATGACATCAGTGCCTCAAACATGCCATGACTTGACTGATCACAGGTTTTTGAAGTAATCCTAAATGAGCCCAAACTTGTATTACTGAATTGCGCAATTATAGTTCACTATAGAAGGAGGCAATCCCACTTGGGGATTATTAGATCATCATGAGCACTGAAATGGAGGGGACTAATTTACCTTGGTGCAGTATTGGAATCCATTTAGATGATGCATGTCATTCAAGGAAATTTACAAGAAAAACTGGACTATTGGGACAAGATACTTTCGCGAGTGAGGATACTGCCTTAATGCAGTAGCGGTCTGGTGTTCCGCAGATTGATTCTGTGTGTTGTCATCATGAGAAAATGTTTTTGACTTGCTATGAGGAGAATCAACTGTGCAGATCCCAGAAACATTCACCACAAAAAAGCAGCAGGCCTATACCCGTTTTGGTAACAAAAATTTTGGAACAATTTAAAAATTCATAACAAAAAAAGTAAGCTGAACATCATTCAAATTTTTTTTGTCAGGCATTGTTCACATTTACATAAGATTGCAAATTTCAAAAAAACTATTTGAGATCCTGGCCTAATATTTGGCATTTTTTTCATTTTGTGTGAATATTTACTCATGCAAATTTTTTCAAAAAATTTTGAGGAGGTGACCTGGCACCCCCTGGATGATTTGACGTGGAATGACCCACCATATTTTCAGCTAGGACAGGATCAAACCAATTCAGGTCCTCCCTGATGCTAGTAAATATGAATCATTGACAAACTAAGTTTCTGACTTAGGCCTGTAAGTCTCCACTCCAAATTTGCCAATCTTCTGAGTGCGCCGGCGGCATGTGAACAAGCAATATGTATTCATAACAATAAATAATGTTGTAAATGCAAGAAGTTACTATCCAAAACAATGTCTTTGGTGTAAGGCGTTTCAAGAGGGAAGCAGAAAGTAACTATACAGCCAATTTGCAACACCTGCAATGGCAGTGCTTCAAGGCACAGTATTAGCAATTATTTTTCTGTTATTTTTCCATTTTTTGCATCATTCCAATTAAAATCAACCAGTGCTTCCCAGCTCACCACCTCAGAATCACTTGATATTTTTTGTGCACCGATTAAATATAACGTGTCTAACGACAGGAGGCAAAATTTTAGTTGTCCACAGGCAATATTATTAAAATTGTGGCCATTTCAAGAGCACAAGGTCGATCCAAATTTTTGCTATTTTTTCCTCCTCATTCCATTTTTTAAACCTTTTCTGAACTTAAATAACTAAATAACTAAGAATGCCACCCACGTTGAATTTTCAGTGCAAGTATACATTTATGCACTGTTAAAAGCGACATCAGATCTGTTCTGAACAAAAAAGTCTCGTCATAATAATTCATTAAAACAGATTTTTGCCCAAACAACCTCACATAAAGTCAACATGGACCAACATTACCTTGGAACTGTTCTCTGTGCTGCTCAGATTGGACCATTTTCCTCTCTTGGACACAAAATGTCATCAGGAATTGGATGCAAAACGTTTCCCCTAGGTTTTTTTATGGGCGGTCTGTGGGTGGGGTCCTCGCAGGACCCTCTCCCCAAGGGACCCCATAACCTGTGATTACAGAGCATTTGGACCTGGATAAACAGTCAAGACTCATATTTATGTGTTCACATATTCTCAGGGTTTGCCATGGCAGTAGAAAGTCCCAAGGATGCATTGGGGTATAAAGGACTGAATCCTTTACCAACTGAGCGAGTACCAGGGATGCAAAGGGGTTTAAAAATCTGAGTCCTTTATGGTATGACTCACTGAGTGAGTCTCATTTGCCATCGCTACTATGATAAATTTTTATATGTAAATTCCTAAATAACTTTTGATTTACCATATACAAGATTTCTTTCTTTGCATTTCATTTTTGTTCTAGGGGGCCAGTGAACTTGCTTGGTTGTGGGCCTTGTGAATGCACTTGGCACCATTCGATGTAGAAGCATGACCTTAACCCACCTTATGTATTGCTTGCATATAAAGCCCAAACCTATTCTTCACCTATACCTGAGATTGTGCTCTTTGTAGTCTTTGCACCATTAACTTGTGTGATTGCTGTGTCAATAATATCATGTAGACAAAGTAGATATTGTCACATTCACCCCATTCTAATAATCCATAATATTGGAAGCAATACATTTGTCCAGTCTCATGTCTGGGGTAAAAGCAGGTGAGGAGTCACAAGTAAGTACTTGGAAAGTATAATATATACATTTTTCATGCACCATGATGTTTCCAGTCTTACAATGTACTACTACAAGAAGGATCGTATGGGTACTGACGGGAGGAGACTGCGCCCACCAGTTTGCAGATGTCTTCACGGACATCTTTAACAGGTCTGTGTCCAAACCCACTGTACCGACCTGCTTCAAAACAGCCACCATCGTCTCAGTGCCCAAGCAAAGCAACATCAGCACCCTGAACGACTATAGTCCTGTGGCGCTTACCCCCATCATTGCTAAGTGCTAAGTGCTTGGACCAGCATCAGTACGCGTACAGAGCAAACAGGTCCACAGAGGATGCAATCATCACAGCCCTCCACTCAGCTCTAACGCATCTCAACAAGAAAGGGACAAGTGTGAGAATGCTTTTTATAGACTACAGCTCGGCGTTCAACACTATTGTACCCAGCAGGCTGGTCACTAAACTCCTCAACCTGGGCCTCAGCAACACTCTATGTGCATGGGTTAAGGACTTTCTATCTGACCGCCCACAGTCAGTCAGACTGGGCCCACACCGATACTCCAGTCTGTCTCTCAGCACCGGTGCAGCACAAGGCTGCGTGCTGAGCCCGTTGCTGTACTCCGTCTACACATATGACTGCATCTCCACCCACCCCCCAAACACAATCATAAAATTTGCGAACAACACAACTGTGGCGGGACAGATCACCAATGGCACTGAGGCAGCCTACAGAGATGAAGTTGACAGACTAATAGAATGGTGCAGAGGAAACAATCTGACCCTGAATGTCAAGAAAACCAAAGAAATCATAGTTGACTTCAGGAGGTACAAGGAGGACTCCTCCCCCTTAACCACTTAGCGCTCGGAGCCGTGTTTACTTGTGAACAATTGCCAGGCTTGAGTCCCGGATCCGTCTATGAACGATAGCTCATGCGAGTCGTGTTTTTTTTTTTTTAATTTGGCATCTCCAATCCCACCTGAATCTGGAATGCCCAAGTGGGGAACTATGTACAACACTTGCTCGTATGCGACCCCTTGTTGCCAGTTCAGGAGAGTGCAAACAGTTCGTGGCTCTCCTCCGAAGCACGCGGCCGTCAGCCACCGCTTCTTTCCACTCATTGGTTGAATCATCGCAAGCTCAGAAGGAGGGCAGAGGATACCCGAACATGAAAAAGCTTAGAATCTTCCTGACGAGCGCCCGTCTTGGCCAACAGGAGGCTCCTAAGCAACGAACAACGGAACCATGTTATATTACCCTTCCCGGCAGACCTTTCCCAATTTGCATCCCTGTAGCGCAATGGCCAATTGTGCGCTACACTGAAAAAGCTGCCGACTACTGCCGGTTGGTACGACCGGGGCTCGAACCCGCGTCGTGATAGTCACTTCTGCTTCGCAGTGCGATCCTTTAACCGAGTGAGCTATCTGGCAGCTCATCATGTGAGTCGTGTTTAACAGGGCAGCAGTCAGTGCTGCCGTGCGTGCTGGCCCGAATTATTTTCACTGATGGTCGTTGGCGTAATGGGTGATAAGAACTGTGCTGTTTAGCATCTTAACCATGCAAACACTGACTTGAGTTCACGCGATGTACGATAAGGATGCAATCAATTACGTTATATACATCTTTTACTTACAAAGAAACAGATTGCGAGGTGACAGAATGACGGTGACATGAAAAAAAAACTTACATTAAAAATTCTTGACAGTATGGTAGGTTTGGAAGCACGGTTTGACGCATAAAGGAATCTCATAACTCATGCACATGTAGCGTGCCTCTTTCCTTACACTGTTCTTGGCGCAAACTACACAAGATTCGCACAGTCTCAACTCGGCGGGTGCGAACTAGCCAGTTGATCACTGCAATCAATACTGCTCATACCGTAGTTGTTTTCAACAATACAACATGGTTTCACCATTTGCTCACCCTGACGATTCCTCTTCACTGTTTCGCACATGTGGCCCGCAGGCTGACAGCATCTTCACAAGCTTTTTGTCCTGCCACAGCAGGACCAGCATCAGTTCGTTTGGCTGTCACCATGTGATCACCGTGAAAATGAACGAAACAAAATTTACAAACTGAAAGTAATGAAATGTATGCACGTTACCTCTTATATCACCCAAGACCAATCATAATGTCACATGAACTCAAACCATTGTCTGTGTTTAGATGCAAAGCAAAAAGCATTCATGATAACAGTTCTGCGTGTTTAGATGCAAAGCGAGCAACGTGATAAGACGCGGCTCCGGGACTCGAGCCGGTCGGCAGTAATACGAGTACAGACGTTTCCGGGCAAGTTCAATAAGCCAACTGATAGAGATCGGGCAGGCGTGAGTTGCGGTAATGTAAATATACGGGAAATAAGTGGTTAATCATCAAAGGTGAGGTAGTAGAGAGGGTCTCCTGTGTTAAATTTCTGGGCACCTGGATCACTGAGGATCTTAAATGGGAAACAAATACAACTGCCATTATCAAAAGGCGCACCAGCAGCTCTACTTTTTATGCATGCTCAAGAAAAACAACCTGTCTGCCGAGCTGCTTAAAGTCGAGCTGAAATGAAAAATGTCTTTTTAACCCTTTTAGATCACATCCCCAGTCATATTGTGTATCTATTTAACCATAAATGACAAAAAAAAATTTCAAAAAATCAGTTTCTTTGTATTCTTATATCAAAATCCAATCATGTTTTCTTCATGTAAAACAAAATATGCCTTGTGCTTACGTAAGCTAGTACCAACCAATTTCAATCAACAATATCACGACATCCACCGGCTAATCTTAAACTTAAACTCTTAAATCAATCTTAAACGGCACAGAGCTAAGATTCATTCGTTAGCTAGCTAGCATGGTATGTTGGTGTGTCTTTGGGTGTTCGCCACCTCAAACTTTGTTTCGTTTCCCCAAAATACCATGGCTACGGACCCACTGGCTAGAATTTATTCACTTTGAGGAAAGTGGTATCTGAGACAGCTCCAGATTATGCGCAAGGCATTTTACAGTGGACTGCTTCACCAACTACATGGAGCATAGGATGGGCTTCGCCTCTCTCTCCCTGACGGATACTGCTGTCCCGTCGGTGTACACCCAACTTTTCAACGGTCAAATCAAATTTCGCCCAACGTTATGTCCCGCCTGTCTATGCTGTTTCGCTCGGAAATACGTCACGATACGGAAGTTAGATACTCTTGAAATGCCGTTCCAGCTCGACTTTAAGGCCTTTTATCACTGCTCCATCGAGAGTGTTTTAACATATCGTATCGCAGCATGGTATGCCAACTGCTCAGAAAACAACAAGAAATCCCTGAAACGAGTCATAAGAATGGCTGAAAAAATCATTGGACTCCCCCTCCCCTGATATTTTCAGGACCTGCTGCCTCCGCCGAGCAAGCAGTATTCTGCTGGATGGAGCACGCCCCTCACACCACTTCTTCTCTCTGCTCCCATCCGGCAGGCGTTATGGGGCCTTCCACAAGGCTGAAAATAGTTTTTTTCCTAGGGCCATTACAGAGCTGAACAGACATGCCCCAGCTTTGGCCAGAACAACTGCATTGTTTTAAACAGAATAATGGGGGACATGTACAACACATAGACTGTATAAAAAGACGGATGCAGCACCTGGGTCTGAAAACTGAGGCCAATGCGGAAATCTCCAAAATTTGCATTCTATTTAATGGTCAGCAGATGGCGACGTCGGTGGTTGCAGAAAGAAGTTCAATGCTATAGAAGTCTATGAGAAAATGACCCTACTTTCCCACCTGATTTATTATTTCAATAATTATTTTCCACATTATTTCATGTTATCCATAAAATAGCCACAGATTTTTTAATTTGTTGTTCTCGTCACCTCGTGGATTGGGATTGGTATGAAAGTGTGCAGTAAAAATAGACCACAAAAAACATTTTTCTCCTTTGTCCCATCTTATATTGTGGCCAAAATAATTATGACTACGTAATCATACAGTGTGTTAAATACACCCAGATTATCAATATTTACACACTAAGAAACAGGAAAATCCTATCGTTTTCGTGATATGAAGTACGATATTTGCTGAAGTGCGTTCATACACTTGTATCATATGGAAATAAAACTTCCATCATTTTTATAATATTTCTACCACGGTCCTGGTGTCTTTTTTTCTCCTCTTCTCCATTATTCTTCCTCTTAGTGTCCAGATGGGTATGTTGCCTTCATCACTTTGCTGGACGACAACTTTCAAACCATAGCCTATCCAGTGAAAGTTCGACTTTTCCGACTGAAAGCTGATGATTATTTGAGATTATTTTTGAAAATATTGGCAGTAAAAAATATTATGGGCAAATGTGATACATTTCTAAAAAACTGAAATGTTCAACTCAGCCCAAACTGCGAACGTCTTTGAGCATTTATGTGTCACATGCAACTACAGGAAACCAGCCGCTCCAACCTCTCATAGTCGGTAGCTAGCCACATTATACTAGCTAGGTAGCAAATTCTGACTTGAGCCACTCCAAAAAAAATTGTGGAGTTACTGAGTTAAATCGTCTCAAATCGCTTGCTTTTGCAAGCGCAGATATATGTCGTTCCTGATCGGCCTGTTTTAACCAGTGCGTACCCAATAATTAGAACATTCCTGTATTGGTGCAAGAATGGGCTTGTTTACATTAGAATTCCAACAATTAGAACTTCCGGTCTGTTTAAGCTCTTCAAACTTCCTGTAACTACTGTACTTAATTGGAATTGACCGTCAGTGAGTTTGGTTAGTGAGCCGTGGTTTCTCCTGATTCGCCGCAACTCCTAAAGTGGGCCCTTTTGAGGCAACGGCTGGGCTGTGCTACAATGTGCCTGTGCCTTCAGACTTAATTGAGTTTTTAATAAGTCACTGCAAAATGTGTCAATATGAGTGGCCATTGGGGACCCCTTTTTACAATTTTTTTTGGGAGGCCCCAAACATTTTGTTTGTCTCTCCTGACCATGCGCCTCTGAAGTGGTCAGACAATAAACCAGGAATTGCGGATGCCTGTGTGTTAGTTTTCTTCGCATTTTGTCCATACTTCAGCACCCTTAGGCAGGGTTCCGGAAAAATTTTTGCGACAATTTGAAAGCAAATATTGTCTCTGAGTCACCAGAGATTACTGTGTTTCTTTGATGTTCTCCAAAGTGCGAAGCGCGATGCCTCTAATTTTCATATAGATGCCATATTCATTACCCCTCCCTTCTCAGGTGTAGCTAATTGTCTTCGTTAAGACGAGATATAAAACGCGTCAATTGAAGGCATAAAAGTGCGCATTTCAATCTTTGTTTTCAATTAAACAGTCATGAAGCGAGGGTTTGATGGCTTGCTTTGTAGGGTATGTCAAAAGTTAACGCGGGAAATCCACAGTAGCTTTTTTTTCGTGAAGGGTTACCTATTAAGGCATGTGAATTAAACATGTTAATTGAATTTATTATTCACTCGCCGTGACAATTAATTAAAAGGGAAACTGTGTACTTAACCACCAATGGATAATTCATATTGTTGGAAAACGTGTTAACCAAGAACAATGATTAATCTGTTTCAAGTTGTGTTTTCCGCCCCCTCGGTTTTCCGTCCACCGACCGCCACTGTTATTAAACACTGATAGATTAACATGTACAGAATGTTACTGTCCTCGACAGAGATTTATTTAGCTTTGCTGTCGTTTTTATAACAAGAAAACTTTTCTCTCGACATGCCAAGTACAGCGCTACAGAAATCAGTCACCCTGCCCCGTTAATAATTGCCGGTCTTTCATTAAATTGAGACAACCACACCGATCATTTCCCCACAGCCTCAGATTCTATTTGCCCATGAATACCCAGCACATGCGGGCTCGGATGGCACTCAGTGTTTCCATCACTGTTGGGCAGGTTTTTCCATATCAATGACGACCAGCGCAGATGGGGCGCGAGTCGAAAACGAAAGTTCGCTATTCTGACAATAACAAGGGGGAGCATATTTAGGGTAATTTATGTTTTGTTTCTAGCGATTTATTGGACACAGAATGCATTCATTTTAACTGATCTTTGAAAAAAATAGTGCCGGTCGGGAAAAGCACTATCTGGACTGAGTGGTGGTCGGCGGATTCCGAGTGCAGGTCGGTGCATTCCGAGTGCTGGTCAGGGCCGACCACTGCTGACCAGCATCGGCAGAACCCTGAAAGTAGCTATGTCAATTACATCAGAGTATTACTAATTTGAAATGATCTGACGTGAAACCCTCATTTTGACCCAGACTAGCTAAAGTCAGGGCAATTATATAGGCCTAACTGTTACCAGGTTGGTGGGTCAGATATCTGACCTTAGTGCCAGCTAGTTGACACGTAATGTTATTCCAGCTTGATAATGAATAATACCAGGGATTAAAGTGGGCCAGAACAATCCTGTCTGGTGTTCCAGAACCTTCGACTAATAAGATAAACATGAACAAATGGACATCATACAACATGCATTGGGAGAAAATGTCATAGGAGCAGCGGGAGGGTGTGTGGAGAATAATGACACAGAAGCGCTCTCAAAGGTACTTTGTTCGGGAAATGCTTCCACACCTAAATATCAGCTCTTCCGGCGGCAAATGCTACCGCACCTAAAATATAAGTACTTTTAAAAAAGTGATTCCTGCCATTCATTTTGTAGTTAGTGTTCGTTAAACCGGTGAAAATGACCGAAACTACACCTTACCGGGATCCATTCAAAAAATGTGTCAAAACTAGCTTAGCGCAAATGGCACATGTCAATTGCAGCATCGCAGAATTATGGGAACGTTTTGTCAAAATTGAGTATGAAGCATTGTGTGTTGACCATAATGTTTGGTGCCAAATGGAAGAGGGGATGTCAGGGATTAGATAGAGGTTAAAGCTCACACTCTGCACAGCTGGGAAGCAGCACAGCAGTGATGTTAAAATATAAAATTATGTTTTTTTCAATGGCGTCTGGTTTCATATTAATGTAGTATTCAGAATCGTTATAATTATGTTTGCACTACTGAAAGAAATTGTTACTTTTTTTAATAAATATCTTTAAAAATTATGTATTATTTTTAAGAATGAGAAATACATGTTAACTGCTGTTTTGCACTTTCCAAAGAAAATTCTTAAATGATAATCTGTTACCACTCCAATAAATACAACACTGATAAAATTTAGGTTTATGTGTTTGCTTGTCACATGGGCCTGTCTGTGTTTGCATTATTTTGCCCCGCTTCCACTCATTTGGTATTTCTCCAGTTTCTAAAGACCACCTATAAAATAACTGACCGTGGTTTAAAGTTGATCTCACTAACTTCCCTGAGAACTCCAGGGTATAAGCCATCAGGGCCAGCTGCATTATTTGTCTACAGTCGATGCAATTTATGTAATATAGGGATGTAACAATATCCAACCGTTTTTTTTTGTTTTTTTTTTTAAACGTAGCAAGATCACCTGCTGCCATGGGGTGAACATCTGAGCTTGCCCTTTTCCTTTATTCTACTGGATGCAGTCCTGAACGAATGGCTGCTCAAAAGTGCCAAACGTCACAGGGCATGTGAAATGCTTCTGGAAAAATGCTTTCCTGACGTCAGTATTTTTCAACGACATGCTGTTTTTGTATGCAGTATTCAGTTGTGATTGTATGTTTTTATCTGCCTAAATTTCAAGCAAGCATTGAAGTTGTTTGTTTGAATGGAGAGATCCTTTCACCGCTACATTTGTTAGAAAGAGCCATAACACATAACCGTGATCTTCCACAGCCTCGCAATCGTGATGGACGCGCGAGGGCCTGGAATTAGAATTGATCGATCGAGCATCAGAATGCACTCAACCAACTGCGATCAGTGGAGAATTTTGTTCCAAAAATTTTGGTACTGTATAATAGAAAAAAAAAATTAAGATTTAACTGGCACAGGGGCGCATTCACGGCCCGCCATATTTTGATTTTATGCGCCATTTGCGCATGGCGTGTGGCCTTCCCAACCCCTGTTTTCCGTCCTCAAGTACGGCTGCTTTCACGTTTGATATGAGTGCGGATGAACCATGCCCGAGTCCATCTCTTCCAAGCAGACTTGCATACCGTGCCCAAGCACGGTACAATTGTGTTCACACTTATCAAATGAACTGGACTTTTGGGTCAAGTGAACTCTGATATGTGCCCGAGTCCCTAGTGTGAAAGCACCCGAACTAACTGCAGCAATAAATTGTCATTTATAACATCTAGAAATTCTTCCTCTCCTATACCCTGTCCTTTCACCATTTCCCAATCAACAGCAGGACACTGGATCTCATATGTACATTGTTGATACAGCTTTACTGCTTCATATTTTTGGTATGTACTATATGAAGGGTTATTTTAGCACACCAACTAGTCATTGTAGGATAGTTAACTAAACAGATTAGAACTTGAGGTGGTGTGCTTCTCTGTTCTGAGATGTTTTGTTGAGTATTTTTATATGCACCACTATTTTTGACATCAGTTTTGAGTTGGGTTTACATTTTATTGCTTATTTTAAAATGAAGTATTTGTTGAATATAAATAATAAAACAAGGTATAACTTGCATGGTATAACTTTAATTTATTTCAGTCATTTTGGTGTCAAATGTCTGTCTGCAGTTACAAATGTGAATTGGTTAATCTCTCCCATTTTTGAATAGGTATACTGTTGCACATACTTGTCAATTAACCCTAACTGCTTAAAAAAACTATCTACATGACTTTAAGAATCTAAAACACTTCTGATCTTTTTCTTTTGCAATGATTCATTATTCACCCCCTGTGTCACACATATGTACCCCTGTAGTATGGACGGGCCCATATATATATATATTTATGTGTATATGTGTATGTGTGTATATATATATATATATATATATATATATATACACACACACACAACCCCAATTCTGAAATAGTTGGGACGAAGTGTAAATTGTGAATAAAATCAAAATGCAATGACTTTCAGATCACATGAGCCAATTGGTTATTAACAACAAAACATAGATAACATTTCAAATGTTGAAACTGAGACATTTTACATCTTTATCAACAAAATGAGCTTATTTCAAATTTTCTGGCTGCAACAGGTCTCAAAAAAGTTGGGACACAGGCAAAAAAGGGCTAAAAAAGCAATTAATATATAAAAGAATCAGCTGAAAGAACATTTAGCAAGAAATTAAGTTAACTGGCATCAGGTGTGTAACATGATTGGCTATAAAAGGGATGTCTTACAGAGGCTGAGTCTCTCAGAAGTAAAGATGGCCAGAGGCTCTCCAACCTGTAAAGGCTTGCGTAAAAAAAACTGTGGAATTCTTTAAAAACAATGTTCCTCAATGTCAAATTGCAAAGGCTTTGAAGGTCTCATCATCGACAGTGCATAACATCATCAGAAGATTCAGAGAAACTGGAAAAATCTCTGTGCGTAAGGGACAAGGCCGAAGACCTGTACTGGATGCTCGTGATCTTCGGGCCCTCAGATGCCACTGCCTCACTCACCGACATGATTCTGTCGTTGACATTACTAAATGGGCCCAGGAATACTTCAAGAAACCACTGTCTGTAAACACAGTCCGCCGTGCCATCCACAGATGCCACCTAAAACTCTATCATGCAAAAAGGAAGCCATTGTTCAGCATGATCCAGAAGCACCGCCGTGTTCTGTGGGCCAAGGCTCATTTAAAATGGACTGTAGCAAAGTGTCCTGTGGTCAGGCGAGTCCAAATTTGACATTCTTGTTGGAAATCATGGGCGTCGTGTCCTCCGGGCTAAAGAGGAGAAAGACCACCCCTCCTGTTATCAGCGTTCAGTTCAAAAGCCAGCATCTCTGATGGTATGGGGATGCATTAGTGCATATGGTGTGGGATACTTGCATGTTTTAAAAAGCACCATGAATGCTGAAAGGTATATAAAGGTTTTAGAGCAACATATGCGCCCCTCCAGACGACATCTATTCCAGGGAAGGCCTTGTGTATTTCAGCAGGACAATGCAAAACCACATACTGCAGCTATTACAACAGCATGGCTTCGTAGTAGAAGAGTCCGTGTGCTGAACTGGCCTGCCTGCAGTCCTGATCTTTCACCGATTGAGAACATTTGGCACATAATTAAACGAAAAGTCCGTCAAAGGAGACCCAAAACTCTCCAGCAGCTGGAAGCCTGTATTAAGCAAGAGTGGGATCAAATTCCAATGGCTAAACTCAAGAAACTTGACTCCTCAATGCCCAGACGCCTCCACTCTGTGTTAAAAAGAAGAAGGGATGCTACACCATGATAAACAGGCTCCTGTCCCAACTTTTTTGAGACCTGTAGCAGCCATCAAATTTGAAACGAGCTCATTTTGTGGATAAAATTGTAAAATCTCTCAGTTTCAACATTTGCTATGTTATCTCTGTTCTATTGTGAATAAAATAATGGCTCGTGTGATTTGAAAGTTATTCAGTTTTGATTTTATTCAAAATTTACACTTTGTCCCAACTATTTCGGAATTGGGGTTGTGTGTGTGTGTGTGTGTGTGTGTGTGTGTGTGTGTGTGTGTATATATATATAATTATTGGCAAAGGCAGCACTGTATCCATATGCGCATCATCAAGAATTAATTCTGATACACAGCAGTTTATTTTCAGCACAGGCTTTTATCAGTTACATCATATAAGCTAGATGATATTTTGGACATATAATCCAGCTTTACACCATGTATGCTTTGATAACAGCCAATGAGTTCTCAAGCAAAATTATTTATTTTCTGCATTTGTTTCAGACTTGGCCTCCCTTTCCTGCCTTGGAATTGTTTCATGGATTCCTAGCCGAGCTGGGTGTTCTAGTGAGAGGGCGAGGAGTTGAATCATTTTACAAAGAAGTAGAAATGTCAGTATCAAGAGTAGTGAAATATAACTGTCTTAGAATGAATTGGGAGGCAAAAAAATGGATCAGGACACCCCTAATAATAAGAATGTTCCAGTCAAAATAAAACATAACAAATGCGAGGACTAAACTCATTCAAAAAATTAACATCTACACAGTTACATGTCTAAATAAATGAAGAGTCTTTTCTTCTAAATAAACATTCCATAAAGCATCCATCACCATTATGCCACTTACCTATGATCCTCTCCACAAACTGGAACTGCTTATTGAGGTCAGAGGTCAGTTCCTGCTGACAGTTGTAGTATTCCAAATCCTCAGGGGAAGCTTTTGACAGCCTGTTAAGAACAAAATCAACAAACCTCTTTCAACCTTAGTACAGGGAGTAAGGGGGACCAGAGAGCCCCCAAAAACCTTTTATGCTCCAAAGGTTACTGGGGAAATTACAGTTAAGCCTCTCGTGGCAAAAAGGGCATTTTCTCACAGAAAACTGTTCTTATTCCAGCAAAATCATACTATTTTGCGCTCTATTTCAAAATAGTACAATTTCATCATGCTGAATTCATTAGTAATTAGAGGTAGTTACTAACTGATTGATTAGTAAATGCTTAATCAGTGGCCACACAGTAGATACAAGACTTCCCCCTGCCCCATTATTATTCATCCCTTCACATGTCGGTAGCCCCTGACTGTGCATGCTCAGGCACCCCCACTCCATTAAGTACCAAAGAATATTTCCCTTTTGATTTGAGGCAATTTTTTCAAATTTTTGCAAAATACAAGTTTGTGAACTGGACGCGCTGGCCCAGCACCATTGCGATACCAAACATTTTAGACTCTATTTTATGGAAGAGGATACGATTAATTTGGCAAGAGCACATTTTAGCGTCTTTTGGACAACAAATAGAGAATACTAACATATCAATACTCTCGCATTCTCAGTTTTTGAACTTTAAATGGTATTGCTCAGTGAAGAAAATCATGATTCCCGATTGGACTGATGAATCATCCCAGCCGTACTATCAATCCAATAAGTCGTTGTCTTTCCCTTTTCTGCCTTTCTTTGGCAATGCAAGCTGATGTATACACAGATAGAACTGCAATGGCTGCACTTTTTCTGCCCTCTCTGCCATTCTAGTACAAGTCTGACTAGCTCTCCAGCTTTACCAACAGTATGCCTATCAAGCTTCAGATTCCAGGCAAGAGCAATGAACGCATGGTCAAGGAATGCTGTTAGTTAGGTCCATAGGTAGATAGGCAGGCTGCTTCATTTCAGAAATGGTTGGACAGACTTATTACAGGCCCGTGACAGCTGCATGCACTGGCATGTTCTTTTTACTGTCTTCCATTATTGATTTTTGACAGGCTGTTTAGAGAATTTTGAACAAATATAATGAAAAATGCTTGCCAAACCTGTCGTTAAGTTGCAACAAACTTTCAACCATTCAATCAAAGGGAAATGATGCAATGAGTAGACAAAGACCTTCTGAACAGTCTGCCTCTTCCCAGCCTGCTGCAAGGGATATATTTTACCGGACAATCTCCAACCCAACTACGAAGCGTGCGTTTGCGTGGCCTATGCCAGCACAGCACATACCCAGTTGGCCGCCCGCCAATTCAGCACTCTCCTCCCTCCACGGGAGTTTCAACAGCGGGCAGATGCTTTCACCATTCCGCAGTTGGGCTCGGAGGGGAAAGGCTCCTGGGCTGATCAGGTTATTGTCTTAGTCCAGGAGGCTATGGAGCTTATAGACCACTCCTCTCCCGTGTAAGCAAAGGCTGCTGGGAAGGGGTCTGCCGGCTCTAGTCACTCCATCTAAGCTTCCCTTCCTGGCTCTCCCCTCTCCACTATGGAAGACTTGGAAGCCTATGAGGATGAGCAGAGAGCCCTGCTACTGACCCCAGCTCCCAGCATTCTCATGGGGGATTAACTGCACTCCAGAGCCAGAGTTGAGGAGATACCCTGAATGGCCCTGTGTCTCCTAACTTCGAGTGATGCAGCTTACAACCTTCACCCCGCTGAGCGAGCTGAAGGTGCCGGTGGCCCAGGATTCTCAGCAAGAATTCCTTTCAGTACCACTGGTAAAGGACAACCTGGCAACCATTCTGCTTCCCAAGGCTACTTTCTTCAGAAGACTGAAGTGAATGCCTCCCTTGCCCCAGGACCAGACAAGAGCAAAATCGACCAACCGGTTTCACCAGGGCCCCACCCAATTCTTCGCCACGGAGAACAACATTGTGCAGCTGGTGTCGTCAGTTTTGGTGCGGCAATGCAACCTGGCATTCTGCCTCTGGACCTCGCCACGGATATTGGCAAGACAATGTCATGATCCTGACGCTGTGCACAGGGACACCAGAAGCACAAGCCAGGATCATGGCATGGCAAACCGTACTGCATCAGAATGCGTGAAACTTCACATGTTCCAGGTCCCAGAACACATTTGAAAGGGGCTGGTGTACAGCCCCATCAGTTCTGAAGGGCTATTTGGCTCACTGCTGCAAAGAGTCGCCTGTTCTCACCTGTTGGAGGCAACAGAGGAGGTCAAGAAGGTTTAGAGGCATACTCGACAGGGTCGTGTGGGAACTCACCCACAGCGCCCTCACAGCGCTGGACAAGAGTGGAGAGAGCATTGTTTGCAACGGAGGCAGCCAGCAGCCAATGCTGCTCCTGCACCTTAGCACTGCCTCTCTCATCTGCTTCCCTAGCGGCACCCTGCACGTTTCCGCTCTGTGGCCTCACACAGCTCGCCCTGCTGAAACACCGCTGACCAGCATGCACCTGGTCAAACCCGCCATCCATCAGTTTTTAGCCTTGCCGCATACGTGTAGAGATTGCTCTGGATTCTCTGAATCTTTTGATGATGTAAATGATTGTAGATGATAAAATCCCTAAATTCCTTGCAATTGCACACAGAGAACATTGTTCCTAAACAGTTGAACTATTTGCTCATGCAGTTATTCATAAAGTGGTGAACCTCGCCTCATCCTTGCGTGTGAACGACTGAGCCTTTCGGGGATGCTCCTTCTATACCTAATCATGACACTCACCTGTTTCCAATTAAGCTGTTAACTTGCGGAATGTTCCAAACAGGTGTTTTTTGAGCATTCCTCAACTTTCCCAGTCTTCTGTTGCCCCTGTCCCAGCTTTTTTGGAACGTGTTGCAGGCATCAAAGTCAAAATAAGTGAATATTTCCAAAAAAACAAAGTTTATCAGTTTGAACATTAAATATATTGTCTCTGTAGTGTACTCAATTGAATATTGGTCAAAAAGGATTTGGAAATCATTGTATTGATTTTATTCATGTTTTACACAATGTCCCAACTTCATTGGAATTGGGGTTTGTAGGTCAAGCACTGTTTATCTTGAAAGTTTTTTTCCCTCCCCCATACAAGAATGTGGAGGAAGATATATCAGATCGCCTCTGTTTGCTTCGCGCAACATTCCATTATGCCCCACGCCCTGTAGGCATCTGACAGACTCAACAGCTGTTTGTACATTGCTGAGAGCATTCGCAAGGGGAGCTATTGATAAAACAGCCCCTGGGTTACTGTTTGTGTGCTATTATCACACAAGCGTATGTCACTGCGGGAATAGAACCCTGCTGAGCCTTCACACATATTCTACAATGGCTATCTCCTCCTCCACAGCTCTCCTCAGTGGAATATCAGCCGCTGACATCTGTGCTGCAGCAGCATGGACACTGCCGAGTTCTTTAATATGCTTTTATCTGCGCGACATACCTGAGTTTTCAAGCAGCTCACTCTGTGTTGGGTGTGCTTAATGCACAGCAGCATAACGTTGGCAGGGTTATATGCGCTTAGCAGCCATATATTCAGGCTCTCCCATCTCACTAGTTCTTGGGACTGTTACAATAAGTGATGTTCGTCCCTCCATGCATTCCCAACATTAGTCAGTTTTATGAAGGGTTGGAAACTCGCCCTCTCATCCCTGCTCTACTCTATTTGGGATTTCTTACAGTGTGCAACCATCAACCATCGCTTGAATTCAAGACCTCCAGTTTGCATCCAAGTTAGGACTACTGCCTCTTCTTTTCCAAGGCCTCTATGTCTTTCTTGATGATCCCCAGAACTGCACACAATACTCTTAAGTGTGGTCTGACAAATGTATTGTACAAGAAAAGTATAACTTCCTTAGATTTATTCTCAGTTCTTTTAACTATATGTCCCAGCATCCTGTTGGTCTTTTTAACTGCTTCAGCACAGTGGCTAGAACCCGTAAGGGTTTGGTCAACAATCACTCCCCTGAGATGTTTTTCCAAGTGCAGCACATTCCAGTTTTAAACCTCCCATAAAGTAATCCTGTCTAATCTTTTTATTTCCGACATGCAGAACTTTACATTTGGCTACATTGAATTTCATTTGCCTCATTTCAGCCCACTTACGAATTCTATCTCCATCATCCTGAATCACTTAAGTACATTCCAAATTGTTTTCCTAACCTCCCAATTCAGTATCATCAGCAAATTTGGCTACTTTGCTTTCAATGTTCCTGTCAAGGTCATTAATGTAGATGAGCATGAGCACAGGTTCCAACACCAATTCCTAAGGGACCCCATTTCCCAAAATTCCTTGCTCGGATGCAGTCCCTCTGACCACAGCTCTTCATATTCTGTCCAGAAACCAGATCAGAATCCATTCCAAAATACCTCCTAAAATCCCTATGATCCTTATTTTCAGAAATCGTCCCTCATGTGACAGCATCAAATGCTTTCTGAAAATCAAAGTATGATATCATAGGGCCTGCTCTGATCATAAGACCTCGTGGCCTCATCAAAGAATTCCAAAAGTTTTGTCAGGCACGACCTTCCCTAATGAAAACCACATTGGCTATCCTTCAGGGCCCGGTTGTTCAAAGCTCCGTTAATTTAATGGCTGGTTAGCGCGAACCACCTGACATCATAATCTGAGTACGTTTTCATGCAAATTAAGGCCTGGAACCCAGCATTGATTCAGACAAATTACTTCATGCTCAAGACTGACTAAAGCTAATCAAGTGTTCAATACTTATACAAACCGAGGAAAAGTAAAACCCAATCTCCCCTCACCAGTTACTGAGCTCCTCGTTTTTCTTCTTGAAGTTCTCCAGCTTTTTCAGGCCTTTGACCTTCTGCTGGGTTAGAGAGTCCATGCTCTCCCAGGTGTTGTGAATATAGGACCAACCCTTCCACTTGATCAGGAACTGGGGTTCTCCTTCGTCTTTCTCAGGGTCAAACCCATCACCCGGGTCTCCATTGGCCTCGACAGCATACAGGGTGGTTGCGGCTCCCGTGGCTGCAGGAGAAGCCAATTAAAATGCTGAATGAGTTACAAAAACATTACAAAGCCATTTTAAGAAAAGAAAATGTGTATTCCCTCCAGAAATAGTATTACTACAGTACTACAGAAGAGTGCTCGCATCAATTAGAGGCAAAAAAAAAAAAAATGCAGTTAGACCACTCTATAATTATACTGGGGTCCTGTCCACAAGGCTGAGAAAATTTTTAGTGCAGATTTGATGTTCAGGTGGTTAAAAACTGAACACTCCAAAATGCGCATGATGGACAGTAATAACTTTGATATGTAATGCAGTTGAGCATGTGCAGGATTCCAACCTCCTTTCTTCCCAGTTCTGACGTCCATGACTTTCTCGATAGTCTCGCTGTCATCATCCTGCTGCTCCCCTGCCCCCTCTCCCACCATCTCGATGAGGTCATCAGAGTCAGTCTCAAAATCATTCTGATCCTCCTTGTAGCTGGACAGGAGAGGTGTGGGATCAAATGGACAACAGGGGCATTTATGCCAAATACTATTCAGCTGCTCCAGTAAAAGAACAGCACAGTGTAGGCCAGAGAAAGTGGATTCTAAATCAGCAGTCCTACTCTGAGGCACCTGCTGCATGCTTTGAGACATATACTTCTGAATACAGGCCCCAAGCTACAGGTTCTACAACAGACTACTTTCCTTGGAAAGCTGCAAGGTGCATTGACTCTCACTGGTCCTGAAGAAAACCATCAATACAGTGCTGTGAAAAAAGAATTTGCCCCCTTCTCAATTTTTTCTTTTCCGTCTTATTTTTCACATTGAAATATTTTAGATCATTCAATCATTTTAACATCAGCCAAAGACAACATGAGTTAAGAAAAAAATGCAGCTTTATAATGATCATTTCATATACTGTTAAAAAGTTATTCAAAACCTGTATCATCCATGTGAAAAAATAATTGCCTTGCTTAATCTAATAACTGGTTTTTCCATCCTTGGTGCCAACAACAGCAATCAAATATCTGTGTTGACTGACAATGAGTCTATGACATCGCTTTGGAGGAATTTTGGTCCATTCTTCGCAAAAGTGTTAATTCAGAGACGTTGATAGACTGGCAGTTCACGCCCCAACCTAAGGTCAAGCCACAGCGTCCAAATTAGATTCAAGTCAGGGCATTGACTATGCCACTCCAAGACCTTCATTTTGTCTCTTTTGAGCCATTCAGAGCTGGACTTGACTGTGTGCTTTAGATTATTTCCCTGCTGCATAACCTAACCGCGCTAGAGCTTGAGGTTACAAACCGATAGCCGGAGATTCTCCTTCAAGAGTTTCAGGTTGAGCAGAGTTCCATCAATCATGGAAAGCTGGGCAAGCACATCAGCAAGCAAAGCAGCCCAGACCATCACGTTAACTGCTGTTTGACTGTTGGTATGATGTCCTTATTGTGGAATGCTGTGTTAGCCTTATACTAGATGTAACATGACCCATGTCCTCCAAGATGTTCCACTTTTGACTCAGCAGTCCACAGAATATTATCACAAAGTCTTTGGAGTTATCAAGGTGCAGGGTTTCCCGCAGCGCTTTATAGTTAGGGCGGCCGCCTTGACTACGTCCCCCCGAGAAAAAAAAAAAAAATTCTGCTGCATCCACACATGCATACACAGTAAAAAAGGCCGCATCGCGATGAAGCCGAATAGGCGGCCGGCATCTGTTGGTTAAATATGTTACTGCGCCATCTATCACCTGTTGCTACGCCAACATTATTTTTTTGTATCGGGAAGAAGCTAATTATCCGGATATACAATAACCTGTCGTCGTCGTGGGAAGGACATGTGGAGGTAAGATAATTATTCATCTAAACTAAACATTGGAATAGTTTCTCCTATCAACTGCTTACCCACATATTCTGTTTCATTAAGATAGGCTATATGCAATTTGTTTAGTTTCTTATCAAGGCTACTGATGTGTTTGCGCGTGGCTTTCTGCTATGTTTGACAATTGCACGTGGTTTTCTCTAATGTACAGTAATGGATGGGAAAAAGCAGTAAAAATATCAGGGCATTTTATTCAAAGAAGCCGGCCTACTTCACCATCTGCGCGTAATTAGATCTCGTAATTACGAGATAAGGTGTATATTTTTTTTTATCCTGCGAATGCAATGCGCTTCCGTACATAATACCGTTCCCCTCTCTCCAAACATAACCACAACCGCGAAGCATTTGGGGAATTGAAGTCAAAACAGATAACAAATACATTTTCCGTTCTTACATTAATTTTCGTTTAACCCTTATCAGGGACGGTTGTGCGCATTTTACGCGCTTTTCATTCTTCTTTTTTTTGATAATTTTGGCTGTGTTCATTCATGTTCACAACATTATTCCTTAGTTATCTAAAACAGGCAAAATAATTTATCAACATACAGCTAGTTATGTAGAAAGAAATGCAATTGGTGACCTCACCATTTTTTTCAGCACATTCGCGTTTTCTTCCTGAGCTTGAAAATTGCAGGATTGACAACCGGTGTTAGCAGCAGCTACTGAGGGAGCGTGGTTGTCTTTTTTTTCTCGGTTCCCAAACGGTTCTTCACTTGCATTCAGCTGTGTTATAGTTTAGCTCTCCAAAAATGGATCAATGACCCCATCTGAGGTTACATGCTGAATTACTTTGTCTCATAGAGTCACAAGTAAACACTGAGACCCAAAAGTTTTTGCCAGGCTTTAGAAAGCATTAAAACATCAAAAATAAAAATCAAAGTAAGCATCCATGGTAAACACAGACGCTAATATTGCGTTCGGATACATACATGAGGATGCATATCGACCAGCTATTCACCAGTCACAACACATGAATACAGCGCACACTGCATTGTAATGACGTGTTGAACAATTCTTTCAACTTGTGACAAAGCACTCACAATACTTTCCTGAAATCTCACCAAGTAATCTCTAAATGGACAAAGGTGTCACAGAAACAAATGGAAACTTAGTATATAATGGTTAATTACCTAAAATTACAGATTATTTGCTTAAATAATACGTTAGAAATGAGGAAATATGAGCTACCTTAAATGGAGCTTGTTCGTTATGGTATAATGTACTGCTAGTTCAAAACCAACTCTGTGACAAACAGATATTTATTTTCAAACCGTAGGATGGTTAGTGGTACATGTTCAGTGAGACAATCTTTCTGAAATAAAATATTAATTCAAATCTTTCCCTGTGAGACAATCTAAATGTTTCTCATCATTAAATTCATTCATGTGTTCACAAAATCTCACTTTGTAAATTACATCTTTATGACACACACTAAAAAGTTTTGTTTTGTTTTCCAAAGCCAAACGAGGACAACCATTTCTACCCGCGTCTGGTCTATTTTTCGTGCCAAAGACGAGAGAGTTTTCCTCCAACATGTATTTTTGGGACAACAAATCAGCGAGTGTTTCTTGCTATATGATGTTCGGGTACCTGGTTACACGCCTGAAAATTAGGTCGGGTACCAGACAGCATTAATACTCACAAGTTGGTGGCCTAACGACCAGTTGATGCAATGACCAAGTTGCGCCAAAAAGTTACACCCAACCTAGCTAAAGACCAGGCACAAGTCCTGTTGGTGCAACCAGCCCCAGTAGTGTTACTGAAATCTGCATTAGAATGTTCACTTCTCATCACATAACTGTGATCGTACACCTTTACAAGATGAAGGTACTCGATTGCATTTTCTCTCCCTTCTCCAAGTTTTTTGCTCTGAACAGTCCGAGGTGGAGAGCGAAAAAACCAAGACTGAGTGGGATTCACCAATTCCTCGGTCTCCAGATAACCTGAGGAGAGAGCTAAGCTAAATCCCCTTCCCTGCACTCACCTAACTTTCATAGCTGCTCTCCGCCGAGTGTGCCTCTTCCGAGTGTCTTCATCCTCATCGTCATCATCATCCTCGTCCTCGTCATCAGAGGACTCCTGTTTTCTCACCTTCCTCGTCTTTGGAGGATGCTGCTTCACAGCAGAAGCAGTTTTGGCCTGTGGTCTGCAAAGCATCACAGCACACAATTTCTTAATATCTGACACGCACTAAAGACAAAGTGCTTGTGAAAGCCCTCCTCTGATTCCGCCATGTTTTTATGGCATCTCTGGCATATAGCTTTAGACTGGTCCTTGGGACAGCTTTAAGCATCCAATATAACACGGACTATTTATCCATCCGAACTAAGTTTGAAAAGGCTGACTTTATCTACATTATTTGCAATGGGGAAGATAAAATATACACAATTGTACATGTCAGTATTTATGGTTATTGCATACATTTTTCATTTCTGAAGTTTACCAAGACTCAATGTGTTTTATGACGATTTTGGTAGCACCCAATGATTTCACAAAAGCATTGCCTGGACTTTGAAAGCTTAAGGAGGGGCATTAATCACAGCTGAATGAGAAAGAGCAATATCAACTGGAGGAGCTGTCTGAGGACCAGGCTTTGCTACACCCCTTACCTTCGGGCTGGGAGACGTCTGGATCTAACTTTATTCTCTTCCTGCTCACTGTCTGAACTGCTGGTCTCATCATCCTCCTCCTCCACTCCATCGTCATTTGAGCCATCATCTTTCCAGGTATTTCTTTTAACACACAAATACCACAGGTTCACCTTTCGGGATTCCCAGCATCCCCAGATCAGGAAGCTCCAGCCCTCTCCATAATTGAGAATCTCTGCCCATGCACACATCTCCACTTCCTGTCTGGCTAACCTCCCTTCCAGTCTTATGCCCTTCACGTTACCAGCAAAACATGCAAGAGGCACAAGGTAAAGTCTGGTCCATAATTATTTGGACATTTAAAAGTTGGTCACTTTCGTGGTCTCACACAGCATGTTAGGCTTGAAATTAAAAGATGAATATAAGCTCGAAGTGCAGACTTTCAGTGTTAATTTGTGTGCGTTTACAATCACATTGAGTGAATGATGAAAGAATGACTTTCAATATCCAGCGCCCCCCCCTTTGAAGGGACTAAAATTAATTGGAAAATTGGTCGCTAAACTGTTCCATGCATTCCCTTATTTAATTTTATAAATGGCAGATAACAGGTCAAAATTTGATTTTTAGAGTGGAATCTCATTTGTAATCTGTTGCCGTCATTTTCCAATACGTCAAAAAACCCGTTACTGCATGGCAAGACGGGGAGGGGAATGGAAAAAACATTGATTGGGAACAAATCAACTACTTGAAACATTTTGGAAAGAAAGAATGCACCGGTGAGCTCTGGAACACCTAAAGAGCCAAAAACGATGAGTAACAACTGAGGCAGATGACTGAATTATTCTTTCCCTGATGAAGAAAAACCCCTTAAAACAGTTCGAGATTAAGAACATCCTCCACGAAGTAGATGCATTGGTGCCAAAGTCAAGAGATGACTTCAGAGTAAACACAGAGTACCACAAAATGTAAACCATTGCCCAGCCTCAAAAACGAAAATCAGATTAGAGTCCGTCAAAAAACTAAAAAAGTCTGAGAAGTTCCAGAAGAATATCTGAAGGACAAAGAAGTCAAAGATGAACTTGTATCCTAATGATTGAAATGGAGGAAAATGGCAAAAAAAAAAAAAGGAAACTGCTCAGGATCCACAGCATAATCCATCAACTCATCTGAGAAGGATACTGGAGATCATGTTCTGGTGTGGACACGAACAGAGGGTGCGAAATCCACCACGGCAAAGACGGTATTTTGCCGTCATGCCCAAGCTAACTGAAATGTTGCCCTGTCAAAAACCATAGTCCAAAAGGCAAGTAGTCGCTGTGCCCTATCACTGCAATTGCCGTGTGCCCTCCTAACAAACCAAAAAAAAAAAATCAGTGAATATTCCAGAAATCCTTCAGTTTTGGCAATCAAAAGATTTAACACTTCGTGTTGCACCCCCACCAAACAGAGACTTTTTCATCTCACGTGTGCATAAGGATGATGGGTTAGAAGACATGATCTTGCATATCAGAGGTAAAGGCATAAACTATAAAGACATTAAGATGACAAGTCAAGCTGATGCCACTTTTTACTCATTTAAACTGACTGCAGCAGTAAATGATGTTGATAAGGTAAAGGATCCAGCTTCATGGCCAACAGGAGTGTGTATTAGGAAATGGAGAGAATAATCACTCCACCCTACCAGTCTAATACTGTATATCATGGTTATTGTAAATACACATAAACTAAATGTTACAAGTTATAACTGTAAACACTTTGTAGTTAGAGGAGCGAAATTTGATTTTATTAACTTTATTCATGATGTTTCAGATTTTATATTTATACAGGAACATTGGTTGTATAAAAGTGAATTTGATAAATTATCACAAATAGGGCCTGGTTTTGATATGGTAGCAGTGAGTGCAATGGATGAGACCGTTTCAAGGACAGGACGTCCCTTTGGTGGTTGTGCTATACTGTGGAACCCAGGTATTAGAGGAAAGTTTAAAAAGTTAAATTTTGATAATAATCGCATTTGCGGCGTGCTTGTAACTTTAATAAAGTGTCCATTATGTTTTTAAATGTTTATATGCCATGTGACAGAAATGTTGAGGATCTTGAGTACACTGATGTCATGAATATTGCTAAGCAACAGATTCATATTTATAGTCCCACTTATATTGTATATGGTGGCGATTTTAACACAGACCTGAATAGATTTACTCCTCATTGTATTGAATTTATGCAGTGTGTTGCAGATTGTAGTTTCACAATATGCACTGACCTACCAATTGCTGACGTGCCATATACATATGTAAATAATAATGATGAAACATCAAGAATTGATCACTTTCTTGTATCTGACAATCTTAAAGATAAAGTTAGTAAATGTAGTATTATTGATGACTATTTATACTCTGACCATGTACCTGTACAGTTAACTTTAGATATTGATGTAGATTGTGCTGTTACTCGTGATAGACCTAATGTTACAAAAAGTGCCTGGCTTAAAGCTAATGCAGATCATATTGCTTGGTACAAGAATGAACTTGATAATGAATTGGCTAAAATTGATCTTAATTTACATGCTCTGTGCTGTAAAAATGTCTTTTGTATTGAACACAAAGACTATATATGTCAGTTTTATCATAAAATGATTGATGCCTGTTTAAATGCTGGTGATTGTATTCCCGCTACTTCTGCTCCCAAACATAAGGTGGTACCTGGCTGGAACGAGCATGTTGAACATCTAAAACAGGAAGCATTATATTGGCACCAATATTGGAAACAAGCTGGTTGCCCCCATCAGGGTGACATTTCAGAATTAAGACGTATTACTAGAGCCAGATATCACAGGGCTCACAGGCACCTTGAAAGAGAGGCTGATGTAGTGAGAATGCAAAACATGGGTGAAGCTTTGTTAGAAAATCGCATGAGAGACGTGGGCTGAAGCTGCCAAAATTAAAGGCCGTCATCAAACACTGCCGTGTACTATGGATGATGTAAACTGTGATAAAGATATAGTTAACTTGTTCTTAGAAAAGTATAATAAATTGTATAACAGTGTTTCTTATGATGACGATGAAATGTCTCAGATTAAATGTCTGATTGATCAAAAGTTGACTAAAAATGGTTTTAACAATTACGTTATTTCTGTGTATGATGTTAAAAAGGCAGTTGGTCACCTAAAACAAGGCAAGTCTAGTAGTGAGGAGGGATTGTCTTCTGACCACTTAATTAATGGTGCTCATTTATTGAATGTAATGCTAACACTTGTTTTCAATGCATTTCTGATACATGGTTTTAGTCCTGACTCCACGATACTTGGCACTATGATTCCCATTCCCAAAGACAAGGGGAAGTCATTATGTAACTCAGATAATTACAGGGCAATCACCTTAAGTAGTATTATTGGTGAAGTCTTAGATTGGGTTATTCTTATTAAGGAACAGGGCGTTTTTTCAAGTTCAAACCTTCAATTTGGGTTTAAAACTGGAGTATCAACCACTCAGTGTACTTTTTTTTATAATGGAGACTATTAATTATAATAACTTTAATACAAAACCCAAAACCAGTGAAGTTGGCACGTTGTGTAAATCGTAAATAAAAACAGAATACAATGATTTGCAAATCCTTTTCAACCTATATTCAATTGAATACACTGCAAAGACAAGTTACTTAATGTTTGAACAGGTAAACTTTGTAATTTTTTGCAAATATTAGCTCATTTGGAATTTGATGCCTGCAACATGTTTCAAAAAAGCTGGCACAAGTGGCAAAAAAGACTGAGAGAGTTGAGGAATGCTCATCAAACACTTATTTGGAACATCCACAGGTGAACGGGCTAATTGGGAACAGGTGGGTGCCATGATTGGGTATAAAAGCAGCTTCCTGAAATGCTCAGTCATTCACAAACAAGGATGGGGCGAGGGTCACCACTTAGTGAACAAATGCGTGAGCTGATTGTCGAACAGTTTAAAAACAACATTCCTCAACGAAGCTATTGCAAGAAATTTAGGGATTTCATCATCTACGGTCCGTAATATCGTCAAAAGGTTCAGAGAATCTGGAGAAATCACTGCACGTAGTTTACAAGGCCGAAAACCAACATTGAATGCCCGTGACCTTCGATCCCTCAGGCGGTACTGCATCAAAACCGACATCAGTGTGTAAAGGACATCACCACATGGACTCAGGAACACTTCAGAAAACCACTGTCAGTAACTACAGTTCGTCGCTACATCTGCAAGTGCAAGTTAAAACTCTACAATGCAAAGCGAAAGCCATTTATCAACAGCACCCAGAAACGCCGCCCGGCTTCGCTGGGCCCAAGCTCATCTAAGATGGACTGATGCAAAGTGGAAAAGTGTTCTGTGGTCTGACGAGTCCACATTTCAAATTGTTTTTGGAAACTGTGGACGTCGTGTCCTCCGGACCAAAGAGGAAAAGAACCATCCGGACTGTTATAGGCAAAGTTCAAAAGCCAGCATCTGTGATGGTATGGGGGGTGTATTAGTGCCCAAGGCATGGGCAACTTACACATATGTGAAGGCACCATTAATGCTGAAAGGTACATACAGGTTTTGGAGCAACATATGTTGCCATCCAAGCAACGTCTTTTTTCATGGACGCCCCTGCTTATTTCAGCAAGACAATGCCAAGCCACATTCTGCACGTGTTACAACAGCATGGCTCCGTAGTAAAAGAGTCTTGGGGGTACTAGACTGGCCTGCCTGTAGTCCAGACCTGTCTCCCCATTGAAAATGTGTGGCGCATTATGAGGCGTAAAATACGACAAACGGAGACCCCGGACTGTTGAACAACTTAAGCTGTACATCAAGCAAGAATGGGAAAGAGTTCCACCTGAAAAGCTTCAAAAATTGGTCTCCTCAGTTCCCAAACGTTTACTGAGTGTCGTTAAAAGGAAAGGTGATGTAACACAGTGGTAAAAAGGCCCCTGTGCCAACTTTTTTGCAATGTGTTGCTGCCTTTAAATTCTAAGTTAATGATTATTTGCAAAAAAAAAAATAAAGTTTCTCAGTTTGAACATTAAACATCTTGTCTTTGCAGTGTATTCAATTGAATATAAGTTGAAAAGGATTTGCAAATCATTGTATTCTGTTTTTATCTACGATTTACATAACGTGCCAACTTCACTGGTTTTGGGTTTTGTAGGTCTAATGTATATGTATTAATGTTACATGCATCAAAAGCTTTTGATAGGGTCAGATATTGTAAATTACTTAAGGAACTATGTAATAGACAGATGTCTCCATTTGTTGTTAATCTATATGTATACTAATCAGAGATTACAGGTTAAATGGGGCAATGAATTATCCAGTCAGTTTAATGTCGTAAATGGGGTTAAACAAGGGGGAGTCCTCTCTCCTTTGTTATTTGCTGTTTACATGGATGGGCTGCTTCACAGGCTTGAAGAGATTGGAGTTGGGTGTCATATCGGCATTCACTTTATTGGAGCACTTGCATTTGCTGACGATCTGAATCTACTCTCTCCAACCCTGTCAGGCTTAAAGGTGCTTATTGGTGTATGTGAACAATATGCCAAGGAGTACAATGTCTTGTTTAATGGGAGCAAGAGTAAGTTATTGTTATTTAAGGGTAGGCATTGTAAAACATCTGATAAAGGTGTTACTGTAAATGGTGATTATATTGGATTGTCTGAAAAGGCTGTCCATCTTGGCCATCATATCTCTACCCAGGAAAATGACTGTATGGTAAATGCTGCTAAATCTAGTTTTTGGAGGTCATTTAACTTGTTTATGGCTGATTATGGGCACATTTATTCAGTCCTGAAAAATCAGTTGTTTAATCAGTACTGTTGTAGTTACTATGGGGCTCCATTATGGTCATTGCAAAGTAATGGTACAAATGATATCTGTGTTGCATGGAGGAAAGCCCTTAGAATTATTTGGAAGCTTCATCCTATGACACATTGCAAAGTAATTTCTAGTCTTGCTGGCAAACCACTAGACCTGAGTTTAAAACTGAGATTTGTAAATTTTTTTAATGTGTGTTTAAATAGTGATAATGCTGTTGTCAAGACCATGGCTTATCAGTGTCAAATTAACCCAATGTCATGTGCAGGTAAAAATTATAGATATCTGTTAAATGAAAGGTGAGTTTTTGGTGTACATGATTTGTATCATTGATATGATAATGACACCCATTTCAATGATAAGATTAAAGTTTTAAAAGAAATGGTTGATGTTCGTGACAATTTAAAAAGTTGTGATATTCTCACGATGGAGGAGATTGATTTTCTAATTGAGGATATCTGTATTAACTAACCCATGTCTATGTAAATATGTTTTTTTTTCTTTACCATTAATGATACTGTGTATTTTAATGTGTGAATTAAGATATTATTATTATTATTATTATTAACTTAACCAGATTTTGCATCAATGAAAAATGAATGGGATTTTTTGGCCTTTGTTCCGGTCTCCTGAAGTGTGTGTTGCCCTTAGCGTATGCTCTCTGTGCTCAGTATTATCAGCAGCCAGATTGGCCGGTGGTTGAGCGTTAGATGGTTAGACCGATAGATGGAAGCTACGTTTTTCCATCTTTGCTGTCAAGTCTGAAAATAAGGATGACTGCAAAAGTAGAGAGCTAGTGATGAAACTACTCAGTGGTTATGGAAAAGTTAAGTCTGCTGGCTAAGCAAGGATGGCGGTTACATTCTTGAAGAAATTCAACAGGCATTTACACATTTGGAATTCAGTCCCTAACGTTAAAATTGATCCGTGGCTAGCAAATGCATGGTAGCAACCGTTAGCCAGCAAACATTCAATTTATTGGAATGGTGGCACTATTCTCCCAAACTGAATTCACCCTATCAATTTGTTCCTGTCAACACATCTCCTTCGATACCTCCGGCGAAACAAGATTAGCCAGCTTGGTCAAAGCCAAGTTCACCAGGGTTCATCGGTTTAGTTTTCTGTAGTTTTGTTTTTCCAATACTTGTTTTAGCCATTCATTGCAGGACTGTATTTTGTGCAAGACTAAGCTCATTCCCATAGTTAATTCTACAACTTCCCGACGTACACATTAGAGTACGCATTTGCATGAATAACAAAAGGGACCAGATAGCGAGGTTGTGAATTTGCATATGCGAGCGTTCAACATTAATGATATCATGCCCACCAAAGAGTGTCGAAAGGTTACTAGTCCAGCAGAAAATATATCATGTATAACATGTATTACTTTTTGAAATAAAATACTTGTGAAGCCTGTAAGGCCTGTAAGCTTTAATCTATTTTGAATTAATAGAATTGTCTTTGAAATGTTTGCTGGTCCATCTGAGTCAAGTGCTAGTTACAATAATGATTATGATTAACTATTACAAATGATGTCAATGCTTTGTTCGTATTTGTCTTCCTACAGCAATGACTAAGGCCTACTCCGAACATTCTAGTTTAAAACCACATGTGGTACAGGCAATGACTGAGTTATTATTAGTTAAAGTTAATTTACTTGAATTAAAACAGGTTCTCTCAATTAAATGGAGAGGTGTTTCACTCATAAAATGCAGGCAGAAGCAACAAGAAAATGCCTTGATGCCCGGATACCAGTTTGCTTTGTTGCCTCGATGCCCCTCCCAATGCCTTCCGGTTGTATTGGTTCCCTCTGTCTTCTGTACCCACCCAAGGTAGTTTGCTGTGCCCCTCCAGTCATGAATTTTACACCCTGGGTACAACTACCAAGACAAGCTGTAACGGTTGCCCGTCACTTGTGTTGTGAATATTTAATGAAAAAAAGGAATTCACATTTTTATAACAACGTGTTCCCTCGTTCTTCTGACATGTGGTCCACCAGCTGGATGGATTGATGATATAACCCACAAATAGTTGCATTTTACAGATAAAATGATCAAAGAACTGCACAGACTCCTCACATGATATGTAATGACATCACAGAACTTCATTTAACACTCGTATTTTCATTTTGAACTGCGCAAATTGTAAATTGTGTTTTACTTAGTGCTGTGATGGTTAAATGTGCACAAAATGATTCGTGACCAGTCTAAAATAATAAATTAATTAGTCCACACCTGGAGCAGGGCGCCATAACAACGTGCAGACTTTGGGGGATGCGCTCGCCACAGCCCCATGCAGATTTGCCCAAAAACCCATTAAATTTGCCTGTAAAGAGTGTTATTTTGAAAAATAGGACCAAGGGTCCTGTAGCTTACTGGCAAGCAATCTTATAGTGATGATACAAGTTATAAAAATTTAATGTGAAATTTGACCTTCGAATCATTGAAGGTCAATGTCAAGGTTACTCAATAAAAGTTCACATACTTTGATAAGACCTCCTGTAATACTTTGTACAATCCTAAGCTCTGAAGCAGTTTTGGTGATTATGTCATTGAAAATTCAATATGTCAAATGTGAACTTTAAAGGTCACGGAAGTTCAAGTTGAGGTCCGCAAATGCACTTCATATATGACTTCCTAAAAGTCTCTAATACAAACCTAGGCTCTATCTGTGACCGTTTTGGCAATACAAGTCATTGAATTATATCAAGTTTGATCTTCAAAGGTCACCAACAGTCAAGTTGCATGTCACCAAATGAAAGTTCATGTGTGACTTCCTTTAACTCTGTGATACAAACCTAGGCTCTATCTGTGACCTTTTTAGTGATAGAAGTCATTGAATTTTCACTAGGTCAAGTTTGACCTTCGAAGGTCAACATGAAGGTCACCAAATGAAAGTTCATATATGACTTCCATTATGTCTCCAATACAAACCTACACTCTACCTGTTATGATTTTGCTGATATAAGTCATTGAAATTTCATTGTAAAGTTTGGCCGTTGAAGGTCACTGAAGGTCAAGTTGAAGGTCGCCAAATAAAACTTAATACATGACTTCCTATATGCCCAAAATAGAAACCTAAGCTCAATCTGTAATGGTGTTGGTGATAAAAGTCATTGAAAATTCGCAATGTGAAGTTTGACCTTCAAAGGTCACCGAAGGTCAAATACAAGGCCACCAAATGAAAGTTCATATTTGACTTCCTCTCAGTGTTCAATACACATATGTACCCAAGCCTTTGAAAATTTAAACATTTTGGTTGACCTCAAGTTTGACCTTTCAAGGTCATCTGAGGTCAACTTTAACATGGTCAATATAGAGGTCATAAATGACTTCCTATATGTCAATAATACAAACTTAATCTCTATCTGCAACCATTTGGCCTCCACAGGCCATCTTGCATATTCTCTATAGGATCTGGTTAAAGTACAGCGCCCCCACTAGACCCACTTCCGTCGATTCAATGAAACTGGTGCTCACACTGTATATTGACGGTACCAAGGAAAGTTGATTGCCTGATTTAGAAAAAAAATTTATTGCATAGTTTTTGAGAAATAATATTTTTAACTTTCTCAGTCCTATCTTTAACCCTGGGGCCAAAATTTCAAGGGCCCATAAAACGGACAAAAATGATTCAATCAAAAATCTGAAAAAAAAAAAACTGACTGGAGATATGGTCTAGTAGTATGTTATGGGAAATTTACACGAAAATTCATCATGCCAAAAAAAAGATAAAAAATGTTCCAGATGAGGACGACAGATGACAGACGCCGCACCACGACAAAAGCTTATTGGCCCATAGGGCCAGTAAGCTTAAAAAAAAAGGGGGCTTCGTCACTCCCCTCCTATGGCAATCCATAAAGCCCATGTGCCATTCCAGATTAAATGAATTGAAAAATGAATTGAAACAGATGGAAAGACAAACAAACTGCTTTTTCCTCATTCTATAGAAGGATAAACCAGCAATACTAGAAAATGTATGGCGCACAGGCTCAATATACCGGACATAGCAAAAAATGGACTGTTATTTACATTAACTTATGGTAAGCTAATGTAAATTTTAAAAAGTTTCAAAATTCAGAAATCACTTTTTTAAGACAATGAAGTGAAATATTCTTCAATGCAATGGCGTAACTGTCGACGGTGCAAGCGGTGCATTGCATCGGGGCCCAGCAGGCCTAAGCGGCCCGAAAAGGTATCAGGTTAATTATTAATATGGCCAGGTATTCTCCGTACCGGCCATCCCGTGATCGTGAGCATGACATCGTTCAACAGCAGTACGAAACCTACATGTATTCTATATACGGCTCACCACTTGACATATCTAACGATTTTGAATTGAGTATTTTTTTTCTTTTGCCTTACTGAAATGTTACAAAACTGTATGTTTTATTAAAAATAAGTATTATTTGTGTCCACCACTTACGAATTTGCTTTGCTTGCTGAAGGAAGAGGGCTTGCTGGGAGAAGCTAATTTGTCCTGTTATATTTCCCTGTCATTTGCTATAACTTGCGTAGACGTCACGTCGATTTCTCCTCAACCTTTTAGCAAGAAGCAAGTGTTCTATTGTGAGTAAATGATAAGTTAGCATAGCAGCATAATGTTTCGTAAGCCAAAACAAAAGAGCGGCGCCCAAAACAGAAAGGAAAAACAGGAACAAGATGAGCGTAGTGCTAAACTGACTAAATAAGATCGCTTTTTTACGCATTCTTCTGCTTCATCGAATGCTGGCAATGTTAACGTGTCATCAGTTAAAGTTACACTGCTGTGCCTTGCGCATAATTGCACAGGGATGGGTATCTCCCCATGAGACCTGCTGGGGGATTGCTGCAAGTACTTAAGCTTAACAGAGCATGCAATTAATATTTTCCTCATTAATAAGGTATTATTTCACTAACCGCAACCCATCTGCTATTAAACAAAATGTTACATTTTATAACGCAGCCCGCCCAATTTGCAGATTATCCATGGTGTCCACGGTCATAACGGCACTGGGCGCATCACTACTTCGTAGGCATTTAATGAGCCACCGCGCTTTTGTCAATGGCAATTTGTTCTACGCTTATCGACATACTGTGTCTACTACTTTTGTGTTAATTTGTTAGTGTATGTAGGCTGGCTAAAGTCATTTCGGATGTTTGGTAGTTGGAGAAATCAGACTGTGGGTCTTTTGAGTTCACTGTAGGCTGTTAGATTAGCGTTGCTTACTGTAGCGCTTCCTCTGGCGCTTCTTCTGCTGTCCGTAGTGCAAATTAAAGGCGGGTTTGCAGAATGAGAGTTGTATGGTGAGCCTCTCCATGGTGACATAGCTACTGTCTGCCTGTGTGCGCGCACGAGCGTGCACTTGTGTTTGGGGGGGGGGGGGCAAAAAAAAATTTGCACCGGGGCCAATCACAATTATATTACGCTACTGCTTCAATGGCTAAGTCAATTGCCAGACCGGAATACAATATTTACATGGTGTATTACAGTGTGCTTAAAGGTGCACTATGCAAGTTTGTTTACTTTCGGCGCGATTATGTTTTTGTCTCAATTCGCCGACATCTCTCCATGATCCACTAGCTGCCTGCCCCTAAATTCACTGTAAAAAAAAAAAAAAACCCAGGCTCTGGAGACTGCACAGGCATCACAAACTGCAAATAAACACAAGGGGCACAGGCTGTGCCCCATAACATAACAAACCGATCCGGCCAATCACCAACAAGAGTTGACAGTTATGGAAGCATGGGAGGGAGGGAACTATGGGAGGGAATGGCGGGCCACCTCTGTTTTGTTTCAGTTCGAATGTCAACAGAAGTGAAAGTAAACAAACTTGCATAGTGCACCTTTAATAGCCTTGATATTATCATCATGGGAGAACAGTGCAGCTCAATTGACATTTGAGCAGCTGTAAATAGGCAAAATGGCGAAGCACACAAACTAGCTAACTAGCTTTTCCGATCCTTCCAAATTGGATGGCAAACATGTCTGACCTTAATAGTTGGTCATTTTCAAAACTCCAAGTCATATGCTTTCGAACAGAGTATGGTTTCAACATACAACATGGTCAACTTTTCCTTTAACAATCCTCAATAGGGATGCCTACATGGGTGTAAAATCTTCAATTGGAGGAAAATGATTTTTAAAGAAATTAACGAATAATTGTGGTTGGTTCCAATGAAACATAAATATACAGTACAGTATTTTTCACGTCAACATTTTGAATTACTCGAAATAATGTTAATATTTTCTTTATACACTATTTGTAGCGTAGTCAGGGGAGACAATTTTTCAGGAGTCCACAATATCTATTGTAATTCCCACATGGTTCACAATAATCTTGACAAAATCCTAAAACAATGCCTAAATTCCACAATTTAAGCACATGAGCCAAAATGATGAAAATTATGTCATTGTCCAAACACTTATGGACCCCACTGTTTAAACCAGGCAATAAAACGTGGATGACACTTCTGGGCAAGACAATCAATCTGCTCCAGATTTACAGGATTCTTGCAGAGTATGCTTTAGACAACTGAATCTGCCTCATGCGCTTTTGATCCACAAAAACCGCATCAATCTGCTTTTAAATCAGTCAATGACAATCAGATTTACGAAGGTCACACCCTCCAGCCACTGGCTCTTCAAAACCTAGATTCATCTAACCTCCCTCAAAGACGAACCCCAAACAAGTGCCATTCCCACAATTATACAAGCAAAAACCTCTGCAAAATATAACACAAACACAGTACAACTCAACTTCGCTATGAATCCACCTGCCATTGCTAAATATGTTCAAAAGTTTGATGATCTGTCTGCACAAACAACTGGCCTAATCAGTTTTGCAACCCTCTGCAAGGAGTTGCCACAGCTGATGTGGTGAAAATCTCTTTACTCCTTCAAGGTCCCATGCAATCAAAATAATTTTGCTCATTTTTACATGTAAATATGTATATTGATTTATAGCCATTTCATTCTTAATTGCTGCATAGATTATGGCCTGAAACTACCATCTCATTGCTACATGCAGCACTTAACGTTTCTTTTACATTACTGGGCAGCAAGAGGCAGCTGGCATGCATAGTAGTCCACATATGATTGATGCAGCTTTGCAAGTCAAAACATGCACCATCCCATGCCAGTCAGCAAGAATAAACAACGTCAAATGTCAATAATGTAACCTTGTAAATCTAAGCAAGCTGCAGCCAGCTACGCCACAGACACGGCCATGGTCATACAAGTATAGTACACCAGTGACGGATGGTGAAATAAAAATTGGTGAAGCACTGACCATCCCTGGAAAATAACTGGTCATTGAAACAGTTTTCCATCATTAATTAATTTTAACATTACGTAAACTCCAAAAACTCTCATCACTGTCAGATTTGACAAGTTTTCCTCAGTAATTTAACACAAGGAAAGCACGTCATTTCGACATGAAATTCCATTTCAATCAATGTTATTTGTTTGCGGATTTTCATTGCCAATTTTTGCTTTCTATGTTGTAATTAAACAATCATGAAGCTAAGATCTGATAGAGCAGGATGTGCTTAAAGCACACAAAAGTTAACACTGTAGTTTATCTTTTTTTGTAAAGTGAATAAAACATTTTCTCTTTAAAGGGGACCTATTTTGCTTTATTTCCAAGGTTATATTTTGAGTCCAAAAGTTCAAAAGTCCAAAACAGGGTCCTTCTTTAGCTCATACTGCCATCCTCAAAAAAAACCCATTTGTAGTCCATTGTAGTCTCTGCCTGAAATGCCTCATTGGGGTGGCTCTTCCGCTATGGCCCCCACTCCCCATGTGCCCATTTTCTTCTTACTGGCCAGCTCTGTGGAGGGCGGATCTAGGCGGGACGAGGCAGCAGAATGCAGTTTTCCGGGTCTGGCTCGCCAGAGTGAAACGCGAGACATGTCTGCCATCTGAGAAGGAATCGACTGGCAAATTCTGCAATCAAACGCAGTACATGTGTATAGATCTAATGAAATTAACTTGTTCTAATAAACGCAACGGCGAAAGTGGAGGACGCAGTGCGGAAGTCTGGCAGCTCAAGCTCGAATTTGCTGTCTACCAACGGCTACTATGGTGAGTACACTGGTGTTTCTACTCTATAGCTAGGATTGAGGGAAAGCTAGAATCCACCCCATACAGACACATTTGTAGAACGGGTCGACATACCCAAGTGTAGACCGGAGACCGTGAGAACCGGTGGGTCTGAGTTTAGAGGGAAACATGGACAGTGAGGAGCAGCAAAAAGTGGACCAACAGCTTATGGACTGCTTCGGTGTGTATTATAAGCACCTGCTGGTTCGTTTGCATAACTGTGGTGTGTCGTTAGCGTGGAGTAACAAACAGCTTCTGCGCTGGTATATGACAAAGGGGCGAAAGCTCCAGGCTAAACAGCCTTTTCGGAAGTTGCCCATGGTAATGATTTACTTATTACGCCGGAATGACCAGCGTTTGCTCGCTGAAAATGGGCGCGATAAAGTTTCACGGGACGACTTAGCGAATTTTTCGCGACAGATTACATTCCAAGTCAATGCATTGTCTTTGCATTGACTTTGAATGTAATCTGTCACGAAAAAATTAGTTTTAATCCGTGTGAAAGCTGCTTAACGCGCCATAATTTTATTCGCGTCTTTGCATTGACTTTGAATGTAACCTGTCGCATTTAGTTTAAGCGTCCGGAAAGCTGCTTAACGCACCCATAACGCTGCGGTATTCGCGTCTTTGCATTGACTTTGAATGTAACCTGTCCCGCGAAAAAATTAGTTTTCAAGCGTTATAGTTTATGGATAGTATGCGACAGCTAGAGAGAGCTCTGGTTATGTTATGAACATAATACAAGTTTTACAGACCGTAAGTTCTTTCAGCGTGGACAAGTTGCTTATGTGGAGCCAGCGAATCGATCACTTCTACAGGAAAGAATTTCCTATTTAATCTCCGCCTTTTTCGGCTTTTTATTAGCCACAACAATTTCTAAAGGGGGATGAATTTATGTCACGGTAGTGCAGAGAAATCGTTTGTTATACCAGACACGGTACAGCTTCTGCGTTTCGCATTGCTTTCACGGTAGCATCAGAGAGCTTGCCCAGATATCTGTTAAGTATCCGGCTGATCCTGGTCATGGATAAGTGAAGCAATCACAAGCAGCCGTAAACAAACCCAAACACGTATCCCAAGCTCTGCAAAACCTACGTCTGGTCTAACTGCAGCCTTTTCGGCCCAACTTTGCGGACACATACTGCACCTTTCCAGTTAGCTTCAACTGTAGTGGCTACAATCGGGCAACATTATGATGAAACTGCCACATTGATGCTTACCGAAGTAACACAAGCATACCGATCAGAATTATTGCATACAAGTTGTCCAGGAGCATTTTTAATTTGCACGGCACGTGAACTAACATGCAGTAGCTGGTAACGGAGCGGTCATAACAACCACAGAGACAAACCCTTGCAATACAGGTTTTACAGACAGCAAGTTCCGTTACCGTACCGTTGTACCAAGCATCCAAATTACAAACAAGTATAGAAAGTTAGCTTCAAATGAGGTTTATGTTCACACACCTTCTGTAGAATTTCCCGATATCCCTCTTGCATTATTTAGGACGCAAACATTAGCCACAGTAACTTGGCTACGTTAGCCGCAGTGCTACAGCCACAATCAACTGGCTATCACGTCAGGGTGGCTTATGCAGTAAAATCAACTTGCAGCTTCTGTGTCTGTGAGTCACGGACAGTTGCGACCGCCCCAAGATTTATCTTCAGATATTTTACAAAGCCTGCGCTTGAGGCCAGTTGTTAGTGCTAACTATCGTTAGCAGTCCTGCTAGCCACCCGTAACACGTTAGCTTCACTTACATTATTTGCTGTTATATTGTTACTTACAGCTTGTGGCTCCAAGCGCTTGATCGATGCAGCTGCTTCAGGTTTGAGAAGCAGCTGAAACGCTTACCCAGTGTCGAATTATCCTTTATTAACAAAGCTGTCTTTGGTGAAATGCTGAGCACAAGCAGCTAACGTTCCCTTTGGCCGTGGCTGTTTGCTGCCAGCAAACAAAAAAAAGCTACCAACTGATCGTGTTTTGGAAGAGAAATAGGTGCTTTTCTTCGCGTCCAAAAGTAAACGGACAAGCCGCTTTGGGAGAGATACTGACAAAACTGCACCTCAAATGATCTGCGGCTCTTCTTTTGTATTTCCAAAATTTTGGTCGCTACTAAGGCATAGTATGATCTGCCGTTGTTAGTACATGCTAGAATAGTTTCCGGTGTGGGCAGGTCCAGCGCCGTGGTTGGCTCTGGCTAGGTCTGTATTAATTGGACGGCAAAACCTGATGTCAGGTTTTGCCCAGATCTCGTGAAGATCTCGGGAGGAGCTGTTCAGAGAGGAAATCACGTTCATGAAATCACGTTCTTGGATTACAGCAAAACCCCTGTATCTTATGTTTAGAAACTTTTCAGAGGTTGAGTATGGACAACCAACATTATCACATTACTAATATGTATTAAAAGAAGAATCAGCATAATAGGTCCCCTTTAATCGTTACAACACTGCATTAGGAGTGAAGCTGTGCATTTAACTCATTTTTGCCGATGGCTTATTTTTTCATTAGAAAAACGTGCTGATCAAGGAAAGTGATTGAAAATAAATCCAAGCTTATAAGTGTTCGTCTTCTCTTACCGAGCAAAACTGGCTACACCTGATGGTTCCGACTGTTTTCGGAGTTCATGTTAAGTCAATTTAATTAAAAATTTTAAAACGGGTCAAGACAGATCATTATTTTCAAGGAATGGTCTGTGCTTCGCCAATTTTCAGTTCACCGGACACTACTGGTATATAAGTCCCCACTTTTGCCGACTGGATAGCAAAAAAAAAAAAGATTTTATAGTTATTTTGCATCATATTGTCATTGTATTGAGTCTCTAAAACCTGCTTCCACCTCAGGCTCATAACCATACGGCCAACCTACAGCTGGCAAAATAAGTATTGGACGCATCAATATTTTTCTCAGTAAATATATTTCTAATGGGGCTACTGACATGAAATTTTCACCAGATGTCAGTAACAACCCAAGTAATCCACACATAGAAAGAAATCAAAACAAATAAGTCCATAAATTATGTGTAATAAAGTGGAATGACACAGGGAATAAGTATTGAACACAAAGAAAAGGAGGTACAAAAAGGCATGGAAAGCCATGAAACCAGCTGAAATCTGTCAGTATTTAGAAAGCAATGATAGCAATCCTGCCCCCTATCAGTGCAAATTAATATCAGCTGGTTTAGTCCTAATTGATGGCCTATAGAAAGGTTTCTCATTACCAAGATGTCACACAAGAAGCATCTCATGGTGATTCAAAGCAAAGAGCTCTCTCAAGACCTTCGCAATCTTATTGTTGCAAAACATACTGATGGCATTGGTTACAGACGTATTTCTGAACTTCTGAATGTTCCAGTGAGCACCGTTGGGGCCATAATCCAGAAGTGCAAAGCGCATCATTTCACCATAAACCAGCCACAACCAGGTGTTCCTTGCAAGATTTCTGACAGAGGAATCAAAAAAATTATCAGAAGAGTTGTCCAAGACTCAAGCACCACTCATGGAGAGCTTCAGAAAAACAGAGAATTAGCAGGTACAGTTGTTTCAAAGGAAATAAGTAATGCGCTACCACCATGGCCTCTATGCACACTCACTGTGCAAGACTCCATTGCTGAAGAAAAAGCATGTTGAAGCTCGTTTAAAGTTTGCTGCACAACATTTGGACAAGCCTATGACATACTGGTAGAATACAGTGTAGTCAGATGAGACCAAAATTGAAATCTTTGGATGTTGTAGCACACACCATGTTTGGAGGACAAATGGCACTGCACATCACCCTCATAACACCACACCAACAGTGAAGTTTGGAGGTGGGAACATCATGGTGTGGGGCTGTTTTTCAGCATATGGTACTGGCAGACTTCAGATAATTGAAGGATGAATGAAGAAATGTGCCAAGACATTCTTCATAAGAATCTGCTGCCATCTACCAGGATGCAGAAGATGAAATGAGGGTGGACATTTCAGCAAGACAATAATCCCAAACACACAGCCAAGGAAACTCTCAATTGGTTTCAGAGAAAGAAAATAAAGCTGCTAGAATTGCCCAGTCAATCACCCGACTTGAATCCAATTGAAAATCAATGGAAAGAACTGAAGATCAGAGTTCATAGAAGAGGCCCCCGGAACCTTCAAGATTTGAAGACAGTTTGTGCGGAAAAATGGGCCAAAATCACACCGAAGCAATGCATGCCACTAGTCTCTCCGAACAGAAGGGGTCTTGAAGCGGTTTTTACCAATGAAGGCTTTTCTAATAAGTATTAAATGCATTTCAGTAAGCGTGTTCAATACTTATTCCCTGTGTCATTCCACTTTATTTCACATAATTTATGGACTTATTTGTTTTGATTTCTTTGTGTGTGGATTACTTGGGTTGTTACTGACATCTGGTGAAAATTTCATGTCAATAGCCCCATTAGAAATATATTTACTGAGAAAAATGTTGACGCGTTAAATACTTATTTTCCCCGCTGTATTCCAGCTGTGTTAATTCCAGCTTGAATTTCACGATCGCCTGAAAAATCTGATATTTCAGCAAACTTTGAAAACAAAGCATTTTCTCTTTTTTCCTCATTACTGTTGTCGGAAGTGTTGTACATGATTTGTATTGAATTTGGAAGAGAGAGAGAGAAAAAAAAAACAAACGTTCAGTTGTAGGTCTCTGCCTCCCGCGACTCTGCTCAGAGTATTGTTCTTCTGGAGTTCACATCTAATTGATTTCGGAATTGCACTGGGCAATTTAGAAATTTTCAAGGGGCGTTCCCAAGCCTGGTTTTTATTTGCCTTTTACAGTTCTCATGAATAGATTAACTAAAAATTGATGTCAGATTCAAATTCACATGGCAAAAGTGCAGTAGAACAGCTTAAAAGCAATTTTGTATTTGAAATTGAGTGTCATGGGACCTTTCAGTAAATGTCGCGCAGACTGGGGATTTGTGACAGACGGTATGACAGAGGCGCGCACAGACAGACAAATGAAAAACCATATACCTCCCGCCCACTATATGGGCAGTGGCACAATTTGAAGAAATGGAAGGTCACTTGATAGTAAGGCGGTCTTGCAGTGAGATCGCATGCTTTCATGATAAAGTGCACACCAGGTGAGGAATGCAGTAGGGGGACAACATATACAGATTAAAGACATTTTTTATACATTCCACAAAATGAATAAACACACATGTTAAAAGACATGAACAAATTAAATTTCAATAAAAAAACAACGCTATACTATCCTACATGCATAAAAATGTGCACCAATGGCTTTTGTTTTTTGCCCATTTTCAGTTTATGCAAGGATTCAGCTGAAAGTTCTACATAAAAAACATTATTGATTTATGACAGAACTTTGCTCACGCTCCCCCAAGATGAGCCTATAAATTTCACCACAAGCTGAAAATTTGACTAAATGGTACAATGAAAGACAAATTGTAGATAAAGTAACTCCGAAACCCATTTACCACCAGTTGCCATCCAAGCCCTAAATACTCACTCTTTCTTCTTCTGCCGGAGTCCTTTCCGCTTGAGACTTTCACTTTCTGAATCACTGCTACCCTGCAAACCCACAAAACCCAGCAAACAATCCCAGTGTTATAGAGGCATAGAAACGTATTTTCCTCTCCTGATTTCCCCGTTTTTGCACATTTGTCAGAAGAAATGGTTTCAGAACTTCATACAAAAGGTAATACAAGACAAGAGAACAATGAAACTCAGATTTTACATGATCATTTCATTTACTGAAGGAAAGAGGGTTACTGAGCACTGTTCACACATGGGAAAAAGTAATAGCCCTCCCTAAACTCAACTGGCTGAGCCACGTTATGCTGCAACACTTGCAATCAACTGCTTGATTACAACTGACCCATCCACAAATACTGCGCTCATTCACGCCAGGTGGTGTCATGGAAGTATTCCCAATGCATGCCTAGACAGATTTTCAACACCCCATGCTGGCCAATGTCCTTTAAAATCTGGTTCCCCCGTAAAATCTGGTCCCACCACTTGACTTTCGTCACATACTACGTGTCAATTTGCGTCAAATTGCATCATTAGAGTCATCTACGTGAACTTTCACACCAACAAATCACTCGCAGAAATAAATTAGACGATGCAAAGCATTTCAAATTATATCACAGGACTTTTATCGTAGGAGTTTTAAACCAATGCAATTCATGAACGGATGCATCTGGTTTACCTCCTGTTTGGAAGGGGTTGCTGCCTAGATCACAAAACAGCTAAGAATGTCATCTAATGGGACAAGCTCAATGATCAGTACAGAAGTAACGTCAGCGGACGTTATACAATTGTTCGCTAGTACTGAAATAACTAGCTAGCTAGCTTGCTAATAAGGCCACAGTTCGCTTCTACTGCGATAATCGCTGACTAGCAAGCAAACCAGAGAAGGAATTCTTTAATGTTACAGCTAGAACACCAGTATAGTGAGCTAATGTGATGTCTCACTATTTAATGTCATACCTAGCTCACCAATCTATCTAGCTAGCTAGTCAATGGCATAATGCCATTTCAACAGTGTGCAATACAAAGATCTTGCAAAACACGTCATTTGACGCACATTATGCGACGAAAGTCACGTAGGGGGACTGGATTTTTCACAACACCGGTATTGTGACAAATTATGCTGCCCTGTTGGAAAATACTTCCAATACACAAAACGACCACAGTGTCTTTTGCCTTAATATTAAAACATGAATCAGCCTACACTAGGAACTTTGACATTTCTTGGCTTGTTATAACACGCGTGCGCATAACAAGCTAGCTACATTTGTTTTCAGGCAATATGCTGCATGACATTATTATCCAATGTCTAACAGTTACATTTCACAGCAAATCCAGCGAGTACATACTAATATTTATATGGACACATACTGAAAGGCACTATGTAAAAAAAATATTTTTAAGATCTCTGAGAATATTTAAGATAGGAGTGCAGAAACAGTCCTAAAAGACTGAGGGTCTGAATGTACCGAAACGGAAAAATAGCACACCTCGATAGCTAGTCAGCAGAAATCGATATACCATGTGTTTGATGTCTGTGAATTTTCAACATTTTGGTGCGATACAGTGATTATTCCTCGAAGCATTAGCCATGGAACCACTCTCTATTTCAATATCTATCTTTCATCGCCTCTGCCACTATCGTATTAAAAGCATCCACCATTCTTGCTTACTCTTCACTCTCGAGAAGTGGAGGTACGTTTAATTTTGGCGCCGATGGAAGTGACAATTTTCAAAGGGAAAATGCACGAAAACCAGAAAGCGCAAGGTATCTGTGGGTGGGTCACTAGTTCTGCCCCTCTTTATCACTTCTGCAGGAATCTTGAGCCAGTCTTCTCTACAGAATTTCTTTAAGTCACTCACATTATTGGGTTTTCAAGTATGACCTATCCTTTAAAGTCCTGCCACTGCATCTCAACAGGGTTCAAATTGTGGACTTTAACTCTTTCAACCCCAGATATTCTAGCATCACTATACCCTTCAACCCCACAGCCCTCTGTAGAGGGCTGGTCATTATCTGGACATTGTATCTTACTGTTATCTCTGGAATCCCATTAAATGTAACCTGATATGTTCCAATCAATTAGTCAGATTGTTTGAATTTTCCCTACAGGAATTTGGGGTTGAAGGGAATATGTTGGTCAGCCCTCTGTAGAGGGCTGTGGGGTTGAAGGAGTTAATTAGGCAATTCCAAAATCTCAATTCTCATCAACTTTGAATATATACTGTGCCATTCAGACTTGGGCTAGCTCTTGTGCTTCAGACCATTGCCTTGCTGTAGAACCCTATGCACTTGAGCCTCAGCTGATGAACTGATGGTTGGATGTTCTTCTTCATGATTTTCTGATATAAAGAATTCCTGGCTCAGTCAATTATGGCAAGCAGCCCAGGCCCTGAAACAGTAAAGCATGCCCACACCATCATACTGCCACCACATTTGATCTTTGTGGAAATGGTATGGTTATTGTGGTACGTGGCGTTATATTTACACAAGATGCAACTAGACCCACGTCTTCCAAAAAGTAGCAGTTTTTTCACAAAACACAATGCTTGGGGTTCTAAACTTTATCCAGAAAGGGCCGGTGTGGGTGCTGGTTTCGTTCCAACCATGTTATATCTGATTCTACTCATTACAGCCATTAACAAAGACTTTAGGAGTCCATTAGTAGAATCAGGTATGCAGCTGCTTGGCTGGAATGAAAGCCACTCCCACACAAGGCGTTCTGTGGATTCACTTGAAAACCCCTATATTTTCCCATCTTTAGTATAAGTGGAAAATGTGAGACAAGCCTTAATGTCCCTCTTGGCTCGCAGTGGATTTTAACCCACAGCTCTCTGATGTTTGCCCAGTCACTTTCAAATGGCGGTAAATGGCGTTAAATTAGTCTCAAAACTCGAGCGCATAAAAACTGAGCGCGCAAGACCCTCTGTAGGTGCTCGCAATTTCAGTATGTGCTCTCAATTTTAAAACGCGCACGCTTGCAACTTCGACACGCGCTCTCAATGTCAAAATATGCTTGCAATATCAGTATCAATCGATCAAAGTTTATTTATATAGCACATTAAAAACAACCTCAATTGACCAAAGTGCTGTACATGAATTAAGATACAAGATAATCACCATAGACATATAAAATAAAATAAATAAATACAGTAAAAAGGAACAATAAGATTATGGTAAAAGAATAAAATGAAGTAAAAAGTAAAAGAATAAAACAAGGAAAATAAAAAGCCAAGGTTACTTATCTAGCTGGGACTGAATGCCAATGAGAAGAGATGAGTTTTCAGCAGTGTTTTAAAGTGCTCAAGTGACTGTGCAGCTCTAACCTGATAGGGTAGACTGTTCAACAGCTTAGGGGCCACCACTGAAAAGGCTCTATCTCCTCGAGTACAGAGCCTAGACCGAGGTACTGTCAGAAGCAGCTGGTTTGATGACCTAAGAGCCCTGCCAGTAGTGTGAGGCTTTCAAAGCTCTGATAAATAAGATGGCACCAAGCCATTTAAACATTTAAAAACAAATAATAAAACTTTAAACTGGATCCTACAATTAACAGGAAGCCAGTGCAGAGATGCAAGGACAGGAGTAATATGATCACGCCGTTTCTTTCCCGTCAACAGGCGGGCAGCTGCATTTTGAATTACTTGCAAACGGCGCAGAGATGACTGATCAAGACCAACAAAGAGTTACAGTAGTCTAAACGTGATGTAACAAAGGCATGTATAACTCTCTCGAAATCATTTCTTGGGAGATAAGCCTTAACCTTTGCAAGGAGTCTTAACTGAAAGAAACTTGTTTTGACTACAGAGCTGATCTTATCGAACCTAAAGTCCCTATCAAAAATTACACCAAGGTTCCTTGCAAAAGGATGACAGTGGGACTCAAGGGTGCCAATGGCACTGTCATAGCCATCTAAAAGGTTATGTTGGCCAAATAAGATGATCTCTGTTTTATTTTTGTTCATAGAGAGAAAGTTCACTTCCATCCAAGACCGAATATCGGTAAAACAGTCTAGTAAAACTTGAACTTAGGCTCGGTCATTTGTTTTCATGGGCAAATAAATTTGTACATCATCTGCAAAACAATGAAATGAGACATTGTGCTTTCTAAAAATGGACCCCAGAGGCACCCCACAGCTCAGGGGGGATGTAGCTGACGAATACTGGCCAAGCTGGACAGAGAAGCTCCTGCCTGAGAGGTAAGACTCAAACCACTTCAGGACAGCGCCCCTAATGTCCACACACTTATTAAAGCGCGACAGGAGAATATTATGATCCACTGTATCAAAGGCGGCTGTCAGGTCCAGGAGGACCAGGACAGCAGAGTTACCAGAATCAGCAGTTAAAAGTAGGTCATTTAAAACTCTTAAAAGTGCCGTTTCTGTACACGCTCGCTTGCCGTTTTCACGTTTGAACACGCGCTCTCAATGTCAAAATATGCTCGCAAAATCAGTATAAGCTCGCTGGCCGATTTGACTTTTGAGGCTTTGGAGGCGGGACTTTCAATGCTGACCATGAGCTTTGATTGGATGTTTGATTTTATAACTGGTTTTCAACTGCCGCAAACTACAGAATAAGAAATTAAAGACGACAACCATCATTATCATGTCGGAGCAAGAAAGTTTTTCACAAAACGAAATCTTTCATTGATCCCATTTTAATATTGTTTGAAGGTATTGGTTTCATTCACTGTGCGTAGCTACGATGATGCTGTATCATGGCTAGCTAAATATTTTATGTTAGAAAAGGTCGCTTACATCAGTTCTAACATCAATTATTTTACTATGCTATTTTAGCTCCAAATTTCCGGTAGACGGAAACTTAGCTGGGCCTTTTGCATAGCAATATAATTTTCGTGAGTTGTTCTTATTCATCAGGTTCTTCAAACAATATTCTTCTCTAACGCTGAAGATCCGGTAATCTGCCGATTTGTGCTACCCATCTATAGAGAAATGGAGAGATGCTGTTTCGCGGTTCAGCGCATAAACAGACCCAAAATCTCGGGCTGTTTCTTCACTGACATCATAAATATCTTTATAGCTATATCTTTAAAATATTTTTTTTTCAGTGCGCCTTCCTACCTGTAAGCATTTGGATACGTGCATGTACACACTAACGTTTCCTGAAAATGTAGGAATTAGACATGCAGCATTTTATCTTTGTACGAACTTATCCAGCTCATTATATGACCGAATTTTATAAGAAGTTAACAAAAATAATTTTGCAACTGTGGGCTGATTCACAGAGCAATATTAAGGCGAAAACAAAAAAACTGTCCGATCGTGGTGCGCTATAGTCGTATTTTTAGTTCAGGTAGCACAAATCGTCAGAACACCGGCCGAGAATGAAGTTCTCAGTTCGTACTCGAGCAGAAAACGAAGAAGTGGCGAATGCCGAAGGACGGGAAGGCAGTTTTCTTGACCAGACGAAGCTAAAGCCACGACATAGCAGCTTTTTAATACTTGCAATATTCTATTATGAGCTATTGGCACACTATGGTGTCGCCATTGTGCATTGCTTTGTTGGGATGATATGTGACAGTCCACAGGAAAAGGGTGTATAAGGGATATTTTGGTCAAATTGAGTTAAGCGCATCTGATGATCTCCATGTACTAAACATAGAAAAACAGTTTTTTCTCCAAAACGTAAAAAATCCCTTATAGGCTACACCCTTTTCCTGTGGACTGTCACATATGGTTCGGAAATATTCGCTATATTCAGGTTAATGCTTTCAACGTTTCTTAGCCTTTAATTACAACTCGATGTCGTTTGAGCAAGTGAGTTATAGGTACTGCTATTGTAGTACATAAACAGTCTAAATTTCCTGAACAGTTAACACTGTAGTTGTGTACCGCAGCAGTAATGGCGCGCGTCTATTACTCATTTTTAAACGGCATCGAGTTGTAATTAAAGGCAGAGAACCGTTGAAAGCATTAGCCTGAATGTGGTGAATATTTTCGAACCATATCATCCTATCGAAACCTAGCGTGCCAATAGCTCATAATGGAATTATTGCAAATATTAAAATAATGCTACGATGTTACGGTATTAGGTTCTCTTGTCAAGAAACCTACCCTTAGTCTTTCACCATTTGCATTAAACCACTACGTTTTCAGCACAAATAATGAACGAACTGAAGATCTTAACACTCGGCCGGGTCTTCAGCATCAGAAAAGAAATATTGTTTGAAGGAACTTATAATTAAGAACAGCTCGGGAACATAGTATTGCCATGTAAATGGAATAGCAATGGGTAAATTGGTTCTAAAATAGGCTAGCTAAGTACAAGCATTAACGGGGGGACTAACGTTAGCCAGCTTTTTGAACGTGAAATATTTAGCTAGCTATAATATTAGCTACGTAAGTTATAGCAAGTGGAACCAATACCTTCAAACAATATTAAAATGGGATCAATGAAAGATTTCGTTTTGTGAAGAACTTCCTTGCTCAGACATGATGGTTAACCTCTTTGATTTCTTTCTTATTCTGTAGTTTACGGCAGTTGAAAACCAGTTATAAAATCAAACATCCAATCAAAGCTCATGGTCAGCATTGAAAGTCCCACCGCCGAAGTCTCAAAAATCAAATCGGCAAGCGAGCTTATACTGATATTGCGAGCGTATTTTGACATTGAGAGCGCGTGTTTAAAGGTGAAATCGGCAAGCGAGCGTATACTGATATTGCGAGCATATTTTGCGGTCTCACACCAAACAAAAAAATAGCCCCGCAAAGCCGGCATTACCCCTCAGCCTCTGGATTGTTTGGAATGAATATAAATTGACAAACGCGTTTTAAAGTTATCCTGCAAAATACATAATTCAAGATGGTGGCTGTGGCGACCATACTGGACATCCGAGTGCTGCCAAGTTCGATAGGCTTCTGTACGTACACAAGACCAAGCAGCAGGGCAAAAATGGCGTTGATTGAAGGAGTTTTGAAGTTATCGTGCGGAATACAAAAGTTTACGGGACAGACAGGCAGACATCGCACGTGACAGCAATGCCCTCTGCCCCTTATTCGGGGCTAAGGGGTAAAAATTCTGGGGTAGTAACTGAAACCCTTTTATTTTTGCTGCAATTATTTATGCTATAAAATACTACCAAGTTTTTCAGGCATGCAAAGATACAAGTTCTCTTAAATTTTGTGCACACATTCGTTAACATCACTATCAGTTGGCATTTTTCCTTTGTTAAGGAGATCCATCTCCCGTGCAGGTGTGGCATATAGAGATTTTAATAAAAAGACACGATCACTAAAAACTCCTTTATAAATATATCATGCATTGTTTGTCCACAAACATGCACTGAAGTAGCCAGTGCTGGTGAGGATGGACAGTGCCATTTTTCCCATTTTTTTGCACCCAGTGTCCCTTATGATGATAAAGGTTATCTGAAAAACCAATTAATGGGAAGATTTTCCAGCGCTGCTCAGAATACTCTCAACTGACACAGTTGTCACGTAAAATGTAGCCAGCTAGCAGGCTAACTTGGGTTGACTGATCAAAGTTCAAAAAATGTGAAGGCCAAATACTCAAGCAGTGTTTCCCCAATATGAATTTAGCAGTACTCTGCTGCTGAATGATGAGCACTGCAGGAGAAATTTCACATTGATCATAATAATCAATACAAACCTAAACCACTTTCCCTCTCTCCTCTACTTGCAGCTGTTGGTTAATGAATTGAACAAATGAGAGTCTCTACCGCACACACTTAAATGCATAGAGTTATTGCAGCTACAGGGAGTGTTTAGCAGCGCATTTTTCCCCATACGCCACAAGGACATTTAGAAAGAAAACACATTGAACAAAAAATGATGAAACCTGCATTCTGTGGCAACCAACTCTGCTGCCCCTCTCTCTCCCTAGCCTGTTCCAATGGAGTTTCAGTTCCCTTGATCTTCTCCCAGGGTTTGTTGAAATTTAAAATTTGTAAGAAATCGTATCATTGCTGTTTCTGAACGGTCAAGCAAATACATTCAAAGTGAAAGCTGCAAGCAATGATCATAGGGCCCTCGCATCTATGTGAACACCGGGATGTGCGGCAACCACAATGTCGTAATTGGACACAGACCGTTCAACACAGCCCTGAAATTTTCATGTATTGTGGACACAGCATGAAGGAGTTAAATGTCACTCTGTGTCTACATTATGGTGCTTGACAACAATCATGCATTATTTTCCAGTTTATCAAGTGTAGACCACACCATGAAAATTTCAAGGACATCAAATGATTGTCACAGCAGGCTCACTTCCTGGTGGCACAATGACTGACTCCTAATAGGCATGTAGATATTTTCAGGCCAGGACATTTGAGGCAGATTTGAAAGTGAACACTTAAGTACAAGTTCCTATTTCATGGAAAATAATGCATCACCACAGCAATGCTGTTCAATGACAACTCATTCACAATTAAGCATCATCAACGGCCTAGGGCTTTTCTGATCACATCTGAGGTGCATGAAGTCAACCCTCTAGAAGCAGTACATCAAAGTACAGAACATGCAATTTTCTGTGGCTAGTAGGAGGCGCCGTGACAATTACGGAATATTGCTATGTACATGTCTCCAGGTTGGTACTATTATTAAATGTGAAGTTTGGGGCAGATTGGAAAATGTACATTCGAGTCGTAACTTACTGCTCCATACAAAACCTCTGCAATTTAGCATTGCAACGATCTTTAGACATCATAAACCAAATCTGAAGTCGCTCAGGTTAACGTTGAAGTACAAAAACTGGAAATAATAACATCACAAAACAGGCATAGTAAATTCAAAACCTCTGACTTCCTGTTGGGATTTGATCACGCCACCATGAGACTTTTTAAAGTCCTGAGTTGCTTCGTATGCCCACCAAACTTTGTACAGCAAGGTAAACTGTACAGCAAAGGCTCCTGAAGTTTTTCAAGGAAGCGCCATCGCTATTGCATACCCTAAGCCCAAGACCCATATCAAACAATAACACTCCATCTGACAAGTGCAAGTGTTTTTTGTTAGGTCTTGAGATGCCACATGCCTACCAAATTTTGTACATTTGGATGAAAGTTACCGCGAGGGTTGCTTCAAAAATGAAATTCATCAGTACCACATTAGTTCTAACTACTAGCAAAGTTTCATGAAGAAATATAACCTCATTTTTGAGAAACAATCCAGAAAAGGTAATCATTTAGAAATTATAGAGGAGAACACAGAATGTTCTCTGCTTTGCAAGGAAGCAGTCAACCTCATTACCACAGTGAAACATGGTGGAGACTCTCTGATGTTTAGGATACATGTGAGCTCTTAAGGCACAGGGAATCTCATGAAAATGGCAAGATGAATGCAGCACGATATCAGAAAATACTGGCAGACAATTTGCATTTTTCAGCACAAAAGCTGCGCATGGGACGGACTTGTGCTTTGGATCATTGTCATGCTGGAAAGTCCAAGGCCAGTTGACCCTCCAGTGGTTACAGAAAAGAAAAGTGAAGATTCTGGAGTGGCCATCACAGACTCATCAAGCCGCTTTGGGAAGATCTGACACTTGCAGTGCATGCAAGATGACCACAGAATTTGCAGGACCTGGAGGCATTTCACAAAGAAGAATGGGCAGCTCTACCACCTAGGAGAATTTGGGGCCTCATTGCCAACTATCACAAAAGACTATACGCTGTTATTGATGCTAAAGGGGGCAATACACAGTATTAAGAACTAAGGGTATGCATATTTTTGACCAGGGTTCATTTTTTTTTTCCCTTATTGCTATTTTTTATTTGATGATTGTGCCATTCTACATGACCTACAGTTGGATATGAATCCAATAAGAAATAAAAGAAATGTGTTTTGCGCACCTATTCATGTTTTCTTTGGAGAATGTAACCCATTTTCCAAATTCAGCCCGGGCATGCAAACTCTTGAGCACAACTGTATATGGACTGACTCATCTGGACCTGCAGGATTCAGCAAAAAATAAAATAATTTTTTTTTCCCCTAAAACTAATGGCCCAGAGGTTATAGCCGCAAATGGCTTTTGCCTCTCTGTAGCACCACCACCTGGCCACTTTGAGAATTTGTTGTTCCAAAGTGATAGCTGAACATAAGCTCTATAGTTTTTGTAATGCAAACACTTTTAAAGGAAAAAAAAAACATATAGAAGATACAGCCGCAAGCAGCTATGAAAGCTAGCCACTGAAAGCCATGCATTCACTAGCTATCCAATGACAAACTGAATCAAATTCGCTCATGAAAGTAAGATGAGACAGCAATTAGTTGTAATGCCTACGACTGCTACGGTGTCAAAACATTGGTAAACAAGGCATTCTCTTTTTATTTACATTTCAAAGAGCATCCCAACTTTTTCTGAAAACAGGGGTTGTATATCAAGATGAGCGCGCCTGAGTAATTCAGAAGGAATGTTTTCTGGTACGTACTATATCATTCATTTGTATGTATTTACTCCCACCTTGTGGAGGAAAAACATTGAGCACTTACCATTTCAGAAAAAAAAAGTGGTGCTGAAAATTATCCCAAACCTGGAGTTGGTCAGACCTGCTTGAACTGGTGGTCAAACTCAAAACTTCTCCAGTATCACAGTTTTAACTTTAAAATTAACATGCAGTAATAACCTGCATTTGAAGCTAATAATTCATACCGCACAGATCAGTATCTGAAGATCGTCAAGTGATGTGCCATTCTTAATGCGATAATACAGAATTTTGTCCACTAGATGGAGACGTCTTTTATATTGCGTATGCAATGTTTGGCTAGCAGATTTACAGATTCATGGTTCTTTAAGTAGATTATAGTAATAAACTATAGGCAGAAGATCAACCCATAAAATTGTGTTTAAATGATGAAATCCAACAATCTCAGTTCCATCTGCCTGCGTTTGTCATACATTTGTCCATTTTTTTCAGTATCTTAGTACTGATCTCAATCGCGCGGTTAAATCAAATGTACGCATCTTTCTGAAACAGACCCAGAATTAACAACAACAGATTTGCCTGATACAATTTGTAAAACCGCATGACACTTCTTCAAACAATTGTTTTCTTGTTTCTCACCTCCTTGGCATGCTGCAATAAACAAAATGGTGACTGAAATTATGCCACAGTTCACAAAAAAATTCAGTCCTGGTGGACCACTGTGTATGCTGGGTTTTGGTCCAACCACAATTGAATTTTAACTAGCTGGTAATTTTTCTTTATCAGTTGATTCTAATGTTAGAAGGACGTTTCACTCTTTCAAACCCTATTATAACTGAAATAGCTGCACATTCTATGGCATTTAAAACTCCTATTATGTTCATTTTGCTGTATTCCACGTAACTGCACGAGAAGTGGCAATATATTTTATTCAGTTTCCGCTATATTCATTTAGTAGTGGCGCCCCGCCACTGCTAAATTATTCCCGCTGCTACTTCAGAATGGGATGTCTCTGGTTAATCGCGTAACCGTGGTTCTATGACTGAGTGGAAGACCGCCAGGGCGGTGCTGAAAGCACTAGTGGAAACATCCTCGCATCCGCGCTTCATCGAGAATCGTATTGAGAAGTTGCCATCTCGTGACATCTGACATGACCAGCCTATATATAGGCACTATATAGGCACCACCCACGTCATATTGGTCTCATGATCATTCTCGCGCATTCCGAGTGACTAAAGACCCTGGCGGTCTTCCGTTCAGTCATAGAACCACGGTTACGCAAGTAACCAGCGTTCCATTTCCTTCACTCCAGACCGCCAGGGCGGTGCTGAAGGCGCTAGTGGAAGACGTATACCAACCTAGTCACGAGGAAAACTGGCGCCATCTGGGAGCACTGCAGCGGCCATTGCTAGCAGAGACGGAACATTGAGCCTCTAGTATCGTGTAAAGGTGCATGCGGAAGACTAAATCGCAGCCGTGCAAATCTCTGAAAGCGGAACACCTCAGAGAGCCACCAAGGACGTAGCCACTGCTCGTGTTGAGAGACAATGAACAGCAGAAGGCACTGTACGCCCTGTGGATTGGTAAGCCTGGGTAATCACCTCCACTACCGAATGAGAGAGTCGTTGTTTAGACAAGGGGCTACCTTTTTTTGTGCCACCAAAACAGAGAAATAGCTGGTCTGTTCCACACAGTTGTGAGGTCCTGTCAACATAGAGACGGAGTGCTCTGACCGGGCACAACTCTGAACGAATACTGGCTTGGTCTAGTGGTATAGCCGCCAGTGTAATTGGCTGGTTAAAATACTGAGGGGCCAAGACTGTGGGGAGGAAGGCTGGATTAGGCCACAATGAAACACTCTTGAACATAGGACCCCAACGGAGGCAAATGGCACTCACTGACAAGGCATGTAACTCACTCACATGCCGAGCTGTTGCAATGGTGAGAAGGAATGCCGTTTTAAGAGACAACCTCTTCAAGTCAGCATCCGACAGGGGTTCATAGGGAGACAAGCAGAGGGAGTCAAGCACAATGTTCAGATCGCATGGCAGAGTCCACACACAACAAGGGGGATTAAGACGATATGCCCCTTTTAAGAAGGCCACCACCAGCCGGTGTGACCCAAGTGAAACCTCAGCGTCCGCTGCCCTGTGGGCTGCTAAGGCTGCTACATACACTTTAAGCGTTGAGGCAGACCTGCCAAGTTCAAGTAAATGTTGTAAGAAATCCAAAATCTTTGGGACCGAACAGTGTAAGGGGTCAATACCGTGCTCTGTGCACCACGCACTAAAGACCTTCCATTTACCCACGTACAACCAACGGGTGGACTCTGCACGTGCATTCATAACAGTGTTACGGGCCCCGTCTGAACATTCCAGGAGCAGCCCTGGAGACCCAAGGACCACACCCACAGCTTCAGTCGGTCGGGGTGGGGATGTTGAATCCTGCCCTGCAACTGCATCAGCAAGTCGAGCCTGTTGGGTAGCTGGCAAGTCGGTCCCACTACTAGTGAGAGCAGGAGCTGAAACCATGGTCTCGAGGGCCAATGAGGGGCGATCAGTAGCACTCAGTGGCCGTGCTTGTCGACGCGACACAACATCCTCAACAACAACGGCAGAGGAGGAAAGGCATAGAGGATCAGATCGGGCCAACTGTGGGCCAGTGCATCCTAACCCATTGCCCCTGGTTCGTCTCCCAGAGATAACCACCTGGTGCAATGAGTTGTCTGACCGCTCGCAAATAGGTCAACGTCTGCTTTCCCATATGCCCTCCATATCTGTTCCACCGTGTTATAATAATGATAATAAATTTATTTATATAGCACCTTTCAAGCAATACAGCACAAAGTGCTCCACAAGCAGGTAAAAATACATGTACATAAAAGCAATAAAACAAAATGGGGAAAGTAGGGAATTAAACATCAAAATAGGAAGAATTAAGATAACAAAAGGAGACATACATGCAAACACACCAATACAATAAAAGAATTTAAACCGTAAAATCAGCAAAAGCAAGCCTAAAAAAATGAGCCTTTAAAAGAGATTTAAAAGACGATAAAGACTCAGCATTTCTAATATTGTTTGGGTGTTATTGTGTTGGGGTGTAGTATCCATTCCCCTTGAGACACTTTCCCACGTGACAGAGCATCTACCACACCATTGAGGCGACCAGGAAGGTGTGCTGCCTGTATGGAGTGGAGACTGTCCTGAGCCCACACCAACAGGTTGTGAGCCACTTGGAGTGCAGCTGACGACCTCGTGCCGCCCTGATGGTTGATATATAGTAAACCGTCGCAATGTTGTCGGTATGCACCAACACGTTTGCCTCTCAACCCCTCCTGAAAATTACGCAAGGACAGAAACCCTGCTGTCAATTCCAGTGCGTTGATGTGTGCTGTGCGAAGTGGAGCTGGCCAAGTGCCACTCATGCCCTGGCGCCGCCATATCCCTCCCCAGCCAAGGAGGGAAGCATCCGTTCGGACAACTTCCCAGTGTCCTGGAGGGGGGCTGAGTGGGACTCCCCGGGTGAGAAACTGTGATTGTGCCCATAGTCTCAGAGTGCGCACACAGCAGCGTGTGGTTCTCACCCACACGTCTGTCTCGCACTGAGCAGAGCCGCAGCTGGATCAGCCATTTCTGAAATGGCCCTAGCCATAGAAGGCCTAGCGGTATCACCGCTGTCGCCGCTGTGAGTTTGCCCAACAGGGAAATGTATTGCTGGGTGTCTCCAGCACCAAGGCGTCTCACCCCTGACATGATTGCTTGTATTCTGTCTGGGGTGGGACATGCCAGCATTGTGTTTGAATCCAGAGTCACGCCTATGAAATGTGTTGACTGTACTGGATCCAGCTTGCATTTCCTCTGGTTCACTCTGAACCCCAGAGCTGTGATGTGTCGAAGTAGCCGGTGGGCATGTTCCCTGGCCTGTTCGAAGATGCCGCACAAACAAGCCAGTCGTCTAGGTACGGAAGGATCCTTATTCCGTTCCTCTGAAGCGGCTCCAGTGCAACCTGGACGCATTTTGAGAATACCCTTGGGGCTAGAGAGAGCCAAAAGGGCAGGACTTTGAACTGAAAAATCTTTCCCATGAACGAAAAGCGAAGAAATTGCCTGTGCTCGGCAGCCATGGGAACATGAAAATAAGCATCCTCCAAGTCTACTGTTACGAACCAGTCTTGGTGTCTGACTGCCTGCAGCACTTCTTTTGTGCGTAACATTCGGAAAGGAAGAACTTTTAGAAACTGATTTAATCTTCTTAAATCCAAAATCGGCCTGAACCCGCCGTCTTTCTTGGGAACGAGAAAGTAAACTGAAAAGAACCCCCCTGGATGAACCACAGGGTCGACTGTTTCTATGGCCCCTTTGTGCAGTAATGTTTGAATCTCTTGAGTCAAGGCCTGTGCTTGTTCGGGGCTCCTGATGACTGTGTGTCTCAGCCCTGTCGCCAGCGCTGGTCCGTCAACAATCCCGTCTACGTTTGTCTGCAGACATGGGGGGGTGCCGATGGCGGGTTGGGCCTGCCTGTCGAGTGGAAGGGAAGCACACACGTGGAGCACCGCCTCCGTATCTAGCTGATGAGGCCTGGGGTTGTGGTTGGGAGGGTCGCTGTTGAGGGTGGTGGAGGGGTCTTTGAAACACCCTGGGTGTTGCATTTCTGAAACATGAAGCAGACGGAGTAGGAGGTGGCCGAAAGGCAGCCACCATCCAAACATCGAGGGAAGGCGATTCTGTCACGGACACACATCGGTCGAGTGCCTCTTGCGCTGCAGGCCCGAACACCTGCCCGAGTGCCAGCGGGAGATGTCTCAAGTAATTCCTGCATGATTCGGGAAGGGGAGACTGAGCAAGCCACACCTGCCGTCAACTTACCTGTGTCCCCGCGGCAGGGAATGTTCTCGCAAGGAGGGGCAGGAGCTTCTCCACTGTTCTGGAGAGTTGTGCAACTTGACGTTCCAGATTGGAGGACTTCAACTTTTTTCGCTTCTCAGCCTGCTCAGGTGATTGTTTGCTCTTGCGCTGGGCCGGGTCAGTGTCACTGAGTAAAAGACTGTCTGCCGGTTGCTCCAACCCTGCCAGCCTTGCCTCCCTAAGAGAAGGCGACATTATCGCACACTCTGGGCATAGGTCGGACAAAGCCTCCCTTAGGTGATCCAACCTGAGGCACTCGGGACAGCGGTTGTGTCCATCCAGTACATTCATTAGGTTGGGGCATGTAGTGCACCTGGCCGTGTCCATTTTGGTGTCTAGCTTATTCACGCAATAAGGCTACCAATCAGGCACTGCTAGCTTGGCAACCAAGCAAGCACTTAAGTGAGACAGACCGAACTTCTGGTAACCAAAAGTTAAGGTCAATTTTTTAAAATAAAAGCAACTGAACCGACTGGGCCACTCGAGCACAATGGCACCCATTGGCCTGGCAACCAAGGCTAAGCAAGGATAGGCTTGACTGAAACTGGCAAACAACTTCTGGAAACCAGAGTTGAACAATTTTGGGTTTTTTTGTGTGTTTTTCCTGTCTCACTACGAACGGATAAAACACCGAGCTAGCTGCCCCTACCACCAAGCTAACTGCGTGATGGCAACTAACTGTATGGCATTCAATCGTGATTAGTAACTAAACTTATACCTGACCTTGGCAGCCAAGGTTTGGAACAGCTAACTTATAATCACTTACCTTCGCAGCTTCACAGCCAACAGCTCGTGTGGAGTTCAGAGTCTTGTGGATTCCCGCTGAAGAGCTCTTCAGCTCACGAGTTGCACATTAGGTACGTATCCAATTCTAGTATAGAATCTACGATTCCGTGAGGGCGAGAATGAAGAAGAGACCGATATGACGATGGCGGTGCTTATATATAGGCAGGTCACGTCAGATGTCGTGAGATGCTTTCGGTGCTTTCAGCATCGCCCTGGTGGTCTGAAGTGAAGGAAATAGAATTTTTTTTACACTGAGTTGCAGTCGACGACAGTGGTGGGCTCAGAACGAATAGTCTTCCGCTCAGTCTACGAGCGCGCGCGACTGGAATACTGCCAGAGTGTCAAACACTCCTGATGTCATGACAACCACAACAGCACGAGCACTTTCTTAAAATTTTACAGAATTTTCGAATGAGGTTAGAACACCTTACGTTAACGTTACTGGAGCTGAAGAAGAAGAAAAAAGGTATACGTTATCATGGGTAGATAACGTTAAGATACATTAAACTTAATCACATAGCTGTAGTACTAGATAATAAAAAACCACTCTGCGTTTTGTCACGCTGTTAATATGTAGCTAAACTGAATACCAAGTGTAAGTGTAATGGAGTTAGTGCAAGGCTAGGATGCCTGCGAATTAACTAATTCCAGTTTCCATTAAGGCGCTGACGGAAATTACATTTGTCTTCTATCAAATTATGCTATTCTGTTATGTGATAAACAGAATCTTACACTCGTGGTGATACCACAAGAAAGTTATGAAACGAGTTGAGTAAATTTTACGTTTTTTGCGAGCTTTAACTTTCATATGATATGTCCACTCTAGGAAGATTCTCAATGCCGCTGACATTACAGTAAATAAGCATTTACAATATATTCTCTATGAGTGCGTTTAGTTACATGGACTTCAGTATCCCGCTTATGATCGGTTTTTGGAGAATCCTGTTTTTGCGTCTGTGCATGTAAACATCATATCCTTATTTTAGAAACCAGGATAAATAAATAATTAAATGTATGTACAAATATATTTGTAAAAATGTAAAAATTAATATTTTATAGTATAGGTACAATATGTTATTTATTTGTACATATATGTACAAATATATAGTTATAATATATATATACACACATACATACATATAAGTATTTGTACAAATATATATTAAATAAATGGTATAGATAAATATCTTCTAAAGCTTGATTTGCAGTCAAGTGTCTTCTTTTATTACTTTTTAAATTGATGAGTTATTCACACGCACACACAATCCAGGGTACAAAAAAAAAACCTTTGCCCCCGCAGCTGAAAAAAATCCAAGAGGAAACACTGTTATTGATTAAATTCAAGACTGTGATATATTAATTAGCTTTTCATCAGGTTACTGAACTTAGGAGTTCAAGTTCATTCAAAGTAATTTCCCTGAAAATGAACACAAAGATAACACCAAACAGGTTTGACTCATAATTTGCAGAATATATGATAAATCAAATCCAAATTCTTCCTTCTCCAATTTCCATATTTTAAAGTGATGTGTAGCCTTCGCATACCAGAAAAAAAATGCATGGAACTGGTCTATTTAGATGAAAATTTTTTCAAAAAATTTTTTTGAGGGAGAAGATTCTGGGGTCTCTTGCACAAACCTTGATAACTTGCTCTCTAAGAGAGATCCATCCCAAGAAAGATGATTTGCAGTGTGACGAATAAAGTATAGGTGTCAAGTATCGAAGGGATGTGACAACTTCATTCAGAGACTGATCTGACTGATCAGGAGAACGGTGTTCTCCTCCCAAAGAGGAGAAAACCAATGTGGCGGCCTCAATGAAAATTATAATGCCCATTCCTTCCTTCTAATCCACCATCAGTCTTTGCTGCACAAAACAAATTTGAATTTGAACAGATCATCCAAGAATCCACAAAGAACTTTCGGAAGTCTAGGACTAGTAGCGTTTACAAGGTTGATATTGGAAAGGGGAAGAACTGGCTAAAAACAGCTCAGTTCAATCATGAGAGAAGTAAAAATGTCTGAATAAAAACTTTGCTCCATAAGTTTATGTAATATACAATATAGTGCAGAGGTGTTACAGCAGTTATATCTGTTGGGAGCAGTGCTGTCACGATACTGACATTTCTAACTTTGATACAATACCTTGAAAAATATCAATATTACAATACCATTTTCAATACCACATTGAAAAACTGACAAACAACTGATGGCATAAAATTTTAGATTTTAATTAAAAGATAAGCATAACAAGGTCGCAGCATGACAAGGCTATTGGCGAACAGCAGAATGATATTCGTAAACTTTTTTACATTAATGAAAATATTCTAGTTGAGATAGTGTGCATGTTCAAAAGCCACTGAGATTTTGGCAAGGCAAGTAAAAAATAAAAAATAAAAAAAATAAATTAAATAAATTAAGAAATAGTGCAATCTCACGCATTTCAAGTAACCAGCTGAGTAAAGTGAGTAAAGAAAAATCAAAGGTAGGTATTCAGCTTTCTTAGGCTATATGCAGGCATTGTATTTTCTTGGCTATGAGCAGAGAACAGCAGTGACTGCAGTAAACAATTATAATAATTAAAACTTTTTCATGAATGAAAGTATTCCTCTGGAGGTAACACACACGCTCAAAAACCTGAGATTTTCCTGAGAGCACACTGATGTATAATTAAGTCATATATGACAGCAAGGCTTTATGGTATATAGAAAATATTAGTATTCACCCCCATCTTAGAAATGGCTCATTTCCAAAAGGGAAGTTTTCCACCCGCGAATAAGAACTCTGTGCTCTCTAACTTCACGCCGTTTATTTATCCAGAGTTAAAATAGTGGTTCCGAGGGGGCCCAAAGAAGCTAGGTTTGATCATTGATGTTTGCTAGCTGTTCACTGAACATATTGTTTTGCTTCAGTATTGGACGAGTTTGCTTAATTGGCAAGCAGGACGAAAGTATATGTATTTTACACTGAGAGCCTTGTGGATATCTGTAAATTGTAGATGTAGCAGTTCTATGGCATTATGTCAATGGCTTCTACTTAGACGAAGCGAGAGAAAGCTGATTTATATACTGATAACAATCCTGACATTAGTCAAGAAGCTGCATACATGACATACGTGACACGCTGGCTAGCTAGCTTATGTATGCACCTGACAAAGCCTAATCAGTATGGTAGCATATAGCTAACAATATTAAAATGAAAATGCATTCTCAGAAATTTGTATCATAATGAAAACAAAAATGTAATCATCCACTTTAAGCTTTCATTTTCAAGTCCATGTATGCAATTTTTACAACAACTTGAAAATAATACATTCTCCATTTGCGTTTTCAATTTCAAAAAGTGCACCGCAATATCGCTAACAAAATTAAAACAAAAATCTACAAAAACATTCTCTGAAATGTGTTTTCTTTTCCAAGAATCAAGCGAATTATATGTATTGTCATGAAAATGATAACGTAATCGTCCACTTTGCGTTTTCATTATCAAGTCCACGTGTGCACTTTTAAAAACAAATTGACGATTAAATTACATTTACCATTTGCGTTCTCATTTTCCAGAAGTGCTCTGCCATATCACCAATAAAATGAAAACAAAAACGCTACTCTTATAATGCAAAAACATCCTCAGAAATGCTTTTTCTTTTTCAAGACTTAAACGTGATATGTCTCACAATCTTTATGTGAAAATGCCGTGTCTCGCTTTGCGTTTTCATTAACGTGATCCCACGCGCTTTTTCTAACAAAATTAAAATTGGAATACATTCACTTGTTGGCAATGACCTGTCATTCACTTGTTGGCAGTGACCGGTCATTCATACTGTGAGAAGGCAGGACTTCCCCCACAATTTGGTATGGATTGGACATTGACAAATACAAGCGATCTCACTGGTTACCAATCAGGAGGAAATCCTTCTTGTACTTCGTAAAGAAAGATGCCCCAAGTGGGGATTCGGGATCTTGTGTTTAGTTATTAGGCTAACATTTAAATGAGTATCTAATTCAGGCAGGTTGTATATATTAAAAAGTAATGTTAACTAGAGGGCTTCTTCACTCCTCTGATGTCTCTTGGTCGCCACGGCTGTTCGAGGCTGCAACCCTGGTGACATATCAACACTGGCAGGGTCTTCTTTTTCAAGGGTATTTTTAGCAACTCTGGTATATGTTTCACGTGGTAAAACTTCACTTCTTTGGAAGGTTTGTACGATCTCTCATTACAAATGCCAATAGCACAATTGTATCGACCCATCTCTTCGTAAATAAAATTGCTTCTGGTCAGTGTCAGATTTGGCACTGCATATAAATAAACTCAGCCTGCCATTTTTAAAATTTAAGGTACGCATGACCTCTCAGGATCAAAAAGTGTAACATCATGCCTTCTTTACTGGCTGAGTTCATTGGACAGATGTTTGACCACGTAATTTATACAGTGGCCATGTTGTTAGGACTTGAAACTCCTGGTGCAAAACTTGACTCGGGTCTTAAGAAACATTTAACACCAGATGAGATCACAAAATTAGGCTGAAGTTTTATCCGCATGTTTCATTGCAAATTTTACTTTATCCATAATAGTACTGAATGATTTACACGATTTTTTAAATAATTTGATTATTCCTTGCAACATGTCACATATAACAGCAATGAAATAAGACATACTACATATATAGCCTATAGGGCTGCACGATAAACGGAATCGCAGTTATCGCAAGCGCAATAAAAGTAACTGCCACTATGAGGCAGACAGACGTGCTTGCTTATTACCTTTTCTATGACACTTACCTAATGCGGTCATTTGAAATGCTTCCGGGAAGAAAACTGTGATTTGAAGTCCGCTAATTACCAGCGAGGTTCGACCGCCTCCATCGCCTTGGCATAATTATCTTACCTTAAATCAATTCCCGTGTACTTTGCATAACTTGCAATCAAGCCATTTATGCAGCCAACTGATTGATCAAAACCAAAATATGGCCAATAATGATTAAGAAGAGATAATGAGAAGCAGACAAACCTAACCAGGCTGCTGTGTTAGATTGAAAGAATGTTAATAATCTGAATAAATAGCAGACCTCTAAATTCCATCTCTTGTAGAATTTTTACATATTATTAAAAAGATTTCTTAAGAATAAACCATTTCAAGATGCCCTTGGTTTTTAAGCATTTCAAAACATACACAAAGTGGATAACATTTTGTGAAGCATCTCAAGCGTGAAAGAGAGAAATTATTTTCGCATTGCACGCAATAGACAAATACAGCGCAGACTTGGCAAACAAGTTCAGGCGTATCTGTGCCGCAAATTTCTTGCATTTTTTATATGATAATTGAACAAGATCAATTTAAAATAAAATAATTCATAGCTCTTGATTTTGGTGACTTTTGAGCGTCTAATAGCCAACAGTGAAGGTGGAAAACATTTTGTTAAAGTGTATCGAACGTCACATGTAAATTGTTAACGCATTTGCACGCAGCGCAGTCAAATGTAAAACTAGAAATAATCTAGCAAACAAATTCAGGCAAATATGTCATGTTTCATGGTCATTTAAATTTCAAAATGTAATAAACACAACATATTCAAATAAGTCAGACTGTCTACCAATTTAAATCTTTAATTGAGTGAATCAACTGTTTGATTGCAAATTGAGCAAAGCAAGTGGGAAGGGGGTGAGAGCTATTGTCGGGTAGAGGATGATGATTTTGCAGACCTTAACTTTGCTTTGTTCAGCACGTAATTTACCTGAATGTGTTTTGCGGGATAATTTCTAGTTTTACGTTTGAGAAATCGCTGCGTGCTAATGCAATTACAATTTCTACTAGTCACATTCGATACGCTTAAACAAAATGTTTTCCACCTTCACTTTAGGCTATTTAGACGCTCAAAAGCAACCAAAATAAACAGCCATTAATTACTTTATTTGAAATCTTGTTCAATTATCAAATAAAAAAAATGCTCTAAAATTTGCGCTTGCCTGAATGTGTTTGCCAAGTCTTCGCTGCATTTGTCTATTGCGTGCAATGCAAAAATAATTTCTCTCACTTTCTTGTTCGATATGCTTTACAAAATTTTTCCACTTCATATATATTTTGAAACGCTTAAAAACCAAGGCCATCTTAAAATGGTTTATTTTTAAGAAATCTGTTTAATGATATGTAAAAATTCTACGAGAGGTGGAATTCAGAGGTCTGCTGTCTATTCAGATTATTGACATTCTTTCAATCTAACACAGCAGCCTGGTTAGGTCTGTCTGCTTCTCATTATCTCTTCTTAATCATTATTGGCCACATTTTGGTTTTGATCAGTCAGTTGGCTGAATAAACGGCTTGATCGCAAGTTAGGCAAAGTACACGGGAATTGATTTAAGGTAAGCTAATTATGCCAAGGTGAAGGAGGCTGTCCAACCTCGCTGGTAATTAGCGGACTTCAAATCACAGTTTTCTTCCCGGAAGCATTTCAAATGACCGCATTACGTATGTGTCATAGAAAAGGTAATAAGCAAGCACGTCTGTCTGCCTCGTAGTGGCAGTTACTTTTCTTGCGCTTGCGATAACCGCGATTTCGTTTATTGTGCAGCCCTACCTGGCTCGGTCCATGTTTCATGCTTAAAAACACACAAAAACCTGGCTTTTCATTCAGAGCTCCAGACTTGTATTATGATGGAGAATGCTTGTGTGGTCATTCGGATAATTAAGCCAAACTTCCAAAAAGCTAAATCAATTTAAGTTTCGGCTTCAAAATGGACTGCGGCATCAGCAGACGAAGCAGTGACAGTATAGTGTTCTTTTCCTTCTCTCTGTCTAAACATTACAACGCATTCATATTCCACAAAATAAAAACAATTCCCAACAATTACGGTAGTGTCCAATGTCAGGTCATTTCTAGTCATTCCATTAATTACACCATGTTTAACCCTTTAAGTGCTAATCACTGTTAAAGTCACACAAGGTGCAAAATATATGAAGCAAAATTTCAGATTGCAGCTTTCACAAGGTCAACAATTTTGTCCATTTTTAGTGAGCAAATTAGTTGGTAATGACCTTCAGAAGGGTTCTCAGGTACCTGCGAGCCCCTCTAAAGGTCATTTGTCAACTAAATAATGATTAATGTTTGAAGGGATAGGGTGAGTAAAAATTAAGCACTTTAAGGGTTAACATGGATGATATGAATGAATCAATGTTTTTAAAAAATACTCCAAGAAAAAAAAGAATATTTAGACAACATACTCATTTTTAGCTGTAACACTTCCATTGTCACATAGAAATGCACGTCTCTCGTATTAAATTTTGTCTGAAGAGCAGAAACAAATAAGGGTGACAAATATGCAAATACAGAAGAAATCAGGAAGGGGCCAAACACTCTTCATGGCATTACTCACACACTTTAAAGCAAAATGTTATAACGTTACTGCTGTTGAGAGCATATACATACATCCACAACAATAAATTCAGTATAATTGAGACACACTATTTCTGTCAAAAATATACCAATAAATGTTCACGCACGCACGCACGCAAGCACGCACATACAAACACACACACACACACCTTGCATGAAAGCTCTGGACAATAATACGGAAAATGCAATGACACTGTATTAATTTACACCAATTTACTCACAGCAATGAATGTTTTTGAATTTAATTTCTGTGATATCCACTAGATGGCAAAAAATGCAAGTACCGCATTTCAGCGGACAGTGGGCTCCAAAATTATTGAAATCCTGACATGAAATGCACAGATAATTATTTTACAGGAATACTCTAAATGCCAAGGTGCAAAAAAAATAAATATATGCTGTAAAGTTGGTCTAATAATGTTCCGACTGAAACTATCAAACTTGAACATTAATAAATTCAGCAAAATAAAGGTTTTATAATATTGGTACCCCTGGTGCTGTACCTGTGCAACAGATCCTCAAGATTGATTGTAGTTTAGAATTTTCTGAACTTTGGTTCAGTCCATCAGTGTTTGAGTGGATCGAGGCCTGGCTGAGAGGGTCAATGCAGACACTGATTTTGCTGTCCAGGAACCATTCCTGTGTGGATTACGTGTTGCATACACCCTCATTGACTTACTAGACAGTCAATCTTCGGCAAAGTCTCAGCCTTTTGGGCGAGGCAACAATGGTGGGTACATTTTATATGCATTGCCCAGCCAAAAAGAAAATGTTGCACACTATAATATTTTGTTGGGCCACCTTAAGCTTTGATCACAGTGAACATTCGTTATGGTACTGTTTCAACAAGGCTACACGTTTTGACATTTATTTCCGACCAGATTTGCATTCATTTTGGCTGAGATATTGCATTGACAATGGGTGAATGAAACCACTCTGTGAAGCCGTCTCCAACACATCCCAAAGACTTAAACTGGTTCAGGTCCAGACTCTGAGGTGGCCAATTTATGAGTGAAAATGATTCCGCACGCTCCATGAACCACTCTTTCATAGTTTGAGCCCGATTAATCTTGGCACTGTCATCCTGGAATATGCCTGTGCAATCAGGGATTAAAAAGTCCATTGATGGGCAACTGGTATTCAGGTAGTCTGCAGAGTTAATTTCATTGCTGCAGAACAGTGCTGAGCCTAGAATTGACGAATTGAAGCAACCCCAGATCATAACCTCCCTCCAGAGGCTTGTACAGCAGGCAAAATGCATAACGGATGCATTGCCGTGGCTAAACACATAGTGAAAAAATGTCTTTTCGAGTCACATTTGAATGTCAGGTCTTACAGACAATTGAATTACGCTGCAAGAGCATTATGGAGGAATTTTGTGTTTTTTAAATTTTGTTTTTTTACACTTGAAAAAGTGGTCAACAATGATTTCAGTTGATTTGGATTTGTCTTCAATGCCGTTTTTCTTTGAAACTCCAAAAGTGATTTGAGGACGAACGAAATTCATGGACCCTTTGATTAGCCTTGGGATGAGTAGATGATCAGTGAATTTTCATTTTTGGGTGAACTATCTTTTCATAGTCTGTCCAGGAGTATACTGTGGTCAAATGCATCAATGCTGCACTGTGATCGAGCAGTACTCAGACAGACTTCGCCAGAAAATTTTATTTTAGACTTTCATGAGATCAGTCTCAGTGCTGTTGGGCAGTCGAAATCCAGATAGGATAATATCCAAACAGAGAGTCTGAACTTAGTAATGTACTCAGTTGAATATAGGTTGAAAAGGATTTGCCAATAATTGTATTCTGTTTTTTTTCACGTTTTTCACACAACGTCCCAATTTCATTGGAATTGGGGTTTGTACATGATAAGTGCATTAAACATGTGAAGGTTTGAAGATTTTTTTATCACTTGTGAATACAAGTACATAGTTACATTAGTAACAATTCTCTGACAATGTGCACGAACAATAATTGGTTATTTTCATCACATACTGGCTCATCACCTACTGAAATGCACTCACTGTTGCAGTATAACGTCATCCCAAACATTTTCACTATGTTAAAAAAAATGATCAAAATCACTGAGTACAATATTTGCATAACTTAAAATAAAATGTTAGGTTTTGTCTCTCAAAACAGGTGTAAATATTATTTTATCCGTTGAACTCCATTCACACCAATTCGTAGAGAACCATCTTGTCGGGACCCTCAAGGTAAATTACAGCAAATGTCACAACAATGGCATTATTAGGATGTGTCCATGCTCTCTGCGGAAGGGTTCTGACATCTCCAAGCATTTACCAGATTTTGTCAGATAATTGCCGCCCTGTAGTCAAGCATATGAGCCAGTCATATCACCAAAAATGTTCATTTCAAACCGATGCTGATATTTTATTTCGAGCCTATATCGGCCAATACCAGTAACGTGCCAATATTATTGTTCACCTCTGCAGAGTTAAGTCTGATTGTAAATTGCTCATTCTGCAACCTGATGAAACTGTAATACATGTACAACCCCAATTCCGAAATAGCTGGGACGAAGTGTAAATTGTGAATGAAATCAAAATGCAATGACTTTCAGATCACATGAGCCAATATTATTTACAACATAATATAGACAACATTTCAAATGTTGAAACTGAGACATTTACATTTTTATCCACAAAATGAGCTTATTTCACATTTTCTGGCTGCAACAGGTCTCAAAAAAGTTGCGACACAGGCAAAAAAGGGATGAAAAAGCAATTAATATTTAAGAGAATCAGCTGAAAGAACATTTACCAAGTAATTAAGTTAACTGGCATCAGGTGTGTAACATGATTGGCTATAAAAGGGATGTCTTAGAAAGGCTGAGCCTCTCAGAAGTAAAGATGGCCAGAGGCTCTCCAACCTGTGAAGGCTTGAGCAAAAAAATTGTGGAATACTTTAAAAACAATGTTCCTCAACGTCAAATTGCAAAGGCTTTGAAGGTCTCATCATCGACACTGCATAACATCATCAAAAGATTCAGAGAAACTGGAAAAATCTCTGTGCGTAAGGGACAAGGCTGAAGACCTTTACTGGATGCCCGTGATCTTCGGGCCCTCAAACACCACTACATCACTCACCAGCATGATTCTGTCATTGACATTACTAAAGGGGCCCAGGAATACTTCAAGAAACCACTGTCTGAAAACACAGTCCCCCACTCTATCATGCAAAAAGGAAGCCATTGCTGAGCATGATCCTGATGCGCTACCGTGTTCTGTGGGCCAAGGCTCATTTAAAATGGACTGTAGCATAGTGGCAAAGTGTCCTGTGGTCAAACGAGTCCAAATTTGACATTCTTGTTGGAAATCATGGGCATCGTGTCCTCCAGGCTAAAGAGGAGAAAGACCATCCCTCCTGTTATCAGCGTTCAGTTCAAAAGCCAGCATCTCTGATGGTATGGGGATGCATTAGGGCATATGGAGTGGGACACTTGCATATTTTAAAAAGCACCATGAATGCTGAAAAGGTATATGTGATGGGATCTGGGAAAACCAGTCACATGGTGAAATTTGACCACCTGGAGATTCTGATACCACCTGAAAGCTGATTTCAAGCTGATTTTAAATCTGTTTTCATTGTTTTCATACCTTGTCTGTACCAAATGTTATGGCCACCCAAAGTCAGCTGATCAGATGGATTTTCTCTCATGGAATTTTGAGAAAAATGGGTTTAAAGTCAGGAATTCTAAATGGAATCAGAACGGCAAGGTTCCGAAAGGTACATGTCAGTCACTTTCCTTTAGTAAAACGCCTATGTGTAGTCAATGTACACATTGTAAAAGGTACAGAAAGTCGACTTTGGCATCAAGCAACACTGAATCATGAATTAGTTGAAAATTCAGTGTCTCTATTTATGAAGACATTCAGTGAATTTAACATAACGCCTAAGTTTTGACAATATCTCATATTGACACAAACCACTACTTTTCAATACATCCCTTTACAAAATTTTAAGTTTTGCCAAGACAAAGGCCTATTACTTCAAAAGACAAATCAAAATATTGAGATAAACAGTAATTTCATACTTTAACCTTGGGTATTCAAAACTACAATAAAAAAATATAGCCGCAAGCGGCAATTCCGGGGTTCAAGCCAAGAAAGACCATTAGTAGTTGAAAGCTTTAACAGCTTAATTAACAAGTGTTGCCACTAAACGTGGCCATGCCCCCTGCCAGGTGACAGAAATCGACCGGGGTCGGTGTATCACACAAATACATACTGAAGCCTAAGATGAATTAAATCAGTGTGAGCGTTCTTGAGATTTCGCGTTCACAACAAAGGGGACGTGACGGAAGGACGGCCGGACGGATGGAGCTGAATACTATGTCCCCCGCCCCTAATGCACCTTGACACCAAAGATGAATGGAATCGGTCAAACCGCTCTTGAGATATCATGTTGACAAGGTATTTGTAAGTGGTCAAATGGTCGTAATGACCTTGAGAATAATGCCAAGGTCACGTAAATTGAATGGGCTATGAGCACCCCCCTAATACACCTTGACACCAAAGATGAATGGAATCGGTCAAACCGTTCTTGAGATATCATGTTGACAAGGTATTTGTAAGTGGTCAAATGGTCGTAATGCCCTTGAGAATAATGCCAAGGCCACAGAAATCGACTGGGGTCAGCGTATCACACCAATACACCTTAACACCAAAGATGAATGGAATCGATTAAACCGTTCTTGAGATATCGTGTTCAGAACAAACGGGACATGACGGACAGACGGAGCTGAATACTATGTCCCCCGCCCCTAATACACCTTGATATCAAAGATGAATGGAATCGGTCAACCCGCTCTTGAGATATCGCGTTCACAACAAACAGGACAGGACAGGACAGGACGGACGGAGCTGAAAATGATGTCCCCCGCCCTTAATACACCTTGACACCAAAGATGAATGGAATCAGTCAAACCGTTCTTGAAATATCATGTTGACAAGGTATTCGTAAGTGGTCAAATGGTCGTAATGACCTTGAGAATAATGCCAAGGTCACGTAAATCGAGTGGGCTGTGAGCACCCCCCTAATACACCTTGACACCAAAGATGAATGGAATCGGTCAAACCACTCTTGAGATATCATGTTGACAAGGTATTTGAAAGTGGTCAAATGGTCGTAATGACCTTGAGAATAATGCCAAGGCCACGGAAATCTACTGGGGTCGGCGTATCACACCAATACACCTTAAAACCAAAGATGAATGGAATCGGTTACACTGTTCTTGAGATATCGCGTTCAGAACAAACGGGACATGACGGACGGCCGGAGCTGAATACTATGTCCCCTGCTCCGCTCGCTACCGCGGCGGCGGGGGACAAAAACCACTTTAAGAGTATGTTGCAGGTATTTATGTGGACCTATTTTGCCAGTGTAATGATTGGACCAACACCTTATGATGTATAGTCTGATTTGTGTTATGTTAGGCTATTTTGTGCATTTGTGGCGCCCCCTACCGGTCGATTTGATTGAAACTTTCAGGCTATGTTTCAGGTTCTTATGTGGACATATCCCGTGAGTTTTGTAATGATTGGGGAAACTATTTATGGTTTATAGTCTGATTTGTGTTATACCATGGTGCTTTGTTTTGCATTTATAGCGCCCCCTATCAGTCAATTTGAATCAAATTTTCTGGGTATGTTTCAGGTACTTATATGAATATATCCTGTGAGTTTTATGGCTATAGGACAAACAATTGCTGATTTATACTCTGATTTGTGTCATGCCATGCCCATTTTTTGCATTTATAGCGCCCCCTACGGGCCAATTTATATGAAACTGTCAAGGTATGTTCCTGGTACTGATATGGAAATATTCTGCGAGTTATGTGATGATTGGCCCAAAGATTGTTGAATTTTGTCCATTTATGTGCTAAGCCACGCCCCTGCTGAAGTTCATTGGTCAATATCTTGGAAACGAAATCAGATTTCAACAATTTATGCAATCTTTGATAAGCTTGGTCTACTGATGATCCATAGCAAATTTTGAAGGAACCGGACCTACGGCCTAGGAGGAGATGTCAAAAATGTGTTTTTCAAAAAATTCAAAATTCCGAAAAATCAAATATATAAACCTCAGAGGTCCTTAGGGAAAGTTGTAGAGTTTGGTCCAAGGAATGTCTGTACCGAGTTTCGTGTAAATCGGACTTACAGCGTAGGAGTTATGACCTTTAAAGTGAAAAACTGTTTTTCTTGAATTATAGTGCCACCATCAGGCTGATTGAGTTAAAAATGCCTTGGGCAGCATTTACACACAACTTCCAACCAATGTGCAAAATTTCAGATCTCTACCATTTACCATCTAACAGGAATTGGCGAAAACATTTCTGAAGAAGAAAAGAAATAATAATTATAACTAGATAATTCCCGCAGAAATTGTAAGAGTGGGCCTGGCCTCTGCAGGTCGGGACACAGGGGTGCCCTGGGATGCTGCTGGGAGTACTCAATTGTCTATTTTATCTCTGTCTATATTTTGTCTGCATTTTTTAGACGTAAAGAAACACTAACGTATAAAAAATAAAAACAGTGTTTAGTAGCAGTTCAGAGGTGAGGAAGAAGGTGCATTAAAGGGATAGTTCACTTTTTTTGAAGTGGGGTTGTATGAGCTACAAATTGCCACTACTTACATTAGATGCAGTAGAAAGCTCTCTGATCTCCTCCAGGTAGCCACACCAGGGCATAGTGCTGGGTGGAAATTTAGGCGATACACTGTTGTGAACGGAAACACAGAAACAGCGTATTTTTGCGGCCTAAATGAGGTCCTACCTGAAAATAATACACTATTTCAATTGTACGCTATATTTAAAAAAAATGACAGCACTTTAGCTGCTTGGAAAAAAACACAGTTGCTCTTGAACTAACCAACTGACGTATTCCTGCGCGAGGCGCATCGTAGTTCACTGCGCGCTGTAGCGATCAGCTGTTTGGGTCACAGTAAAGCTGCTTGCAAAACGGGTGTATTCACGTCTTCGCATTGACTTTGAATGTAATCTTTGTGCGAAAAATTTGTTTCGTGTCCAGTGTGCAAGCAGCTTAACTGCGGTTGCGAGGTCGGACGGCCGTTTAACTTGTGCAAATATTTCGAAAATGGTCCATGTGTGTCGCTTTCTTGGACGTGAAAGCAAAGCTGTATCCTGGTGCACTTACAGCTTCCACCGCATTCCTCTGCGGAATATTGGACTTGTAGCTGTGGCTAGTTGCCTCAACACGGATGTTGATACGCCACCCGTATCCCTAAAAGAACTCCGTGTTTGCAGTATTCATTTTTCCAAAGAGGATTTCGTTAGGCTACATTCAGGGAAATCTCAACGGTGCACGCTGAAGAGCACTGCTGTACCCAAGCATCAGGTAAAAGAGTGAAACACCTATGAAAAAGACTAATGTAACATTGCAGCACCAATTGATATCGCATAGGGTCTACGCAGCCACATACTGTGTATCTGCTGCGCTGGTTATAGTTGGGATTTTTTTATTTTTTTTTAATTTGAGACGTGATTCTATGCCATTGAAAATATGGCTCTGCTGCAAACAGTCTGACCCAAACAGCTGATCGCTACTGCGCGCAGTGAACTACGATGTGCCTCGCGCAGGAATACGTCAGTTGGTTAGTTCAAGAGCAACTGTGTTTTTTTCCGAACAGCTAAAGTGCTGTCATTTTTTTTAAATATAGCGTACAATTGAAACGGTGTATTACTTTCAGGTAGGACCTCTTTTAGGCCGCAAAAATACGCTGTTTCTATGTTTCCGTTCACAACAGTGTATCGCCTAAATTTCCACCCAGCACTATGCCCTGGTGTGGCTACCTGGAGGAGATCAGAGAGCTTTCTACTGCATCTAATGTAAGTAGTGGCAATTTGTAGCTCATACAACCCCACTTCAAAAAAAGTGAACTACCCCTTTAACTTAGTAAAGAGCCGTTTAAATTACAGTTCAAAATTTGTCCTTGATGGGTGGCGAGTTGTCAAGCTGGGGGTGGGGGGGTGGGGGAATGTCAGAGGTGGTGTTGGGCGGGAACTCAGTCCATTCGCAGGTCCATTTGGACCTGCATCAGATGCTTCTGTACCCTTTTCTGGATGGCAGGAGGGAAAACAGGCCACGAGAATGGTGGTGAACGTCCTTGATGATGTAGGCAGCACTGTTGGTAGATCTCCATCAGGAAGGGGAGAGGGGCATCAATTATTCTGCTGGCTGTTTTTACAATTCTGTTAAGCTGGCTTTGTTCTTATGCCTTGCAGCTTCCGAACCATACCGCTAACATGCATGAATAGCACTTTCATCCTTGTCAGTGATTATATTTCAAGGTATTTAGGGATTGAGCCCCTTGGCCTGCAAGGCCGGGGCGCAGGCAGCAGATTCGCGTCACCTTCTGTCTGAAATGGTTTAAACCGCCGCAACGGCCGTTACTACTCGTATCGCAGTGATTCAAATCACAACAGGTCAGATATCACCGACTTTGCGCCGAAAATGTTGTTCACGCCAATTTTGCTGGTGCAGTGGCTTCTTGTTTTGTAAAAATAAATTAATTTTGCAACCTTTTTTATGGTTAACCGTTCAGTTTTCACGTAAACACAGATTTCGTGCTAATGCAAATAATGCATTATTTTCGCCGATTGTGGAGTTTGTTTTGGAGCAACAGTGTTGGAAATAGTACTATATTAAGCCTCCATCAATATTGAATAAAATCAGAACCTTTTCGGTGTTTGGGTACCGAACCATTCGGGTGCGAAAAAACGTCAAGCTTACATCCAGTCAAGAATTTTTAGAGTTAAATTTGTTGTGCTGCTGTTCGTGGTAATAGCATACAACGGCGGCAGTTGGGATACTGATGACACTCCTGCAAATTTTTTTTCATAACCAAGCTAAGAATATTAACCAGTTGAAAATCAATTGGAACATTTAAGGGTTAGGGTTAAGGTTACGGGTTAGGGGCCGATCACACCAAACGCGCTTTATCGACGTGGGGCGCCCGTTTTGTTAATATTCTCAATGATTAGACTCGTGCTGGACGCTGTTTTTGCGCTCCGCACGCCTCGCGTTTAAACGCCCCAGGCGCCTCGCTGTTTTTTGATGCGCTTCTTTGAGGCGCCTCGAAAAAAGGCGCTTCACGTCATTGTCAGTCTTTTCCCTGCTGTCCAATCATGTGAAAAAACCTGAAATAAGTTCGCTGACTAGTTTGTTGAAACGGTTAATTTCAGAATGTTTGCAGATGAGTGACAGGAACGTTACTTAGCAACACAAAAAAGACACGTCCAGCGCCTTTTTACAACGTTGGTTTCAAAAAAACAGATCAGACGCGCCTCGCGTTTCCACGCCGATAAAGTCGTCCGGTGTGATCGGCCCTTACGAGGTCCTAACAGTAGTACCCTCTGCACAGCGAGCCATTATCCTCACTCGAATCACGGAGCGCTACCAAACTGGTTGGCAGCTATCCAGTATCGTCATGGCTGCCACCGTCCTATCGACATCCGTATAGCAGCACGAGAAATTAACGTGTATATTCTCCTTACTGGATGTGCGCTGGACATTGTTAGACACCCCAGTAATTGACTTGTTATCAAGCATTAAGGTAAGCCGAAGATTTCTGAATTTCATTTTATTGTGCCCACCGGTTCTGTGTGGTACTCTTACCGAGCTACTTGGCTGACATTAGCTCATGAGCTAGGTAGCTAGCAAGGAAGGGAGCAAGCTAATAAAACAGAGAATTCATTATTCAATGGTTGGCGCAAACACAATCTCACTGAGTAAAATTACACTTTACAAAAAATTCAGTAGCAGCTGTGACGAAATGCTAACAAGCTAGTTTAAAAAGTTCGTTTAGCACATAACTAGTAGACAAACTTCACCTACCTCAGACCCAGTTCAAAGGGGATCAAATCAAGCCAATATGAGTATTTTAATGACATCCAAAAGACAATAGACCAATTAAGATTGCCGGCTTGTCTGATAGTCTAACAGCAGCTCCAATTACAATCAGCTCATGACTGGTTGCCAGGCAGGTATTGCCAGAGACAAATGAATCACTTTCATCCAGTGCCATATATGGCACTGAAATAAAACATATCTAGCCAATGGCATTGCTGCACTAAAACAAGCAAGGGCTACATTCACACTGCAGGCAAATGTGGCCCAAATCTAATTTTTTTACCCCCTTTGTGACTCAGGTCAGATTCTTTTATGACTGTGTGAACAGGACAAGTCACATGGAATCTAATCTTTTCAAATCCGATCTGGGCCATTTTCAAATGTGTTACTGCATCGGATTCATATTGGATTCTTTTGAAGGCGACCGTGGTCTGAACAGCCGTGTCGCGTTGAATCAAAGAGTATTATGTGAACAGCCAAACAATAAATCCGATTTGAGCAATAAATCGGAATTGAGCATTAAGGCCTGCAGTGAGAGCATAGCCCTCAGTTGAGGTTCACGATAGTTTCAACTGATTTTTGACAGGTGGAATTGTCAGGACGCTCTGGATTGAGCCGTAAAGTAAGGGTTTGAAAGCCAATGGGGAGGGAAAAGGCAATTTTAACCATACTTTGGGGTAAAGTCATCGAACTGTTAGTTTTTTTTTTAAATCCGATTTGACTGCTGATTGGACATGTATGGGTTTTTGTCTCTGTGACCATTAATAGTGAAGTTATGGTTATTGCCCTATTCAAAACATGGGAAGCCTGTGCTGCCGGATAGCTCACTCGGTTAAGGCACTGCCTTGCAGTGCAGAAGTGACTATCACGTCGCGGGTTCGAGCACCGGTCGTACCAACCGGCAGTGGTCGGCAGCTTTTTCAGAGTAGCGCACAATTGGCCATCGCGCTACAGGGTTTCAAATTGGGAAGGGACTGCCGGCAAAGGGAAATAGCTAAATAGCTTTGTTCGTTGCTCAAGCGCCTCCTGTTGGCCAGACGGGCGCTCGTCAGGAAGATTCTAAGTCTGTTCATGTCCGGGTATCCTCTGCCCTCGTTCTGAACTTGCGAAGATTCAAGCAATGAGTGTATAAGAAGCAGTGGCTGACAGGCACGTGCTTCAGAGGAGAGCCGTGAACTGTCTTCGCTCTCCTGAGTTGGCAGCAGGGGGTCGCATACGAGCAAGCTTTGTACATAGTTCACCTATTGGGCATTCCAGATTCGGGTGGGATTGGAGATGCCAAATTTAAATAAATAAATTAATTAATTAAAAAAAAAAAAAAATGGGAAGCCTAGTTTGCTGCTAGGCGGTTGCTAGGGCATTGCTATGCGGTTGCTAAGGTGTTCTGGGTGGTTTCTAGGGCGTGCTAGGCAGTTGCTAAGGTGTTTTAGGTGGTTGCTCTATGGTGTTTTAGGTGGTTGCTAGGTCATTGCTAGGCGGTTGCTATGGTGTTCCGGGTGGTTGCTAGGGCGTTGCAAAGTGGTTGCTATGGTGTTCTGGGTGGTTGCTAGGGCATTACTAGGTGGTTGCTATGGTGTTCTGGGTGGTTGCTAAGGCATTGCTAGGCGGTTGCTAGGGCATGCTACACGGTTGCAATGGTGTTTATTTATTTGTTTTTTCATTTCGGCAAGATTGTACAGTCGTTCCATGACAATTTCAACACAACATGTATCATGACCGAAAGGGTCGCGGGAGAAGCGAAATCGCTTGTCAAAGTCCGGCCCCCAACTCCCAGAAAAACAGTTTGATTATGGTTAAGATATCATAAAGATTAATAAATCACAACAGAGCTGAGTGTCCATTTACACTACGATTTAAACGTCACAACATAAAATCATAGAGATTTATGAACATCATAAATCCGGGTGGTTGCTAGGTGGTTGCTAGGGCGTTGCAAAGTGGTTGCTATGGTTTTCTGGGTGGTTGCTAGGGCGCTGCCAGGCAGTTGCTATGGTGTTCCAGGTGGTTGCTAAGTCATTGCTAGGCGGTTGCTCTGGTGTTCCGGGTTGTTGCTAGGGCGTTGCTAAGTGGTTGCTATGGTGTTCTGGGTGGTTGCTAGGGCATTACTAGGTGGTTGCTCTGGTGTTCTGGGTGGTTGCTGAGGCATTGCTAGGTGGTTGCTATGGTGTTCTGGGTGGTTGCTAGGGCATTACTAGGTGGTTGCTCTGGTGTTCTGGGTGGTTGCTGAGGCATTGCTAGGCGGTTGCTATGGTGTTCTGGGTGGTTGCTAGGTCGTTGCTAGGCAGTTGCTATGGTGTTCGGAGTGGTTGCTAGGGCGCTGATAGGCAGTTGCTATGGTGTTCCAGGTGGTTGCTAGGTCGTTGCTATGGTGTTCTGGGTAGTTGATAAGGCATTGCTAGGCGGTTGCCAAGGTGTTCCGGGTTGTTGCTAGGGCGTTGCTACGTGGTTGGTATGGTGTTCTGGGTGGTTGCTAGGGCATTACTAGGTGGTTACTATGGTGTTCCAGGTGGTTGCTAAGGTGTTCCGGGTGGTTGCTAGGGCATGCTAGGCGGTTGCTATGGTGTTCCGGGTGGTTGCTAGGGCGTTGCAAAGTGGTTGCTATGGTGTTCTGGGTGGTTGCTAGGGCATTATTAGGTGGTTGCTATGGTGTTCTGGGTGGTTGCTAAGGCATTGCTAGGCGGTTGCTAGGGCATGCTACACGGTTGCAATGGTGTTCCGGGTGGTTGCTAGGTGGTTGCTAGTGCGTTGCAAAGTGGTTGCTATGGTTTTCTGGGTGGTTGCTAGGGCGCTGCCAGGCAGTTGCTATGGTGTTCCAGGTGGTTGCTAAGTCATTGCTAGGCGGTTGCTCTGGTGTTCCGGGTTGTTGCTAGGGCGTTGCTAAGTGGTTGCTATGGTGTTCTGGGTGGTTGCTAGGGCATTACTAGGTGGTTGCTCTGGTGTTCTGGGTGGTTGCTGAGGCATTGCTAGGTGGTTGCTATGGTGTTCTGGGTGGTTGCTAGGGCATTACTAGGTGGTTGCTCTGGTGTTCTGGGTGGTTGCTGAGGCATTGCTAGGCGGTTGCTATGGTGTTCTGGGTGGTTGCTAGGTCGTTGCTAGGCAGTTGCTATGGTGTTCGGAGTGGTTGCTAGGGCGCTGATAGGCAGTTGCTATGGTGTTCCAGGTGGTTGCTAGGTCGTTGCTATGGTGTTCTGGGTGGTTGATAAGGCATTGCTAGGCGGTTGCCAAGGTGTTCCGGGTTGTTGCTAGGGCGTTGCTACGTGGTTGGTATGGTGTTCTGGGTGGTTGCTAGGGCATTACTAGGTGGTTACTATGGTATTCCAGGTGGTTGCTAAGGTGTTCCGGGTGGTTGCTAGGGCATGCTAGGCGGTTGCTATGGTGTTCTGGGTGGTTGCTAGGGCGCTGCTAGGCAGTTGCTATGGTGTTCTGGGTGGTTGCTAAGGCATTGCTTGGCGGTTGCTAAGGTGTTCCAGGTGGTTGCTAGGTGGTTGTTATGGTGTTCCGAGTGGTTGCTAGGCGGTTGCTATGGTGTTCTGGGTGGTTGCTAGCGCGTTGCTCGGCAGTTGCTATGATGTTCTGGGTGATTGCTAGGTGGTTGCTATGGTGTTCTGGGTGGTTGCTATGCCGTTGCGAGGCTGTTGCTATGGTGTTCCAGGTGGTTGCTAGGCGGTTGCTATGGTGTTTTGGGTGGTTGTTAGGGCGTTGCTAGGCGGTTGCTATGGTGTTCTGGGTGGTTGCTAGGTGGTTGCTATGGTGTTCTGGGTGGTTGCTAGGGCATTGCTAGGCTGTTGCTATGGTGTTCCACGTGGTTGCTAGGCTGTTGCTATGGTGTTTTGGGTGGTTGCTAGGGCGTTGCTAGGCAGTTGCTATGGTGTTCTGGGTGGTTGCTAGGGCGTTGCTAGGCTGTTGCTATGGTGTTCCAGGTAGTTGCTAGGCGGTTGCTATGGTGTTTTGGGTGGTTGCTAGGGCGTTGCTAGGTGGTTGCTATGGTGTTCTGGGTGGTTGCTAGGTGGTTGCTATGGTGTTCTTGGTGGTTGCTAGGGCATTGCTAGGCTGTTGCTATGGTGTTCCAGGTGGTTGCTAGGCGGTTGCTATGGTGTTTTGAGTGGTTGCTAGGGCGTTGCTAGGCGGTTGCTATGGTGTTCTGGGTGGTTGCTAAGGTGTTGCTGGGCAGTTGCTATGTTGTTCCTGGTGGTTGGGAAGGTATTGCAAGACATATTTCATGGTGTTCTGCGCTTTTGCTAGAGCGTTACTAGGCTGTTGCTATGGTGCTCCTCGTGGTTGCTAGGGTGTTGCCAGGGGGTAGCTATGGTATTCCTGACGGTTACTAAGGCATTGCTTGGCGGTTGCTATGGTGGTGTGGGTGATTGCTCGTGCGTAACTAGGCGGTTGCTATGGAGTTCTGCCTGGTTGCTAGGGAGGGATGAAAATCCATGTGTTTCGGGAATTGTGGGAAATCCGTAAGTCGGATTGCTTAGAAAAGACATACCACACCTTTCCTGATCGAGCCGCACGATTTAATATATATATTGTATGGGTTTTCTCAAAGCTGTAAGACTAGTGGCGAACTGAAATTTTTACAGAAGAATAAATAATAAAAATATAGGCACAGAATAATATAAGTGGCCAGGCCCACTACACTCCCTACTGGGGAGAGTAGTGGGCCTGCACTCAGCTCAGGCCCACTAATAATAAACCAGCACAAAAACAATAGGGTTTCAGCCCTACGGGCTTGAACCCCTAATAAAATACTAATAGAATGCAGCATATTAATTATAATACAATAGGCTAATCATCACCAACAGTGATCATGTCATTTAACAAGGTGCCTCCAAAACATTCTGTCTGGTCTGAAAAAATATATGTACTGTATATAACATGTAAATTGTGATAGATGAATTCGTTTGACTACTCTAAAAGAACGAGATCTTCCAGGAAACTTTCTTAACCAGTCAGACCCTAGAGTAGATTAGCTTGAGCGCTACATCCATAGCAGTAAATTACAGTTTATGATTAATACAGAAGTCACCCGAAGGCAATGGCCATTTCAAATAACATTTTGTGATTTTATGGAAGATGACAGACTTGACTGTTTTGATTGCACCTCGTATGATCAGATCGCCAAGCAGGCTAACAAAGTGAGATGGGGGGGCTGTGGATACCATAGTTAGCTGACCTTCATCAGACTCTACGCTTGTTCAGCAGTAAAATCATCAGCGTCAACATCTAGCTCATCTTCTCTGGATGTGAAATAATCCACTATAACATCCTGCAAGGCATTACTATCTCCTGAGTTGAGGAGGTTGATTCGTCCTAATTCGTTTAACTGGGCAGCTAGTTCGCTCTCCCTTCTCGCTCGAAGCTCTGCCATCTCTGTATCGTCTCATCAGTCGCAGATCTGATCGTCAACTGAGGAAATTTGATGCGTAGCTCACGTAGGACTGGCGAGAAAATGCGCATTAATGATATTAATCAAAACCAAATAACATGAAGATTAAGTAATATTATTGTATTATTACTTCATCTTCGTGATATTTGGTTTACTTTGACAGGTGAACTGTCTTCATAGTCTCTGTAGACAAGCAGTTATGGGCGATTTTCACGCACCTCCGCCACTCGCGATTTCAAATGTAGGAGGTAATGACAATCAGACAGACACAGAGTGGTTAATAAAAATGACTTTTTAAACATATTAAATGAGCGAATAACAGTGAGATATTTTCAGGGATGATAGACAAGATGTTGTAGAGTATTAATTTCATGAAAACCCAATTTCACCAAAATATTGACTTTCGACCTATTTTCACTCTTTCCTGGAAAAGTGCCAGCGCGACATCCGACGGGTTTTCCCAGATTCCATCACATATAAAGGTTTTAGAGCAACATATGCTCCCCTCCGGACGACACCTATTCCAGGGAAGGCCTTGTGTATTTCAGCAGGACAATGCAAAACCACATTCTGCAGCTATTACAACTGCATGCCTTCGTAGTAGAAGAGTCCGTGTGCTGAACTGGCCTGCCTGCAGTCCTGATCTTTCACCGATTGAGATCATTTGGCGCATAATTACACAAAATGTCCGTCAAAGGAGACCCAAAACTCTCCAGCAGCTGGAAGCCTGTATTAAACAGGAGTGGGATCAAATTCCAATGGCTAAACTCAAAAAACTTGTCTCCTCAATGCCCAGATGCCTCCACTCTGTTAAAAAGAAGAGAAGATGCTACACCATGGTAAACAGGCCCCAGTCTCAACTTTTCTGAGACCTCTAGCTGCCATCAAATTTGAAATGAGTTCATTTTGTGGATAAAATTGTAAAATTTCTCAGTTTCAACATTTGCTACGTTATCTCTGTTCTATTGTGAATAAAATACTGGCTGGTGTGATTTGAGTGTCATTGCGTTTTGATTTTATTCACAATTTACACTTTGTCCCAACTATTTCAGAATTGGGGTTGTATTTGGTACTACTCGTATACCATGAAATTCTGCAAAGATATGGCAAGATGTGTCACAGATCATACCCACTAAGTTTTTGCCATTCCTTATATGTGTTTTATTTGGATTGTTCCTATACTTTCAGGGTATTTATTTTTGTGCATTTCCTGTCAGGGGTGCCAATAATTCTCTAGTCCACAGCATTACCAAATGACGAAGCACAGGGTTATTTTTATACAACCATAAGTAATCAGTCTATATCTGAAATACATCTGCAGAAACCTTTCAGGTTGATAATTTCAAAGCAAAATACACAACCATACCAACAGAAACTAAGTTTAGATCTTACGGTCGAATACATAGACACAAAATGACATAAGCAATTTAACCCAAATTAAACCAAGAGAAGAATCAAACCAACTCAAACTTAAATGCATTCACACCAAAAGTAACTATCCAGATGAATTCAATTTAGCCAAATCAAACTATCAGTCTTATTTTAGATGGAAAACATGCATTTAGAAGTAGAACGAACCATGTCAAGTGATAGTGGCTAATCATTAAACATCAGCCATAATAACATTGAGAATCAGATACAAGATCCAAAAAGAAAAACTTCAGCAAGCTTACCACCCAACTTCCATAATCCTCATAATATCCTAACTTATTTTGTAGGCTTGAGAGGTTCCAAACCACCTTCAAAGGTCAGCTGTTTGTGCTTATTAAAAAGGCATTCAAATGCATCTCAAACCATTCAAAGTGCAAAGGGGTATTAATGACAGTAGATGTTGCAGCATCTCCTATTTGGCCCTTACCTCAGCTCCTATATTAAGTCGGGCTGGTTCCTGCCGGCTACGGTTCGACCGTCTGACACCATAAACATCTGGGTGCTCTTCCCACATCTGAAAACAAGAAAGCAGAGGTGAGCCTGGCCCTCAGGACCAAAGCATCGCCAAGGAAACCCCATTAACTCAGCTAATACCATTAAGCTGCCCAGAGGATTGGTATGAATATATTAAAATCATAGAAGCACCAATCAGTGAGCCAAAAGTAAGTTTTATACAAATGCCTGCAGCATTACATGCCCAAAAATGAAGTGTTTCAATTATGCACGTGGCACTTTTCCACTGCTATTCCATGAACAGTGCAGCATAACACACAGCGGTAGTCCTTTTCCAAATAATGTGTGAAAAAAAATATCAGAGCAGGGCAATGATATATTTTCAATTAAAGAATTAAAAAGTCCATTTTACAATAAACTGACTCAAGCAAATTTGTATGCAGAATTGTTGTATTCATGTCAACCACAGCCAGGCACAGAACTTGCATTAAAATGGTGGACCATATAATAAACTGTGGATAATTTATGGATTATAAACAGCGATTCAAGTTCAAACGTAAGGAAAAAAAACAATATAAATTTGTTTGCATGCATGTATTCTCATGTTTCAGTGCTTTTCATTGAGCACAAACTTTTTTTGCAAAAACTGCAATGTCAAAATTAGAGGGCCTGATAAAATCACAGAAAAACTAGCAAAACTTTTATATTCTTTAAGGCAGGGCTGCCTAAATCTGGCCTGCAACAACAAATCCAGCCCAAGGTCTCTCTCCTTCGAGACATTTAAATGAACAATTATGCTGGGCTGACACTAAGTGATCGCATGGTCGCAAGTCACGGAAAAAAAAATCAATGAAATGCTAAAAGGAAATTCGGCCCCATCGCAAATTGTACGAAACCCGTTTCAGACTGTGGCCAAGCCATCTCAGAACAAAATACACGATTACTTGTTGACCAAGCCCCAATACTTTTTCCACAAACCAGTTATTTTACCACAATTGCATCTTCTGACCTGACTACTCTGCTATCTGCTGTATTTGCGCATTAAAATTTTTGGCGGTGACAGTTTGACCGTCGTTTCCCAAACTTGTGATAGCTTGACCGCTGTTATTTAAGCAGGGGAAAAATACACGTGCTGTCCTAGGTAATATTTGGAACCTTAAACTGCATTGGTTGAATGCCGCAAAATCGCATGAAAGCAACCCAATGGGCTGGATGTTGCGCAGGTTTGCAAGCATGGATGGAAAGTACATAGCTCTTGCTGTAACGATACGGCAAATAATCTGTACAAATTTCCGTTTTTTTTTTTTTTAATAACCCTGGACTTAAACAATAACATTCTGTCGGCCTAGTAACTATGTTATCAGCAGACTTTGCCATGAATGATGTTCGATTGATACGGATTGTTTCAGCGATTCATTGATCTTGTTAACTTCAACACAATCACATTTGTGTTGGGCAGAAAAAAATCCTCACATATCCAAAGTCTTGAGCAAAAAAAAATTCTAGTATGAAGCATTATCAGATTCTTTTCTGACAAATTTTACATTGTATTATATGTGTGTGTGGTATTTGAGCTGATAGTATCAGTACTACACAAAATCTTTGCTTGTTGTGAATTTTTGTGTGATTTAAATGATGTACACGTTTAATTGACATCAGCATTTGGAAAAAATTCTGTATCCAACCTCCACTTTTTCAGCTTTTTATTTGCCAGAACAATTTCAAAAGGGGAAGCCAATATATTTTGGGGGTTTAATTAGTGAGAAGGGGGTTTAAAATTTAATATTAATATTTAATATTGCAAATGCATACACTGCGCAACCCGGTATGTCATCAGCAACATGGCTGCCGCCGTTATATGCCATTACCAAGTACAGCAGCACTGGAAATTCAACTCTAAATTTTCTTGACTGGTTTAATTAACCATAGAAAATAAATACATCATGCCCATTTATGTGATTAACTGAGCATGCGCGTGAAGCAAAATGGTAAAAGAAAGAAGGACCTTTTAGCATATTTTCGCAAAATGAAAGTTGTTGCTCGAGTGACCAAGTTATGGTCACTGATTGTCCTTAATGTATTCGCACCCAGGTGAAGAAAGGGTGGAAATCCAGGAGTTCCCAGCCCACAAGTGCTGTGATTTGGGCAGCGCTGCCATTAATGGATATCACGGATTCGTCTTGGCCGCCACCACCTCAGATCCTTTGTGTTCGTGCAATATCTCAACAAGAAACTGCTCATTTTTGCTACATAGAAGACAAACCCTTGTGTTTAGTGTGATCCTACAACCTTTCCTGTAGCACCAACATAAGGTCTGATTTTACATTTTCAAATGCAATGACTCAATAACAGTTTTTTTTTTTACTTTTGACTTTTCCTGTTTTTTTCCCACGCTGAACACAGCCTAACTGTTTAGCCCACTGCAAAGCAACCTGCTTCTATCAACTCAGGAAGAAGAATATGCCGTGGCACGTAAATCCTCCGCATTACGACTAGCCCTTAGTTCTTCAGACTATGAAGTCATACCACCAATTACACACTGCCTATGCCTTCGAAGGATCACATAAGTCAACATATTATTTAGTTCATACAGCTATATTTATTTATTTATTTCAGTTTTCTTTTACCAGGGTAGCCTCTTCAGTTTCTAGAACTGCTTTGCAAGAGGGCCCTGGACAACCATATTATATATTGGCCTGGTCAACTAGAACTGGTCTCCATAGAGCGATGGACTTCTAAATTTTTTAACCAGCCTAACCCCCATTACACCTGGCGATGCTGCGCTAATTGTTGCCTCACCAATGCGGACCCTGACCAATAGTCAAAACTTACAACATTCTGTGATGCATGTTTACCCTTTGGCAATATGAAACGTACACTTTTTTCATGCCAATAAAGCCCATTTAGAATTTGAATTTGACAGGTGTGAGCCAAGCTGCTGGCTGTCCGTCGAGTGTCAGCTGAGCTCTAGTTTAATCCAAGTCAGTGAATTTGAGCTCCAGGCAGCGCTTGTGGCAATTGGAGAATTTATCATCAAATTATGGGGAAAATAACGTCTTGCTGTGTGGTTAATTGAACGAACAGCAGGGTTTCCCCCAGTGTATTACAGGTATGGCAGGCCGCCAGGCCTAACTTGCCCCCCTGCCAGGCTAAGCATTGTTTATTTGTACATTTATTAATTTATTTTTTAATTTCAGTCACGCTAATGTGGTTAATGACAGGGACATGCTTAGCTGGAGAGCGCAATGGCAACATCTTTTGGTCAACAGTGAATACATGCTTGCTTTAAAGGTTGAAACCTCACCTCGGCAACGCATATTTCAGCGGGGAGTTGAATTCTTGAAGTGTCTAACGGCACTTTCACGCTAGTTACAATTGTTCCGTACCGTGACACAGTACGATTGTCCCCCCTCCCCCTGCTGGTCAGCTTTCACGGTAGTAATATCGTACTGTACTCGAGTACACTTGCATATATGTTAAAATTCCAAAGACCGCGCATTGCATTATGCACCTCGGTGGTTTTAAATGGGGAATGATTTTAAAAGGAGGCACCAATATATTTTGGGGGGTTTTATTATTAAGAAGGGGGTTTAGAATATTAATATTGATTATTAATATCTCAAAATATGCTGCGCGTGCCCCAGCTACCCAATGCATCATCAGGGACATGGATTATTACCATGTATAGCAGCACGTGAAATAAACTCGAAATTTTCGTGACTGAATGCTTGATGTTTTTACACATCCGAATCTTTCTCTGGGTACCCAAACATCAAGGTAAGCCGAAAATGCGCCGATTACATTCCATATTGGTGGAGGCTGAAAACGGAATTCTTTTGCCCAAGCGTTTTTGGCCAATTATGCTGTCCACTGCCTCATACCACAAAAATTTATTCGTCTCATAACTTGAGCTGCCAGACTTTCGCACCGCATCCCGCACTTTGAAATATCACAGCCGCATTTTCTTTAGTTTTTTATGGCACTGCTCTAATGTTCTGCGATAACAACGCGAATGTAACTACTCACAAATTGTTCCATAAATTTCAGAGTTTTTGTGTATAGTATCCAGTTGTGGTTGTATGTTTTCGTCTGCCCACATTTCGAGCAAGTATTGAATTTCCTCGTTTGAATGGAGATATCTTTTCGCCGCTGCATTTGTTAGAACAAGAGAGCCGTAACACATAACAGTAATCTTCCGTGCTCAAGTACGGTTGCTTTCACATTTGGTTTGAGTACGGATGAATCGTGCCCGAGTCCACCTCTTCCAACAGTACTCACGTTTGGATCTCTTGGTTGATTCTTGAGTTAAATTTATGTATTATTATTTTGTCAATTATTTATTATAATTTATCTTTTTGTTAAATGTGACCAGCATTACAAGGCTTGCTTTAAGATTCAGATGCTTGTCAGGACTCGTGTTGTCCCGATACCAAAAATTTTGTTTCGATACCGGTACCAAAATGAATTTCGATACTTTGATACCCTTCGAAATAAAGGCGAAATACAAAAAATGTCATTAATTTTCTTTATTTTAACACAAACTCTCAGAAAACCATAGTTAACAGAAAGAATTCAAGTTTAAAACGAACTTTTCTCAGTCAGTGTAAACTCTCACTTTTAGAATCATGAGAATAAATAATGCAATGGCATTCAAAATGCTGGACAACTAAAATGTGACGTGACAACACTGCAGCCCACTTATTGGTCAGAGAGAGTCGTCACTGAGAAAGACAACTCCGTAGTCGACCTCGGGACATCTCATTCGAGTTAGACTGACGAGTCTCAAGATTACTGTAGTTATTATGCAGAGATGTCGTTTCACGCATTCAGCATGAGTCTCTCGTCTCTTAGTTAGTGGCATTCACGTTCCTGTGCCGGAGTCAGCTATTATTCTATCAACGCGCACTGAAGAAATTCAGAAATTGATAGATGTCACAAGTGAAGTATAACACAAGTCCATCCCAAATTTGAAAGTTATCAGTCAAAAACTGCTGCCTGTACTGCATCCACAAGGAAATCTCTGTTTTGCCAATAATGTCCATATTATTCAAGCAATGCTGCCGCCATGGCCACCAAAATCAATAGGTGTCATAAGTGAAGTATAACATGTCCGTACCAAATATGAAAGTATGTCAAAAATTTCGGCCTGTACTGCATCCAGTATAAAGTATAAATACAGAGCATGTACATCCACTTTAGAACAGGTGCAGGACAAGATCCGTGTCAAAGAAAATAATATAACCAAGTCCGCTCACTGTAGGACTGGCTCAGAGCAACCGTTAACCCCGGAGCTTGGTTAAACTTTGCTTCAAAAGTTTTACTGGCGGTTAATTTAAGCATGCAAATTCTTGGACAAAAAAATCAGTACACGCTGATTTATTCCAACTGCGCCTAGAAAGTGACTGCTGGATGCAAATCACCCACACTGATAAAACAATGTTGTAATAATTAATTTATGCTCCTTCGTTTCGCCAAATCAATGTCGAATGCTCATGTTCAGCCCTGCAGCTGTACGTCTCTATAGAGGGTGCCAAAATATTTCCCTCATGGTTTTTTCGGCATGAAGCTTTCCAAGTTACTGCTAAGTAGTTATGAACACAAGATACTGTGGAGTAAGTCCAGGCGAATACTTGCTGGAACATGTCCTGTCAGAATATGATTTGATTTTTCGCGCATACCTGCATGCTTATGTCAACTGCCTATAGCATAGCCTATATGGTCCATCAAGTGAAGCCCATAAGTAACAAGAAGGCACTTGGAGAGCGCATTACCTCTGCTGTCGTACTCTCATTGAACAGGAGTGTTTAATGACAGCCATTTTTACTCGCAAGGAATCCTGGATCAACGGGTTGGATTTTCTCCAAAATGTAATGACTTTCTCCTCAGAATATTGTACATCAACGCACAAAATTTAATTGATGTCCATGTGTAAAGTTTTGACATATTCTACTAACTGACGCACAAACTGAAAACCCAACAAACGCCGGTGAATGCTTATTACCTCCCGCAGAGGCACAATAATCAAGCAATTTATTCCTTGGTAATGGCAACCCGCTGAAGCAGTTCATGCTTCAGGCAGTTCTTGGCTGCAATTCTCCCCAGACACACTCGATGGAGTAAAACATTCCAAATCTCGCCTAATCTTCAGCGTATCACCTTTAACTTAACATCTAATTTAGCTCGCAAATGGCAAATCCCCATCTTTATAAAGGGAGTGGAATCTGAGGGCCTAACAGTCAGAAATGCTTTACTCTGCTGTATAAATAAATAAATAATTGCCTTATTTTTTGTTGTTAAAATTACTAAATAAAATGCATCAAATGACCATTCTATATTTAATTTTGGTCCAAATATCTTGCTTAGGCAAGCAGAATTAGAGGTAATTGACCGTCTTTTCAGTCCCTTTTATTTTTTCACCCGATTAATGTCACTAATCCAGCCTGATGCCGGTGTAGCACACCAGATTAACCCTCCGCCAGACTATACCTAGGTTTAATCTGGCATAGGCCAAAATATACCCTGGGGAGTAAAATGTGACTGAATGTGGGGGGTATAATCTGGCCTGTGGAGGGGCTAGCCCATATTATACAGGGGGAATAAAATAGGCAAGTCCACTTTAACCCTGGGTATACCCTGGGCTGGGGGTATACTTGGGCCTGTTACATCAGTTTTGAAGGGAAAGCAGATCTGACAACAAATAACGATGTAGCAGTTAAACCGTATTGTACTTCAACCCCATCACAGTTCCTGGAGTACCCGGTGCAGGATTCCTGATTTTTTTTCTCAAAACTATAATTGTGGCAATGTCCAGATCCTTCACTCGCCCTCTTGATGGTTCACCCTACAAAAGAGCAATGAATGTCTTCACCTCTGGGAAAAACTCTGCCCTGAAAAATTCCCTTAGAGTTAAAGGTCTACCAGAAGCCCTGTTGCTCCCCAAAAGTTTATTGCCAAGACATCAATGTTTCTGTCACAACAATCATCAGGATAAAATAGTGAAAGGCAGTACACAGGTCTATGGGTTTGGTCAAACTCCTAATTAACATAGACAATGAGGTCAGGTGAAATCAACTGACTCCTGAAGACACCAGTCAATCACCATAACAACAACAAAATCAGGCTTTGTCTCAAAATTTTCTACCGAAGAATATAAAAAGTACAGATAATAACGATTATAGGGCACAATAAACATTTGAATGCATACAGTTCCAAGACGCAAGAATAGAAAAACTTAAAATTTTAATTCCTCAAAAATGAATCAATTAATGACAGAGTCAGTAGCGTCAGCAATAGCGGGAAAAGATGGGTGAGAAACCCCCAATCAATCAAAATCTGCCCAAAAAATATGGTAAAATGGGGTAGAAAAAACCCCCCCCCCAACAAAACTCATGACTAGCGCTGGACATGTCAACATCAATCGAATGGTATAGATCATGTAAACCGTGCCTAAAGTGCAAATGTTATGATAGTGTGCTAATCACACAAATAATCATAAACAGAAGCAACAAAAAGACTATAGAGATACCAAGAGGATGCATCAAAGGCAGCCAAGATGAGAAGCTTCTAGCCAGAGAAATGGGAATGAAATGTGTAGGGAAAATAGTCTGCTATACTGCCAACATTCATTAAATCAAGTAACCTGCAGGCATATAAAAAAAAATCGATCACACATGGATCACAAAGGTACCATGATAACAATAATGTTCAGGTATTGGGCAGTTCCACGGTCACTGACGTTACATTCAGAGAGAGATTAGGCCCTTTGGTATGGCCTGGTATTAAAACTTGCACTCCTTGGACGTTCATATTTTGTGACAGGCGTATTGGGGACTAGGTCTACTTGGAGGCAGGAGGAAACTTAGCTGGTATTATGTACAAGTCAGTAGGATGTGAAATTTTGAGTGTGACTGACATTACACAAAAATAGCATTTAAGAAAATTAATCAACTTTACTGCAAACTTGTCTTCAAACCATACAGAATTGACAGCTTTTTTCATTCCAAGATATAAGGTAACATTCAAATGAAATACTACAAATTATTGCCATGTTCGAAAAGAGTTCAAAGTTGCAGAGAATGGATTTCTGTTGAGAAAACAATATAATTTGACAAGCAATTGTCATATTCTACATATTCATTTACTTCAATAGCTTACTAAATAGTAAATGGTATTTGAATGTTTGGACCATACCAGGTGCAGTGCTGACAAAACACTCTGGCTTCAAGTGAGATGTGAATACTCTCACTTTATTGACACAAATTAAATGAGTGGTGTTCAGTAGACTGACAGGCCTGATATAAAGGTTTAAACAGTAAAAAAAAAAAAAAAAAAAAAAAAGCACTTCTAAGTGCTTCTCAACTGATACTGTAACCAACTGCCTCTGGCTGGCAGGGTCAAAAAACCCCAAAATAATGGTGAGGAAAAATAGGCTGAAAAAGACAGAGCTGGGTGAGTTGAAAAGCGCAGTACAGGACATTTTAGGAGGCCTGGCATTTTTATTTGAACTGGAAATATATTGATTTTCAACTTGGTCAAATTTTAGTTGAATACACAGAAAAACTCATAAGTTGTATGAATATTCACATTTCGTCTTCAGAAATTACTCCTAGTAGTGGAAAAATCTGAAGGAAAGCAAGAAAATAATGCTACTCAGATCACCTAGATTTCGCTCTGAAATCGGCCCGATTTCGAGTGACGTCACGAATTGTACTGCGTAGCCCAAGTGCGTTCAATATGCAGAATGTTAAGAAGCATTTCAAGAGTTTGCATGTTGAGCGATACGTTTGCTTGATTTTGATTTTGCGGCGAGTCACCCCCTGGAGCCGTTCTCCTCTGATACGTAGTGTCACGAGCAAAGTGAAACCACAATTTTTGCAGACCTGTGAATCATTCTCCAGCTGTTGGCATCTTCCCCAGCATGACGTGTTCAGAGAAAGCCGAATTCTCTGCCGTGCTGCTACATCCAAAAGCCACGTATCTTTTCCCCACCTTTCTCTCTGATTTCGTCTTCTCGGAAGGCTTGATTGCAACCCCTACATCCTGACCCCCACTGATTTCTTCTCCACAGTCCTCCACATCTGCCATCATCTCAAATTCTCGATTGTGTAATTTCCCCACAAAAATAATTTAGCTTCACAACTCCGTAACGATCGTGACATGTAGCAGCAGCAAGAGAGACCGAATCAGCGCTCACCCCCGCGTCAATTTCACAAGTGAATAATCATTCTAGCAAGCTAGCTAAATACAAGCTATCGGTGTGCTATCCTTTTTAGCTCAATGGCCAGCTGGCAATCTAGCTAAATACATTGGTGTGCCAGCTATAACATTATAGAGTTCGATATCACCTTAGCTTGCAAGCTAGGTAGCCAACTAGCTCGCTAGCGAGTATGACAGTGTACACAAACTGTAGCCTTATTTTGTCGACATAATTACTTCCGAGAATACTTCGGTAGTGCAAATTTATGTAGATGACACAAATTGATGCGCATTATGCGATGAAAGTCAGCATTCCGATGCAGAAATGGTGGGGGGGGTGAGGGATGGCGTAAGTACCATTAACTATCTGGGCTGCATCTGAGTACCGCATGAATTGTACAACTCGTGACGTCATCAAAATTAAGCCGTTTCGTTGCCAATTTGAAACTTGCCGAAGGGGAATGGAAAGGTGACTTTTATTGATTATATTTCTTTTCTGGGCTTAAGCCCAACGCCCACCAGAGGCGTGAGACGCGCATCAAAAAATAGGTTCCATTAATTTCAACGGAGCAACGCCCACTGACGGTGTGTGACGCGTCAGATTTTTACTTTTCGCCATAGCTCAATTTCTTGAAAGTCAACTCTGTGGTAACGCATTTGTCTTTTAGGTTATTTAACAATTTCTCCTTGTCATGGTTAGTGGCATACATTTAGCAAAAACCTCACGCAGTTGTCGAAACCGATATAACCGCTTTTCAACCAAGTTACGGTTTTTGAAGGGAAATCAATTATTTTGCGGGCATTTAACGGCTGTATAAGCGATATGATGTCACTATTGTTGACAGTTAAAACACAACAGTCGCTCACCCCTCCCCTTCAGAAGCTTGGAACATGAATGCGCTTTTCTTAAAGTGAAACTTCGCATCTTTGCATTGACTTTGAAAGTAATCTGTTGAGAGAAAAATTTGTTTCGCGTCCGGTGTGAAAGCAGCTTGAGAATGGCTCACTTAGCAGGGTAAATGGCCGTGTACAGCTCGTTGTGATAAACGCCCGATAGCAACAATGACGACCATTGCCAAACGATAAATTTACACCATTAGTATTAGCTACAACAAGGTATCTGACAAGTATCTTAGCTCAGCGTTACAAAATGAGTATTAACAACGTCACATAGATCACCACTTTTAGCTAAACTTATCACACGGTACATTACATTCATCGATTAATTTCAACTCTGAGTACTAACCAGAGAAAAAATGTTATTACACGAACACAAACTCTGGTTTGATCAGACAGAATTAGCAAACTCACTAGCTTGCCAACCGAGAGTTAACAAAGGTTGCTAACTCGCTCCAAAGAGGAAATATCGATCTCTCTATTGTTTGATTCATTCTGACCTGCATGATCTATGCAAGATAGCCTTATAAAAACAATACACAAGCTTCCCTCAATTTTGCTTGGGATGACAATTTACAATTCACATCCAACAGAGTTAGCACCAGCTCTACTCACCTCAAGTAGAAACAAGGCGACCTGGGCGACAGAATTAAAACCATTCAACTCCCGGAATTCTCTCCAGTGTTGGTATGCTTTCCCTATCTTTATTCGGGACTTCGCATAGCTGCGATCGCGTTCCTTTTTCCTCGACATGCACTCGTTCGAGCGTCTCTTTTTCAGTTTAGCTTCCACCATGCCCCACTCTGCCGCCTCGGTAGTGCCACTGCCAGGCTTTCGTTGCTCAGTCCCACCCATTTGTCATGCATGAGCACGGAACTGGCGCAGAAGACCCACCCCTGCCCTCCGATTCGTTGGAACACTTTTGTTCATGTTTGGGGACACGGGTAGGTCCCCTCGAGTTTGTGTATCTTCCGCAGTGTCTACCTGGCTGTAGGTGGCCTACAGAGACCGGAGTTTTTCACCGCCTACTCATGAGAGGAGCTGCTAACAGTTTGTGAGGAAAAATCTCCTGTACGTGACAAATTATGTTTTGGCTCAGAATCGCTGATACAACCTTTAAGTTATTAAGCGATCTACAGTTAGACAGAACCTAACTCAAGGTTCACTGATGAATGTAGCACTTTGCCATCACTTAAAATAAGCTTTATCGGTAGGAGTTTTCAAAATTTAAGGTTGTCTTGTCGAATATTTTGAAAGTGACATGCATGGCTTGCTTCTCGGTCCCATTATCATATATCAATATTGATGCTATTGAAGCTTCCAGTGGGTGTTTAAAAACATTCACCGTTTTGGGACACCCTGGGGGGTATACTACGAAGCAAGTTCAACATAGACAGGCTTTATTAGAGTGAGCCGGTTCAACAAACCCTGAACTCGCAATCAGAAATAATTGGTATCACAACGGTGGTTATAACCTTTCTTTGTTAACTTCGGCTTTGTGCTTTTAACGCCGTGAGCGCTCTCAATTAAAGGGCATTCCAAGCATCAATTTACCATATTTCCCCTTCATAAAATGACCGATCGCGTGCTTAATGTTTCTCCGAGGAAGCTATCCCTGATCCAGGATCAGGAAGATTGCGGGATGTCTCCCCCCGTGGCACCAGAGGGCGCCTCCAGCGGCTTAATGGGAGACGCATATGAAGTTTTACACTGATTGGTTGGACACTTGAAAGACTGCACGATTATGCATGCGCATACTCTTGGGAAATTGTAATTGAGATTTATGTTAGTATATGTATTCTTGTTGGTTGATGTATGCACTTGTTCGTTGGATGTAATGTAAGTGGTTGCTGGGTGATAAATAAAATCTTTTTAAAAAATCTCCTAGGAGGAGTGGGTCGTGTTTATGGACAGTTATGTGGAATGTAAAAATATAAAAACAGCAAAAAGCAACACTGTTGCTGCTAATATGGCCAGAGATGAATTCTGGCGGAAAATTGCTGACCGTGTAAATGCGCACGTCCTCTGATGAAGGACTTGTGGAAATCACTTAAGTTTCTCAGCCAAATGAAACAAAGTGAAATTTAATTATAGATTGAATATTATCTGACTGATAAATACCAATAGTAAACTCTGTTTAATTAATTTCTTCATTTTTGGTTTAAAGTATTTTTTTTCATTGCTTTTCTTTTATACAGCATGATTTTAATAAAATCGTATCCCATCACTAACCCTAACCAGTTGTACCATTGCAATTTTACAGTAGTCCTGTGGCATAAAATACTATTTAATAATTGAGTACGCTTTAATAGTTGCAGTACCAGCACTGTCAAGAGGACATGGCAGCAAGTTAAAACAAAGCATGAGAACATTTTTCAAAGTGGTATGCCCTATGCTGCTTTGCTTTCATAATTATTTAAATTATTGCAATGGTATGCTGTGTAAAATGTATAGCGCGGCATACAATATTCTTGCTCAGATTTTCTGAATCACCACCTGAATGTTGTCGGTTCCCGTGGCAAAAAAAAATAACGCAACGTTATGCATACTGTTCGTGCAACTGTAAGTACCTCTCTTTGCTACATTGCCACTATTTGGCTCCAGTAGATCGCATAAGTAACGAATTCCCTCAGCTGAGAATCTGTAGCGTTCATAGAGAATATCGTCAGAAAAAGCGAACAGGTCTTGCCAGTCTCCCTCCGAAGAGAACCGCGTACATTTCGGGCACCAAAGTCCACAGGATTATTCAAGAAAGGTGACGCCAATTTCAAAGGAGGTGCTTAGTGATAAGGCAGCACATGTATAGCCAATTTAAGCCGAAACTCGGCACATAACCTGCTCCCGACCAGGTTAAGTTCGCAGCTTAAGTTACCATGGTAATCTAGCTACGTTTAAAGAGAGGCACCTTCGTGACATTGAAAAGCCTAGGTTTAGGCTCGACATACCTCGCTAACCCACTTATCTTGCTTTGTAGTATACCCCCCTAGTGGTTCATCGGTCTAAGCGCGCGCACCATAAAGGCTGTGGCCTTCCTGCGGCTACCCGGTTCGATTCCGGCTCTGGTCATTTCCCGCATGTCTTCCCCATTCTTCTCCCCAACTTTCCAGTCTCTCTCTACTGTGCGACTATCAAATAAAGGAGAAAATCCCCCCAAAAAAATCATCTTTAAAAAAAAAAAAAAAAAAATCGCCGTTTTGATTCGACGCTTCGCGGCCAGTGGGCATTGGGCTTTAGGTGGTGGTGTGAAAGTACTTTTCTCATGTTCAGTATACCCTTAGCTCTCGATAGAGGTATAATTTGACCTGCTTTAGGATTTTCAATGAGTGTCCGCTTTAACTAAAATAATCTTTTCTTGGCTGCTCTGCAGCATAGTGGTTGCCTTGGTATGCCTGATGACCATGCCACCTGGGAAAGTTTAACAGTATAGATGTACTTTGTGTACATTATGAGATCATCTTCTTTTACTGTATCAACCTACATTAACTGGTGATAACCTGACAAACTATAGCCATATCATGAAATATACGCATACAGAAAGCTGTGCTAAATTAAATGGAGTACTTTACAAACCTGCTTATCAAGGATGGAGGTATATTTAACAGATTTTTCCAGAGTATCTCCTTGTCTCTTTGGATGAAGCCAGGAAGAGGAAATGCATCATGGAAAAATCATGAATAGTCACGTTGATGCGGTTGCCATCAATTGATGATAAACAACACCAATCCTTTGTTTTAAAAAAAGCTTGTCAGAGACGAGTATTTTGCTGCACAGTTTTGTTTTAGCTTGTTGTGTTACACCATGATTGATGTTACAGACCTGGGTTTACTTGTGACTGACGTTACCAACTTCATTACATTCTCAGGCAAGATTGCCTGTGTTTTAGGTTAATGCTGACTAACTAACATGTATGTGGATCACAGTTTGGAATATTCAAAGTTTTCTTTTTTTTTTACAGCATTATGTATATTTGACTTTTGTGACTGACGTTACAGCCATGAAACAGGTTTATTTGAAAGGAATTTTGAACCTAATGCTTTGAAAAAAGCTATTTTCTGCTGTTGTCACCTTGTGAACATGGACACTGATATTACAAAACTAAAGCATTGGATAAGAAACAAGTTTTCACACTAGATATACACTACAGGCCAAAAGTTTGGGGCCACTCTCAGATTTTTAATGGTGCACCAAGTGCAATGTGACCCCTTGGTTTTGGGGAAGGCATTTATACAGCATGCCTTCTTGTTACATAAAATTGTTCACGTCCTAGTGACATAACCCAATTATAAAACATTGAGGTCAGTGATCAATCAGTCAAGACAGCTTTAAAATGTGGTCTGAGGTCTGCAATTCACCCAAAACCTATTGGCTTCCTATATTTTATGCACTGAAGTAATTTAATGTGCAAAAAATAAGGAAAGAACAGTTGATGTGTGATTTTTTTTTTTTTTTTTTTTTTTTAAATCTGAGGGTGGCCCCAAACTTTCGGCCTGTAGTGTAAAGTGAGGCCAATTTATGTTTATTTTTATGGCAGAAAAAGATGAACAAGCATGTCCTCTTCGATGCACCACGGCTACCTTCACCACATCACCCCAACCAAAACAACTTTTGTTCCACAAAGCTGAACATCTGTTCTGTTCATTTCAAGCGCTGCTTTCCCCAATCCCCATTTCCTATTATTCTGGAAAATAATTTTTGGCCCCTGAGCTTCTGCAAAATGGAATTGCCCTATTAGGAAAATCCATACATATATTAACGAAAAGGAGAGGAAAAACACAAAATGTGCTTAGCGTCATTATAAACACAACGGTGAAGTATGTACTGTGAATCAATCAATTTTTATTACTTTTCCAGTGAGATACGAGAGGAAATAATGAAAAGCACGCGGTATTGTAATGCTGGCGTGCACCACGCGTACGTGCCGGGCACTTCAGTAATAACAAACATTGAGCTGTTCCTGATGTGTAGTGACGCTTGATTTGTTCTTTTGGGTGTGGTCAATAGCCTACATATAGCCAACAAAATGAAAATGCTACTCATCGAGAAAACGGAACAGCTTATGATACAGGAGAGGTAAAAGAGCCATTAGCATGTTACGGGCAGGTCTCAGCTGCTGAGAGGTGGTGCGCCATCTGCACAGTCACCGGTGAACAATCAGTCAGCTGTCTGTCCGAGAATGGACAACAGGCACTGTCGCTGACCGACCCTGCTTAGGGTAGCCACGAGTGACTACGGTAGCTCAAGAACACCACATCTGGCTACAGCCTGCACCTCTGGACAGCAACCCAAACTGATCATGAGAGGAGGGGTCTGAGAGGTCAGAGTGAACGCAAGCACTGTTCAAAACAGTCTACGTGAGCAACATGCGCACACACACGGCCCTCACAGAAAACTCATTTTACACTTATGCGTAAATGGGAAAAAAGTGGGTACATATGGGAGCGTGTAAATTCAGAAATGGCAAATGTATGCTAGTCAACGACTACTGTATGTGTAACATTACTTCTTAATCACAATAGCTGCTGCGATTGGTATTTTCAACATTAGCCGTGGCATTCCGTCAGAGGTAGCCAGTGAAGGCCTTCAGTAACCTTAGCAACACCTTGATGGACAATTGCTCAAGAGGTTAGTTTCAGTGCATCTGATTAACGATCAAAAAATTTATTTACTGAAACTGAATAATGGAAACCTACACTTGGCCCAATAAAGATAAAGAAATTATAAATAATGAAAACACAAAGATATCACCGGTGGCAGCATTTTCATAGAATACACAATGTTAACTTATTATTGCAAGGACATAAACAATTCAAACGATTTATATGAGAAATTGAAAACTTTGCCCGAATTCCATATCCCGTACTAGCATTTTTCTTGAGATGCATTTCACGGGTGAAAGCGGTTGAGAAGGGATTGCGTATACGCCATCAAAGCATGAGAAAAGGCTGTTTCAGCCAATCATTTCTCATAAAACTCGGAGTGTCAACAGAGAAGCATTTCCCCATGTTTTTCTTGTTCACGTGCACTGGTGTTGCAGAGTCACTAGTGTACACTTATTCATTGATCGGGCCATGCAAGTTGACTGCATTTGTGCCTGCAGTTCTGTGCAAAAGTCTTTGGCACATTCAGATCAGGCTTTCCAAAGCTGATCTAATGCACCTGTCAACTGGATCACTCAAAAAGTTAGAAACGTTTTGGCACAAAGTTTGGTAGGATGATCGGTGGTAATCCACAGATGAGTTGATTCAATTTTGGAAGTGATCCTGAATATATTCTGGATCCATAAGAATTCAAATACATCTGTCTCATGCGGGTCTGTGTGATATTTTGGAAGTGATCCGGAACATATTCTGTAACCAAAACAACAGATATATGGCGTGGCTGAGGTATGCGCTCAACCGAGTGCACTCTAGTCCATAAATGCTGGCGTAAAATAAGGAAATAAGAAAAAATAAGTTGTGAAATAAGTAAGACAAACGGAACAAAGACAGTGCAAAAATCCAAGGAGATCTGATGATAAAAAGAGCCACTGAAAAGAATAAGACAGTATACAATCCTAAAGACAGTGGTTTACAAGCTAACAGTGCAAAGGACAACTTAAACACCAATACAGCGCTGTGGTGAATTTGCTGAGATTGAAGCTAGTAATACAAATAATTAATAATTAAGCTGAAGGCTGTAGCTGGGTTTACATAAAGTCACAGCAAGAAAAGGCTTAAACAAATTGGTCCCTTACATCTACGTGAGTAGTGGCTCATGGATTGAAAATACAGTATATGTAATGTCAATCTGCTTAATGAAAAAAGTTCTTATGCTAATTTCATGGCTAATCAGGTTTGAAAGCCAGTCTGGCCCCTGCAAATATGGCCTCCAGCTAAGCCGGCAGATACAGTGATCATACATGTTGACAATGAACGCTGATAGGCATACCTGCCAACTGTTCTGATTTAATCAAAATCATTCCAAAAGTCCACAATGTCCCCGTGCACAAGCCTGTTTAAGTGAATCAGGTGCTGGCGACAGCAGGCAGGACAGTCAAAGTATTAAATCAAAAAAGTCTCCGCACACTGATCACCATTGACTGAATTTTATTTAGGAGCGAACAACGCGTTTCGCCATTGCTTCAGCGAACCTGATGAAGCGATGGCGAAACGTGTTGTTCGCTCCTAAATAAAACTCAGTCAATGGTGATCAGTGTGGGGAGACTTTTTTGATTTCATACAAAATCATTCCAATCTTCCTATTTTTTGCTGAAAGAATAAATTTCAACTTTCAATTTTAATGTAGTACTGTACAGCTAATAATGTCAACCTGTAAGGCTCAAAACAGCCTTTCCTATACCTTTAAAAATGCCAAGAGCTCAAAGGGGGCTCCATCTGCACCCCCAAAGGGGCGCGCAGCCAGTAGAGTTCCCATTTCTGAAATTCCAGTGTTGGCAAGTGTGGATAGGGCCTTTTCAGCAGCTAAAAGTCTGATTTTGGGGTCCAAGTACACCCCAGGTGACCCAGGCAGGGTTTTAAGTGCATTTTCAGGAGATTTGGAAGGTTTTGAATGCATTTCTAGTTCAGGTTCTTCCGACACGTCTATCTATGCATCGTAACATTTGTACAAAAAAAAAATAAAAATTTTTTTTTAAGCAAGAAGGGAGAAGTTATTTTTTCACCCTCTGTACCTAGGGTCACCTCTCAGGGTGCCTGTAAACCAAACTTTGAAAAAAAGTGCAGCACAAAGGAATTTTTATGAACTAGATGTCTAAGGTCGCTTTCACAACCAAAGTCTGTTTGGTTAGTCCGGATCAAAGTGAAATTGATACTTTTGGTTCATTTTGTATTTAGTCTGGTTTGCTTTCACAGTGCAGAAATGTAAGCGGACCAAATAAAAAGGGTGTGTATGAAGGTGGAGGGCTGGAAATATACTTGCAGTTTTATTTCTTATTGGTTGAAAAGTTGGCGGTGAAAAATGTAAAAACGGAAACGAATTTATCCTTTTCATCTCGAGAGCTGCCACTCTTATTTAGTGAATCGCGGATATTGCTGTCAAAGTTTTTTTACCTTGACTCTGCACTGATCTATCGTGTGCACAAATCCATTCTCCTCCAGTTTATCACGAATGATTTTATAAATCTCATTGTTTTTGTGGACTTTATTCAAGCATCTCCTGTCTGTGTTCTTCGGCCCAGATGTCAAGCAGACATTGGACTTCAGCAGAAGTTCAAGTCAGACCTCTCCCAGTCATGTTGTATCTGTCGCTCTGTGTACGTCTCGCAAAATGCCCGCGCAGGTAGCCCACAATCCACTGCGTTTTTGTTCATTTCCTTTAATTGGGTCGGATTCTGGTTGGATTACGTTCACAGTGCAATCGAACCGCCCTAGGGTCCGTTTGAAAACGGACCGAGACCCCCTCTCGCAAGCGGTCTTGGACCGGTTGTTTTGGTCCGCACCAGAGTACGATTGGAGCTTTCACAAGCGACCAAACGAACCGTAACAAGGATTTAACCGTACCAGAGTTCGATTAAAACGGACTAAACTTTGGGTTGTGAAAGCGGCCTAAGTAACAAAGTTTAACAGCTTTATTGACATACAACATAGACTTAAAAATTTTACAAAAGCAGACATCCTGCTTGATCCTATGGCAAACGGTACTAATAACGTGTGTGTCCACTGTTTGCTGCAAGCAGCGCCTGAATCCTACGTGGCATAGAGGTCCCCAAATTACGGATATCTCTCTGTGAGATCTGATCCCTCTCCGCCAACAGAGCAGCACAAAGTTCATTATGAGTAATGGGAGGGTCATGTCTGGCGAATAAGGAGGCCAATCTAACATCCTTACGTTGTCAGTGTCCAGGCAGTGTCAGGTAATCGTAGTTGCGTGAAGACAAGCATCGTTATGCATGAAGATGACGTAACAGTTTCTGACGGATACTGGGCGCAATATTTGGTTCCAAGATCTCATCCACAGAGCGCAGTGCTATCAGTGTTCCATCAACAGTGTAATCCCTCAGCCATACCCTATAGCTGCCCACACCACTGCCGCCAAATCTATCCACTTGCACGGCACGGCAATCAGTGTACCGTCCTCCTTGTCTACAGTATGGACGTCGCGTCCATTCATTGCGATAGATCAAGTAGCGCGACTCATCACTAAAAATAATGTGACACCCTTGACGATTTGGCCCACTTCTGTTGGAATGCACCTATCCCCACTGACCATGAGCACCACGTCTGCTATCCATCAGGACCATCCCAATATGTGCTCTAAATGGAAGTATGCCACCATCCCGGAGCGGTCTCTGCACCGTACGAGAGCTGATATGGTTACGGCATCTTCCAGAAACCTTGGCAGCGGTCAACGTTGCTGAAAGAAAGCGGTCCCCGAGATGCCTCACACGAATGCGACAATCCTGCGCACACGTGGTCACACATGGCTTTAGAATGGCCAAACAAATCAAAAGCCTGGCCAAGATAGACACCACCTATCCAGCTGCCCTATGCAGTCAAGTTAAGCTGTGCTATCCAGTCGGGTCACTTCTGCTGTCCAATACAGCACAGCAGCGGTATCAAGTCAGTCACTCGCGCATTCCAGTTGCACAACAGCACCATCCATTCCAGTTGCTCGTGCAGTGAATTTGCACAGCTGCGCTATCCAGTTGGGTCTCTTGTGTTGTCCAATTGCATGGCTGCAGTATCCAGTTGGGTCGCTTTGCGCTGTCCAGATGCACAGCGGCGCTATCCAGTCGATTGCTCGCATTGTCCTCTTGCCCGGCAGCGCCATCCAGTCGGGTCTCTTGCATTGTCCTGTTGCACGGCTGCACAGTCCAGTTGCACAGCTAAGCTATTCAGTTAGGTCGCATGTGCGGCTGTCCGATTGCACAGGTGTTCTGTGCTGTACTTGTCACTTGCACCGACAAAGCTTGTCACAGGAAAGGATTTAAGGAGAAATCGTTAATGACCAAACAATGTATGTCGGCATAAAATACATCATTTCAACACAAATAACACTTTCATTAATCTAACAACTTTACCGTGGGACCCTGGACATTTTTCCTATTGTATTAGTTTGAGTCATTTCCCCTCTGGTAATTGTAATTTATGATTACTCAAAACGCATTACGAAGCTTAAAAACTGGAAAATTAACTTTCACCTAAAAGAAATGTAGGGCGATATTTGTTTTTGCCAGTAGATGGAAATAATGGCTTTGGTGTGTGACTTATGCTGGAATGGTCAGCATTAAGTTAAGGGGGAAGTAGATCTGAATGATCTGCATTTTCAGGACGTCAAAGTGACCTCATTCCCGAATGCATTGTTTACTTAGGAAATAAACACAGGTGATAATGCATTTGGGGTTCCGGACGCTTTAGAGACTGGAAAATGCTGATCATTCAGCCTTACTTCCAACGTCAGGGCTATTCAACTTTATCCAGAGAGGGCCGGTGTGGGTGCAGGCTTTCATTCCAACCTAGTACTTACACACCTGATAGTACCAATCAACCCCAAGAGTCTTTGCTAAAGAGCTTGCTTATTAGCATCAGGTGCGTAACTGCTTGGTTGGCATGAAAGCCTGCACCCACACCGGCCCTTTCGGGATAATATTGAATAGCCTTGTCCTACGTCATCGAATGCCCACCAGCTGGGAATTCTCTGCAGTAGGAATATGTTAGCTCAGCACAAAAGGTGCTTTCTCCTCTATCCAGAAAACTTTGTCAAAATGTCAGGGAAGGCCAGAAGAATTATTGAGAACATCTTAAACAATAACAAAACCTTAATGTCAAGACACAGCATTATCCTCATTCCCATCACCACCACTACCGCCCCCATCCCTCCAGCAAGCACTCCTGTTCCAGAAACCAGAATAAGTCCTAAAATCCAGCAAATATTCAATCAAACACTGAGGCAAGGTAGCGCAGTAGGACAGTAAAACTAAAAAACAAAAATAGGACCAAGGGTCCTGTAGCATACCGGCAAGCAGTCTTACAGTGATGATACAAGTTATGAAAATTTCATGTGAAGTTTGACATTTGAATCAATGAAAATCAATGTCAAGGCTACTAAATAAAAGTTCACATACATTTATAAGACCTTCTGTAATACAATCCTAAGCTCTGAAGCAGTTTTGGTGATACAAGTCAATAAAATATGTCAATATGTATTCAATATGTCAATTGTGAACTTTAAAGGTCACAGAATGTCAAGTTGTGGTCAGCAAATGGACTTCATATATGACTTTCTCAGGGCTCACAAAATTCTAAAATGAATGGTAGCCCGTCGGACAACCGTGAATTCCTGGTTGTCCGAAAAGTTTTCTCCTTGCCCGAGACCTCGCCGAATTCGGCCTTAATGCCTCATTTCCACTAAGTGGTACCGGCTCTTCTCTACTCTACTCCGCCCGCCTTGGTGCCGGGTACTTTTCTGTGGGATCGTTTTCCATTAGAGGATAGTACTGCCTCAGTGTAGCTGGTCATCATAGCGAAGTGGCAGCACAAAACTATTTAAAATATCTGTATGCCCCTCTTTGGATGCAGTTGATTCTTTACCACTCAGACAAACATGCCATGCCATCGCAGTCTTTTTTTGAAGTGGTGTTTTTACACATTACGTTAATGGTAATCATCATGCATTTGTGTGCGCAATGAGCTTCACCAACCACGTAACCAACATATCAGTTTCCGTTTGAAAAGGTTTTACAACTTTTGCTGTTCATTACGAACAGAGAAAAAAAATCATCAGCGCCGAAAAGTGTATTATTAGCGAGGAGAAAATCATTTATGTAGGCGGCATTTTCATAAAGGAAATTTGCATTACGATGCATATTCATCAACACCAACGAACGTTCATTGTTACCATGCATTCTTTCACACCAAGGAACATTCGTTTATTTCAATCGAATTTCAATAATATATAGGCCTACATGTAATGCACGAATTAAAACGTCGTGTTTAATGACTTCTCTCTACTCCCTTTTATGCAACTTAAAAAAATGAAAAAAAGTGGGTAGAGCCGGTACCACGTAATAGAAATGGGGCATAAGTTACTGTTATATTTTGTCCATTTAATGGACGTCAGTACGTTCTACATGATATTCTGATCATTGATGTGCGAGCACACTCACCAGAATATCCAGGGTTCCTACACATTTGGAATTTCAAAATTCCATACTTTTCCATACCCTAATTTCCAGACTTCTCGGCATTTTTTTTTTTTTTCAGAGAAATATGCTACATCTGAGTAAATATATCAGTGTATCATAAATAAAACATCTACTTTAATTATTATTAATATCTTTATTTTAACACATTTTGAAAGTTCAATGCTTACAATTTTTTTGTGTCCCTCAAGTGTCTGAACATAAAACTGCAACTAACCACACACACACACACACACACACACATACTGAATTATGTGCAATTAATTGTAAAAAAAAAACAAACAAAAAAAAAAACTACATACATACCTATACCTAGGTTACATGCAGGCAATTCTGGTTGTTCCACTTGAAGTTGTACCATAAAAATCAATCATGACCTTGTCACTGTCAGCTGAGTTGTGCACACCGCTAATTTGGAAATGCTCCACAATACACGAAATTACAAGCACACTAGCTGGTCTGCTGCAGAAGTCTGATTGTCTATTTAATAGGCCTTGGCTTCGGTGACTAGTACTGAAAATCGGAATGCAAATTTCGTGATATCAGACTAGCCGTTTTTTTATTTACCAATTATTATTATTATTATTTACCAGGTTTTTTTATTTCGCTATTTAGATTTTGCGCACTTCTAAGGGTAATGGAAACACACAGAGAGTGAGGACGATATCCGAGTTATTAGCCCCAAGAATCACAGTCTGTTTCATGACCGTAGACTGTTAAATGACACAGACTCCTATTTGAGGCATTGCGCTGATAAGCCTTCTGGTCGCAGGAGTACATTGGGGAGGCGTTACCAGTTAGTTTTTGAATCAGTTTTGAACATTTGCTGTGATCGACAAAATATCATTCTACTGACAGCTGGCCAATTATCGGAACCCCAAAGAAAACGGACTATAAATCTATAAGAACCGCAGCTTTTCCCATCTTTATCGTACTCCAATGAAAATAAATAATCTTGCACTCGGGCCAGTCAGTCACCGATTTCATACATATTGCGTGAATAATCATGTACATGCGAAACTTCATATCAGAGTAAAAGAGCGCATACAATCGAATCTATCAGGATAGAAGGTTAGCGATAGATGTTGAAACGCTAAATAAAACCATTTTCCACTGGACGCATGCATCCATAGCTGGTATCAACAAGACTCAAACAGGAGTCTGTGTCACGAACAGTCTACGGTCACGAAGCAGACTGTTTTTTGGGCAAATAACGTCGGACATCGCCCTCATTCTCTAGGTGCGTTTCCATTACCCTTAGAAATGCGCAAAATCTAAATAGCAAAATAAAAAACCGGTAATGAAAACACTGTCTGATATCATGAAATTTGCTCTCCGATCTGCAGTATTAGTCACCGAAGCCAAGGCCTATTAAATAGACTATTGGACTTCTGCAGCAGACCAGCTAGTGTACTAGTAATTTCGCCGTATTAGGAGCACTTACATCGTTATTGTCAGACGAGCATTTACAAATTTGCCGCGGGCACAACTCAGCTGACAGTGACTTGGTCGAATGCTTTGCCATTCTCATCGATGCATGAGTAGCTACAGCCGAGCTGTGATTGGCTGGTGTACATAGCGGTATCAACCGACCTGTTAAAAAAAAAAAAAATCGCGGCCCGGCATGAAACACGATCCGGATTGATTAAATTTTTGGAAATACCCAATTTTCTAATTTAGAAAACAGTATTTTAGAACAGTCGTAATATTCTGGAAACATAAATATTTTTCCATACTTTATTTTTCATTTTCCATACTTTTTAATACCTGGAAAGTAATCAAATTTATTTCCATACTTTTCCATACTTGCGTAGGAACCCTGGAATATCGGTAGAACATAGGCCTATACTGACGTCCCGTTGCAAACGTCTGATGGCCAAATCAACTGTTGAAATTTTACAACGGCACACGATCGAAATATTCAGCAATTGTTGGAGGGTTGTGTAATTAAATCTTCTAAGTGGTTGAAAGTGGTCGTGTTCTTCTTGAAAAATCATTTACAACCTTATGGATTTCCATTTTGTTTCTGTTTAGGAATGGCGTTTAAAATAAAATTTTAATTCGGTCGTTGGAGACACTGACATACGTTACGGTCTTTTGACTCTAGACGAAGGAAGAAAAGAAAACAATTATGGATGCTTCATAATCCCTTTTGACCGACAATAAGCACGTATACAACTCTAAAAACAAAATCAGATATATTTTAGCACCCGGATTGTAACGACTTAGGTGGTATATTTATGAAAGCTACATTTAACTCTTAATGAATGAATGAATGAATGAATGTGCACCAGGTGCGCAATTGGGGGTGTGCAGTGAGTGGTTTAAACCAGCACCCGTAAGTCTTCGGACTCATGTCGTGAAGTGAAATGACAACGAAGCATTTTATCTTACGGGTTGTCTTGTTTTGCTCGATATTTTGACACGGTGCGCATTCTCTAACGAACATGAACAACTTCCGTATAATATTTATTAAGTATAATCAGTCATCGAAGTGTTTATCGAAATGTTTTATAAGTCCACATTAATTCGGTCTCTGGCTCCAATGTCTCATTTTGAAAATTGTATGTTGCTCTGACAGCGGCCGATTGGCTTCCTCAAGTACAACATCACAACATATTCCTGCCTGTGTGTTGCTGGTTTTAATAGAAAACGCGCCCTCGTATAGCCGTAAGATTGCTGGGTAGAGAGTTTAATGCTCGCATTCATAGTCCAACACCCACTCGAAGCCCTCAAGACACTGCCTGGTCACCCCCTCTGTCCATGTGGCCGCCACTACTCTCTTCCCCTCATGTGTAACCGCAAGCCTGTCGTTTCGGTTCCGACGCGATTGAAACGAAACCTAGAACACGGCTTTAGATGAATAACTTCTATAGTAAATAAACATATTCACTTTGCTGTGGGCCTTCTTAAACAACAACAACAACAACACACAAAAGCAACTACAAATGTCGATAAAAGTTTCGCCTCTCTCACTCAAACATTATATTATAACCATGTTCCGAGAAAGTGATTTTGTGAGTGTCCGTGCAATGGAATGGCCGTCTGACGAGATTCCTAGCGCCAGCTGCACGCATGTATGCCTTTATTCCCCTGTTTGATGGTTGGGAGTCAAATCATTGCTTATGCCTGCACCAACCAAACTGGACCGCGGCGGATCAAAATCCCGCTATTTGGCTACAAGGCACTTGGCAACCTGTAATTGGAAAGTTGTGACAGTCACGCGTAAAATATTGTGAAATAGGCCATAGGTTTTCAGCAACAAATCGGATTTTGTTTCAAATTAATTTAGTGGCCACATTGGTACAGTGAAAAAAACGTCAAGATCTGAAATACATTACTATGTGGCGTGAAATTTTCAGCCAGCCCGTCGGGCAAGCGCCTCTTAATTTCTGCTTGTCCGACAAAATTTTTACTTGTCCTGGGCGCTCAGAACAGCGATTTCGCCAGCCCTGCTTTCTAAATGTCTCTATACAAACCTTGGCTCAATCTGTGACCATTTTGGTGATACAAGTCATTGTAATTTCACTGTGGAGTTTGACCCTCAAAGGTCACTGACAGTCAAGTTGATTGTCACCAAATGAAAGTTCATATGTGACTTCTTATACTCCTCCAATACAAACCTACTTAATCTGTAACGATTTTGCTGATAAAAGTCATTGAAATTTACTGTATAGTTTGGCCGTTCAAGGTCACTGAAGGTCAAGTTCAAGGTCACCCAATGAAACTTCATACAGGACTTCCTATATGGCCACAATACAAACCTAAGCTCTATCTGTAATAGTTTTGGTGATAAAGTCATTGAAATTTCACTAAGTGAAGTTTGACCTTCGAAGGTCACCGAAGGTCAAGTTCAAGGTCACCAAATGAGAGTTCATGCATGACTTCCTATACATCTCCAATACAAACCGAAACTATGTGTAACCATTTTGCTGATATAAGTCATTGAAATTTCTCTGTGAAGTTTGGGCATTCAAGGTCACTGAAGGTCAAGTTCAATGTTACCAAATGAAACTTCATACATCACTTCCTATATGCCCGCAATACAAACCTAAGCTCTATCTGTCATAGTTTTGGTAATAGAAGTCATTGAAATTTCACTATGTGAAGTTTGACCTTCGAAGATCTCCAAAGGTCAAGTTCAAGGCCACCAAATGAAAGTTCATACATGACTTCCAACAAGTGTTCAATGCACATATGCAGGGATTGCGCTTGCCGCTCGCCATGTTCACCAATGCGATAAAAAAGTTTGGGTGGCGATAACATTTTTGTTAGACCTCGCCCCAGTGGCGAAGGCCATATTTTCTCCGAAGGGCGATAAAATATCATTTTGTGGCTAGTTCAATGATTTTAGATCACGTTATTCGAACGCGGTGAAGTGCAGAGGTGGGGAAATCATTCCCGAAACCATTGACTAGAGGCTCTGATTGAATGCTGGCTCATTATCATAAATGATCATGAACAATTTTCTTTACGGGGCCGACTCGCTGTGCACACATCGTCTCTGACATTGCGTACAATATTCTCGATCGGGGAGATTAATCTTGACCTTGTTCATATTGTCATGATAATGGCTTGCTCCAGCACGAAGCGGAGGAGAGCCCTGCATCATTTTAAAAACTCCCCCAAGAGCCGAAACATCTTGTCGAACGCCACCCGTATGATAAAAGCGATTGCAGTTGAGTTCAGCAATTTTGGTTTCGTTACTTTCCCTGGTTAAGGGACGAAGTTGTATTGCTCATGGTGCCGCGAGGCCGGTGTTCTGACAATTTGTGCTGCCTTGTCAAAAAATGCTACCACAATGCAAAGCGATCGTAAAGTCTTTGTTTCGCCTTAATATTGCAAAACGAATCAGTCTACAGTAGTAACTTTGGTATTTGTTAGCTTATTATGACATAAGCAAATGTTATAATGAGTTGAATAAGTTTGTTGAAAGATTTACACTGCACGCCATTTATCTTTATCTATTTATCATCTAATGTCTGCATTTTCAGGAAAACCCAGTGTATACTAAAGGAATAAGCCCCGAGAAGCAGTGGGTTACAGTGATTTTATAACGGCGGAGGGGCGTTCTAAGGCACGACGCACGGCGGAGTGCCTTAGTGCCCCTCCGCCGTTATAAAATCACTGTAACCCACTGCTTCAAGGGGCTTATTGCTTTTATAAAACGGTTACCCTACATATAGCCCATTAAATAAACACACAAGAAAAAAATCAACAATTTATTGGTAATAATGCAACAATAAAATTGAGAACTATTCGTTCCTCCACCAAGCAAGATCGAGTGGACAGAATGGTTGGCAAGCAACACAGTCGCTAGCGTCTGCAATTAAGATTGCTTTTTTATCTAGCGCCATTATCATGTCACATCAGGCTATTTGGGCTAGCTAATGTAGATATACTATGAAAGCAGGCTATTTGGAATGTCTCCTTCGGTCTCCCGAAGGCCCCGTTAAATAATTTTACGTTCGTTTTCGGTTTTTCGAGTTTCCTTGTTCTCAACTTCGCGCCCGATCGGCCATATCATTACAACCAGCAGCGAGAGTAGGGAACAAGATTGACTTTTGTCCTCCACAATATGTTGAATTGTGCATTAGTTTGCTAGCTAGCTAGCGTTCACTACAATGGATGTGGTTACCCTACACATAGTCCATAAAATAAACACACAAGAAAAAAAAATCAACAATTTGTCACTGATACTAAAATAGCGAGCTAGTTAGCAACGTAGCTAGCAAGCTTAAGTGACATCGAACTCTATAATGCTATAGCTAGCTAGGTAGATAGCCAACTGGTTAGCGGGTTAAAAGGCTAAGCTTTGCCAACACTGAAATAGCGAGCTAAAAGTCTTGAAACAAACGTAACCGAACGAGTCAGTTGAGCGCAGAGTAGTTGGTTGCTAGGCCAGGCGCGCAGGGATATTTTGTGCTGCGGTCTGCCTCAGAATACAGTGGGTTACACTGATTTTATACCGGCATGGAACGCGGCTCAGCCAATCACATTTAAGGACGGGAAGCACCCGTTTTATAAATGCAAATATATATAGGTTGAAAGGCGCACAGAAAAAAATTTATTAGGATTTTTAAAGATACTTAAGACGTGAGCAAAGAAACAAAGCGCAAGCGCAGAACCGCGAGTAAGCATATTTTGATAAGTAGCAAAAATTGACAGGACACCAGCAAGAAAAACAAGCTGGCTGAACGGAAAGATCGCTCAACGATAAAAAGAATGATTAGGAAAAACACCAGAAGACTTGTGATCATCAGTGAGAGTACAATGAGCATTTCATTGATATTTCTTCAGAATTCTCTGACTGGCCACTCACCACTGGCACACTATTGTACAAGTTGTAGTGTATCATATATATCGATCGTCTCGTATATCCAGTACCTAAAATATATGTCAATTTTTGCCAGTACCAATGATGCATTGCAAATTCATGAATTACTTCAATTTCCAATCTTGTCCCCGGCGTTTTACTACGATGGTCACACCATATTGTGCAGCTCCCTGAATGACTTTGCACAGACAAGACTGGGTAGGTGTCATTGACCCATTGTTTACAAAACACAGCAGACTGGCTTAATTCATGGAATGGGATTACATACATTAGCATGTCTCCAAAAAAACCGACGTGTTATCTTGACTTGGGGGATGAAAAAAGAAAACAAAGAAATTATATAGCTTCAACCTTTTTCATTCATTGTCTTGCCCATACGCCTATATATATATATATATATATATATATATATATACACACACACATATACATACACACACTGCCTTCATTAACCCTCTGTTAACCAAGCACCTTTCCAACTGTGTAAAAATCATTTCCCTAGGCAAATATGTTGATTATGGGCCAATATTTGGAAAAATAGCTAAAAAAAAATTCGACCCTTTGGCCCACCTTTCCAAAATGTAGCAGATCTGCTACATTGGGTAATAATGCGAATGGAAAAATTAAAGTGACGGACCATTCAAGTTATTCTCAAATGTTTATTTGGCAATAAGAAACAAAACCAGCAGGGCGTCCAGGCTGTTAACCCTTTCACTTTATGTAGCAGATATGCTACGGTGGTTAATAGAGGGTTAATCTAAAATATTATTAATATTATTCCAAAGGTAATGGGGAACCTGTGGAACTAGAAATTTAGATGAAAGCACCACTATAGTAAGGTACAAGTCCAATTAATTTTCCATTAAAATTAAACTTTGTTGATTATCTCAAGAAAAACTAACTCAGTTGAATTAAAATTCATTCCAATCACACATTTGGCGTGATTTCCTCATGTAGAGTAAACGTGGCTAACACTTTTCGGGCCTGGTTAGCCACAATGCTAACAGACCTTTAATGTGGCTAAAGAAATGGAGAGTCAGGTAGCCACGGTGGCTAACACATATTTCAGGCTAGTGCAACCCCTGCATATGTTCCCAATCTTCAATATTTTCAAGCCTAGAATCCTTTGAAAATTGTAACATTTTGCTTGACCTCAAGTTTGACCTTTCAAGGTCATCTGAGGTCAACTTTAACACTGCCAAAATATAGGTCATATATTACTTCCTATATGTCAGTAATACAAACTTAATCTCTATCTGCAACCATTTAGTTTCCACAGGCGATTTGGCCCTTTCTCCATAAGACCCAATGTTAAAGTACAGCGCCCCCACTAGACCCACTTCCGTCGATTCAATCAAAATGGCACTCACACTGTACATAAAGTGTATCAAGGTGAGTTGATTGCCAGATTTAGAAAAAAGGTTATCAGACAGTTTTTGAGAAATAAGTTTTTGAAATTTCAAGTCATATGCTTTAACATGGTTAATATATACCCTGATCACGAGTTTGACCTTTCAAAGTCATCTGAGGTCAACTTTAACATAGCCAATGCATAGGTCATATATGACTTCCTATATGTCGATAATACAAACTTAATCTCTATCTGCAACCATTTGGCCTCCACAGGCCATCTTGCATATTCATGAAGTACAGCGCCCCCAATAGACCCACTTCCGTCCATGCAATCAAAATGGCGCTCACACTGTACATTGATGGTACCAAGGTAAGTTGATTGCCTGATTTAGAAAAAAATTTATGACACCGGTTTTGAGAAATAATTAATTTTTTTTTAATTTCTCAGTCCTATCTTTAACATTGGAGCCAAAATTTCAAGGGCCCATAAAACGGACAAAAATTATTCAATCGAAAATCCGAGAAAAATGTCTGGAGATATGGTCTAGTAGTATGTTATTGCAAATTTACACGAAAATTCATCAGGCCAAAAAAAAAAAGAGAAAAAATGTTCCAGACGATGGACGACGGATGCCGGACGCCACACCACGACAATAGCTTATCGGCCCATAGGGCTGGTAAGCTAAAAATAGGACCAAGGGTCCTGTAGCTTACCAGCAAGCAGTCTTACAGTGATGATACAAGTTATGAAAATTTCATGTGAAGTTTGACATTTGAATTAATGAAAATCGATGTCAAGGTCACTAAATAAAAGTTCATATACATTTATAAGACCTTCTGTAATACAATACTAAGCTCTGAAGCAGTTTTGGTGATACAAGTCATTGAAATATGTCAATATGTATTCAACGTGTCAATTCTGAACTTTAAAGGTCACAGAATGTCAAGTTGTGGTCTGCAAATGGACTTCATATGACTTTCTACAACGTAAATGTCTCTATCCAAACCTTGGCTCAATCTGTGACCATTTTGGTGATACAAGTCATTGTACTTTCACTGTGGAGTTTGACCCTCAAAGGTCACTGACAGTCAAGTTGAATGTAACCAAATGAAAGTTCATATGTGACTTCCTAGAAGTCAGTAACACAAACCTAGGCTCCAACTGTGACCATTTTAGTGATACAAGTCATTGAATTTTCACTAGGTCACATTTGACCTTTGAAGGTCAATACGAAGGTCACCAAATGAAAGTTCATACATGACTTCCTATATGTCTCTAATACAAACCTAGACTCCATCTGTGACTGTTTTGGCAATACAAGTCACTGTAATTGTATTATGTCAAGTTTGACCTTCAAATGTCACCAACAGTCAGGTTGAATGTCACCAAATGAAAGTTCATATGTGACTTCCTATGTCAGTAACACAAACCTAGGCTCCATCTGTGACCTTATCAGTGACAGAAGTCATTGAATTTTCTCTTGGTCAAGTTCGACCTTCGAAGGTTAATATGAGGGTCACCACATGAAAGTTCATACATGACTTCCTATGCGTCTCCAATACAAACCTACACTCAATCTGTAACGATTTTGCTGATAGAAGTCATTGAAATATCACTGTATAGTTTGGCCATTGAAGGTCACTGAAGGTCAAGTTCAAGGCCACCCAATGAAACTTCATACATGGCTTCAAATATGCCCACAATACAAACCTAACCTCTATCTCTAATAGTTTAGGTGATAGACATCATTGAAATTTCACTATGTGAAGTGGTCACCAAATGAAAGTTCAAGGTCACCAAATGAAAGTTCATGTATGACTTCTTATAAATCTCCAATACAAACCGAAACTATCTGTAACCATTTTGCTGATATAAGTCATTGAAATTTCATTGTGAAGTTTGGGCATTCAAGGTCACTGAAGGTCAAGTTCAATGTCACCAAATGACACTTCATACATGACTTCCTATATGCCCACAATACAAACCTAAGCTCTATCTGTTATAGTTTTGGTGATAGAAGTCATTGAAATTTCACAATGTGAAGTCGGACCGTCTAAGGTCACTGAAGGTCAAGTTCAAGGCCACCAAATGAAAGTTCATAGATGACTTCCTGTAAGTGTTCAATGCACATATGTTCCCAATCTTCAATATTTTCAAGCCTAGAAGCCTTTGAAAATTCTTACATTTTGCTTGACCTCAAGTTTGACCGTTCAAGGTCATCTGAGGTCAACTTGTAACACAGCCAAAATATAGGTCATATATAACTTCCTATATGTCTGTAATACAAACTTAATCTCTATCTGCAACCATTTAGCTTCCATATGCAATTTGGCCCATTCTCCATAAAACCCAATGTTAAAGTACAGCGCCCCCGCTAGACCCACTTCCGTCGATTCAATCAAAATGGCACTCGCACTGTACATAAAGTGTATCAAGGTGAGTTGATTGCCAGATTTAGAAAAAAGTTAGACAGTTTTTGAGAAATAATTTTTTGAAATTTCAAGTCTTATCTTTTAACTCTGTTAATATATTCCCTGACCTCGAGTTCGACCTTTCAAACTCATCTGTGGTCAAATTTAAAGGTATAGTTAGCGATCATAATCCACGCACTTTTTGTCAAAATCACCATATTTCTCCTCACTATCTGCAAGCTGTCACTTCTGAGAGCATGCTGGAAAAAAAAAAATCCGGTTTCAATACACAGCCTGGGCTCTGAATTTAAGCAGGTAAATCTGTGGCTTGGACTGACCCACCAGAGCATGGGTCCACCCCTCCACGCCCAGGGGCGGGTTCATACACGTGCACAGGTCAGACGGGAGTAGCAGGTCGCGTAGCGTGCACAGTTAGAGTAGAGAGAGAAACACGGCATTGCAGCATTTGCAATGGCTGAAAAACAGCCCAAGAGAAAACGGTCGGAGGAACATAAATTAAAAAAGAAGGGCTCCGACCATGAAAGGGCGAATACCCGGGTCAACATTGGTGTGGCTTTCCGACGGTGGAACGAACTCCACCAATTGGGGGGTCTGAAAACGGACGCGGAGGTTGCCGTCTTTCTGCTGGACAGGTGAGCAACATTAGCTTTGCGGTGCTTCACACAACAGCAACAGCCATCAGGCATTCATCATATTGTCTAATCTGCCAAAATGTACCGTTGTTGTGATGTTATCTATTTATAATAGCAGTCGAATGGTAGGTACAGTTGTCTGACGGGTCAGCTAACCTTAGCTTTGCAAATTGAACTTGTGGCTACGAGTTCTTGTGCATGTCTGACATCTTATGTAAGGAATCAACGGGGAATTGCGCAATCAAACGCCGTACATATGTGCGACTAGATAGAATGAAATGAACCGCCTTCGTCTCAGTTTATTGTTTTGCTCGTACTGTCTCGCTTTGCATGCATGCGGTTGTAGCTGTACGGTTATATACCCACTGTTCAGGAAGAAATTTTGCTGTAAGCTCTTGATAACCATTTCTTCCAAAACGAAACAGTTCCGACAGCAAGCTACTAAATGAGCTCATAACAGAAACACGCAAATGGCCTAAGCGTTGCTTGTGTGGAGCTCGCGAATCGACAACTTGTACCGGGAAAAATTCTGAATCCATTTTCCACTTTTTCAGCTTGTAATTAGCCAGAATGATTTTTAAATGCATTCCTGACAGTAGTCTGTTCGTGGACACAGACTCCTATTTGAGGCATTGCGCTGGCAAGCATGCTTTAGCAGTTCTTTATATGACAGGCTTATTATCACCTTTGCTACAATACTACTAAAAGTCGTCACATGTACTTGCAAAGCAATAAATACGGCTTCCCCTCGCCAACTTGCCCTCGAGCATTGGAGGGTCCGGCCTCCGCCATGTTGGTCAGCTACGCAGTTTCTACTGCCGCGTACGTGACAATGCGTGTCCATGAACTTCAGGGGTGGACACCGGGGCGGAGTATGAAGGGAGGGGTGGGTCTGTATTCGTTTACACTTCAAATATCAACAACCTCTCTACTCGTTTTCTCCCACATCGCTGACTGCACCTTTAATATCACCAAAATATAGGTCGTATAGGACTTCCTATGTGTCGGTAATAGAAACTTAATCTCTATCTGCAACCATTTGGCCTCCACAGGCCATCATAAAGTACAGCACCCTCAACAGACCCACTTCCGTCGATTCAATCAAAATCACTGTACATTGATGGTACCAAGGTAAGCTGAAAAAAAATTGATCACACTGTTTTAAATAATTTTTTTAAAATTTCTCAGTCCTATCTTTAACATTGGGGCCAAATTTCAAGGGCCCATAAAACGGACAAAAATGATTCAATCAAAAATCTGAGAAAATTGTCTGGAGATATGGTCTAGCAGTATGTTATTGCAAATTTACACGAAAATTCATCCGGCCAAAGAAAAGATAAAAAATGTTCCGGACGACGGACGCCACACCACAACAACAGCTTATCGGCCCATAGGGCCAAAGTTTTGCAGAGTTGAATCGCTGTTGTATGATAAACTGATATTGGTTCCAAGTTCCATTGTGCCACTTGCCAGGTAGTAGGCACCAAAACTCAGGTTTCTCATTTTCTTTGTGCATAATACACAATGTTTCCCTACCTTTTCCCCAAACTTCTGCAACATCTAACAATTGTTTAACACATTTTCAATATAGGCATGGGCAACGCTATGCATAAACTCTGCATAATGGAATGCGTAACAGCTGAACTGGGGCGGTAAACAAGCCTCAGAAAACTTATTAAAAAAATGATGTAAATACCATTTTCATACAAAAAGAACACCATGGTTTGATTAAAAGCAACCTTTTCAATAGGATACCCGCATTTCATACATGAACTCTGCGTATTCGGCCAATAACGCGATTTGAACAGAGCTATTATTATTCCCGTTGGATGAATGCGTGACCTCAATTTGCACCGTGTTTACAAACTTTCAAGTGCACAGCGTGGCAAAAATATCCATTTTGGAGGTAGATTTCAAACAGCCCGCGCTGACGTGATATCCCAGCTACGGCTCTTATTGACTTACAGCCATCTAATTTGAGAAATGACGAGTCTATTCGTCCAAACTAGACCTCCAGGGGATGTGAAATAAGTTCGACAGAAGTTGTTGAAGTTCGTCGCGAGTTCGCCGTGACTTAACAACAATAGCAAGAAAGGTGAGTGTATTTTTTACTATTACCTACATAGTTAGTTGACAGAATATCCTCTGACCCTATTTGTGAAGTTTCAGTAAAATATACCAAGGAATAAACCAGCACCAGGTGTTCAAAACCTACCAGTGTTCTGACAAATTTTGCTACCTATCAAAATATGCCACCTCGCGAACACCGGTCACAAGATTCATTCACTTATACCCTTCAATTCGAGACTGCGAGGATGGAAATCTGAATAATCAATTAGGAAAAATTCTCGGCTCTCGGTAATTCTGTATATCGTTTAAACATTTTGTTAATCGGATGATGAAAGAAGACTGAAAATAAGCGCCCGCTTTTTGTTTGGGTGTAACAGCGCGTATTTAAAGGAGAATACATTGTATATTGATTAAGCATTGAACTGTGCATTAGTCGAACTGTTTTAATATTTGTTGATGACATTGCTTCGCTTCCTGGAAGCAAAATGCGCCAAAATCTGCTGTCTAGTGAGCATTTCAGGTTCGATGTACTGAGTAATAACGCCGCTGAAACTTAAACTGGCCCGTCATTCTGCGAATAGTCTTACTAAACTAGTTAATCGTCTGATTGCTAATCAAGCAAAGGGAGGTTTCTGCCTCGCCAAACTAACCTCCGACTGCACGCCACTGTGTTTTACTATGAATTATTCACAGTAGCTCATTGAAACTATCATGGGAGGAGGGTATATGGACATTGTAAAAAACAGTGCAAAGGTTTTTTTTTTATCACCACGGGTTATTGAAGGGGGAACGTTTGATTCATTTAAGTAGCAGTGGGAGGGCAAACAACTGCCGCATCAGCGACTTCACTGCATTTTATATAGTAATGGGCGAGTAGCGTTAATGTTTGCCCTCCCACCGATAATTCTGACATTTTTGCAGGCCACTGATCCAAAAAAAAAAAAAAACTTCACAGGCAACCCATTCATACCATTTTTTAATATCAACGCAAAACCTAATGTTTGTTGAACATAATTGGGTGAAATTCAATGCATTTTCCATTAAAAAGGGCCTAGGGGGTGCTGCTGTACTTCAGAAAGGGGTTGATGACTTTAGCATCAATTATTTCTGTTAGGGTACCCTAATGGATAATTTGGCCAGGTTTATTTCTGAGTAGACTGCATTTTTGAAAAATGCCCTCAGGCTTCACCCCCAATTTTCACAATGGGTTTTGTTGATAAATGCCGAAATCAGCCATTTTTGGGACCCTGTGGCTCTGAGACCCTTTCCTGTAAAGGCGTTGGACTTGTGGCAAACTCTTCGTCTGTGTCTTCTGTACTTACCTGCAAAAAATCATTAGAAAATAATAAAAACTTTTTTCTCAGCAACTCAAGAAATGTTGTCATTTTATTCATTTGTACTGCCCATGCCTATTCAATATCTAAATTAATCTTGCCAGTGCCATTGTATTTCCATATTTTGAACTAACGATGCAAACATTATGACTTGCAAACGAAATATGACAGAGGAAATTTAAATATTTGAACAATTTTTCATCCTTCACAAGGTTTTTACTCCATTAAAGGTGCACTATGCAAGTTTGTTTATTTTCTGCGCGATTATATTTTTGTCTCAATTCGCCGACATCTCCCCACAATTCGCTAGCTGCCTGCCCCTGAATTCACTGTAAAAAAAAAAAAAAACGGGCTCTGGAGACCGCACAGGCGTCACAAACTGCAAATAAAATAACATAACAAACCGTTCTGGCCAATCACCGACAAGAGTTGACAGTTATTGAAGCCTGGGAAGGAGGGAACTATGGGAGGGAGGGGTGAGCTACCTCGGTTTTGTTTGAATTCGAATGTCAACAGAAGTGATGTCAACAAACTTGCATAGTGCACCTTTAAGCTCAGGATAACCCCACTTTTTCATTCTTGTGGAAAGGTGCTATTTGTAAAAGAAGCTACACACGTTTCGAACCTTTTTTTGTGTCAACTGTTAGGAAATTAAACTGTCAGTAAAGAAACAAATAAATAATGACATAGTAATCACTTCGTATTGTTGTGATTGTAGTTTTGTTCACTTATCTATTGTATGAGACTTCAGCCTTGTCTTTGCATCTGATGAAAATTAGATTAGCTACTACTTTGTCAAGAATTACTCAATTTTTGAGGTTACTGAAAAAAAAAATATATATATATATATATATATATATATATATATATATATATATATATATATATATAGCCACAAGCGGCAATTCCGGAGTTCAAGCCAAGAAAGACCATCAGTAGTTGAAAGCTTTAAGGCGAGACACTACAGGTGAATAGGGTAAAATTTTTAATTAATAGATATCATCATGAAACTTCCTGAGTTGATTACTTGCAATAGTATGAAAAAAATATGTATTACAAGTTTTTGAAATTTTTATCTTTAAATATGCAAATTAGGCATTCTCTCATTAAATATGCACTAATTTGCATATATTTTAGGAAGATAAATCTAAACATCTGATAAAGCCAGGTGCAAAATTCTTTTTTCATTTTGTTCACATATAAGATGAAAAAACAATTACAGAGGGATTTAAGGATATCTGCTTTTATTACTGAGAAAATCAAAATATGCTGTGCATGGCCTTAAAAAAATCAATTTCCGCCATATTTTTGGTAATAAAATGTCTCATAAATCAGGCTAGGGATGATATATTAACAAATCCCTCTGTAAATATCTTCAGAATATAGCTAAGTGTATAACTGCAAAGTTTGGTATACAAAGGTACTACAGAGGCGGAGAAGTTTGACTTGGAGTATGACAAAAACCTCATTTTGAGAAAACGCATTCAAAGATTTACATAGGGGAATTTAATGCATTTCTGTTGGAAACAATTGCTCACAAACAGAATAAATGTTCAGGCCCTTATTAATAGTAATGTGGTATATTTTAAGCTCATGAAAATTGATCATTTAATAACATGACAGGCATCTAAGGCCTACAACTGTAGTTATTCAACTAATAAAAATATTGGCCTACACTGCACAAACTTGCAGACAAAACTCACGTCAAACACGACATCACTTCTACTCTCACTCTGCAATCGTGTAGATCAGTGGTCTTCAACGTGTATGCTGATTTTTGTTTCAACGACAATTGTTATCACAGGATTTTAAACAAGTTGTTAATATCTTAATTTGTTGTTTTTCATATTTAGCATTGTTACTTACTGTTTTTAGCCAAATGTTACATAGAAACATTCATACATGCTATGAAGAATAAAATATCCTTGAAGATTGTGGTTTTATTTCTATACTGCAAGAAATTTCCAGCTTTGAAACTGATCAAATTAGACACTGAGGAACTCCGTAAACCCCAAATTGGGCTGAGGGACACAGCTGTTTCAAGTTCTTTCAAAAAACTTCAGGTGAACTTAATTAGATTAACACAAAGCTGGTTTGACTCTTTACCATTTGCTTGTCGAATAAATTTGTCATGATGTGCCAATTAGTTTTCACCAAGTAGGAGCCAAGTACATCTTTAATTTGATTGGTTACATTGTTTTCTCTCATTTTATGCTGTTATTTCCAATGCATAGCAATGTGGGTATGGCATTTTTTTAATTCTGGATGGCAAACATAGATATTTCTGTTATCTTGTGAATTAAGAGGCCAAATAACTGCTCTAAACATTAAATACACTTAATTAAGACTAATGAACAGCTCGTGAAAATCCTGCGATTACAACTGTGGTTAGAACAAAAGCCAGCATACACAGTGGGTCTCCAGGAACAACGTTAAAGACCACTGGTGTAGACGTAAAGACGCTTCGTCTGCACTAGTGTCCCTTTTGCAATTAGTGCACTCGAGCAATAAACTGCTGCAGAACCCATGATTTTCTGGATCAATGTTGATTGTCAGACCCGGCGCAGCACAATTAGGACAAAGGGCTGTCAACTTTCACGCAATCGGCCATTTAAATGTCATATTCACGTTCCCGTGCCGTATGTCAGCAACCATTCAACCAGCGCGTTTGTAAGAGATTCTCAGGCGGAATTGAAGTCCTTGTGCATGGAGGTTTATCAGTTTCACATGCATTTCGGTGGATTTCACCACTAGTAACATGGAAATAATTATGCCTCCAGACTTTTCACGCTTTTCTTTACTCAGGGGTTGAAGCAATGGAATTGCATAGAAACGTTTCAAATGGTCCAATTTGATTTAAACAATTTGAATGATCGTGTAACACATGCATTGCGTTGATTGACTAATTGCTGACCACGGCACGGGAACGCGAACATGCCACCAAATCTCAAACAAACAAACATGACGGACAGGAGGCGGGTGATCACTGTGCCGAGTGTAAGTGCGTTCGGATTCTCTTATTAGCGCGGTTCTCTCCATAAGCTGTAAAAGAGTCCCCATTACACCTTTCCTTTACCTCATGACGTTTTACACAGAGGTAGGACGTGATTATTTAACTATTCAAACGCAGCCAAGGCTCCGCAGCAAGCTAAAGACGGAAGTGTCAGAGTGCACCACGTGATGCATCTGAGCGAATCACGTTAGCAGAAACCAGCAGTAGCCAAAGAGATTTAGTCATTAGCTTTAAATCCCCCTATGAACTTTCACGATTGGTTACTCACAGAAAGAAAATGCCCTTATTTGGATTACACAGCATTGTGCAGGAGAATCAGAGCTTTACAACGGTACCGGTCATGACAGATTTCAGTGAAGAGGCGAAGTACTGTTCGTTGCATTGGAATGCTAACTTTTTAGCAAATTCAGAAGAAACCTACTGCCGCAAGTAGACAAAATGTAATAAAATAAACGTCTAAATGTATAATTTTAATGTTTTCTTTACAGCAGTTTGAAAGAATACATATTCAAGGAGTAAACTAGCCCAAAATCTCAAATTGAACCACTGCATGAAAAATCCATGTTTTTGCCTGCCGTGTCTCGCCTTAACAGCTTAATTAACAAGCGTTGCCACTAAACGTGGCCATGTCCCCCGCCAGGTGACGGAAATTGACTGGGGTCGGCGTATCACAAAATTACAAATTGATGCCAAAGATTAATAAAATCGGTCAAAGCGTTCTTGAGATATCGCGTTCGCAACAAACAGGACATGACAGACGGACGGCCGGACGGATGGAGCTGAATACTATATCCCCTGCCCCTAATACACCTTGACACCAAAGATGAATGGAATCGGTCAAACCGTTCTTGAGATATCATGTTGACAAGGTATTTGTAAGAGGTCAAATGGTCGTAATGACCTTGAGAATAATGGCAAGGTCACGTAAATCGAGTGGGCTGTGAGCACTCCCCTAATACACCTTGACACCAAAGATGAATGGAATCGGTCAAACTGTTCTTGAGATATCGCGTTCACAATAAACGGGACATGACAGATGGACGGACAGACGGAGCAGAATACTATGTCCCCCGCCCCTAATACACCTTGAGACCAAGGATGAATGGAATTGGTCAAACCGTTCTTGAGATATCACGTTCACAACAAACAGGACGGGACGGACGGACGGACGGCCGGATGGAGCTGAATACGATGTCCCCCGCCCCTAATACACCTTGACACCAAAGATGAATGGAATCGTTCGAACCGTTCTTGAGATATCATGTTGACAAGGAATTTGTAAGTGGTCAAATGATCGTAATGACCTTGAGAATAATGCCAAGGTCACGGAAATCTACTGGGGTGGGCATATCACACCAATATACCTTAACACCAAAGATGAATGGAATCGGTCAAACCGTTCTTGAGATATCGCGTTCAGAACAAACGGGACATGACAGACGGCCGGACGGAGCTGAATACTATGTCCCCCGCTCCGCTCGCTACTGCGGCGGCGGGGGACAAAAACCACTTTTAGAGTATGTTGCAGGTATTTATGTGGACCTGTTGGTCCAATCATTACACTGGCAAAACAACTTATGATGTATAGTCGGATTTGTGTTACGTTAAGCTATTTTTTGCATTTATGGCGCCCCCTGCTGGTCCATTTGATTGAAACTTTCAGGCTATGTTTCAGGCTCTTATGTGGACATATCCTGTGAGTTTTGTAATGATTGGGAAAACTATTTATGATTTATAGTCTGATTTGTGTTATACCACGTTGCTTTGCTTTTATAGCGCCCCCTATCAGACAAATTGAATGAAATTTTCTGGGTATGTTTCAGGTACTGATATGAATATATCCTGTGAGTTTTATGGCTATAGGACAAACAATTGCTGATTTATAGTCTGATTTGTGTTATGCCATGCCCATTTTTTGCATTTATAGCGCCCCCTATGGGCTGATTTGCATGAAACTGTCAAGGTATGTTCCTGGTACTTATATGGACATATTCTGCAAGTTCTGTGATGATTGGCCCAATGGTTGTTGAATTTTGTCCATTTATGTGCTAAGCCATGCCCCTGCTGAAGTTCATTGGTCAATATCTTGGAAACGAAATGAGATTTCAACAAGCTTTACGCATCTTTGATAAGCTTGGTCCAATGATGATCCACAGCAAATTTCGAAGGAATCGGACCAACGGCCTAGGAGGAGATGTCAAAAATGTGTTTTTCAAAAAATTCAAAATTCCGGAAAATCTAATATGGCGGACCTTAGAGGTCCTTATGGGAAAGTTGGAGAGTTTGGACCAAGAAATGTCTGTACCAGGGGCGCCCCAGTGGCTCATTGGTCTAAGTGCGCGTACCATAAAGGTTGTGTCCTTCCCGCAGCGACCTGGGTTCGATTCCAGCTCATTTGCTGCATGTCTTCCCCCATTCTTCTCCCCAACTTTCCTGTCTCTCTACACTGTACAACTGTCAAATAAAGGAAAAAGTTCCCAAAAAAAAAAAAAAAAAAAAAAAAAAAATGTGTCCCAAGTTTCGTGTAAATCAGACTTACAGCTTAGGAGTTATGACCTTTAAAGTGAAAAACTGTTTTTCTTGAATTATAGTGCCCCCATTAGGCCGATTGAGTTAAAAATGCCTTGGGCAGCATTTACACAGGACTTCCAACCAATGTGCAAAATTTCAGGTCTCTACCATTTACCATCTCACAGGAATTTGCGAAAACATTTCTGAAGAAGAAAAGAAATAATAATAACTAGAACTGCAAGCAGTTATGAAAGGGGGCCAAACCTCCCCGCGTGACTTGGCTCCCAGGTCTCGGGGAGCCCATGGAATGCAAATAGCTCTATTTCGTTACCAGGAGGTACACCACCAAGATTTGCTATCAAACGCGAGGTCAAACAAGGCTGCCCTCTCTCTCCATTCCTCTGTATTATTGCCACTGAAATGTTTTCTATTTTTATTAAAAATTCAGACATTACTCCATTAAATGTTATTGGGTTACCTGCTGTCATTAGCCAGCTTGCAGATGATACGACCATCTTTATGAAACACCTAACTGAGGTCCCAAAGATAATACAAATGATTAATACATTTTCCAATGCCTCGGGGCTTAAACTTAATCTGAACAAATGTGAGTTGATGCCAGTTCATCAGAGTGATTTAAAATAGGCATACAACATTCCTATAAATTCAGCTGTGAAATACTTAGGAATACATAAAGCTAAAAACCCAACTGAAAGAGAAAATATGAATGTGCAGAGAGTAATGACTGAATGTCAAACTAAACTTAACTTCTGGTTATTGAGAGACATGAAGAACATTAGGCTGAATATGTTTGTTGTAACAAGTCATGCACACTTCGAGCAAACATTACTAAACTTTACAGCTGGCCTTGGGAGTGACTCCACATCATGCTCACCAAATTTTGTGCGAGTCCGATCAACTTTCATGTCACTTGATGTTTCTCTGTTTATAGCGCCCCCCATTTGGCCAATTTGCGCCAAATTTGGCACAGCGCCTCTGGTTGCCCTCTGAAACGAGTGAGTTGAGTTTGATGTTGAGAGCTTTGACTTTGACACAAATATGCAACAGTGCGTTTTTTAGCTAGCAGAAAAAATTGTTTATTTATAAGTACCGCACTTTTTGGAGTAGCAAAATTCTTTTGATAACTTTTAATCAGGCAAGTCTGGAGATTGTATGTGCAAAGTTTCGTGCAGATGGAGCTTAAACACTGGAGAAGTTCGAAAAAGTAGGTTTTTGATGTGTAGTGACTTAGAAAGGGAAATATGCCGTGGGAGTGGGCGTGGCCTATGTCAGAAGATGCGACTCTATTTGGGGAACACGTGGATAAAAAGCTTATGAAGATGTGATTTAAAATGTGGAAGTTACAGGCCAAAATGTGTTTGCATCCGTTACAGCGCCACCTAGCGGAGTAGACACACAATTTTTGGTATGGGTGGTTTGTGTGCTATTCTATATATACCCTGTAAATTTCACAGCCCTAAGCATAATACTTGAGCTGAAATAAATGTTTGTTGTTTATCTTGTAATAAGCCGCGCCCACTTTGACCAGTCGTGATGAACTTCAAGATATAGCCTCAGGAGTGACCCAGCATCATACCCACCAAATTTGGTAAAAATTGGTGTTGCCATTTAAGAGATAACTTTCCCATATTTGCAGTGCCCCCTAGTGGCCAACATTAGCCAAATTTGGCTCATACCCCCACAGTCACATGCCAACCAAGGATCTCAGATGTGGTGTTGTTAGCATTTATTTTGACCGAGATATGGAACTGTTTGCATTTTTATAGCTAGCTAGAAAACTTCATTCGTTAGTAACTTGCGCACATTTTGAGCGAACAAAATTCTTTTGATAACTTCAGATCAGGTCCAGCTGAAGACTATACATGCCAAATTTCAGACTGATCGGACAAAACCCCAAGGAGGAGTTCGAAAAAGTAGGTTTTCCAGTTTTCGCGATTTTGCAAAAAAAAATTAGAGGCAGAAATGGACGTGGCCCAGCGCAGGTGATTCAGCGCTATTCAGCGAATCTGTGGATATGAGGTTTTTGAATGTGCGACATATGGTGTGGGAGTTATAGCCCAAAACGCGTTGCCTTTGGTTATAGCACCCCCTGCTGGCAGACATATGTAATTTTTTGCGTCTGAGGTACCTGCAGGGGTCTGGACCAACCCTCCAAATTGCACCACCCTCCCTTGGACGGTTTAGCCTGCAGCACCACTTTTATCTATGGAAAAATAAAAATAATAAAAATAACTAGAACTGCAAGCAGTTATGAAATGGGGCCAAGCCTCCCCGCGCGACTTGGCACCCAGGTCTCACGGAGCCCACGGAATGCAAATAGTTCTATTTCGTTACCAGGAGGTACATTGACTCCATATCATGGTCACCAAATTTCATGCGAATCCGATCAACTTTCATGTCACTTGATGTTTCTCTGTTTATAGCGCCCCCTATTGGCCAATTTGGGCCAAATTTGGCACAGAGTATCTGGTTGACCTCTGAAACAAGTGAATAGAGTTTGATGTTGATAGCTTTGACTTTGACACAAATATGCAATAGAATGTGTTTTTTAGCTAGCAGAAATAAATTGTTTATTTATAAGTACCGCATTTTTTGGAGTAGCAAAATTCTTTTGATAACTTTTGATCAGGCAGGTCTGGAGATTGTATTTGCAAAGTTTCTTGCAGATGGAGCTTAAAAAGTAGGAGGAGTTCGAAAAAGTAGGTTTTTGATGTGTAGTGACTTAGAAAGAGAAATATAATGTGGGAGTGGGCGTGGCCTATGTCAGAAGATGCGACTCTATTTGGGGAACACGTGGATATAAAGTTTATGAAGATGTGATTTAAAATGTGGAAGTTACAGGCCAAAATGCGTTTGCATCCATTACAGCGCCACCTAGTGGAGTAGACAAAAAATTTTTGGATTAGGTGGTCAGTGTGCTATTCTATATATACCCTGTAAATTTCACAGCACTCAGCAAAATACTTGAGCTGAAATAAAAGTTTTTTGTTTATCTTTTAATAAGCCACGCCCACTTTGACCAGTTGTGATGAACTTCTAGATTTGGCCTCGGGAGTGACCCAGCATCATAGCCAGCAAATTTAGTAAAAATCGGTGATGCCATTTAAGAGATAAATTTCCCATATTTGGAGTGCCCCCTAGTGGCCAAAATTAGCCAAATTTGGCTCATACCCCCACAGTCACATGCCAACTAAGGATCTCAGATTTGGTGGAGTTACCATTTATTTTGACCGAGATATGCAACTGTTAGCGTTGCTATAGCTAGCTTGAAAATTTTATTCGTTAATAATTTGCGCATATTTTGACCGAACAAAATTCTTTTGATAACTTTATATAAGGTCCAGCTGAAGAGTGTACATGCCAAATTTCACACTGATCGGACAAAACCCCAAGGAGGAGTTCGAAAAAGTAGGTTTTCCAGTTTTCGCAATTTTGCGAAAAAAATTGTAGGCGGAAATGGGCGTGGCCTAGCCCATGTGATTCAGGGCTATTCAGGCAATCTGTGGATATGAGGTTTTTGAATGTGTGACATATGCTGTGGGAGTTATAGCCCAAAACGCGTTGCCCTTGGTTATAGCGCCCCCTGCTGGCGGACATATGTAATTTTTTGCGTCTGAGGTGAGTGCAGGGTTTTGGACCAACCCTCCAAATTACACCACCCTGCCTTGCACGGTTTAGCCTGCAGCACCACTTTTACCAACAGAAAAATAAAAATAATAATAATAATAATAATAATAATAATAAAAATCCGAACGAAAACAATAGGGTTCCCAGCACCGCTGGTCCTGGGAAACGCGTATGCTTGCATACTCGTTTCCCAAGCCCCGCGAGCTTGGCCCCCTAACTATAATAGTAAAAATTCGAACAAAAACAATAGGGTTCCCAGCACCGCTGGTCCTGGGAAACGCGTATGCTTGCATCCGTGTTCCCCAAGCCCCGGAGGCTTGGCCCCCTAAATATAGCCGCAAGCGGCAATTCCGGGGTTCAAGCCAAGAAAGACCATTAGTAGTTGAAAGCTTTAACAGCTTAATTAACAAGTGTTGCCACTAAACGTGGCCATGTCCCCCGCCAGGTGACGAAAATCGACTGGGGTCGGCGTATCACACAAATACACACTGAAGCCAAAGATGAATAAAATCGGTCAAAGCGTTCTTGAGATTTTGCGTTCACAACAAACGGAACATGACGGACGGACGGCCGCACGGATAGACTGACGGAGCTGAATACTATGTCCCCCGGCCCCAATACACCTTGACACCAAAGATGAATGGAATCGGTCGAACCGTTCTTGAGATATCATGTTGACAAGGAATTTGTAAGTGGCCAAATGGTCTTAATGACCTTGAGAATAATGCCAAGGTCGCGGAAATCTACTGGGGTAGGCATATCACACCAATATACCTTAACACCAAAGATGAATGGAATCGGTCAAACCGTTCTTGAGATATCGCCTTCACAACAAACGGGACATGACGGACGGAGCAGAATACTATGTCCCCCGCCCCTAATGTACCTTGACACTAAAGATGAATGGAATCGGTCAAACCGTTCTTGAGATATGTTGACAAGGTATTTGTAAGTGGTCAAATGGTCGTGATGACCTTGAGAATAATGGCAAGGTCACGTAAATCGAGTGGGCTGTGAGCACTCCCCTAATACACCTTGACATCAAAGATGAATGGAATCGGTCAAACCGTTCTTGAGATATCATGTGGACAAGGAATTTGTAAGTGGTCAAATGGTCTTAATGACCTTGAGAATAATGCCAAGGTCACGGAAATCTACTGGGGTGGGCATATCACACCAATATACCTTAACACCAAAGATGAATGGAATCGGTCAAACCGTTCTTGAGATATCGCGTTCAGAACAAACGGGACATGACGGACGGCCGGACTAAGCTGAATACTATGTCCTCTGCTCCGCTCGCTACTGCAGCGGCGGGGGACAAAAACCACTTTACGAGTATGTTGCAGGTATTTATGTGGACCTATTTTGCCAGTGTAATGATTGGACCAACAATTTATGATGTATAGTCTGATTTGTGTTATGCTAGGCTATTTTGTGCATTTGTGGCACCCCCTACTGGTCAATTTGATTGAAACTTTCAGGCTCTTATGTGGACATATCCTATAAGTTTTGTAATGATCGGGAAAACTATTTATGGTTTATAGTCTGATTTGTGTTATACCACGTTGCTTTGTTTTGCATTTATAGCGCCCCCTATCAGTCAATTTGAATTAAATTTTCAGGGTATGTTTCAAGTAATTATATGAATATATCCTGTGAGTTTTATGGCTATAGGACAAACAATTGCTTATTTATAGTCTGATTTGTGTTATACCACGCTGCTTTGTTTTGCATTTATAGCGCCCCCTATCAGTCAATTTGAATGAAATTTTCTGGGTATGTTTCAGGTACTTATATGAATATATCCTGTGAGTTTTATAGCTATAGGACAAACAATTGCTGATTTATAGTCTGATTTGTGTCATGCCATGCCCATTTTTTGCATTTATAGCGCCCCCTATGGGCCAATTTGCATAGAACTGTCAAGGTTTGTTCCTGGTACTTATATGGACATATCCTGTGAGTTCTGTGATGATTGGCCCAATGGTTGTTGAATTTTGTCCATTTATGTGCTAAGCCACGCCCCTGCTAAGGTTCATTGGCCAATATCTTGGAAACGAAATGAGATTAACAAGCCTTATGCAATCTTTGATAAGCTTGGTCCAATGATGATCCACAGCGAATTTCGAAGGAATCGGACCTACAGCCTAGGAGGAGATCTCAAAAATGCGTTTTTCAAAAAATTCAAAATTCCGGAAAAATCAAATAGGGCGGACCTTAGAGGTCCTTATGGGAAAGTTGTAGAGTTTGGACCAAGGAATGTTTGTACCAAGTTTCGTGTAAATCGGACTTACAGCGTAGGAGTTATGACCTTTAAAGTGAAAAACTGTTTTTCTTGTATTATAGCGCCACCATCAGGCCGAGTTAACTTCCAACCAATGTGCAAAATTTCAGGTCTCTACCATTTACCATCTCAAGGGAATTTGCGAAAACATTTCTGAAGAAATAATAATAATAATAATAATAATAATAAAAAAACCAGCTTGAATAATAATAATAATAATAATTGAATAATAATAAACCAGGGGCTTGAACCCCTAAAAATCAAAAAGGAGAAGACTTGAATGACACCCTGCTTGCCAAATATGTATATGTTATACTTTTTGGAGAGTCTATACAATTCATTTCTTGTGGATATAAATAGGTCTCCGACTTATACAGGAGCTCTCGTGAGGCTCAAAATAGCTCCTGCAAAAATTCTGACGAGAGCTACTTTTTCCAAAAAAGAGCTCCCGCGAAAAAAAAGTATTTTTTATCCTGGTGCTAGGGCACAGTTCTGCTAAGCGTTTTTCCGCAAAAAAGGTCAGAATATTAAAACTGACACTCTAAAAACTACCTACCCAGTCAGGTAAGCCCAGGGACAAATTCACTTGCCCTAGGTCAACATTTACTAGTCCTGGGCAAGTGGGCAGGCCTAAATGTCGAGCACTACCCCCCACCTCCTTCCCCCCCTCCCCCCGAGTTGGGGGAGCAGGATAAGGGGAAGCATTACATTGGAAAAGGCCTGCTCAAAGTAATGTAGGTACCCCAATCTTAGGCTGCAATCTATGGTCCCACCTCCTGCAGAGTAGTCTTTAAGGACAGGCCCGTTTACTGGGTGTCAATTTCCAGAGTTCACCACAAAGGTCAGTACTTCTTTTGTCTTAATTTAAATGCACTGTGTACATAAAATGCAATGGAGATCAACTGGGAAATCTATACATTGGAGATCTATTGCCTCCATAGAATTGGTTGTTGAGGCAGCACATTTTGCTTAATACAGTTAAAATCAATCACCGAATGACTGCCATCAGCACAAATTACACATTGACAAAGAAACTTCAGGATTTAGGTAAAGAGAAACAGGTACCTTTTTAACGTCAGCCAGCTTATCCTTCTTCTTGACTGGTTTATCCTTCACTTCCACTGAAGCATTCCGGGACTTTGAGCCAGTGGACTCGCTACCCGACTCAGACCGGCTCTCTGAATCTGAAGTGCTGTTGGACACCGACTGGCGGGACCGTGGCTTTTCACTACCCTGCTCACTCTCCGACAGGCTTCCGGACTCAGACGCGGAGTGATTGGACTCTTCTGAAGCAGAATTGCTTCCAAAAAAACTAAGTTAAACACACAGTGATGAACCAGTGAGTTACATTCCTAATATCATGAAAACTGGTCCAAAAATGACAAAAAAAAAAAATCCTCAGACAAATCAAAATCTTAAAATGCTTGTTGAAACTCAGTGTACTATAATTGAAAATGGCAGACCAGGCTGTCAAATGAAAACATGGATAAAGGAGGAAGGGGAAGATGCACAATCATTTGTTAACTCTTAGCAGCCAAAAACCATTCCCCTTTAGGCTTAATAAATCCACTGAATGATGTACTCTTCAGTTAAAAATATAGAGGCCATCAGGAAGGCAGCACTGTATAGCAGCTCAGACACAAGCCATCAGTACTGTTGAAAACAGAAAACAAAGAAAAATCTTGTACATTTAGCTACAAACACCCTGCTGACTCACTGTATACTGGATTTAAATAATCTGTCAGAAAAAACTGCACAATCAGATTTCAAATAGGTACTTAAAAAAATAAAAACAAATGTAGAGCTAAGAGATTCCTCCAAGATCTAGCAAAATGCCTCGATTGACACACTCCTGACCAGCCCTCAAGCTTCCACAAAGAAGTTTTCAAGTACCTGAGGGGGGCAGCAGAGACAATAAGCGAGTTTGCAATTAGCCATGGAGGCATCCATTGAGTGCTTCACGTGACAGGTAACCAGGTCAAAGTGACCAAAAACTCGCTTTCGCGATCGCTGCGCGGTGGTAGTGTGCATAACATATTGAATTCTATGCTGTTCTGTGCCCGATCTGTCACACGTAACGCTGCAAGTACTTTGTCAATCGATATACTCTCTTTTTTTTTGTTTATTGTGTTTCATTATGGCTGAAGAAGAGTAGTCGATGGATGATATTAGGTTGTGGAGTGTAAGTTCCTTGAAAGACTTTCTCCGTAAAAGGAATCTGAAAGTGAGTGGACGAAAGGATGAGCTCGTCGCTCTCACCTTCACTGCAAAGAAGATGCATCTATCGCCGTGTGTTGGTGCAAGGTAATTGCTTTTTTTCCGTATTACAAAAGGCACTGACCGAATTTGATTACTGACGTCTGATCACATTTGGAGTGTTTTTTGATCCAAGACCACATGGGGAAAGGGGTGGTGGGAATGGGCATCTGTTCTGATAAATTGATCTCCCATATCTTCCGTAACACGATAATTAATAATTCACAAGAACCCTTTGAGAAATGGAAACCAGCACTTACCGTTGGCGAAGGCTCTGTTTTGGTCACATTGACCCTACCCCAGAAGTGCTCCGACAGAAACCGCGCATGCGTAAATCGTAATTGCGAACTCGCTTATACCATTAGAGCAGAAAAAGGCCTTGAGGGCCTCCAGACTGGAACTAGCCCAAAAGGCCACACTCTACAGTAGGCTTTATATTAATGTAGGCGTGCGTGTGTGTGTGTGTGTGTGGGGGGGGTCTTGATGTAGGGGGTTCACACCTTTACCTCATGCCAGGCATTGGGGCAATTCTACAGCAGAAAAGCCAAAAACGTGAAAAATCAAACTTAGCCCTACTGAATTACAATGGTACTGGCTCAAAACTTGAAAATTCCGAGACATACAAAGCAAAAACCGCTGGATATGTCGATCCGCTTTGTTTCACTGCTCCAATGAAAACATGCCCACTTTTGTCTGTTTCCATGAAATCATTTGAGCATTTTTTTTCCTTAGCACCATGTACTATAAAAATACTGGAATTGCTTGTTTAAAATGGCCTGTATAATTTGTTCAAGGCTCATGATTTCATTTCCTGCATTTGTTTTGGCTACCTTGTTCATGGAATTCACACGGACTTTGGAATTTTACTCCTTTTTGTGGTAATTCCGTGATCATAAATTGTAAAGTAAATCTCTGTGTCAACTTATTTAATTTTGGAGAAAGTCCTTCTCTTCATTTGTGAGCCTATGGAACAGACTAAACCCAGATTCCTATTGTAATATGAGAGACTGTGGTAATGGAATTACACAGGTAACGGAATTACATGGTAACAGAATTACAGTAAGTACACAAGCTTGTCTTCAGTACACAGTCTTGTCTTTTCAGATGAATATTTGGTTTCACTAGGTAATAGAAAGTTTCAGCACTGCTTAATTCAATTGTTTTAGTTAATTGTATTTGGGCCCAATAAGTGACACTGTTTGACCTTGAATTGTTCGAGAAGCCATGAAGCTGTGAAGACAGTGCCAAAACAGAGCAGATTTTTCATCCATCAACATGGAGGAAAGTTTGGTTTTTTTCTCTTAAGATATTTATGGTGATTATTGCCAGCTGGACACGTTTTGAAGAAGACATGTATTGAGAAATCTGAGAATGGGCAAATTATACCTCTATGGCAAGCCAATGTCATGGGGATGATGAATTTTCTGGACTCTCGCTCAAATAGGAAGACAATAGAAGAGGCATTTTGAACACCCTTTCAACTCGTGCACATCCCCTAAAAGACTTCACCAAAATAGACCTTTTCTGATGATGTAATTTGTGGGAGACGGGGACACACGATACAGAAATCGAGTGCATCGACCATCATCTTTCTGTTGCAATTTGTGAATTTCTTGGTCTTGTTTCGTTTTACATATCTAGCAAACTAGATTTATCCTCGTCAATAAGCATGTGATCGTTGACGATGCAAAGCACACGTCCCTGTATCATCTTGTTTCCGAATTTTTTCCATACGACAAGCCGAAGTGTAACACTTTCCTTGACGAAGTTCTGGGTCGTGAAAGTCTGCCTTACTTTAACTCATGGAAACCAAGAAGTCCTTAAACCCTTTTAAAAAGCAGTACTTCAGATAATTATCAACGTATATCTGAAGTTTTATGCACCTTGGACGATTCCCAGAGTATGTTATTCTCATCCCCAACTCAGATGGTGGGACTGGTGGGCAACTATTTTGTATCTCAGTTGTGGCCACAGGTTGAGGAAATTATGACATTTCAACCAGTGAATATTGTTGAAATTCTGTCTGAACCACAGAAGGACAGGAGACAAGATCACTTTCACTAAGTACAAAACCCAAAACCAGTGAAGCTGGCACGTTATGTAAATCGTAGATAAAAACAGAATACAATGATTTGCAAATCCTTTTCAACTTATATTCAATTGAATACACTGCAAAGACAAGATGTTTAATGTTCAAACTGAGAAACTTTATTTTTTTTAGGCAAATAATCATTAACTTAGAATTTAAAGGCAGCAACACATTGCAAAAAAGTTGGCACAGGGGCCTTTTTACCACTGTGTTACATCACCTTTCCTTTTAACGACACTCAGTAAACGTTTGGGAACTGAGGAGACCAATTTTTGAAGCTTTTCAGGTGGAACTCTTTCCCATTCTTGCTTGATGTACAGCTTAAGTTGTTCAACAGTCCGGGGTCTCCGTTGTCGCATTTTACGCTTCATAATGCGCCACACATTTTCAATGGGAGACAGGTCTGGACTACAGGCAGGCCAGTCTAGTACCCGCACTCTTTCACTACGGAGCCATGCTGTTGTAACACGTGCAGAATGTGGCTTGGCATTGTCTTGCTGAAATAAGCAGGGGCGTCCATGAAAAAGACGTTGCTTGGATGGCAACGTATGTTGCTCTAAAACCTGTATGTACCTTTCAGCATTAATGGTGCCTTCACATATGTGTAAGTTGCCCATGCCTTGGGCACTAATACACCCCCATACCATCACAGATGCTGGCTTTTGAACTTTGCGCCTATAACAGTCCGGATGGTTCTTTTCCTCTTTGGTCCAGAGGACCACGACGTCCACAGTTTCCAAAAACAATTTGAAATGTGGACTCGTCCAGACCACAGAACACTTTTCCACTTTGCATCAGTCCATCTTAGATGAGCTTGGGCCCAGCGAAGGCCGGGCGGCGTTTCTGGGTGCTGTTGATAAATGGCTTTCGCTTTGCATTGTAGAGTTTTAACTTGCACTTGCAGATGCAGCGACGAACTGTAGTTACTGACAGTGGTTTTCTGAAGTGTTCCTGGCGCATGTGGTGATGTCCTTTACACACTGATGTCGGTTTTTTGATGCAGTACCGCCTGAGGGATCGAAGGTCACGGGCATTCAATTTTGGTTTTCAGCCTTGTCGCTTCGTGCAGTGATTTCTCCAGATTCTCTGAACCTTTTGACGATATATTACGGACCGTAGATGATGAAATCCCTAAATTTCTTGCAATAGCTCGTTGAGGAATGTTGTTTTTAAACTGTTCGACAATCAGCTCACGCATTTGTTCACTAAGTGGTGACCCTCGCCCCCATCCTTGTTTGTGAATGACTGAGCATTTCAGGAAGCTGCTTTTATACCCAATCATGGCACCCACCTGTTCCCAATTAGCCCGCTTCACCTGTGGGATGTTCCAAATAAGTGTTTGATGAGCATTCCTCAACTCTCTCAGTCTTTTTTGCCACTTGTGCCAGCTTTTTTGAAACATGTTGCAGGCATCAAATTCCAAATGAGCTAATATTTGCAAAAAATTACAAAGTTTACCTGTTCGAACATTAAGTAACTTGTCTTTGCAGTGTATTCAATTGAATATAGGTTGAAAAGGATTTGCAAATCATTGTATTCTGTTTTTATTTACGATTTACACAACGTGCCAACTTCACTGGTTTTGGGTTTTGTACATGTAGAGCTGCCCCAGCCCAGTAGACTTAAGTGCAGAATGATGGAATGCTTTCAACCCTTTTTGGTGCATGTGACATACTTAATCAATGCACTCATGCATCTTCTATTATTGCAAGACAAGGCAAAGGGTGGTAAGACCTGTCCAGTGTGAAGCATGCATAATCTGTATAGTGAAATGGCTTACAGTGACCAAATTTTACACCATTCAACCATTTACTAAAGCACAGACACATGTAAACATCCCTCATTTGACAATGTTGTTTAAGGGCACCAAGGAGGGTTAAAACATTTGTCATTGGTTGGAATTACCGACAAAATGCCATTCTGACATTTTGCAACCTATGGGTTCAAAATAATGTGAGTAACAAGCAAAATACTCAACCAATACAAAAGATGTAAGAAAGTCTGTTTTGAGTCAAATGACCCCTCAGGCTGGTGCTTAACCCGTTTCCTGTGGCATGAAGGGACTTGAGTATTGCTAGTCCCCCTGGATGGGATGCCAGTCCATTGCAGGCTACTACCCCAGCCTTTAGTCAGGTTTCCCTGGCAATTCGCTGGTACCCATTTATACGCCTGGGTGGAGTAAGGCACTGTAGAAGTGAAGCGTTTTCCCCAAGAAAACACAGTGAAGGCCGTGGCAAGGGCTTGAGGACCTTTCGATCCCGAGTCACACACTTAACCACTGCACTACCACGTCTCCCGAACAAAAGATGTGGTTGTTGTAATTCCGTTACCATACGTTTTCTCCATGTTTGTTTTGTTGGGACAAAATCTTGTGCCAAACAATCAGACAGGACAGGTGGAGCTCCAGAAAATGAAAACTGATCAACTCATTTTTTCACGAGTTGGTGTTCAATTTTAAAGATTATTGCCTGAATAGCAGACCTGTTAACGAAGTACTGTTCACTGACTTGGGGTTTTCTTACACCTAGTGGTAGGCCTTTTCACTTCAGGTGTTCAATAATGAGTAAAGGCCAGAGGCCTCATTGTTTTCATTCATTTCAGAAGATGTAATTCCGTAAAATGTAATTCCGTTACCACTGACTTGTCTTTGAACAGACTGTATTCATCAATAAAGGTAAATTTAACCAAAGCAAAGCCCTTAGGCTGAGAAATTGAGAGCCATTCCTTCTCATCCATCATCAATTCAGAGCAATTTGATATGCAAAAATCAGAAAATTTTTTTGGTAAATTCTCTGAGGTAATTCCATTACCAAGGTGTTTTGCCTCAAATTTCATCAATGGTAAATGGTACACCATTTCTGTATGTTTAATGTAACAGCTGGAATATTAGAGCAGAAAATGATGGGTTTTCAATCCAAGCAAGTCCATTGTTTGCAATGGTGGTCTAAAACATGGCCAGAATTTGCTCTGATTGTGATGCCGTTGCCGTAGAATTGCCCATTGAACTGACAACAATCAGGTCAAATCGGGAGCACTGGTCACTCATTACTTCAAAAAGCTACAATCTCCTAAATGAGGAGGAAATCTTGACATAGCCGTGTCAAGTAATGAAAAGTGTACTTTTTCCATCAGCAATCATCTAGTTATGCATGCAAATGACCACATGTAAAAATATACTTACTGTAAATTCCTCTAGATTACAGTGCCATGTCTGCGAATGACATGTACAACCTCATATCCAAAGAAGTTGGGACACTAAAATGTAAATAAAAACAAAACATACTTATTTGCAAACCACTTAAGCCCTATATTTAACTGAAAATGGTACAGAATACACATCAAGTGTTAAAAATGAGAATTATTTTTATTTTTTGATGGTCTACTCATTTTGAATTTGATGCCAGAAACACATTTCAAAAACGTTGGGACTGCGGCAACAAGAGACTGGAAAGATTGTTGCGGAAAAAAAATCCACCTGGTGGAACATTTCATAGCTAATTAGGTTCACTGGCGACAGGTCAGAAACAGCCTTCCAGGGGTAAAGATCAGGAGGGCTTCAACCACTCTGAAAACCTGCATGGGCAAATTGTTCAACATTTTATGAATAATGTTTCTCAACAAAAAAAATTACAAAGAATTTGGCGATTTCATGCTCAAAAATGGTACATAAAATCCTTGGAAGATTCAGAGAATCCGGAGAAATCTCTGCATGCAAGCGATAAAGCCAAAAACCAATACCAAATGGCCGTCAATCCCCTGGCCCTCAGGAGGCAAAGCATGAAAAAGACCAGATTCGGTAGACGACATTACCGCAAGGTCTCTGGAACACTTTTACAAGCCTTTGATGGTGAGCAGTTTGTCACTGCATCCACTGAAAGTTAAAACTCTGCCATGTCAAGATAAAATCGTGCATTAACAAAACCCAAAAACGCTGCCGCCTATTCGGGGCCCCGAGTTAATTTTGCACATCCAGACCAAAAAGTGCCCACAAGAATTTTAAAACCAAAGGCATTGCCTGAAAACAACCTCTGAAACCAAAGGGTTTTCTGAAAACTTGTCAATTGTTACCCTACACCAATACCTTTCTTTCTGAACCTCTGTAACAGGTAGAACCAGTCATAGGGAATTATTGCCTTTGTTCTAATGTTCACATACATTTCTAAAAAAAAAAACAAATTTTTACTTGTCAATTTTTCATAATCATCTTCATGTAATTATAATTATCATCAATACCATAATTACTTATTATCCCCGCCACGAAGTGGGATGGGGGATATTGGATTGAGGTCCGTCCATCCGGGCCATAATGGGGACCAAGATTTCTCTGAAACTATTATACCTAGATGCGAAAAGTTTGGCATGCTTAACAAGTTACTCATGATCTAAACAGAGTTCATAAATGGACATCGAAGCATTTTTTTTTAACGGCGTTATGGTCCTTGATTGTGCCGGGGGATAGTGATGACACTGTCGTCTTATTACTACCTCCAGATCATTGCCAATCAATACTCACTGTTACAGTATGGGCAATAGTTCCCCATTTTCCAATAATTTTGACTTGCCAAAATCCTCTTCAAACATGACTCTCACCCACTGAGCCTTTGATAGCAGCTTGGCAGTTACATCATAATCTGGGTTTGAATCATCTAATTCATCATTTTCGTCACAATAACTGCAGTACTCAGCATAAATGTCACTCCCTTTGCTCAGGTCATCAGATATTGTCAATGTCTAAACCAAAGCTCTGGAAACTTTTCTTTTAATACAAATTCCATCATGGATTTTGCTTCCCCATGTGCATTTCAGCAAATCACGGTGTCCTTCGTTGGTCACTCGAAAATTATGATAGCATCCAAAATGCACAAATACCACAACCATTGTTAAAACGAGAAGCACTCAGATATTGCACCTGGTCTGAAAGGGATATACACACACAAATGCTGCATCCAGTCTTAATGGGTTAAGATGGACTGAGGCAAGGTGGACAACTGTCCTGTGGTCTGACAATTCAAAATGTGAAATTCTCTTCGGAAATCATGGATGCCACAATCTCCGGGCTACAGAGGAGTGGGGTTATATGGCTCGACATTAGCGTGCAGTTAATAAGCCAGCATCCATAATAGAGCATTATCATGGGGGTGAATTAGTGCACATGGCATAGGTAACTTGCAGATCTGTTAATATAATTCAGTATTAATGGTCTTTTAAGTTTTCGGCACAAAATATACTGCCACCCAGATGTCTTTTTCAGGGAAGACCATGCTTATTCCAGCAAGACAATGCCACACACTAAGTACTGCACACAATATAATAACATGGCCCCTGAGTAAGAATCTAGGTGCCTAACTGGCCTGGCTACTGTCCAGACTTCTCACACACTGAGAATGTATGACATTTCATGAAATGAAAAATGTAAAAGGAGGTGGCAAAGGGCAGAGCAGCTGGAATCCAACATCAAGCAAGAATGGGAAAAACATTTTATTTTCAAAACTACAGTTGGTCTCCTCAGTTCAGAAAAGATAAGTGTTAAGAGGTCATGCAACACTGCAGTAAATATACCCCTGTTCCAACTTTTTTGAAACTTGATGCTGGCATCAATTCAAAATGAGCATATATTTTCCAGAAACAAAATTTCAGTTTCAAGAACTGAAATGTAGTCTTTGTTCCATTTTCAATTAGTTCAGATGATATGCAAATCACTGCAATCTGTTTTTAACATTTTCCACAGTGTCCCAACTTTTTTGGAAATGGGGATGTAAATGTTTACACTACAAAGGGCTGTTGAAACCATAGATCAAGTCTTTTTGGACGAGCATAAAAAAAATTAACCATTTGTACACAATTAATATCCATTTGCAGCATGAACTAAGATCCGTAAACAAGTTTAGGTCTACATCTGTTGAAAGACAATGTAATTTATGCAACAGAAACAAAAACACTTAACATTTAAAAACAAAAACTCGTAAAGACAGCCATAGGCGCATTAAAAATCCATTAGACTCCTCCTAAACAAAGTATGGCTAGTATAATGTGCATCATAAAACTGCAGCACCATGTTAAGAAAATAACAGTTGACAAAACATATCTACCTTAATTTTAACAATGCAACATGGCCACAGAATTATAACTGGGCAATTCTGGAATTATAGATGACACATTTGGAAACAAAATGACAAACATACAGCTCAGAAAATCACTCTTCCAATAATGAAAACTATTATTGTATATTCTCATCACACTCACTTAGATGAGCGCAAAGGCGAAGACCATACTTAAAAAAAATAAGTCAAGTCAGAAAAATAATACAAGAATCCTATATTGAGAAAGTGGCACAAAGAGACAGACATTCCAAGGGGACAACTTTGACAGATTCAGAAAACTAATGTCTAAAAAAGTAAGTTCGGCGAACATGATGGCAATTTTGAAAGCAGAGTTGTGGATGCGACATCATAACATTTGGTCACTTTTTCAACTTCATTACATTGATCATCCAAAATTGGAATGGAAATAGCATGCACCTTTGTAAATACTGAGGTCTAATGAAATTTCCACTCAAAAGTATATGGCCTGAGGGTAAATCTTAATCTTCAACATTTATCTGGAGTGTAAGAAACTTTACTTGATCAAGTTGACATAGCAGAGGAGTTTCCCAGCTGCAATGATTCTGACTAAAAATGGTTGGAGTGCCAGAGGCAAAGTATTTGGCCAACTAAATAATGAATAACAAATACTCAGTCTTATCTATTTTAATTGAACTGCTGTCAACTGATCACTTTCTGGCCCAACATTTACAAAGGCACGTTCGCTTTAAGCCAGGCAGGATTTCATTCTTCCTACAAGCAATATCATGACAGAAGTTACTAGATAAATTGTCACAATGCCTTCCTAAATAGTTCAAGAATATTTTGAATAAGACTTCTCCAGCAGAAGGAAATTCTAGCCACTATAATTTTAGGATAATTTCAAGACAAACCAATGTGTGCATTTTAAAATTGCTTCATCTGTACAATCGTTCAGGCTATCCAAGAGCCAGTAACAAATTTACAATGCTTGGCAGAAATTTATTTCCCCATGAGAAAAACATTTGAATATGTATTCATTCTATTTGATATTATGTGTTCCTAAAAACTGAATTACAAAGAGAAAGAATACACAGACTGTATTCAAATGCTTGTCCCAGGAATAAGAATACATGGATGTGCGCCCAGACCTACGCAGCACCCAACATGAACACAGGTCATTATTAGCCAGTTTAGAACATAAAATCTCAGCATAAATACATGTATGCACTTTAAAGTTAAGCTCAGTGCAATGCAGGTCTGAGAGCAATTACTTCAGATCCAGTGCAAAATATGAATTTAAAGGGCCTAAAGTCAACTGGGGATAACAGCCTGCTGCATCACTATCAAATTTACAAAAAAATCTAGAAAGTCAAGTCATAAGGCCAGAATGTTAAATCAATACCAATTAGCATTTTCATAATTTGAAAAATATACATACTGTGTGTGTGTATATACACACACACACACACACACATATATATATATATATATATATATATATATATATATATATATATATATATATATATATACACACATACATACACACACACATTTATATACACAAAATTGAAAACAAAATCTGATATTTTATAAACCCACAGTAAATATTTAAATTTTGTTCTACCAACTGCAATGTGCACCTGAAGGTTGATAAAAAACACCCTCTCAACGTTAGTCCATTTCTTACATCTGTTTCAGCCCAACAGTCTCAATTCAATACATTGCAGGAAGCAAACCACAGGCAACTAAAAGCTTAAGACTAAGGTTCATTCATCATAGTGAAATAAACTAAAATTCTAAGTTCCTCAAAAGTAGAGTGCAATATTTAGCTAAACCTTTAGCAAGAAACTGCCCTTAAAATGTTTGGATTACACAGTTGATCAGCATTCAAATAGTCAATTTTTTATTCTTTTAATTATGAAAAATTCTACTGTCGTAAAATGCTGAGCCACAAATCCTGGCTGAGCCTGTATGAAGCTTTCCCCTCTGCCACAGACGGCAGTCAGGCTGCTTCTCCAAATGCTGCCATGACAAGCGGGTGGGATATCCAGCTCCTCTACATTCCGATTGGCTGACAAGTTGCTATGCAGTGGGAGTTGTCCAATCTCCATTCACAACATACCCAAATTACCTTCAAGCCACTTCCTGCTCCTGCCTCATGTAGTTCAAAGAACTAGTGTGTGGCAGCATGTCTGACTAGCACTGCAGCACAAAGCAAGAGCCATTTTGCGCTTTTTAAGTGGACATGCAGCAATTAAATGTAATATTAAGTACGCTCCCAGTAGATTTACAATTGTTTTTATGTGCAACAGGAAAAACATTATGTTCTTCCAGGCAGAAACTAAAATACTGTGAATAAGCTGTCAGCCTCCATGTTGTTTAGAGTTCTCACTGCAGTTCTGCATATAAAATGGCTGCCACAAAAAAATGAGCAAAGTTTACACTCAGGAAAAATTAACCCTTGAGGGTCCACTCTCCCCATGGTTGCTGGCGTACCTTTTTAGTCTCCAATATTGCCCTCACATTTTTGAATGTGATCAAGTCATCTCCTTTAATAGTAGACTGAAATCCATCAGAGAGCAGGGCTAGATTACCATACTGAGGTACAAATATATAAATCCTATATAAATCCTTATATAAATCCTTAGAGGCCAATCTTAAGGCATGTAATGCAAGATATCTGCTCATATAGCAACCAAAATAATATTTAATGTCAGTAAAAAAATGAAGCACACAGTTCAACTGTGCAATAAGAGATTGTGTCCCTTCAGTTGCTGCATAGTTAGGGAGTCAAGTTACATTTGTTCCCCATATTTCTTAAAATTAATTGTGCACTGAAAGTTACTGTGCATTTGTTGCTACACCATCTGAACTCCAGCAGTTGCTCAGCCTGTCAGGAAATAAACATTCAAAGCAAAAATTGTTGTGCGTTTGGTCATAATTTGAAGGAACACCCCCCAACTAATGAAAATATGTAATTTTTTGTTTAGATTGAAACAGACTTCCACTGCCAGGCAAGCTAATCCATACTTACCTTCCTGAAGTTAAGGAGGCCTCATGTGCGTCAATCATTACAATCTAGTCATTTCCAAGTAAGATCCCAAATTCACTCACATACAACTTCTTCAGTGAAGCATACAGAATAGACAGCCATTTCGGTAGGAAACTGGTGCAAAGGAGACATTGGTTCACATCTTAACCCCATAAAACCTATGGACCAACATTGGTCTGTCCCATGCAGCAGCTATATGCAAACCTGTGGAATTTTCGACCCATTTTTAATACTAGTGGAGATCCCAAGGTTTCCAACGATCCCAAAATCCCGCTGAAAGATATTTTCCATTTTAAACAAAGCTGTGGCCATAAAAAAAACATGGCTTCCTAGGTATGAATATTTCTCTTAATGAAAGTGTGATGGCGCTACAGTGAAGCACAACAACCTGCAGATACAAATTTATGTGACCTTGTCCTAGGATATGAAAAAAATGCATCTGCTGACATTGAACCCACTTCAGGAAAGAGTTCAGGAGGTTAGATATTCCCATTTTCGCACAGGCGAATGACGAAACTCAGCATTTTCCCCAGGCATGTCGTGTGACATATTACGATCTAGAGAAGACAATTGCACTCGAATAGTTTTGTGAAGATGAGCTGCCATTTATTGAAGAAACTGTCCAAAGTATTCAACCACAACAACTCAACTCAATTACAGCCTAGAATTTATTTCAGTCTGTACTTTCATTTAGATTCCTACTAAAGAAGTCTGTAGCACAAAAGACGAGCAAGTACCACCCCAAGGGCCTAGTTTATTACCACAGTTGTGAAGGCCCTGAGTATTTTGTGCCATACCTTAGTGAGTTATTCATGTCTTATCACACATTACTAAATACATACAGAAGCACAAAATCATTAGATCACAAAATACAAAATGACATGACAAAGCCTTAATGAATGACTCACCCATGGCTTTCTTCATCCCAACTATTGGTATTTTGACAATGCAAATTTCAGGGGTAAATTTTCAAACACTAACCTTTCACACCACTGGTGCTTTTACAGCAGCCAAGAAAAACTGAAGAAACCAAGTAGGTTGAATTTACCTAATGTAAATTAAGGTTGAAGTCGCAGGTCATAGGCCGAGTGATACAGTGACCTTTAATTAAAGAAGGCATTTTCAAATAATACCACGTGCACCTGATACCACCGTTTTGTGAATGGGGGAAAAAAAAAAAAAAAAAAACACACACAAAACAATAGTATCCATTAGAACTACGGAGCAACTTTGGCAAGACAGATAAGCAAAAAAAAACCTAAAATGCATTAAATCATACTTAAATCACCTGAAATGGAGACAAAATCAGGGCCACCATATTGAAAGTAAATTGATATTAAATGACTTCATGCAATTTAAAAACATTGTTCACATTTCTTGACATTAAGTTCAGATTGCAAAACCTAAGTTACAATAAATTATCATCACCTTACAAAGCACTCAATTATGCTCATAGTCACAGGAAAACTGTTGAACTTTAAGTATATATCTCCACTAGTACACATTTTCATGTGAAAACATGGCCTATCCACTCCCCCAGAAAAACAGCATTGCCTTAAAAGGATGACTACATTGCCTATATTTCAGGATACAATCATACTTTAACAGCTCAAGTCTTAATTCAGCAGTCCATTACAATGTTAAACTGAGTTGTATACATCGAACTAAAAGCCAGTTATCCAATATCAACAAATGAGGGATCATTCTCAAAAAATCGCCAGATCATTTAGAAGCTTAATTTCGGTTTTGTTCCCCAGACACATGTGAAAATTCACTATAATGTTTTAAAAGAACATTGTATCTAAAATGGTGCATTGCAGTACCTACTAATCATACAAGGTCATTTTGGGCCTTAAGAAACAGACACACAAAAACGAAAGAAATCGTGTTTGGGCTCCTATAAATGCCTTAAGACTTCGAGCTGGCTTTCATCGGAATGTCCAATGCTTTCTTTAGGCCGAAGAGTCAAGTCTTAAGTTTTAGAAATGCGAACAAAAAATAGGGTGTGGCTATTTAAGAATCCCAAGGTCATTTAACAAAAATGTATATACAAGAAAGAAACAGATCTCTAAAAATAGGTGGGTACCCATGCCTGACGAGGTAAACAATCAAGACAGATAAAAAAGGACGAAAAAAACTTTTAAGATCGTACCTTGAAGCATTGCTTTGGGTAAATCCTCCTTCCTCCTGTTCTACGGTTTTATTCTCCATCATCGCGTTTCCTGAAAAGTTTTATTTGAAGTGATCTGAAGTCCTGGCATTTACTGTCAAATGTTACAAGTAAGGCAAGATGTGATCCAAGTTGGGTTACCTACATTTACTGGTTTTGCAATGAGGAAAGCAAAGCCTCGACGTAGCGACGACATGTTAACAAGAGAACAGCAGTCTCTGACATTTTAAACAACAATATAAATATAGTCAACCAATCTTGATAGCCATCTGGCAAAGTATCGATAAACAATTGACAGGTGATCACACTGGCAATGAAACCACCATTTGGAAGTAACGTTAATTCTTCAAAATACAGACACAGACAGACAGACGAGAGCCATGCATTATAACTGCGTCATAACATAAAAAACGCTTTAAAAACGTTTCAAGAAATAAAATTCAAGTGGTAAATAAAAAGCATCATTATAAACATACCGAGTCCATGTACAAAGTGGAAGAATTGCCTTGCTTTCCAGTTCCAGCGAACGGCGTATTTTATTTAGTTTCCGATTTCAAAAAGAAAATACTTCGCTTAAAACAAATTCAGCTTTGTTTCAACATGAAATAAATTTTAATTACAAATATCCACCGTATACAAGCAGAATGAGAGGCAGCAGCACGTTACCGTAGCGGTCTAAAAATGGAGGTGCGCCATGGCTGCCTACTACTAGGCTGGGAAAACAACGACTCGCGCAGACAGCTCAGTAGCACTCCACTCGACGAAAGCGACAATTTAACGTAAAAACGGCCTCAAATACCACACAAAATTAAACAAAAACAATATATATGCGTTTAATTTAGTCGGAGTGACTAGCTTTAAGTTTTTCAGTGATTGCAAAGTGGCTTGAGAAAGCCCAGCATAGCTCAATGCACTCCCTGTTCTAAGGCTTAGCCGCCATCTAGAGCTCCTTCCCAGCTCTGAAAGCTCGGCTTTTGATTGACGTTCTTTCCATTTACCCCAGTACCCAGGTGATACACTAAAGACCCACCCCCTTTTATTTTACACAGAGTGTAAAACAATTATTTGATACCAATTCCAAAGGAACCTCAGCCCATCCCTTTGCAAGACTCCTTAACTGACCAAACCCAGTGGCATTTACAGAAGATACACGGGGAGAGAGGTTATAACGTTAGTTCATGAAAGAAAGATCAGTTTTTTTATCCGAGCCATCACTTCCTGTTCAGACAGGAAATGATGCGAGTGAAGCCATTTTGTAGCAGCAACACGAAAGAGTATTGAGCACCATTACATGGAAGTCCTTCCACATTAAGTTTAACTCATTCTGACACAAACACAGTAGTGCAATGTTCCCATTCAAATTTAAGTGGGGTAGAAAACTCAGTCATACTCTCATATTACCCAACTGTAGCACAAGCTAATTTCATTCAATCATGGCCTGGAAGAATGATCATTGTAGTATTTTAACTTATTTTCTATAAAAGTGGGCTGGGTGGTGAACTCAAGCAAATCTCTTTAAAAACCGAACGAGGACAAATTTGATGGCAAAGAACTACTGTCCAGGAAAAAGAACTTATTCCAACCAAAACTCAGTTGGGATTAAGCATGTTACAGAACTAAAAACAACCTGCTCAATTAATCATTGTCTTATGAACACCAGCTTAATGACCACAGACTGGAGGAAACAAATCCCGCTAACCCATGAGGGAATGTAATTTCATTTCACATAACCTAAATTCGTAATCCATCCAGTTATTTATAAGATACCTTTTTGAAATCGACAACAGGTTGACAAAAATTGCTTGAAGCATTCAAACAAATTCACCCGCCTTCAAATAGGAATATGAAACCCCACCTCCCAAACTCAAAACCAATACACACAATAACCACAATTATAGACCTTGTATTCATTTGCCAAAATGGAAGAATTACTTGGAAAAATGTATAATGAACAAAATCTTTTATTAAAACCATCAAAACATTCCACTTATCCAAACATTATTGAAATTACAGTACACAGTAAATTTTCAAATTTAAATCAAATCACTTTATAAACAGTTTCGTCAGATCAAATATCCAAAGAACTTAAGTGGTTTTACAGAACTGACAATTTCTCAGAAGAAAAAAAAAAAAAAAAAAAGGAATTAAGTTAATGTGGCCAAATTTGTCATTTTAGAAGTTGAGTACTGGCATTTCCAAAAGAGAATGTTCAGTCAAAACCACAGATAGGAGGCAGCATCTTGGTGACATACCAGTTGTCTCCACTTCAATCACATCAATGTTAGCTGTGATCTGTAAGGAAGAAAAGGGAAAATGTGTGAACCCAAACCGTACATTGAATATCTAGAAATTCCTGGGTACGGCTAATAGCGATATTTACGATGACATGACAAGTTGTCACACGGTTGGCAAAAAGGCTCATCTTACACGGGGTTTACTAGTAGATCTCCATCTTTATATATACTTAATGAAAGATCTACAATAACGATGTCAGTCAGTTGTTGCGTTATAGGTTGCACCAACAGGTTTGCCAAGGGTTCAGGAATTACATTTTTGAGAATTGTAAGCGAAGAACCAAAGAGGCTACTTGCCATGTTACTTTTGTTAAGTTTACGCTTTCTGCCAACCGCCAAATTGCACATGCACAACTATGACATCATTGTTTATAAACAGTGAATATTGCTATAATCTTGCTGTGGCATAACTGCATTGCCTGAGTTGTAAATTGGCTCCATGAATATAAAACAAGTCTAATCCTAAAATGTGAATTTACAAAGTAAGGGAAAAACGGTAGTATTTGATAATTGATACAAATTCAATTCCTAAATTAACCAGGAATTAGCATTGCCAACCTTCAGTCATGAAACACAACTGACACATGCTCTAGTAACGCCAACTTGAAGTGCTCATAGCAATGCGCAACAAGTTGAACAAAAACCTACTGGAGTACTCAAAAACCATTTCCTGATCATATTTTACTCAAAGAAAAAAAACATACACAAATGAAATTATGAGCTTATCAATATTAAATATGCTTAAACATCTGCCAGCTGAATTTCTTAAATTTTCCCACACTACTCCAGCAGTTCTGGAAAGGATGCCCAATCCCCATATACTTGAGTGGCTTAGGACTAAGTGGAGACCAAGACAGTGACATTCCTGTGCTTACATAATCCCAAATTCGTATTGAAAACCACTGTACTTCAACAGCCAAGTTCAAAAAACGTTCTAAACCAGAACAAGACTGCATTGTCATCAATATCCGTCGCCACCATAAAATCCCGTTTTCCAACCCAATCATGGTCATGACTAGAAACCTATACACAAAAAAATTTACACTAGAGACTGTTTTTAAGGCAAAGAAAACAAAAGTCTCCCCCCCCCCAACGCAGCCCCCTCATTGATGTTGACAGACAGTAAAGGCAAATCTAAATACAATGTTGAAGGAGTGTGCAAGGTTTCATGTAAATATCTTAAAACGGTTTCAGAGTTACAGCCCAAGAAACAGTGGGAATGCCGACACTGACGCGGCCAGGAAACCGTACAAAAACAATAACTCCCCCCTCCCACCTGGAGGGAGACATAATTCATTTAGGTAAAGAATTTGCTCAGAAAACTTGTCCCTGTTTATCCAGATTGACAGACAGGCTCCACTGCAATATCCCCCATTCTACTATGTATAAAGGCGGGGGATTAAAAATCAATTTATTTCCCATTGTAAAACTGAAAATCATCATTTTGGTTTCCAAGGAAAAATGGGTTTAGATGAGGCAGCAGCAGTGCCCAAGATTAAAAATCCAATCAAAACGCAGCAAATGTCATGCCCTTGTTCGGACAAAAATGTGCAATTCAAAATATGGCTTAAAGATACTGGAACATAAAAACAAATTTGTCAGATTCTCCACTAAATATTCAAAAATTGGATGCCTTGGCTACTGCATGTACACTGAATTCCTGAGGACCCAAGTAAAATGACAACTCATGACCGCATTACATGCATTTGCTGTTAAAATTTCACCAATTCTACTCGTTTTAAATTTCAGGCAAAATGAATGGCTGAAAATTAATAAAATTTTTAATACAGCTGCCCAATCAGTGTTTGAGCGAAGAGCTGAAATTTGAACATGCAGAATTGAGTACTTGACAATCAATAAACAAGTGGCAACATTTTTACTTTTGGTTCGGACAAGCTTTGCAGACCAGCATGCACTACAGTCAAAGGGACAATAATAGCAGGTTCATTCCAAATCAATGCAAACAATTGGTAAGCTGCAAAAGAGTCTTTACAATTCATCATAACTAATTTTTAAAACATGCTTCATTCCTACGGCCCACTGAAGTGATAGTATGATGGATTGTACATTTACACAAAGCTAAATAAACTAATATTTACACATCCCCCTAATATTTACACTTAGAGCTTCAATGCCATTTATAAATGTCTTAGTTATATTCAGCACTGCGCTGGATTCCAAGTGACCCCCTTGATAACACGCAGTCAGATGAGCATAAATAAAGCGTACCATTTCTGTAAAACATATTGCAAAGCAGCGAACATGCATTTTCAATGGGTAATCAATCAACTTGGCCGGCATCTATTTAACGGAGTCAGAACAACTAAGGATATAATCCCAGCAGGATTCCAGAAACACATCCAAGGGAAAACCAATACTAGCAAGATTCAATACTAAAAGACGACCTTGTCCGTGTACAATATAAACGCTAACAAAACTGAAAAATGTTCAAAATAAAGACAATTACACATGAAAACTAAATTCTGGTGTGTAGATGGCGACTCCAAGATATGTACATGTGCCATGATTTCAGTAAAAACAAACTCAGATGCAAACATTGATTGCTCAAGGAGCAATCTGGCTGTGATCCGGCTGAATGAAGAGATTTAAACAACTGACATATATGTAACCAAGCGAAGAAGCAAATGGAAAGCACTTCTACTGTCATGGATAAAGCGGGATTGGCTAGAGTACCTGTATGTTAAGTGAGCGCAGCGAATAAGCCACAGCCCTTCACGAAAACAATCAGTAATGTTCCGCAATATTTGAAGTGACAAGTTGTAAACCAGTGAACCACTAGGATAAGTGAAAGCAGGGTTTACAGTTTGTGTCAAGTTGACGCGTAATCTTCAGAGCAATTTGCTCTGGGTTCTCCAGTTAGCTTCTGAAAATCTTACTTAAAAAAAAAAAGGCAGCAAATTAAAAAAAAAAAAAAAATTCAGACCGTTTTTCTTGAGGCCTTAACTTTTAATTTTTTGAAACCAAGGTTTGCGGATTATTACGATCCTGGACCATTTACCAGAGCATGTTCACTGTTGAAATGTTCAGATTAAGGCTATAACCTGATATTTTGACCAGACCGATGACTTCGTTATCAAGAATGGATGTCTCTAAAGGATTCTGAATGAGAATATTGATGTGTTTTGCAAATTACATATTAGTAAATTACCAAATAGACTGACTTACGTACATCCTGTAGTGCCAGCACTACCTCCAGGAGGCGATTGAGTTTAAGAGGTTAAATTAACATTGACACGAACACTGATTCAATGACCGTGTGCCATCAGGGGCACTGTCACAGCCAAACATGCTTAGATAATTATAAAAAAAAAAAAATTGGCCAATATGTTAAAGTTCTTCACTAGTGTTAATTTCTGGTTTACAGTTAATGCGGTTCATCATAGATGTTAATCATAGCCATTCTTTCCAAAAACAAATGACTCATGGTATATTTTAGTTCAATTTCAGTTCAGACTTTTAGTGAGCAGCTACATCTGGCCATGGATACTGCAGAAACATACCCTCATGGAATCTCAACCAACTTCACTGTCCATGAATTTGGATTACCTGCATTATGTTGCAAGATAAACCAAAGGGAAGCCAAAAAGCAACTTGTGTGTTTTCATTTGTAGAAAGAAATGACTGCACCCCCAAATTCCCAGAAACCCCTAAATAGCAATCAGGCATTAAATGGAAAAAGCTAGTAAGTCACATTTCAGACATGAGAAAAATGAGGAAAACATATCCAACCCCGTCAATAGTCATTCCTTTTGCCATTCCTTTGTTTGGAGTTTTTTTGGAAACCTAAGCATTATTTCTATACAGTTCCAGTATGAAATGAGTAGAAGAAGCCATCCAGTCCTAAGTAACACCAACATCATTTTCCACAAAAATGTGACTAAATAGCTTTCTCCATTAAACACTAGCAATGCACCTTCAAAATTTGGTAAAGAGATACTGAGCAGTTTCTGAGTTACGGTTCGTATTACACTTTGCCAACGCTGACAGGAACCGAGCCAAAACGAGTACACCTGAGAGATATTGAACGGTTTAGAAGTTGTGGCCCCTCAAAGAACTGGATGACCGCTACCTGGCCTGGATATAAAAAGCAATGGAAGCAGACAGACTGATGGAACGACAGCCAGAAGTATGAAATGGCACATCAACACGATGAGGTTCAGCCATATATGAAATTTTGTAGAGAAATACTGAACAGTTTAATACTTCTGGCCCAAAAAAAAATGACTGACAGAAACACGGATGGACAACACTCATTCCTATAATCACCATCCACTTCGTGGCAGGGCATTAAAAAAAAAAAAAGTGGCAGGGCATTCAAAAAAACCTAGTTATTCCAAGGCATTGTATTCTCAATCCTATTGCAAGAGAACAAAGACGTGTACTAAAACCAAGATTGCGTACACCTGAACAATCTCTCCGATAACCGATGAACATCTACTACACATCCTGGCCTACTTTCAGTAAAAATTAAAAAAAAAAAAAAAAAAAAAAAAAAACTGATTCTCCAGTTCAGGGAAAGGACTTAATGATTAAACTAATATGCTTGTCATAATGACTCAAATTTGAGAGCCAGTACTTTTCTGAGCGACACCTGACAAACAGGGTCTACCATTATTATAAATGTCATAACTCACAAAGTTGACTGTTAATCAAATTGCACTAATTTTACAACAAGATGAGGGGACGGAGAGCAAGAGAGACAGACAATATTTGCCAAAACCTGACACAGCCTACATCTCGCCAACCAAGTTGCAAGTTAGCTCGTAATGTCCTGTAAACTAAGCAAAGAGGCAGTGTGTCAGAATTTAGTCACAGGTCATTCTCAAGTAATTTTTTTTAAATCTAATTCAAACATGGGTATCCCAACCAAGGAATTGAAAACTGCAAACTGCAGTAATAAAATGTTTTTTCAGAACCAATGTACTACTTTTGATAGTTTATTATAAAAAAAAAAAGACAGAACACAATACAAACTTCTGATTTTGCAGGCAAAATTTATAATCTTGATTTGATTTCCATTATAGCTAAAAAAAAAAAAAAAAAAAAAAAATGAGCAAAAAGGATAGTGGAAGTCTGGCTTTCTTCAGTCAGAGAAGGAGAGTGAATGTTTGCCAGAATAGTCAGTGATAGACAGTATCCCCAGATTTTCAAACGGCATAGGTGCTAGCTGGGTTCTGGGGGGGCGGGCAGAGTGTGAGAAATGCAGGGCGGACCGGGGCGGGTATTTTATGAGGCGGGGCTATTTTTTATGAGGCGAAGGTTACGGAGTTCACCTGCGAAATGATCACTAGAATAATTGGGCAAGATTTGGATCAGATTCCAACTTAGACATCACACCAATATAATTTATTTTCACATGTGTAGACTAGCTTTAGCAGTCACACTAAATTATTTATGCTCTATTATTTTTATTTAGATTAATACTACCAGATGTTGTCGATCGAATTTGCTGTATGTCCACACACTGCTCGATAATGCTTCTAACTCTCCCATGGCTGTGTCCAAACACTGTCTGATATTGCCTGTAACACTTCTCACATGGCTGGATTGTGTCCACATTTCCTTTTCCTGCTCATCCATTTCCTAGCATTGCTCACGTATACACTGTGGCTGGAATGCTTCTAGACTGCAGAGAATTCCGATCGCAATGCAAGCCTGATCACCTCGGAATGTGGTCTGGCTCATATCAAGCAGTGTGAGCGTAATCTGATCTGAAGACCATCAAGAACATACAGTTAACGCATCCTGCAGCGATTGGACGAAAGTTGAACTGAATCGACAAGTTTGACCGATACCTCTATGTAATGTCAACTCGCCGGGTAATTCTCAATATAAACATTTAGCCGACTGAACAGTATCAACTTCCAGCCATTATCGTCGTATAGTTACCAGCGGTCACAGATACAAGGCAAGAAATGTTAAATTACAATTATCTGAAAAGATAAAGTTTCATCAAATATATTGATATTTGGGCTAATAAATCGATGACTTATAAACTCCGGTACAAAAAATATGCCAACCTCCCAAGATTCCACTATGGGCGACAGTTATTTCAGGTTGAAGGTTGTTGCTTTGTCAGTCATCTGACTTCCGATCAGTCTGTAATGATGCTAGCAAGCAAAGCAATAACTGCCCAGTAAAAAGCACAAACACAGCAACAAATGAGTACTAATGATGCATTTCCTTAAAAGCCATTAACACTGCGGGCAGGGAAAGGGTTTACCTCGATACTGATACGACCCAAAAGCAACGTCCGGAATAGGATACAGCTTTTAGATGACAAAGTAACGCTACCTTCAAATTGGGCAGAACTGGGAGAAAAACAGCGGCAAGCTGAGCTGAAAGCCTAGATGCGATTAAAAACGCACAGATTTAGCATAGTAAAAGCATGCAAACTTTAAATGAAAACGGTAATAGATAAAATGAGCATGAAAAGAGTATTATTTTGTGCTTTGCTGGACAGAATTAGATACATGGACTAATGTATGAAATTGTGTGACTAAATCAGCTAGGTTGGCAATTTCTTTTGCAGTAAAACTGGCCAACTTACATCAGTAATATTTTCTTATATCTCTCCATTTGCCATCACTGTTTTTAACATCCACACGAATCCCTCCCTGCCAAAAAAAAAAAAAAAGTGTAGGCCTAGGCTCACCATTTCGAGTGATGGCTGAAACTACCATCCATCGTTAATGATACAGAAAAATATCCTATCAGCTGTTTGAATAGCCTGACAGTGAGCGTCTGTCACACACCAATCACAAAAACGTTTGTCCGAACACCGATTGTTGATTAGCAGATCATTCTTGTTGCAAGTACATTTCTGTTTGAGATCTAGCCACATCTCCCGTTTTATTTATTTTTTTAATTTGGCAGCCCATAGAACGCTCACCATTGCTTGCATTTTTATGATCATTCGGCTTAGGCCCTCCACAATTACTCTAAGGTGCTCCGCCCTAGCGTTTCTATGGTGGGGAAAACCCAGATGGATAAAATGTATATTTCTCAGAACTTCCGATGAAAAATAATTTTCTCTTGTTCAGGACATGGTCTGCAGTAAGGATGTTAATAATTAATTGTTCATCAATTGACTGACATTAAAAATTACACCCATCAAAAAAAAAAAAAAAAAAAAGGTATTCAACAACGCAAGTTTCGAGTATCATTTCTCTGGAGCAATCGTGTTGACTTTTAATACCACAAGAGGACGTATTTCAACTTTGCAATTCAGACAAACTACTGGTTTAGTTTTGTTTGCCACGTTAAATTGAGGTCATATGAAAATGAAAAGGCAATGTTTTGAGGCATGCTGTAGCCAGAATGGTCCGCACAGCAGGCCGCGACGGAGGACAGCCAGCTCTCCAAGCAGAAATACGCAGGTTTGGGAGTCAACTGCACCCTCTCGCCAAGTATTGGTTGAGCATAACTGAATCACTCAAAGTTGTGTGTCCAAGTTCAGCATAAACTGAGAGTTACAAAAAACTGGCAAGATTTTTTCATTCAGTGGGCAAAAACGTGACCACACCTTTATAGGGTAATCCATTATGCAGTAAGGTTACGCACTTAAGTTGGCGTAATGCTTTCAAAAACATACTGCAGAAATTTTTTGCATTCTTGCAGAAGGTAACTGCAAACTAATTGATCAGCTTTTGCGGAATGCTGCCTAAGTTTACGTAAGACAGCGTCAAATTGAGGGTCTTACGCAACTTTGCAGATGAAAACGGGTACCCCAAAAGTTTTCCAGCATGTTGGAGAAAAAAAAGTCATTTATTAATGGAGCGGACAAGCTGCAATTTAACTGCACCATGAATTACATTTATATGAACACAGTAACAAAAATTTACAGCCATTTCACCATTTCAGCTATAGCACCATTACAATAAAAAAAAAAATTGCAAACCGCCAATAAACATCTTAGAGGAAGAATATCTTCTGTGATTATTTGCAGTAGGAAAACCAGTTTAGTGTCTTCATATCCTTTGGCTAAAGCACTAAAATAATGCTTTGAATCCTGCCATTTCCAAACTCCTTCATATAAAAAGCGTAATGCCCAAGTAACTAAAATATAAAAGTACAATGCAAAACGATGACGGACTTGCAAGGATGGAATCAGATTTTGACTTTGTCAAGCGGATTCACTTCATTCACCAAGTTGTGAGCATGCGCAGTAATCGCACCACAGCTCCTTTAATATTTTGTTGGATCGCACCTAGCTATGATTAAGGCACGCATTCGTCATGGCATCGTTTCGAGAAGCTTGTGCTATGTCACAACATTTATTTCTGTCCCGATCTGCATTAATTTTTTGCCAAGATCTAGTACTAATGATGGGAGAACTGGATCACTGTGTAAGTTTTCCTCCAACACAGCCCAAAAAGACTCTGCGGGGTTGAGGCCTGGATTCTGAGGTAGCCAATTCACATGTGCAAATGATGTCTCATGCAGCCCGAACCACTCTTTAGTAGTGGGTCGTTCATGAACAATTTGTTCCTTTTGAATGAATCGATGAACGAGAGGAACTGACTCACCTTCACAAAGACTCCTTCCTTTCGTTCAGTTACCCATAAATAAAGTCGGGAACTTTTTATTCAAAAGTATGTATCCCGCCTGGAGCATGAAAAATGAAGTTCAGACGTACAAGCCATCAAATTTTACAGGCGATATATAGTGGTCCATCAAGAGAAACATGGAAACGGGGGCCATTTTAATCAGGGCGATGGCAAACTGGTCATGCACAGACGCATATTAATTCATCAAAACTCCATTCACTAACTGCAGGCAAAGAGTTCGGTAAACTGCCAAATGGTATCACCCGGCTGCATTCATATTGTGAACCAAGTCTGTGCTTTGCTACTTCGTCAGCAAAAAACGTTTTATGAACAGCATATTTAGTGAACTACTCAACGAAATACATCAATTTCTCTTATCAGCCATCCTAATGTTTCGGTCTCTGCTGGTCTCCTTTGCAGACAACTGGAGTCTGAAGTCGGACTCATCGGACGCTGCTACATTCTATGGTCGGAATCAGTTGCTCCATGACCATGGTTTTCGTTTACTGGAGTCAGAATTAAGGAACTGGGGAACGAATCCAGGAACCAATCCTCTTAGAAACTGACTCCGTGTCCCTGAGAGGCATCGTAGCGCCCACTACAGCCGCTCTTTCATAATTTGAGCCCAATGAATCCTGGCATTGTCACCATGGAATATGCCCGAGCCATCAAGGAAGTAAAAATCCATTAATAGAAAAAGCTGGTCATTCAGTTTATTCAGGTAGTTGGCTGACCCCAATTTGGGCACATATCGTTGCTGAACGAAGACCTGACCTACTAGAGCAACCCCAGACCATAACACTGCCCCCACAGGCTTGCACAGTATGCACTAGGCATGATGGGTGCATCACTTCATCAGCCTCTCTTCTTACCCTGATGCGCCCATCACTCTGGAACAGGGTAAATCTGGACTCATCAGACCACGTGACCTTTTTACATTACTCCAGAGTCCAATCTTTCTTCTGCTCCCTGGCAAACTGAAGCCTCCCCCCTCCCCCCATTAGTCTTACTGATAAGTGGTTTTCATAAGGTTACACAGCTGTTTAGTCCCAGTCCCTTGAGTTCATTGTATAATACATGTGAAAATGGTCTTACCATCACAATTCAACATAGCAACCAGTTCTGATTTTGACTTTTACCATTTGATTTCACCACACGTAAGTGATCGCCAATAAAAATCAAACCAGATTTTTTTCTGACTACATTTTTTCCTCTAAGACAATGGTTCACCACTATCCTTCGAGGTCTTAATGTGCTGGACAGTTCTTAACGCAATTTTAGTAGTTTCAGCAATCTCTTCAGTGGTTTCCTTTGCTTAATGCAGGCCAATACGAAGACCCACCTGAAACAGAGTAAAAGCTTTTCCACTACCACAGGATATGATAAGCTGCACAGTTTGTTAGAGGACCAATACAGTATGGGATCCGTGAATGGCATATTGGGCGAAGCGCCAAACTGATTATGACACCGATCAGCCATAACATTCTGACCGCTAACAGGCAGTAAGATTAACATTGTTCATCTCGTTACAATGGCACCCGTCAGTGGTTGGTTAATATTAGGCAGTAAGTGAACATTTTTTCCTAAAAGTTGATGTGTTGAAAGCAGGAAAAATGGGCAAGCTTAAGAATGGGCAAGTTCTTACAAAAGTAAGAACTCTTATTGGCCTACTTTTCCTGCCTTCTTAGTCTTTTTGCTCCACGTTGCTTAGGGCAGTCACTAAAATCTTGCCACTTCAACTCGTTCTTCGATGTTACTTCAGCCTCACTTCAAGTCTTCCACCCATATCCTTCTCCGCCATGATTCTCCAAGTATCTTTCAGTCTTCCTTTCTTTTGCATGGCAGGGCCCATGTAAGTGCCATTCTGATTTCCTCTCCTTTTTCTCCTCTTCAAAACAGGTGACTAATCCACTTCCTCGTTCTTGATCTCATCACATCCGTAGCAGTGGTGTCTATCCGTGGCCTACTTTTGCTCAACTGGAAATTTGAAAGGAGTAGGCTGCTTATACGGCTACTTTTATAAAGATATTAGGGTGCAACATTACATCATTTAATGAAATGGTGTGGGGTGGCAACTGCCGGCTATTTTTGTTCCTTAGTTTTCCTTAAATTACCTGGTGTGGAACTAAAAATCTGAAGTATTACAGCTCAAATTAAAAAAATTTGGACGACGTTCATGTCAGTTTCAAACGCATTTTCCGCAGCCTTCTGAATAATGTATTTGTATTTGGTTACATCCCGCGTGAATATTGTAATAAAATTTTTCATTGTTTCAAGGAGGTTTTCGTTACCATTTGGGAGGGCAGCTTGCAGTAGAGAGCCCTTATAAACAAAAGAAAATATGCTGGTAGAAAATTCTGTTGTTTACCATTTCTAATAAAGTTTAAAGCAATGCTTTGAGTAAAACTTTTTAACTTATAGCAGTCCTCAAGCAAGTCCATGAAAGGTCGAGGCTTTCACTGCAATGACAGGCTGTACAGATGTCCGTAGGAGACTTAACAGATGAATCTAGAGTGGAGTCCAACAGTCAGTCGTCAAGACGTACACATTTCTATATTGCGTGCCGCTTCATTAGTCCCGACATTCACGACGGCAAGTCGCAGACCATTCACCACTCTATGATCATTCTATGGAACAAAAGGCGCACATGCATCAAAATTTGTGTTGCTGTTTATTTTCTTGCAGGTTTTTTTTTTGTGGCAGGCTATTTTATGCACCAGTAAAGCAAGGTCATGTCTCAGAATGAACACTGCATGTAATTCAAATCTGACCTGTGCAGCTGAAGTCGACAAAAATGCTCCATGAGGAAACATGTCCATCAAGTCAGATCCAAATCTGACCAGTGGAATGGGAACGCTGTCAAAAATGCTTCAGCCAATCAGAGACCAGGGCAGCCATACAGGATTTTGAATCGAGCCGAAAAACGAAGTCAACTTGGTCAGGGCCACAATACAAATAAACGCACCACGTCTGACACAAATCTGACCACTGGACCTAGAAAAGTCATCAAAAATGTGTCAGCCAATCAGAGGCCATGACAGCCAAACTGGATTTCAACTAAAGGAAGAGGGGGAAAAAAAACAAAACAAACAAAAAAAAAACCCCCCTTGATCAGGACCATGAGACAAACGTGCACCACATTCGATTCAAATCTAACCAATGGAACTGGAGACGAAGTTGAAAATGTGTCAGCCAATCAGATGCCTGGGCGGCAGGGGCGTCAAAATTAACTCAGAGGTCAAATATAATTCGAATATATTTTTTAGAATGAACTTCAAACCTAAATTTGAGAATTCGAACTTGTAATATTGATAATTTAATCGCTGGCAAGCGCTACGCGATTTAATTATGAACGCCTTTTTTACTTCCTTGTCTGCAGCGATGGTTCCCTGTCTGCAATCATGAATATGGATATTTAAAAAAGCACAGACTTAAAGGCCAGGCTACAGCCTAGCGCTTCATCAGAAAATCCAAAGCACAACTTCTGCATTAACCAGACGGTTATCCTTCCTGACAATGAAAGTCTTCATATTTCGAGTCAAAGCAGGTTATTCACCATCACATATAACGAGTCCTTATTCATTTCTCTTTCCGTCATTAAATCATTTTAAACTTAACAGAAGCGTAGGCTATAGGCCTATTTCTTATTTCCACTGGATTAATTAATAAATACGCTTTGAGCATCCAAAAGAAAGTTGGCCTAGGCTACTATTTTTCCACTCATGCATTTGGCTTTATTAAGTATGGTCTCGTTTATAAAATGATCCAGTTGGTAGGCCATTACACATTTAGTCCACACCATTGATTAAAATAATACATTATACATTGAAGCATAGAGATATATAATAGAACCAGAGAGAACGCGGAAGTACCTTTGCTTCAGCCAGTTAGCATGTTACCTTCCTGCTTCCGTGTTTCCCAAGGATGCAAATTTGTGGCCAAAGACGCTGAAGCTCCATAGACACCAATTGAAAAGTGCGCATTTTTTTCTTGCCAAATAAAGTGAAAACAAAAGAAAATGTATTTGATAATCCTTTATTATTTTGCCCTTTGTCTGACACAACTGTTTGATGTTTTCAAGAGAGCCTGTAAAATAAGAACTGCAACTTAGAGCTTGATGACAGCTCGTGCACGAGTTTGGTTGTCCAGCTGTTGCCTTGACTGCAGCAGTTCAGCCAATGAGTGTATAGTTCCGGATTAACAGCATTGCTCGTCATGTCCCCTCGAACACATTCGCCAATCCGCACAGAAGACACATTTTCTTGGCGATCTGTGCTGTGTAATCAGATTGGCAATCTTATGAAATGGTGCCAGAAATAAGCACCCATGGAACGCCATTTTTATAGATGGCGTCGCTCAATAGGAGCAATCTGATATACAATACAGCACATCGCCAGGCGGATATGACGGCAGATAATCACGGGTCAAATGTCAAAATGTCGATGAGTGAACTTCCGCTCATATCCACGCGCGGTCGAACGCTAGCTAATATATTGGCGATTTATAGCGTTTCGTTCCAAAACGTGAACTCCGGCTTTGACTTGTTTGTAGCATTTATTTGAATTTTGCGGTATTTTCATGTTCATATCTGTGTATCCACGATGGTGTTCGACTGCGAAGCTGCACAATGCTCATCGCATTTCGTCATGCATGCACTGGCTTGGCGAAGCTGGTCTTATTACCGGAAGTGCGGATGTCGACAAAAAATCCTTCATCTCATCTCCCGATTTACGACAGTTTTGCGCTATATCAGATCGCTCCTATTCCGTACTTCCTGGGCTGAAGTAGCTAGCCTAGCATCTCCCAATGAAAGTAATAGGGGTGGTACTTCCTCGCTCTCTCCAGTTCTATATTACCTCCATGCATTGAAGACGTGCGGCCTGGATGTATGGGAAGGCTCCACAGGTTTACACTTCTACTGCCCCCTAGTGGAAAATAACGCCAGAGCATTAAGGGGAGGAGAAACCTTTTGGAAAAAAAATTGTCATTTTTGGATAGAAATCATTCATGCTTGGTGTATTGACAGTATATGACCTGAAATACTCAAAATATGAATTTGACCTAATTTGCATAATTAGGTCATGTGATTCAAGACGGCCGCCACCCCGATTTCACCATTAGTTCTTTGTCTTCTATCTCAGGACTGAAGCAAGATATTTGAATCAGGTTTTTTTTTTTTTTTAAATTAGATTTAGTTATGTTTACACCTTCTTCTGAACTAGACTAAAGCATTTACACATAATACTAGAGATTTAGCGGGGGAAAAGAGGATTTTGCCATTTTTCGCCCCCTCGATATGAAATATAAATCACCATAACTCACAAACCCAAAGTGCTAAACCAAAACTTTTAGTTCAGTAGACTTCCTGATATGTACACAGACTTCTGTCAAAAGTTCATGAGAAAAGCTCCACAAATAAGTGAGATATAGTGCGTTAAATGATAGCAATCGGGGCAAAAATCAGGTTTTGAGAAAATCCGGGTTAAAGTCAAAGTACATCTACAAATCATTGTAACAGTCAACTTAGAACATTAAAATGCCCCTGAAGCATAAACTTCTCCCTCCTGCTCCCTCTGATTGATTGTCCTGTTCTTGAGCAGACCAAAGTGATTTTTGGGTTTCTCCTCCCCTTAAAAAAAACCACATATATTCGAACGTCGTTCGAACTCCATTAAATTATTTCGAATTTGTTCAAGCTCACTTTAACGGCACTTTTGACAGCCCTACTGGGCGGCCATCCAGGATTCAGAATAGACTCAAAAAAATTACATCCCGGTCAGGGCCATGAGAGGAACATTTGAATCAAGTGTGATCCAAATCCCCAGATAGAGCTTGAAGAATTTTTACATAAAAGGTTTCTAGGAGGACAGACTGACAGGTAGACACTGCACCATGGCAATAACTCACCCTTGATTCTTCAGATCAGGTGAGCTAGAAATTCATTTTGGTCTTTTTTTTGCTCACATCTGTTAATGAGCAAAAGCATTCCTGTAAAGTCTTATTGAAGGAAACTATAATATTTACTACATCCAAAAGCATGACAACGTAGTTGGAAGGGAAATAGCACCAAAATAGCCCTCTTTCTTGAGTTATGAAACATTTTCGCTTGCAAAGCCAATGTGGGCCAATAAAACCCTTCATGAGTATTTGAAGTATTCTTAACCCTTTAGATACAGTTAGTCTGATGGACAGCTATAATCCTAGTAAATTTTGGGTCTTTGGCTGTCATCTTAGATCAATTATAGCTCACTAAGCACATATATGCATATGGGAAATGATGAGTATTTGAAGTATTTTCTGATCTCATAATTTATAGAATATGAAGAGTCTAATTAGTTGTATGATCGCGATGCATTAAACTCATAAGTGCATTGCTACATATAACTGCTGCAATGGTCAGCATCAGGCATCAAAATGGTGGCCACAAAAAAAAAAAAAAAAAATTATCAAGATATGGATATGAAAGACCTCTAAAAGATTTTCTCGACCATAATATCGGATATGACAAGTTTATAGAGTTGTTATTGAAGGGAAAACTCACCAGGCTGTCTTCATATTTACGAACCCCAGGGCGGAGAAACCTATGACAAATGGAATGAGCAATCAAATATTTCACCATCACACAAATAGAAGGATTGTAAACATTTGCATGCATTCCTTTTCCCAACTACCATGAGTCCATGCGCTCACATCCATTTCCTCATAACATCAGGATACCGGTTAGAACTCTGTAAAACGCGAACCCCTCCCACCTAGCACAAAAACAAACCAAACTGCCCCAGCCCCAACCTGAGGTGATCCGCAAAAAAAAAAAAAAAAAAAAAAAAAAAAAAGCATTTCCTTCTAAATTAATTGACGCACCCTATTAAACTGAACAATTGTTTTAGCAGTCAGTAAATTATAAAAGTAAACTGTCACCATCTAGAGTTCAGGCTTCAAACTGTTCGCAATGCCACAAGGAATGCTGTATCAATTAATAGTAGATGTTCTATGAACCACAACTAGGGAATTTCTGTTCGGTGGGGATGTGCCATCATGACTGATTAATTGCTCAACGTCTCCAAAACTGATTAATGTGGACAATAATATGCATTTTTTCTTAAAATCATCAAAAACTGCCCTGCATTTGCCACTAGGTAGGGACAATGTGGTCTAGGGCAATCGCAACATTGTGACATAAAAAAAATTCCAAACGTCAGCATTCAGCTAACGCTAACATCATCCATCAAGTATGAATGAACACCACGCTTCAAAGCGAGCTCAGTCTTCATTCAACCAACATGTCTAACCAAGGGTCATTCCATGCCAAATATCCTTAAAATCAGAAAGCTGTGCAAATGACCCCCTTCAATTTTGCTGAAAACTTTCCTAAAGATGCCCTCAAATGTTTAATGCAGACATCCAAAGTTATACACCAAAAAACCAATAGTCTGAGTTGATCCTTTAGAGTGCTAAATGCAGCTATTGTTGCTCAATATAAGATATCAACATCAAAGCTGTTGAAAACCTAGCATGTGGCAACTAGTTTAAAAGAGGTCCCACAGGGGAGTGCTTACGCAAGTTGCCACATGATAGGTTAATTTCAACAGCACAAGATTATTAAATTTATATTTTATTTTAATTTATTTCAGCACTTTAAGGGTAATAATAGGGTTTCACGGCAATGTGCTGAACGAGGAGGAAAATTTGGAACCTCTTCCGTTCGTCACAGAGGAAATGAATCATGTTGAGTCCATTGGACACAATGATTGCTACATTTTAAGCCAGGGCTATTCCAACTTTATCCTACGGGGGCCAATGTGGGTGCAGGCTTTTATGCCAGCCAAGCACTTACACACCTGATACTACTAATCAGGCTCTGTTGCAAAGACTCCTATGCCGGGATCAGACTACACAATGATTACGTTTACATGCAGTCAATAACCCTTTCATAACCGGAATATTAGCAATAACCCGGTTGCGCACGGCCATGTAAACACCAATAACCCTTTTGAAAAACCAGAATATGCTCATATTCCGGTTTTTAAAAACCCGAAAATGACCCCTGGGTTACTCCTTTTCTAACCCGAATATTTGGTCATGTATCCTATCGGGATATCCCCATCGAAAGGAACATTAATTTGTGTTCTGCGCATGTTCTATTCGCAAGGAATCTTGGTCTTTTGAGTACAGGAACTACTTGTCGTAAACATGGCGAAACGCAAGACAACACCACACTTCTGGAGCGATCGGGATATCCCAATTGATTACAATTACCATGTATACAGGAATAACCCTGTTTGCTCACGCATGTAAACGGGTTATTCCGAATGTTTCAGAAACCGGAATATTGACCTTAACCCGAATATTGACTGCATGTAAACGTAGTCATTGTTTTTGTCTGTTCTAAAGATCGCCGTGTCAGATTAAGCGATAGAGTTATAAATTCTTTCCATGACGTGGCCAAGGGAAGTGGCGTACTACACAATGCTACACAGCCAACTGTCATTTGCAGTCTGTCACGACGTGCGCCGTATTTTTCAAGGAATGACGTGTAACCTTTCCCATAATACCTTAAAAAACTATGCCTTTTCAGAGCGTGCATAGACAGTAGTAACCATAAACATGCCGAAATATCTGTTATTATTGGCGTAACCCAGCTATCTTATTATGGTTTATCATAACCGGATTAAGGGCTTAATCAGTTAATGTTGCTTACATGAGTTACTGCATTACCAGAGTACTTCAATACCCCCCTCAGAAACCAAAATATTGAGGACACGAACTTCAATGTTATCACTGAGGTGCCAGCTTAATGCTACTGGCAGTATTTGCCGGCTTGCTGAAGTGTCTCGGCTATTACTCGCCAGATATCAGCTTTATTCCCTCCGTCATAATATAGCTCCTTGAGAAAATATCAAGAAAGCAGGGTTGTTGTTGCCAAAGGACGAACCTTTCCTCCATTTCACTGCTCCACCTTGCTACGACAGCATCACTTTTCTCTCTCTCTAGGCTATGTTTACAAATGTGCGCGCTGCGGCTTCAACTTTTCCTGCAGAGCTGTCAGCTATGCTCCTATTGGTCAGTGATGCTACCCGTCATGGAAGACGAAGAAAAAAATTAAACATGCTAGACTTTCTGTCGGGGCGTTGTGGGGCATCCCAGATGCTACAACGGGTGTCGTCCACTATGGCACGCTACATGGCATAAAACAATCAATCTTTGCCCACGATGACCATTCATCGTTTCCAACCCCACCCGACGCCCTATGACTTCCAGACCAGGCTAAAATCGGGCTGAAATCGTGTAGTCTCATCCCAGCATTAGGGTTGATTAGTGGTGTCAGGTGTGTAAGTGATTGGCTGGAATGAAAGCCTGCCCCCACACTGGCCCGCAGGATAATGCTGAATAGCCCTGTTTTAAGCCATATATTGACACTTGTGAAAATATCACTTTAACCCTTGGCTACCATGATCACAGAGAAATTGCAGCTGCGTGCAGATTTTTGTGCATTTATCGCCATCAACAGGCTAATGAATCATATTCAATATTTTCATTATTTTGCACGAAGTTCACATATCTCAGATAATTCACCTGTGTGAAATCAAATATAAAGTTTTCTCCATCAACCACTCAAGGTTTGCTTTTGTCAGATTAAGTGCGGAGACTGCCTTTAATGAAGGCTCTACTAACAAACAGACGAACAGATTAACCATCGATTAAATGCTCCAATTGGTCTACCATAAAAATATCTTTTTCCGCACATCCTGAGTTTTTGGCAGACACACACACACACACACACTCAATCTACTCGAGATGGACAAAGATATGTTCACTTAGAACCAAAGAACCTACTTTGTTCTTTGTGTTCTAGGGCCTTCCTCTTGACATAATTGACCAACACTTCAGGCAGACCTATGAAGAAAGGGATTTGCATTAATAACCAAGATGAACCATTTTGTGAAATGCGACTTAGAAACCCACCTAACAGAACGGGGGTGTAACAGATCACAACACTCTTGGGTTCGGGTTGTATCACGATTTTGAGTCACAGATCAGATCATTTTTACGTTCGGAAAAAAGAGACAAAACTTTGCTTTTCATTCTTGGTCTTCATTCTGAATGGCATCAGATAATCGGTTCTGTTCCCTGACAGTGAGTGATAGACGACGACACACTTCAAATTTTAACTTTGCGCCATTTCTATTTCTTGAGCATCAAAACCGTAGTACTGCATTTGTCATTTCGGTCATTTAACCATTTCACATAATTTTGAGGCGCTTTCTCATGCTAGATACCATGCATTTAACTTGAACTCGATATGTGGCTGTCAAAACCAATGTTACAGCTTTTTGAAGAGGTTGCATTTTTAAAATGGAAGCAAAATCATATTCTGCCATTTTAGTTATCTAGCCATCTACCACTAGCTAGCTACACACCTAACTTCTGGTACGCTGGTTATAACTTTACATTAGCAAGTTATCTGTCTAACTCCATACCTGGGTGAGGCAAAATGAATCCAAAATGTTAACATTACCTGACAGTTATATTTCAAAGTTAAAACAGGAGGTCCATACGAGTCACAGATGAGCCATGTTTCCCCCCAAACACTTAAAGTATAGTACCCTTATAACCAGTATGCAACTTGTCCAGACCAGTACCTAAACCCAAGATCCAGTTTGTGTTTCTACTACAGACAATTCTCTTAAAGGGACATTGTGTAACATTTTCAGTTGTTTATTGGCCAAGATCTAAGTCTGCATTCATACATATGTCATCATTGGTGTATTATGACCTCTGCTAATAATCTGACATATTCTTGTAAACGAAGAATTTTAGATTTGTTGGTACATTGGACAGGTAAAATCCGCAGGGAAGCGCCATGACGGTCTGCCATCTTGAAACTACAGCCGCCGGCAAGGGTCCAATAGCACCAAACGCGGATTTATTCCGCGTTTGCCCTGCCAGCCAGCGCAGAGTGATTGAGACACCAGAGGAGATCAGCAAGAGAGGCTATCAGCGCAAGTTTGAAAATCTGCACTACTGCAGCATAATGCAGGACCATGCATATGCAGCAGCAGCACAGGAGACGGAATCCTCATCGCCAAGAAAGCGAAAAAGAGAATTAAAAAGGCAGCGCGACCGGCGCATTCAAAAAACGAGGGTCAACATCGGGCTAGCCTTCCCCAGGTGGGGAAGATTTTCAAAGGGACGCTGAAGTTGCCAGCTTTCTGATCGACAAGTAAGTCAACTTCAAATTCAGGCTACGCGAACACCAAGGGGACCTTATAAGCGCGTTCTCGTAAGCAGCGCAGCAGCTGCGGTTCTTTAATTGTAGCACTGGTCAGGAGATTCCGTGCTGTCGGCTTATGTTATTACCAAATCGGTGAACTGAGTAGGTGTAACGACACCAATGTTTTCAGTTATTGTATTTGATGAATGGCTTTGTTATGCAGCGACTCGACTGCTTCACCTGTCTTTTATGTGACGTTACAGAATAAACCGTGAGGTAGCAAAGGCTGTTATTGGTTAACTTAGGTTGGATAACGGGCGTGTATTCGGTAACTATTGAAGGTGACATCCTATAAGCGTGCATGTAGCCAACACATGATTTGCTTTTTCGTATTAAATTGTTCAAGATGCACCTAAGTAGAATTGTTTATTTCCATTACTTTGAATATCTTACATCGATTCACAGTACTGTGTTTTGCTGCTTCATGTATTATATGCTGGCCAAGTAGCACTGACTACGTCCACTTTCAGCATGGTATAAATTCAGCCCAAAAAACTTCACAGCTAATCATTTTACCATTGCACGCTCATTCTTAATTATTAAAACAACAGCTGATGTGCATACTTGATGTCGTGACTTTTCAATAACTTTTAAGATGACAGAAACTTCATATTTTGTATCTTATTTTATGCATGCGCCGAACTTGCATGACAGCACCGCACAGAGACAGTATTTGTTGTTCAGCCTTTATTAGCTAGAAGTGTTGAGTGGGTTGGAAACGCTGGATAGGATGAGATGTGAACGGCACACTGTTCGTGAGGAGCATCAGTGTACGGGAGTGATGCAGCGGAGATTCGCCAATGTGGCTGAACTCTGCCAGAGAAAACACGAGGGCTCCAGAAGAAACCAATGAGAACAAAACTAAGAGCGACTTTATGTACATTTTATAACTGGGCTGCTGATCATGTGCGGACTTAGGAATTTGCTAATCCTGTATAAGGGAAAGGAAAATAATTCAGAATTGAAACTCCACTAATATCGAATGAAATCAGCACTTTTCCGGCTTACCTTGATGTTTGAGTACCCAGGAAAACATTAGGGTAGTAAAAACCTCAAGCATGAATTTAGTCAAGAAAATTTAGAGTTTACTTTTTAGTGCTGATAAACGTGGTAATAAACGGCAGTAGCTATGTTACGGATGGCGCACCGGGTTGCGAGAGTATGCGCAACATATGCATTCACAATATTAAAATTAAATTCTAATTAATGGTGTGTGCACCCTGCAAGTCAGCTGGGATGGGCTCCAGTTCCAGGTATAGAGAAAGGATGGAATTAATGAGCTTTGAGCATTCGTACACTAAAAGTAATTTCGCTTGTCAGAATTTATTTCCCTGTTAAATAAAACTAGTTCATCTACATCTTATATCCCTTTTAGGTATATAAATTGTTTTTCCAAACTATATTTAAGCCGAGTGCTATGTTTGCACGTTCGGTGCGGAGCTGTTGCATGGGTTTTGCAGTGGACATAGCTACATTTCCGGAGAACATTGATACACAGTGGCTACCGTAGTTGCAATACGTGTTTGAAAAAGGGAGGCGCTCGAGTGCACTATTCGTTTGAATGCAATACATGATTTCAACGCAGGATGGGAGAAATTCCTACACAATGTCCCTTTAATGTAGGCAATTATTACCGGACGATGATAGCTGCATCAACCACGCAAGGGCGGGTTTGTATTTAGTTCTTGTCGAGCAAGAGTGATAATTTTTTTCTTTTTTTTAACCATCCAACGAACTCCAATATTTCAAGCTACACCTTCTAGTTTGGGATTTGTGTGCTAGATACCTTAAACAGAAGGGTAACAAAAAAAAATGTAACAGATTGGAGCGATTCTTTTGGTGCTATCCGCAACTTCTGACAATAGAAACATACAAATAACCATTCTAATGTGTAGTGAACTGAACCAGACAGCTTGGTGGAAACGAGGCTATAAGCAACATTTTGTTACACCACTAGATCAGAATGAGAATCTGCAAAAAACTTGCGAAAGTTGCATGCAATTATTTCAAAAAAAAAAAAAAAAAAAACCATTTAAAATCTCTCACCTTCTTCCAAAAAGCAATTCAGCTTTTATTCATCTTTATTGCTTCAGCACTTCAGTCCTGAAATGAAATGGAGGATTATCAAAAAAGGCAATGCATAACTTCTCCGGCAACATTAAAATCTATGTCAAACCAAGCACATTTTCTCATTTGACAAACTAATGTACAGCACCAATTCAAAAAAATACATCTTGTAAATTGCAAATAAAATCAAAATGGACAGATCTGAAAAGTCCAAGTCCACCTATCCTTTGCTTAATCGAAAACAGTACAAGATTTGATTTTCGAACATGAATTTATATGCATCCTAAAAACGTGATGAGTCCAGGGATTCTTCCAGGATTTTTTGAGACTGTGGCGGAGCGCTTCAGCGTCGGGTCAAAACTCAGCATTATCAGGTGAGGCCAGTTTTCATTAATCAGCACGTAAACAATTTAATAACTTAAGTCTATGTGCACGGAGGTTTATCAGTTTCACGTGCGTGACGGTGGATTTCACATGTAACATGAACACCGATTATGACTCCGGAATTGGATTTAAATAATCACGAAGATACAATTAGGTAGAGCAGGATGTGCTCACAGCAAACATAGAAGTTAACATCGTAGTCGGTCGTTTTGCCAAGTGAACAAAATATTTTTTCTCTAATCGTTGCACACATTGCATTAGAAGAAAGCAGCGCGTTTTACTGCGGCTAATTTTTATTCATTGGAAAACGTGTTCATCAAGCAAAATGAATGACAACAGGTCAAGAATTATTAGGGCTCATTTTAACTTAACGAGAACTAGCGACACCTGATTGTCCTTAGGATTTTTGGAGTTTATGTTAAGTCATTTTACACAGGCGTGGCGGCTTTTATTTTGCCGCAGCGGTGCGCCGCGATCAATTACATGTAGTGGAAACCCTGTGAGTCCAAGAATATGGCAGAGTCAACTATTGACTACTGTGCAACATCATGTGTTCTAATCACATTCATTGACCATTTTAGCACTGATGACACCAGTTAGTCATATCTGGTAAGCGGAATTTTCCCACATTCCTTCATTACACTAGACTTCAGCTGTACAACTGCACAGGTCCTTTGCTGGCATATGCTTCACTCCATCACGTGCCATACATTCCCAATCTGAAAAGGATGAGGACTGCAGGTCACCCAATCTAATACACACACTCTCCGCATTCCCAGCCATGCACTTGCAATATGTGCAGAATATTATTGGGCGCTGTTCTGCTGGAAAAGGCAGGGAAGACTCTGGAACAGAGGACTTCTCGGTGGCAACCTGCATTGTGCCAAATTTCGCACGCACCTTTCTGCATTATTGGTGACCTTGTAAATATGCAAGTCACCCATGTAATGAGCGCTGACACAGTCCTAAACCAGTACTGATGCCAGCTCGTGGACCGGACACTGATAATTGCCTCGGTCATCCTGGCCTTGGGTCTAAAAAAATGATGACTCGTCCGACCACAAAACCGGCTTCCACCATGCTACAGTCAGTCTCAGATGAAATCTATCCCAAAGAAGTTGACAGCGATTATGAACAAGGTTGATGCATGGCTTTGACTCTGAACAGTAAAGCTTGAACTTGCATCTGTAGTTTCAGAGGTGAATGGCATTGACTGACTAGTTGCCCCACGGTATTTCTGAACCTATCATGATATTCATTAGTCACACAAAAGTTCTTAACCTCCGCGCTGATGTAGACGCCAGCGGACATGGAGCTGCTCTACTTATGCACCCAGTTACACTATTCTACCACTAGATGGCACAACTGGATCAGTTATTGAATATTCACTAGCAAGCCAAGCTCGAACACAGTTGAGAATATAGACGAGTTTAGTCCCACCCGTTCCCCAGCAGTTGCACGAATTAAACTCCTCAGCTAAGCCTGATGTGAAAACTGCTCAATATACCTGCCCATAATAACAATCCAGCAGTTCAAAAAAAAAAAAATTTTCTAGCAACACAAAAAAAAATCATTGTCCTTTGTAACAACCACTTCAGCTATAGTGAGCCAATGGTATCCCAATTAAGTAGTTAAGAAAAATCAGTTTTCTGAAGTAAAAATTCGACATGGCATTATCAGTTATAGTCAAATATCAAAAACGTGTAATTCTCTGCCGTGGATTTACGCGCAAATTCCTCCATCGATGAATTCAGCATTCCCTTATATCCTCTTAAGTACTCTCATTGAATAGCCAGTCACTTAATTGCTTACTTAGGCTCATCTATGTAAAGCACCGCTAAAGTTCACGCCCACGTGAAACTTCCCTGGTAATGATCAATTGATTGACATGTTTCTTTTCCAATTCCAGAGTGTAAACTTTCCACAGTAACTGAAAGACATTGATTGGACCAACAGAAAAGTATTTAAATCTTGCGTGACAGCAATTAAGTCATATTCTCTTAATGTTGCGCAACTGAAAATGCTGCGATTGCTCAGAAAAAAAAAAAAAAAATCGCATTCACACAAGCACATACTGATTGGGAGAAGGAGTAATGTAATCGTAACTAATGTCAGCATTGTTTAGTGCACCAAAGAAACGCTAGAAATTATTGAATGCACTGGCAGATGATCTTGAGCTAGCTCATGGTTAACAGTTAAAGGTTAATATGATGTGCTTAAACAAATAAACTGATAAATAGCCTAAGTTTTGGTTAATGTTTTTAGGCAGCTTTTTTAAATATAGTTGGGTGGATTTAGAATTCGTTCTGGGTGCGCTTTGTCCATACATATTCAGTGGTTCCAACTATGCAAGATAGCATCTATGCTTTCGGAAAAGGCACCCCTGGCCAGGAAACAACCAATCTGGCTACACTACGTAAGAAATGAGGATAAGAAGATGGAATTTTAACTTCTGAAGTACGTATAAATATCAATTATACGGCTCAAATGTATGAGTATTCAATGAAGATCATGCAGAATTTTCACTCGCCAGCCGGGCGAGGAGTCTGAGCTTATCCGGTCGCCCGAACAAATTTTCGGTTGCCATGGATCTCGGGCGAGTGCGAAAATCGAGGGCTGTAATGAATTTGACACTTAGCGGAACACTACAGCCAATCTTACCTGATGTATTCATGGACGTTGACCAACTGCCTCCATCCTGTACTTTGAGTGGGTGAACTTTATGAACATCAGGGACCACGAAGGAAATAAGTCCTGGACTTTTTCATGTTACCTCTGACAATGTCTCATACATATGTTGACCGTTTTTTTTATTAGCACTTGTATTTGTCAAATAAACTAAACATGTTTTATGACACAGTTCCGCGACAATTTTACCGCGGTGCGCAGTCTATTTCAAGGTTGTTTGCCACAGTTCATTATGAGTAAGGGCTCTCGTTCTCACCAGTACGAGATTTGTAAAACTTCCGCACAGCAGGCCTTACATACGACCAAAATAGTCGCGTCCATGACAGAGGAAGTAGATAAACTTTTACCGGAATTAAATTAAATTAAAGCTGCAGCAATTTTGGCTGTTGAACCAGACAACCTCGTTGGTAGTCTAGGTTTTCCGGATCTATGCCAGATTGACTACACAACAGTGGCGGCCGGTGGACGGCAAACCGAAGGGGCGTAAAACATCCCTTGAAACGGATGAGATTATTGACCCGATTTCAATCATTGTTCTTGGTCAACACGTTTTCCAACAATATGAATAATCCGTAGGCGACCAAGTACACAGTTTCCCTTGTAATGCAATGTTAAGGCGAGCGAAAAATAAATTCTATAAAAATGTTTAATTCACGCACCTTAATAGGCAACTCTTCACAAAAAAACCACTGTGGATTTTCCGTGTTAACTTGCGTCACATCTGCAAGTGGTCAAACCTGTGCATCACGATTGTTTACTTGAAAACAAAGATTGAAATGCGCTCTTTTTTCCATTCAACTGACATGTTTTATTTCTCATCTTAACGAAGACAATTAGCTACACCTGAGAAGGGAGAGTTGAAGTATCTTCAATCGGGGAAAATGACTGAAAACAGATCAAGACTAATAAGCAGTTTAAAGGCATGTTTATCGCCCTCCTCATTCTCTGTCCACCGGCCACCACTGCTACACAACCGGATAACCGCTCATCAGAAACTCTGCTATAAGCTCATGATAATCATTTTTACCAAGACTAAACACAATTCCAACGTCGAGCTATTAAATGAGCTCGTAGCAAACACACGAACAATGCATGTGTCGAATATGCTACATTACCAAATACGTGACTTCTACTGCACAAATTATTTATTATAGAAAAGTAGAGACTCAGACTGTAACCGCAGAAAGTGTAATGGCAGTTAATCAATGACGATCAGGACCACTGTACGAAAGTTCAAGTGAACACCCGAGGGGTCATTGTCTCATTTTGTCGCGAAAGAGCAAATAAAAGTATTATCTTCATCAGTCGCATGTCTTCCCCTGTCTGAACATGGCCCGAAATCTTATTAAATTCAGTGCAGATAGAGACAGGGCTTATCCTTGTACATGCGCATTTAAACTAGACCATGGTGGAATGGAGTATGAGTATCAGTTTTCTTGCTTAAGAAAACTGATTTTCAATGACTCTAGCAGTATCCCATCGTGTACAGCAACTTTCAGTCTATATATTCAAGAATTTTTATCGTTAAATTTTGGTTAGTTTGAGCGCACAAGAAAATTGTGCAGCCCAAGTAATACCTAAGCCATGCTGCCTGATAGCGCCCTGCGTGCAAGCAGGGTAATAACATAGCTCCTAAGCCAGCTGACCAGACACGGTTTATAGACAGCTCTGATAAATAAATGCAAGTAGCGGCACCTGGTGGGGACTTCTTAAAATACAATTCTAAGTTTAATATCATGATCATCGCGCTGTTAAATGAAACAAATAAACCTTGAAGACTGCATGAATTTTTATTTTGAGTGCCAAGTGGCGATTTAACTTCTTAGCTTGA